>JAQQTO010000048.1:3740000-4990000 GCA_029884595.1 Ormosia semicastrata | reverse complement strand
ATCTGTTGGATTTTCGAGTCATATGGATACCTGGTCATTTTTGTTTCTAGAAACCGTAGAACTCCAGTTTGGAAGCTCCTTTTTTCAGTTCCATGTGATAATCAGACTAGTTTCCAGCAATAGCCACTGATTATCGACAAAGACCTACTGATTTATAGAGACTTCATCACTATGCCTAACTAGCGAGGCATTTTATGCAACACTAAGTAAAATCAACGACTTCCTTTCACAATTTTTCGTTGCTGATTTAAATCTCAATTTTTTCAGCAGGCCCTGCACACCATGGCTACATATTTCAATAGTCATTGCATGTTTTGTTCTCGATGGAGACGAAGCCCCTGCGCACCACGGCTTGTGAGCTACATGTGGCAATGAACACAATGACGAGAAGAAGCCCAAGCAGTGGATGAATCGAACAGAGGTTCTTGGTCAAGATCTTTTAGTTAGGTGCATTTTGATGCTTCTTTGTCTTTAGAACTTTGCGGATCAAGGACGACAAACTTCAAAAGGACATTGTAGAGGCGAAAAGGCAAGATCTTCGGGTCAAGGGCCACGAACTTCAAAGGTTCATTAGCGAGGACAACAAACTTGCAAAGGGAACAAGATCGAGCCTGGGTTTAACCGACCCATGAGTCTTTGAATCGAATTGGATTTGGATTGAGTGTCCAAATCTATTTATTGTAAGTTTTCATATCAGTTTGGGTCAGATCGACTCTGGTCCAAACCCATAAAATTGACTTTCCTAATTCTACATCCAACCGTAGAGGCATAAAGGTTACTACTCAATGATTAATAATTGGGATATTTCAAATTCATTTTATTTAGTCACTCTTTTAATATTTCTTATCTATTTATTGAGATATTCAAATCTATAGGGGCGTTTGCCAACTTTTAAAAACCAGACATTTAAGTGTAATGGAGCTGGTTTTCAAATATGAGGCGTTTGATAAGTATAACCACCTAGATTTAAAAAAAAAATGGTTCTTTTCTATACAAATTTTATGATAAATCTGGTTTATAAAAAAATTAATTTAAAACTGGGTTTTTCCTAGTTCAACTTTTTCTTTTGCCACTATTTTTTTTTCACGAATAGTTTTCTTCCCTCTATAGCTTCCCTCCAACTGAAAAATATTAAACTTTTCTATCACTCTGCATAAATTTTCCTTCACTGTCGGTCTGTCGCTTCTATCTCCCTCCTCTCTGTGACTTGCAACCTTTGCTATTACTGAGTGTTTTTTTTTTTACCTTTCTCCTTTAAACGGAAGATGACATCAATAATATTTCAGGTTAGCGTCCCTTTTGTCTATTGAAATTTCTTGTAGTGTCTTTTTGATTGATAGACGACTTGGCCTTGATGTTAATCTTATTTCTCTGGGTAATGGATATTCATTTTTCTTTTTCTTTTCTATTCAACTAGTTTACAATACTAGTTCTTGTATTTCATATTCCACTTAATATATATTCCAGTTTTCTTTTTAAAAAATTGAGTGTGGATCGTTTATATAAAACATGTTTGTTGCTATCTTTTCATGAATTATAATAAAAAACAATAAGAATAATGAGTTGAAATTACAATGTTGAAGTTGTGAGTGAGAGGCATCACCACTTGCTCTTTTATTTATTTTATTTTTATCTTTTTACTATGAGGCATCATGACTTACTGTCTTGCTTGTTGCTATTTTCATTCGTTCTTCAAATTTGACAATTATTTCATGTTATTAATATGCCTTTTACTTAATTATTTTTCTCTTGAAAAATGTTTACAAACTCAGAACTTGCATTATTGTCACAATCTTGTACATTCGTTGGTATTAATATTGATAGATGAAGCTAAACAAGTGCTTAATAGTACAAGAACTACTTGGACACCTTCCATGGATCTTTTTTCATAGATATGATGTTAGATCAAGCACATAGAGACTTAAAAACTAAGAAGACATTTTCTAAACTTGCTTGGAGTCAAATGACATATCATTCAATAAGGAGTATGGATTGCAAGTAGATAAATAACTTTTGAAAATTAGACATAAGTTAAGGGCAAATTGTATGGATATGAAGACTCTTTTGGACCAAAGTGGCTTTGGTTAGGTTGCTAGTCAACAAATGGTGACTGCTTCGAATAAAGTTTGGGATGATTACCTGAAGGTATAATATAAGTTCTTATTATACGTTCCAATTAGAATGTTTGGAGTTTTTATTTTTAGTAAGCATGAGTATGTATGGTTGATGCAGGAACATCCCACAAAAAAAAATGAGGACTTCAACTATGCAAAACTAGGGTATTTATGGGTCGGTTTTGTTTGGGTTTAAGGAATAAGATAATCCAAACCAATCAATCTTTGTTGGGTTGGTTTGATTCGGTTTTACAAATTTTTGTTCAGCCAACTCAAACAAAACCAACCCAATCAAAGACAGGTTGATATGGTTTAGGTGATCACGTCTAGCAAATATTATACCAGTAAAACAAAATTCCTAACACATTAACAATCAAATTGAGTCAAGAGCAACAAAATCCCTAAGAAAAAAAAATAACTCAGCAAAAAGAAATTCCTAACCTAGTACAATAAAATTCCACAATCTTATCATGCAAAAAAAAAAAAGAGTTTTGGACTTCACTGAATAGATCCAACACATTGAAGAGCCACTGCAATGTGAAGATGAACACTTGTGTGCCTTTTTATTACTACCTTTTTCAATTCCATTTCTTCAAATTTGCTATACATTTCAGCATGTCGTTATTTTCCTCTTACTCTCCCTCAACGTTAATAGATCTAAAACCATGAGGCCTAATATTGACGGAAATCGAGAAACTGTAACTCACCATCACCATCGACAAACGGTGAAGAATCACCAGCGACAAATGGAGAAGAATCACTAGCCAAGAGTTCCATACTTGAGCAAGACACAAGTGTGGACACAGACGCACTCTAATGGCTAGGGCTTAGTTTGGGAAGGGGGCAAATTTTCTCCAAAATGAGAAGTCTCTGAAGTGAGACTAGGTCTTGTGGGCTAGCAGCTTTACCCCACATCCACAAAACGCATCCTAACAATAGAGTCGTTGGTTTCATTGGGTGGGTTCATTGGGTCTCAGGTTGAAAACTCACCAACCCATGAACTAAACCATACATGGTCGGTTTTAGTTGGGTTGAAATTGACTTGACTCAATAACCTTATCCAAACCAATTTAATTAGTTTAGATTAGTTTTTCAAGTTCATTGGGTTAGAGATAAACACCTCTATACAAAACTATTATGATTTACAAGAAATTTTTGTAAACTCCACTACAATAGGAAAATTTTGTCATTCTAGTGAAGACATGAGAAATGAATCAAATCTTGATTTTCCAAAAAAAAAAATCAAAGATGAATTTCACAGTTAAAATCACTCAGAATCCCATAAAGGGATATGAATGCTAATCATATCCCACATAAACAAGGCATTAACCAAAGGGAGTTTCCCTTATTTCAGTTAACGACATTCAAATCAGATTAAATGCTACAATCTGTTACACCCTAATACACTCATATATATATACTCAACAAGGGAAAAAGTTATGCATTGATGATCTAAAACCATATATTTCCTCCATTGTGCACAAATTGACTTGAGTATCGGAGTGCCTTTTACAGGTACCCACCCCATCACACCACCGTTGTCGCTGTCACACCACGGAGGTTTCCACTTTCCACTACCTTTTCAAGTAACCCTTAAAACCCAATTCTGAACATTGGCACCATCTATAGGAAAATAATAAACTTCTACTGCCACCATCATATCCACTGTCATCATGGTTAACATGAGGAGAATATAAACCTTAACCAATTAGAACTGTGTTTTTGCTGCGCACAACCCACCATTTGTAAATCACAGCCTAGCATCTGTCCATGTTCATAAGCCAGTCTTAGAACCGATTGTAACTCAGCTGGAACTCAAGCAAGACGAGCTGGAGACTTCTTTCACCGGAGAGAATCTCCCCCTCCTTCCTCACGAGTTCCGGTGAGATAACATCTAGATCCTCTAAGAGCACAATCTGGTAATGTGGGACAGTGAGTATCATCATTGCAATGCCTTAGAGATCAAGTGGAGAATGAAGTTTGGTCTAGTCATGCTGAATCTGATCATCAAGAGCTATCTAGGGCAGAACTGCTCTCTCTGGTTAAGCTTCAAGATGAAAGAATTCATTTACAGGAGGAGAGAATCCATAACTTGGAGAGAGTTGCCAATCGAGACTACAAAAGCGAAAACTGATCTCCGAGAAAGAATCATGAAAATAGAGACAAAACTTAAGAGGATGACTGCCATCCAGAAAACTCTAGGATCGCAGACCCTGGTCATAATGCTAAACCTGTTCGTGTAAGATAACAGGAATATAGAGTAAGGAACATGGTTTCATAAAACCAACCCTTCTCCGAGAGACTAATGGCTTACGAAATCTCTAGGCGCTTCATGTATCCTACCAATATTGAAGCTTATGATGGGACCACGGATCCTTAGGAACACTTGGACCTCTACGTTTCTACACTTTTGTTAGCTAGTGGTGATGACTCTCTTATGTACTATATTTTTTCCCTTTCTTTGAAGAAAGTCGCCTTGAGATAGTTCACTAACTTAACTCCAAGGTATATAGATAACTGGAGGATCCTGTCCTTGATATTTTTGTTGCACTTTACCACTAGCAAAGTGCAGCTTAAATCCATTTCATGCCTCTCCCAAATTAAGCAAGGAAAGGAAGAGTCTCTCCGAGACTTTATATCTCAGTTCAATAAGGAGATTGTAAACATATATGACTGGGATGAAATGCTCATATTGTACTACATCAGAGAAGGGCTCCGAACTAGACCATTTTCCTTTTCTCTTTCCAAGAAGGAGCCCAAGACCATCGACGAGTTCCGTGCCCGCGCTGATAAATACATTAATGCTGAGGATGTTCTCTGAGCTAGGAAGTATCTTGAGAAGGGAGAGGATGCTAAGCCTAAATCTAGACCACCTAATCAACAGGGCCAAAATTCAAAACAACCCTTTTAGGGGAAAATATGAGGACTAAACTCCTCTAAACACATCTCAGGCTCAGATTTATCAAGAGGTAATGAACACCGAGCTCCGGGATGGGATGTGCAAAGACCTCCCCCTTTGAAGAAGCATGCACAGAAAAATAAGTCCAAGCACTGTGCATGGCATAATGGTCACAGACATAACACGGAGGACTACATTAACTTCTTGGATGTACTTGAGTCGCTAATCCAAGATGGTCGTCTGGCCCATTATGTGGGCTAATCTCAGAGCAACTACAGGGGAGAGCAGAACTATAGAAGGCAGAGTTATAGCCCACAGAGAAGTTCATCTTCGCCCCACCAGAGAAGACGTTCCCCAGCCAAGAATGACAATCCCTGCGTAGGCGCATCTCGGGATGCTTAAAACTGAGATAATGTACAACCCTAGAATAATGATCATGAAGATAACTGCCGTCACACTGAAGTAACCTGAACAATAAACACCATCTTGGAAGGCTTTGTGGGCGACGATGACTCTGGAAACACTAGGAAAAAGGCCTTTCGAGCTATATTGTGAGTAGCATCCCTCACAAAGACCAAGTCAGGCAGATGGTCAAGAAAAACTTCACCGGTCTCGTTCTCTGATGAGAATTACGGAAATACTATCTCAGATCACGATGACCCTGTAGTCATTATCAGGATAATCACAAATGTTGAGATTTATAGAGTATTTGTAGATTAGGGGACCTTGGCTGACATTATGTTCCTAGACTTGTTCAATAAGCTAGGATTATCAAAAGAAGAACTAATCCCATACACCGGAGAGTTGATCGAGTTCACAGGATATAAGATCACCCTGGTTGGGTATATTAAGACCTACCTGACTTTGGGAAAAGACTCCCTCTTTAAAACTGTCCAGGTTAGGTTCTTAGTGGTTGACTGTTCTTCAGCTTATAATGTTATACTGAGTTGTCCTTCTTCTCTTAATGCCTTTGAGGCTGTGATATCTACACCCTACTTGGCCATGAAATTTCTAGACCAACAAGATAGAGTTGTGACAGTCAAAGAAGACTAAGTCAAGGAAAGGAAGTTCTACAATGAGAGCCTAAGGATCGCCAAAAAACCTCAGACCACGGACCGATGTAATTGTTACTAAGTGGCCTCAATACTCAAGAGGGGGTGAATTGAGTATGTAAAACAAGTTCACAAATCTTTCGCAAAACATTTGATAATTAATTTTCGTTGAAGCTATTGGATGATTAGAGATAATTGGATAAATGAGATAAACACTTTTACTTATAAATGTGATAGCCAAAGGAAACAATATTCAAGCAATTCAATAAAATAGTACACTCTATAAAGAGAAGGGTTTAGAGAAAACAAACATAATGATTTATCCTGGTTCGATCACTAATCCACTTGTGATCTACGTCCAGTCCTTAAGCAATCACTCGAGATTTTCCACTATATCTTCAAGTTTCAATAGTTGCTTGACAACTTTTACAACCATGAGCACTCAACATTTTGGGATACCTCACCATTGAAGCTTGAGTCACTTCAACTAAGGGATGCGTCACCCTTTACACTTTTGGAGGGATGCCTCACCCTCTTTACAAAGTAATTTAGATTGATAGAATAAAACTCTCATAAGAGTAGATGATTACAAATTGAAGCTTTAATATGCTCTCGTAGAATAATTCAAGTTTTTCACAAAAATAGAGCAAGAAAGGATTTGAAGATTAAATCTCGTATTGAAGTATTGGTAAACAGTTTTTGGTTCAAGGTCAACCTCTAATGAAGTCCCAACATTGGTATTTATAAGTTTTGTGAGAAATGGAGCCGTTGGGAACTTTTAGCCAAGCATTAAATGCCATTAATATAGCCGTTAGACTCTGTCAGATTGCTTGTAATCGATTACACACCAAATGTAATCGATTACATTATTGTTCCAATGTGTTCTTGGCTTTCTGGGCTCTATGTAATTGATAATCGCATATTTTATTCATTAAGAAACCCTTATGTTTAGTCATTTACACTCTCCATATTCTTAATTGATTGAGTTTGGTATGATTTTGTGAGTTTGAGCTCAAATTGGTCCTAATTGAATATTTTCAGCATTATTGAGATTTGACACTGTTTCTGTATTTTGGCCATAACTTGAGTTCCTGATATATGATAATCATGAATTTTACCTTGTAGGAAATCTCAGAGGAAGCTCTACAACTTTGATGAAGAGCTCGAAGTCCTAAACAGATGTCTAAGGGACCTAAGTTTACATGGAAGTCAGAATACGGGTTCTGTCACTAGAATCCGAACAGTGTGCACTCATAAAATCATATCTCAAGCTGTAATAATGGAGATGGGATGAAATTTGGATACTTGATAGTTAAGATCCAAATAAACAACTTTCATGAAGAACACTTTTTGAAAAAATGAAGTCTAATAGGTCAGTTTGAGCTTGCAAGTCAGAACAGAGGTGCTGAAGTTGGGTTTAAGCAACCTGTGGTATTTGAGTCATATCTTGGGCTGTAGGAAGCCAAATTGGATGATCCAGATATGCATGTTATAGCCAAGACAAATATCTATAACTTTCATGAAGAGTACTTTTCATGGGTCTGAAGTATAGTTAGTCGTTTTTGGCTTCCAAGTCAGACAAGAAATTTTCGTCACTCACCAACCCTCTCAACTACTTCACTCATCAACCCTCTCAACTACTCCACTCACCAACCCTCTCAACTACTCTACTCACCAACCCACTCATCCACCCACTCCCCTTTGTCATTTTGTTACCCTAGACTTCTATAAAAGGCACCATTGGTTATCATAAAAGACACAAGTTGTATTCTCCTTCATTTCTCTCATAGTTTCTTCTTGTTTCTTCATAGTTTCTCATAGTTTTTGTATATTTTGATGCTCCCCTTCGTGGTAATGGAGGGCTAAGCTACTTTCGGTTAATTTAGAACTCTTGAAGAGATTGTGGTTTGGATTCTTGAGACCTTGGTTATGTATTGTATTTGATTTATAATTGAATTTCTCTTTTCTTCTTCTTCTTTCTTCTTCTTGATCTTGAATGCATGAATGGTGATTCTATTTATGTTGATCTGATTTGATCTTGGTTTAAGATTGAGATTTGTGATGAAACTTAGAACTGATTGATCTAAACTAATCACATAAATGAAGATTGAGATTTGTGATGAAACTTAGAACTGATTGATCTAAATTAATCACAGAATTGAAAAGGTTAGGTTATTGATTTGTGCCTAAGTTAATTGAATTCGGTACTTGAAATTAACATAGATCTTCATGAATGCTGTGATTGCGGATTTGTGTTTATCACTTGTTAATTGAATTCTAGACGATCATCTAGTATGAATTCTGGATTTGATGCAGAGATCTTGGTTAGATCCAAATTAACAATTCAATTGCGCTTCAAGTGTTCTATGAAGGGTCTATGATTGAATCTACCCAATCTTGGATAGGTTTCTAAATTGACTGCTCTTTAATTGTTATTTCTTCCTTTAATTTTGTTAAGTACGATCTTAAATTGTCAAACCCCCCTTTGCTAACTTTCACTTGATTTGATTAAATTACATCTACATTCCTTGTGGAGATGATTCGGTGTTGTCACTGTGCTACAAGCTTAGGTAATAACTTCAGTTAAAATTTTGATTGAGTTCGGCGCTCGTCAGTAATCGATTACATTCTTAGTGTAATCGATTACAAGGCTTCTGACTTGCTTTGTAATCGATTACAATATCCATGTAATATCGATTACATAACTCCTTGAACGTGTTTTTGCCTTTTTGGGCACATTGTAATTTATTACCAACTTGGTGTAATCGATTACAAGGCCTCTGACTTGCTTGTAATTGATTACAATGCTCATATAATCGATTACAAGGCCTCTGTTTGCTGTGTAATCGATTACAAACATCATGTAATTAATTACATTGGCCTTTGAACATATTTTTCAAGTCCAATTAAGTTTGTAAGTCATTTCTAACACTTCAAGACATTTGTTTAAACATAAATCCTTTCATGAGTGTTAAATCTAAGATTGGAAATAAAGTTTCTTTGAAAAACATGTTTGGCTTTGAATTTTCACACTTATTTTGGAAGTGATATATGAAAAACCATTTGAGGAATCTTGAGAGCATTTAACATTAATGTTCTAAGTATTATGACTAAATAAACCTCTTGACTTCTTTCTTTGATCTTGATCTTTTCTTTTGCACTTGATCTTCATCTTTGACATTGTTATCATCAAAAACCATTTGACATGCTTTAAGGATATAAGCATTCACAATAATGATTCAACACCATTCACTACGGACACTATCAATGTCCTCTTGACTGAGTTGGACGTATATGAAGAGATTTGCGGTGGACGCCCCCAACCTGATGGAGAGCTCTAACCCTTTAAACTTGGTGCTAAGCCAGATTAGGTAACCAAGATTAGAGGGTAACTCAGTCAGGAGGAAAGATCCCAGTTGACTGAGTTCTTGCAGAAAAATAAGGATATGTTTACCTAGACTTCCACTGACATGCCTAGTTTAGACCCAAATGTTATCTACCATAGGCTTTCTATTATGAAGAATGTAAAACTGATGGCCCAACGTAAAAGGAAGATTGGTCCTAAAAGTTAAGAGGTGATCCAAAAACAAGTCAAGGAACTCTTAAACACTGGGTTCATTAGAGAGGTCTCCTACATCATGTAGATCTCCAATGTGGTCTTAGTCAAGAAGGCCAATGGGGAAGTGGCGTATGTGTGTTGATTACACCGATTTGAATAGGTGTGTCCAAAAGACCCTTACCCACTTCCCAACATTAATAAGCTGATGGATAATTCATCTTATTTCAGGATACTCTCCTTCATAGATGCCTATTCCGGATACAACCAGATCCCCATGAATCCAGAAGATGAAGACAAGACAGCCTTCATAATTAAGATGAGGAGCTATTGTTACCGTGTCATGCCATTCGGACTCAAGAATATTGGGATAACTTACCAAAGGACGATGAACAAAATCTTCAAAGGACAAATTGATAAGATGCTAGAAGTATACATTGACGATATGATAGTTAAGATAGCGGACACCAGTAACCACATCAAAGACTTGGAGGAAGTATTCGTCGAGATTCAAAAGCATAACATATGATTGAATATAGAGAAGTACGCGTTTGGAGTGCAAGCTAGCAAAGTTTCTGGTGTTTCCGTTGACAAATCACAATATTGAGGCCACCTAGAGAAATGTCAACCTGTGCTCGACATGCACAGTCTCTAGTCCATCAAAGAGGTGCAGTAGATGACATGCCAAATTACAGCCCTCACACGTTTTTTGGCCAAGGCTACTCAAAAGTCTCTTCCCTTCTTCAAAATTTTTAAAAAGAGGAAGAACTTTTAATGAGCCTTGGAGTGTGAGGGCACCTTCTAAAAGTTGAAGATTATGTTGTCTACACCACCAATTCTGACGAGGCCGGACCTTGGTAAAATACTTTACACTTACCTCTCTATCAGCAACGAGTCAATTAGCTCAGTTCTGATAAGATAAACAAGTGAGGGTCAAAGGCCGATCTACTTTGTCAGCAAAGTTTTGCAAGGCCCCGAGATCCAATATCAAAAGATCGAGAAGTTAGCTCTAGCATTGTTAATCACTACAAGAAGGTTGAGAGAATACTTCCAGTGCCACCCAATAATAGTGAGGATAGACCATCCAATCAGAAAAATACTCCACAAGCTGGATCTCGCGGGGAGAATGATTGCTTGGTCAGTAGAGCTCTCCGAGTTCAGAATTACCTACAAGCCAAGACCATCTATAAAGGCTTGGTATTGTCCAACTTCCTGGTTGAGCTCACACCAGACTCTGGCCATCCTAGGGCGTATTCCTAGACCATTTATGTTGATGGGTCCTCGAATCCCAAAAGAGCGATGTCGAGGTCATGTTGGAAATTGAAGTCGGCATCACATTAGAACTTTCTTTGAGGTTTGACTCCCCCACGTCAAAAGATCAAGCCAAGTATGAAGCATGCATTGCAGCCATTAATATAGCAAAGGAAATGGGAGTCACAAATATAGTCCTATACAGCGACTCCCAACTGGCGACATCCCAGATCCGAGGGGAATATCAAGCTAAGGAACTCCTACTGTAGAAGTACTTAGCCAAAGTTAAAAGACTGATGGAAAGTTTTGACAATGTTAAAGTAGAGCACATCCCAAGGGATCAAAACTCCAGAGTTGACATCTTGTCAAAGCTTGCCAGTACTAAGAGCCCAAGTAATAACAGGTCCGTGATCTAGGAGGCCCTACTCACTCCCAATATCACAGACAATGAAATCATCCTACTGGAAGATAATGAAACCTAGATGACACTCATAATTGCCTACCTCCATAGTGGCTAATTACCTAAGGATAAAAAAGAAGCCCATAAAATAGTACAGATAGCGGTCTGGTACACTATTTTAGATAACCAACTGTATCGACGTGGTTTATCTTCTCCACTCCTTAAGTGCCTTGGTCCCAATAAGGCAAATTATGTCCTAGCCGAGATTCATGAAGGAAGCTCAAGGCATCATCTCGGAGGCAAGACCTTAACATGAAAGATGCTAAAGGCTGGATAATATTGGCCCACCATGGAAGCTAATAACAAAGAACATGTGCAGAAGTGTGACCAATGCCAACATCAGTCAGATATTTATGCAACACCACCAGAGGAATTGTCAATGATGTCCTTTCCCTGGCCATTCTACCAATGGGGAATGGATATCCTAGGACCTTTTCCCCAAGCTCCAGGGTAGGTCAAATACTTAGTGGTGGTCATTGGTTATTTTACAAAGTGGACTGAGGTAGAACCATTGGCCATAATTACCTCTGCGTGAATCCAAAAATTCACTTATAAGAATATCATTAGCAGATTTAGAATCATAGAGTCAATTGTTACTGACAACAGTACCTAGTTCACAGATTAAAAGTTCAAGGATCTACTGGTCGGGCTCAAGATCAAATAACACTTGTTGGTGTTGCCCTAGAGGCCAATACATTTTCTGTATTTACATACATTCTATTATGCTATTTTATATATGAGGCGTTTCATTTATTGTGTTCTTTTTGGTAAACATAATAAAGTCCTTAAAATAGGAAGTTTGATGCTATAGGACATCAAGTGGATGACTTGATCGTGAGATCCTTTTGGTTACAACACTATTCTTAAATGTCCCTAGTCAAGTATTATTGTTAATTAGGACAACAATAATACATTGAGACTAGTATGTGCATAGACTGATGACCACATCTCACGGGTCATGGATATGAGATATCAAGTCTTCACATGGGTACATATTAGAGTAATGATGTACTGGACTGACTCACCAAGAGAACACTACATGGATCGTTACGTGAGTGTCATAAGTGATTCTCATAGTGATAACGGTGTCTGTGGTCCTTTGACCTGAACTCACTACGATTCCTACATGAGGAGTTGTGTGTTTTAATGTCATCAAACGTCATCTATAACATGGTGATTATAAAGTTAGTTATTGGACATACCGCGAATCATGCAAAGAGATGTGAGTGACCTAGATGGGATTTGTCACTCCTACATAACAGGAGCGATATCTTCGGGGCCCCTAATTGAGTGAGACTGCGAAATGCATAGCCATGCTCAAATGAGTCAATATGAGATATTGATCTCATTTGTTGTTATAAAGTCTACTCGAGTATCAGGAAATGAAAGATTGGACTATACAAGGGTGACGCATTCCATGCCTTATGTTCAATCTAGATATCTTGACAAAAGGACTAAATAATAAGGAAACATTGGTCACGGAAAGGTTATGTCAAATCACTGACATTCTTATTACTTGGATAGCAGCGATGTGTTGCTAGATACCGCTCACTGCTTATAATATTAAAATAGAATTTTAATATTACTGCCAACGTAATAAGAACCTGCAGAGTCACACACATAGAGCAGACTAAAATTCGAGCAATGAATCCAAGTTGGACTCGGATTCAAATATGGGTCAGACTCATAACAGATGGGTCTAGGGTTGCACAGCTTACCTTACTGCTGCTTACACTCACTTAAGGCAATCACTATTATAAATAGTACTGCTAAGGGGGCTGCTAAGATACACAATTCAGAACCCTAGCCGCACCTATAGAAAAAGTGAGTGAGAAAGCGACATGTTTCTTCTCTTCTCTTCGCAGCTAGCACTGTATGAGAGACGTGAGGCTCCTCTTTGCAGATGTTGGACGTTCGTGAATCTGTTCGTGTGGATACCGCAGAGACATCGTTTCTATTACGGTGTTGGTGATTCACGCTTCAAGAGGTAAATCTTTTAAAAACTCGAATTATGGCTTTTCGCATGGATCATCGGTAGGAATCCCTATTTTTTGCTGCATGATGTATCCGCAATTCCCAACAGCACTTCACCTCGGTGGAGCATCGAAAGACCAACGAACAAGCTAAAGCCACCAACCGGGTTATACTTAGAGGGATTAAGAAGAGATTTGATGATGCCAAAAAGAACTGGGTGGAATAACTCGATCATGTCCTTTGGGCATATCGAACCACTTCACATTCCTCTACTGGAGAAACCCCATTTAAGTTAACCTACGGTTGCAAGGCTATGATCCCGTTAGAAATAGGAGAGTCAAGCTAGAGAAAACAAAACTTCTCTGAGGAAACTAATCCGGATCTCATCTATCATGAACTAAAGAATCGTTGCATGGTATAACTCCAAAGTGATTCCACAATGATTTAATCTTGGTGACCTTGTGTTACGTAGGGCAAATATCAGTGGCAAGAACGTAAAAGATGGGAAATTAGCTCCTAACTGGGAAGGACCATACAAAATTACGTCTAAAACTAATACGGGAGCCTACACTCTAGAAACCCTCCCTGGCAAGACAATTAAGAACTTCTAAAATGTAGACAAATTGAGAAAATATTATAGTTGAATTTTTTATGTTATAACTATGTAAATTATATTTTCTATGTAAAAGACACCATTTGATATTGAAGAATTAATCATTTATTCAATATTTGCTTATTCTGTTTATTTATGATCCACAACCCACAAGCTTACCACACTTTGTCGAAGTCCGAGGAATGCAGGGTCCGGAGAGGATTAGCTATTCCGATATCCTTACATGATGGCCAGACAGGGGGGTCTACTTGACCATCATCCAATGTCAAGGAGTACACTCAAGGGTTTTCACACATACCTATATGGTCTGTCCTTAACCTATAAATCGACCAGGTTTACAGAGGTTAAGTGTAATCAACTGTAGCCAGGGATAGTGGACTCCACACCAAGAGGCATCTGTGTCATCTTTACAATTTCAAATTAACCCATAAACCTAAAATGTTTAGCGTGGATACAACATAACCTAACCCATGAGCCTAGCAAAAGGTTTAACGTGATTATGTGTTTTAGACCGTTGCTCGAGATAGTGAACATTATTCCAGGAGATTTGTGTCACTTCACACGTCTTACTGCGTCAATTACTCCTAAGTAAAGCTAACTACTAAGATAGAGTTTTGGACTCATCTTGGCCAGGCAAAATGAGAGTTCATTAATAAATTATCGAGCTCGAGCGTTGGACCTATCTCGATACGTTACGCAAACAAATTGCTAAGTGCAAAATGAACACTGAGATTGAGCGTTGAAGCCATCTCGGCTTTGCAAAGACAAAAATTCAACAAGTATCAAACAGAGTCACCGAGATTGAGTGTTGGACTCATCTCAGCGAAAGAAAGAAGACATCAATATGAAGAAGAAGCTAAGTATTAAAACTAAACAAAAGGTGCCTGAGGTCGAGACTTGTCCAAATACATTAATAAGACCCCACGCAGGGGGCAATGAAATGAAAAATAAAACAAGTCAAGCGTTAGAAGGCAGGGCTTGAACCTTCAAAGTCACCACGACCACCTTGGCCTTTGCCACCTCAGTCATTACTGCTCTAACCTTTTCCTAGTCCCTTGCCGATGTTGCTTTTACCCCCTTCCTGTCATCTGCCCTCTAATCTACTTGATTACCCGGAATAGTCTCAAGAATAGTTACATTAACAATTTGGTCATCCTGAACCATCCTTAAAGCTCCAATTCCTTCTTCATTTAAGCTAGGGTTAAGAAGGCAAAGTTAGTTTAGAGCATTCTCGAAAAAATTCCTCCACAGACCTCAACTAGTCGTCTTCCATCTCATTGATTTCTTCATTCAACCTGATCTCAATCTGATATAGAAGTTCATATTGAGCCCAAACACTGGCTAGAATAGACTTAGAAGAGACTAGGTTCTCTCTCAATGCATTCTTTCGAGTTGCGACTTCGCCAAGTTGAACTCAGAGCGAATCCTTCTCGGCCACTTAGGCCCAGAGAGAAACAACCTCTGCATCTTCTGCAGTAGGATGGGTGACCTTAGCCTAGAGCTTGCTCCTCTTAGAGTCGCATAACTCGACCTCTTTAGTAGCTTGGGTCAACTGCCATTCTTCTAGGTAAATTCCAACTCAAGACTTTGCTTTTCACCCCGAAGGGTGTTAAGCTCCCTCTCTAAGCCGGAAGTCTCTTGAACAGACTCCCAAGCTTCCTCCATAAATAGAAGAAAAGAGGCAATGCGCAAACTCCAAAGTTGGGCTTTGTGGAGGAGCTCCACCATGTAATACTTAATTAACATGTTGGACTCAAAAGGACTCAGTAGGGCGCTATCAATAAAAGTGGTAGGATCAGCCCCATGAGTCCACATTGATCTAACTTGGAAACAGAGCGAAGCACCTTTCGGGATAGCAGACCCCAGCCTGAATGGGATCTCGAACACCTTGGGATCTACTAAGGTAATCTCAATGACTGGCCTTTACCCCCTTTGGATCCCTGCTGCTTTCGCCCTGCCTTTTCTGAGATTGCAGTGGTGGAGCTAGAGCTGGCAAAACGGGTTCAACCCGTCGGGTTAACTCGCCAATCCGCCATTTTTTTGTGGGTTGGTTCAAGGATTGAACCCATATTTTTTTTCTAATCCGTATAACCCGCCCCGCATAACCCGCGGGTTAAGCGGGGCGCAAAAGCAGTTGGCACTTATGGTTGACTCTTTTTTTAAAAAAAATGATAAGTAATACTATAAATGAAAAACTCTTTGATGTTATATAATTTATGTTTGAATATTTAATTAGACGATTTTAAAAATTATATTTTAGATATGTGGTTTGTAATTTTTACCATTATTATTTATTATTTTTTTATAGTATTTATTGATTTTTTATATAATTTTTTTTTTTTTTTAGGCAAAGGTTAAGCCGGTTGACCCGTCAACTTATCTATTTTTTCTCATTTTATCTTTTATGCGGGCCAACCCGCCAACCCGCCTTAAAGCGGGGTGGGTTAACTCTTCCAACCTATTTTTTAAAATGGACCAACCCACCCCGCCCTGCATTTTAGCTGGTTAAAGCGGGTCGGGGGGTCGGGGCGAGTTAGCCCATTTTGCCAGCTCTAGGTGGAGCAAGAGAACTATTCCCAACTTCTCAGACCTCGGTGGTTATGGGAGATGGGGGGACTATCTCGGTCGAAGATAGGGGGCTGCGTTGCCCTAGGGCAGAGGAAAAGTGACGGTCACCCTTGTGGTAGCCGCCGAGGCCTGAGATCTAGACGCCCCAACCCCCCTTCTTGGCGGCCAATTTCGAAGCTAGGCATTGAAGTCTACTTTGTGGAGCCATGTTTTCTGCAAAAGGAGAAAAGGTATTACAACACTTAGACAAATATTAAGTGCAAAAAGAAGAAATGTGCAAGACTAGCAAGGCTTTTATGGAATCGGTGAGCTCATCCAGGATATCTTTACAGTAGATGGTCCCCTTTTCTTTAGTATAATCTATTAGGAAGTGCAGGACCTCGTGTAACATCCTCCCAAACTAGTTATTCTTAATCATGGTTATAAAAGTTTAGTAACTCTTGTAAGAGTTACCTGTTAACTTTGGTAACCCTTTTAAGTTAGTTGGGTTATTTTGTTATAACAATGAATGTGAAGAATAGCTATTAATAGCCCAGAGAGTAGCATAAACTGCTTAGATGAGAAAAATAAATATGAAGGATTTATTTTTAGGTCACAAGTAAATAGAATGTGATGTGGTTAATTTTTGAGAAATAACTGAGTTAATTTAGTATTTTTAATAACATTGAGTGAGTGCTTAAGAGCCCGATTAAATAAGCAGATATCTTGAAAAATTATGATAATTTGTGGAGATATCAAGTAAAGAATGGAGAATTTTCTGATAATGAGAATAGGTTAAGGTAGATACTTGTAAGCTTCTTAGTGTATTTTCTTAGGTTTAATGTAACTTAAGAAAGAGTAATAAAACTTAAGTGACAATTTTAGGCGTATGGAAGATCATGGAATAATGAAAATAGGATTGAGACTAATCCTAAGCTTTATATAACACATATGGAAGTTAGAAAACTTGATTTTGTGAGATCAAAGTATTCCTAAGAGATATAAAGTTTCTAGCTAAATATCTAGTCCATCATTATCTCTTCACCGTCTTTATCTTCTGCTTCTTTGACTTTTCTCTCTCATTTTCTGTTATCTCTCATGTTGGCAGCAGAGAAAAGAGAAAGGAAAGAAAGAAGAGAAGAGAAGAGAAGAAGGAAAAGGAAAAGGAGGAAGAACCAGGGAAAGGCTAGAAGACCAAGTTCAAGCATCATCCTTAGAGACTTGAGGTAGGGGTGTTTGTTCTTGCTCTACCTTTTCTTCTATTTTCTACATCTTGTTGAAGGTGCACGGTGCATATTGAACATAGTAGAAAAATGGGTTTTGTGAGGTATTTCAATGGTTTGAGAAGGTGAACTTGATTAGAAGTTAAGAAAATAGTATGTAATGAGTTAAGACATGCATACTAGTGGTTTAGAACTTGTAAGCATCCATATAACTCCATTAACTTGTGTTTGAAAAAAATGGGTTAGGATGAGTTGTTCTTTGTTCTTGTTTCACTATGTTGGTGATTTCAGAATGTGCATAAGAGTTTTAACATGCTTAGAAAACCTTGTTTAAGGTTGAAAACCTTTTAGAACTTGATTACAGAGGTCAAGAACTAGTTGCCAACTCAAAGAAGTTGAGTTTGGTAAATCTGGTGCTGAGCGCTTAATCGCCTAAGACCTGAGAGAAAAATGTGTTGGGCACTTAATCGCCCAACACCAGAATGTCAAAGTGCTAAGCGATTAATCGCTCAGAAATTAGGCGCTTAGTCGCCCAATGATAGAAAATTGGGTGAACTTTGCTGTCATAAAACACCTAATCGCTAGAAAAGTGAGCACCTAAGCGCCTAAGGACAGAGCGTTACATGCATTTTATTTTGAGGAATTGGAGTTCCTTACTTGTTGAGATCTTTTATACATGCTTTTTAGTGTGAGTTAAGATACTATTAGGGATATTTCATGAAGGAAATAGCCACCTAGCATATATGTAAAAGGATAGGCCTTTGTACATCCAATGGTAGTGGATTGACATACGTAAGTTTCTAATCATTGAAGAGCAATGGTGTTGCACTTGACATCACTTTGTGATGTGATGATGTGGTGCATATTTGTTAAGAATGGCTCCTTTACTAGTTAGAGTTAAACCACAACACAATCTATCCTATAATAAAGGAGTGAGAAAATCACTTTGCTAAGGATGGAGTTATGAGACAAGGGAGTGAAAAAAAACACCTTGTCATAGTAGAGAAGTGAGTAAAGCTCTCTACCAAGGGCAAAAGAGTGAGAAAAACACTTTGACAAGTAATATGATTTTGTTTGGCTCTTTTAATGTGAAAGTTGAGCTAGTGATGAGTTTTTGTGGTGTGTATATGAGAGTTGAATATAACAATGCATAGTTTCACACACTTGTTATTCCTATGTATTGTAACATTATATGATGTGCACAACCATTTACTCAGACAATTGTAGGCAATCGATCCTGGGAACTAGTCCTAAATTCTCAAAGCATGGAGGTTCTTAGGGCCAAGGTTACCTGTAGGTTAAGGAGGTAATACATTCTCTCCCTACCAAGTAGGTTAAAGAGGTAATAGATTCCCCCTACCTAGGAAATACATGGAATAGGGTTACTGGGAATATGCAGGTCTCATGACATTGCACAAATACTATTATAACACATTTATATTTCATAATCATTAACTTAGGGCATATCTTAGGCATGAACATACACAAGCATTTGCATTTCAATAACAATTGTATGAGTAATTTTTTTATCTTTGAAAGGTTGAGGATTATGGATTGCTGTGTGAACATCACATAGAAAGAGTATGTTAATGTTTCATTGGTATTGAGTAGTGACTCATTTATATGTTGCGATCATATTCTATAGTTTATCAGTTTATTCATTGTGAATGGTTAATTATGCAATAACTGAGCTTTAGTTATGAATAATTGAATTGTCTGCCTCGGGAAGAGAAAGGAACAATTTTTGGCTTTTGCTACCTTTCTAGAGGTCATTAAATGATTTGTTTTTCCCCGAAGTAGTTGGTGTTATCATGATGTCATATAAGTGTATTTACTACTGAGAATTGTGAATTCTCATCCCGTTTATTGTTTCCATGATAAATCCAAGTTGAGACTCTTCCAAGGAGAAGAAAAAGAAGCAAATTGAATAGACAATTTTTAGTTACTTTTGAATGAAGCTTGTATTTTATTATATTTGCTTTGGTTTGTATAAAGGTATATATATGATCTTTTCTTTCCCTCTTGGCTAATTATAATAATGTGTATGGTTATTATGAATCTAGAATGTTCTTTTCAAGTTAGAAGTAACATGGCTAATGTTATTTACTATTGTATATTCGAAATCTATTAAGGAAATGGTACTAGGATGTTACACCTCAGCCTTGGGAAGAGAGATCTCGAAGATTGGAGTCTCTATCTTTTCATTCCTGTCTTCCCAGCCAGCTTAGGTCTAATATAAATAAAGGCATGGTTGGCCTTCTGGGGTGACAAAAAAAAGGTGTTAACCCTAGAGCCTTTTCTGTCCTAAAAAAGTCCTTTTTAAAATTCTTAAAGGACGCTTGGTATAGTTTGAAGACCTTGCGCCTATTTTTTGCTCACAATGTGACCTAGCCCTTGGGTTGGTTATTCCTAGAGGTCAACAATTGGGAAAAAAGGAAGAAGAAAGAGTTAACCAAGTAAGGGCAGCCGAAGACTAGGCAGATGAGCTCGAATACTCGGACAAATCCCTAAGCATTCAAATGGAGTTGAATAGGCACCACTTGCAAGTGATTGAGGACGCCCATCTCAAACTCGGTGAATGGCAATTGTAGTCTGATCTAAGTAAAGAGAGCCTCGTACAAATACATGAAATGCTCGCCCTCTGTACAGACTGAGCACACCCTTTCATCCTCTAATAGGTGCTAGATTGTGAATTCCTGGTCTCTTAACCCGTCCACGATTAGATGTAAATATTGTTGCTTTTTTCAGGCATCTCTTATAGTCTTCATGTTAGACGGGGCGCCTAGGACCTCTCGGTCCACCCATTGGTATAGGCTTATATCTCTAAGAAAAATGAAGTTTCCTCATTCCACAAGAGCTACCCTCTGATTTCGCATCATACCTAAAAAGGACGCACTCATATTAGAATATGAAGAATCACTAATGTCTCCTAGTGTCATCATAAGCTCGGAGTGCGGATGAGCTGACCCATGCCTTGCTAGTTATTTGGCTTGATCTGCCTTCCAGAATGCTTCCAAGAACCTTATCCTAGCTGAAGAGCACGGACCCTAATCAAAATCCCCATCGTGGGCTTGAAGCCTCTGCCATGGCTGAGGTGATGGGGATGATGGAGAACTCATAACCTTTACTAACGGGCCACTATTTTGCACCGTCTCCTTACTCCTTGACATTCCCCCCTAATAAATGTTTATAGAAAGGAAATAGGGTAAAAATGAGGAGTACCTTGAATTTTGGAAAAGAAAATAAGCTTCAAACAATGAATAGAGTGCAGAAAAAGCCTAAAACCACCTTAAAGCCACCAACAGCTACCACGAGAGCTCACTAGAAATTGCCTAGTTTTCCAGAGGAAAAAGCTTGGGAGTGCAAGAGTAAGCAAAAAATGGGATGGATTAAACTCAATTCCTACTTATAAGCGTGGAAAAATCACCCCAACCGCTGTCATTAATGGGGCTAGATACGCCTTTTCATTTATTTCAAAACTTTAAAGCAAATAATCATGACACCTTTTTTTCAAAATTTGAAAATGACTAATCATGACGTTACAAACCCCAAACGATGGCTTCCACTACTCTCTCCCCATGTGACATACTATTTCTTAGCAAAGCAACTGAAAGGACAATGTACAGAACGTTCAAAATTGAAACGATGTGTGACGTTTGAGAAGGATGCCTAAGCTAGACCACGGACTTTCATCAAGACCGTGGCAAAACCAAAACTCAGAGCTTGGTTCTAAACCGACCTACACTCATAACACAGACCCCACGTACTACACATGAGGGCAACTTATTACATAACCTAGATAGCAGAATAATAACTTAAGCAGAGCGATCCAACTCGAATCCTGACCTTACTCATTAACCCCGGGAGACATACAATGACACATCACAGATCTCGACCCTTTGAAAAAAATATCGCGAGATCTGACATTAACACTATGACTCGGATCCCTTTGTCCACTACGCGTCGTGTGCTCCAGTTGAACTCATATCTTGACACTTAGTTGTCCCACCTAAGCACCAAGTTGGGTGTAACATCCCGAAAATTTAAAGTTTCAGGATAAATGATCATTTTATAATATTTGGGATTTTCTGGAATTTTTCTGGATTTTTCTGAGAACGAAGAATATTTTAATATATTTCTCGTTTTACGTGCACACGGGGCAGAGTTGGCAAAACGACAGTAACGCTTCTAAAGTTGGAAAATTTTAATTACGAATAGTTATTTTCTAATATTTGTGATTTATGTGAATTTTTTAGAATTATCAGGGAATGATGAATATTTTAATATATTCCTCGTTTTGCATGAATATTGAGCGAGTCGTGAAAACGACCGTAAATGCTTCCAAAAGTGAAAAATAACATGACGAATAATCGTTTTACAATATTTGCAATTTTTGAGAATTTTAAGGGAATTTTTCGGAAACGTCGAGTATTTTACTTGTATTCCTCTTGCGTGAGTCTTGCTTGTAGGCCGAGAAAATGCGATATTTTCTCTGTGAATCGTGGACTATGGATAAGTCGACGGGGATCTTACTAAACCCGAGACTTGACACACGGTTCTGAGGTTTGCACCATTTTTTGAGAAATTCTAGCGGATAAAATAAATCAAGATATAGCGAAAAATTCATCTGTCAAATTAATTAAATACGACTTGTCAATTGTAACTATTATCTATTGGATAATAGTGTGTGATAAAAATACTATTACATTATTTTAATGTAATTCACATTGTATCAAATTAAATCACTTTAATTCAAATTTTATAGTATTTTATTCCAAGCTTTCATGATAATCTTTGACCCAAGCTTTGACTCACTCATTTAGCTTCCTTTGGAAGCCAAAATTCTGACCACTCATTCTTTTTCTATCACGTGGGCTGCTGCTTGGACAAGGAGAATTGATTGGTTTTAATAAACCAAATATTACATATTGTAATATATCATCAAAAGCTTATTTCTTCTTCATTTACGTCTTTCTCTTCTACTTTTTTCTTCAACATTTCTTTCTTTTCTCTTCCACTCACCTCACGGCTGCTCACTCTCCCAATGCCCCAACCATCACAAAAAAAAAAAAATCATACTTGATCACACTTTCTTAATCTCCTATTCATTCTCTTCAACATTTGTGCTTGGAGTTTTCAAGAAAGCCATCATCTTCAACCTCTTTTCAAGCTTTGAAGGTAAGCTTCAATGGCTGAAAAATTTCAGAATTTCACTCCATTTTCGTTTTCTAATTTCACCTTGATTTTATAGCTATTCTCTTCTTCATTTTCACACCATTTCCTTGTTCTAATTCATGTTGCATTTTCTAGGGTTTTTGGGGCCAAAATCCGAAAATCAAAAGGGTTCTTGGAGTGTTCTTGGTTCTTCTTCTTGGTAAGAGGAAGATTAATCCTTCTCAACCTCTTTAGCAACTAGGGATCTTGTGCTTGATTTTTGGAAGAAAAACCACATGGTGGTTGTTCTTGAATTTGCTTGAAATTGATTTCTTGAATGTTATCTTAATTTAGCTTTGAGTAGTTGATTGAGTGGTTAATTATTCATGTAATTTTGTGATTGAAATCCATGATTGCTTGCAAAAAAAAAAAAAAATTCTGGTTGCTGAACCTTTGAATGTGTCACGGTTTTGGGGCTGTTTTGGGGCTGTTTTGGGCTGGAAAATGAAGGGAAATGATGCTTAAATTTTGACCAATGCAAGGCTAATTAAATCAAGTAGTTAAGGTTAATCCAAGTGGACAAAATTCTGGTTGTTGGACCTTGGTGAGTGTCACGGTTTTTGGGCTGTTTTAAGAGCAGAATTTTGGTTGACATTGTGTCAATAATAGTGCTAGGTATGTTGAGTAAAGGAAGATCAAAATAATGCAAAGAAAATGGTAACCAGGAACTCCTTGAAATGCCACGGTTTTGGGGTGAAAAATTGGATAAAATTGTAGTTAAAGTGTAACAAGCTTGAGACTAGAATTAATCAAGTAATAAGGTGGAATTAAGGAAAGAAAAAGAATTGGAGTTGAAGCCTATGTGATGGATACGGTTTTGAGGCCAAGAATTTAGGCTATTGGTGAGTTAATTTATTAAATGAACAATTTAAAGAACTAGGGGATAATAAATAGGATGATGACTTGAAAAGATTTGAAATTGGAGCCATTGTGAGGCCACGGTCTCTAAGGCATATTTGAGTTTAAGTATGTGATTTTGGTAATTTAGAAGCATAATAAATTAGATAATTAGAAGCATAATAAATGAGGTAATTAGAAACCTATGTGATAAAATAGAAAATTAATAAGTTGGAAGAATTTAATATAATCAATGCTTCATAAATTTTAAAGAGACTAAGAGAAAAATTATTACAAGACTTAAGGTAATTCTAAGTAAGCAAAGAACATGAGAGTGTGTGGCTTAAGAGCTTAAATTAAAATGCAAGTTATGAGGAATTTGAATTGCATTGGAATGTCAAATTGATTCTAAGAATTTATTTTGAACATGAACCTAATGATGCATCAATTGATTTGATCCTTGTTTTATGATGTTATGGGTCCATGTGAGTGACCATTTGAATATTGATGCTTATATTGGCCTAATGTGGCATATTATGGAATTGTATGATAATGTGGATCATACATGCGCATGCATAGTGTCCTATGCATTGTGATTGTCCTTGTGGACTGTTGTAAGGCCGAGTTGCCTAGGAGAGATTACACCTCCGAGTGGGTGCGATAAGCGTAGTGTAGGTCACTTGTTGACCTTGGGGGCATTGGGGTGCGGGTTGCCTACAATGGACGGTTGGTAGCTCTTACTGTACCGTGGGTTAGACCGATGCAACACACCAATGATCCGGACCGAGACACTATCCCTAATCATGATTTGATAAAGACTGTCGTGCATGTGCTAGATGTGCGAGAAATTGAGCACGTGGTCAAAAGCATGTTGGTGCCGAAACAGATCTTTTCAATCATTCTCTCCGATTTGAGTTGTAGCTCCATGGAGTAGGAATTTGAGAGAACATGCATGTGAGTCATGATATATATATATATACATACATATATCTTGTCGTTATTATCTGTTTTCTATATCGTGATCTATCTGTTCATTACTGCAATGATTATCTGTCTGGAACTGTTTATTTGCTTATCGATGGAATTACTGCTTATTATTCAAATATGTTGTTTCTAAATTGCTACTTGGGCGCGTGGCGCCGTTTTGTCTCTAGCGTGCTATAATTGGTAATGAGGTAGGATGTCTTACCTCTTTCTGTGTTCTGCTATCTGTTGTCTGTATTTATATTACGTTCACCGAAGCCGAAGACGTTGAGCCAGAGATAGAGCGAGGAACTGAGGAGGAGCAAATTCCTGGTGAGGACGTCGAGTTTTGAAGAAAGGGAGATGCACAGTTAGTATTGTGTCGTCTGCTCGGACACTTGTCCGTAGGACTACACATCTTGACAGATTCCTATATACTGTGGAATCTGAGGAGGACCGTCTAAGGGTTCTGCTGTCTAGTAGGACTTGGGCAGTATAATAGTTTAAATAATTTGGAAGTTTAATTTGTAAAATATTTAAGTACGACAGTACTAGAGGCTTGTATATATATATGATGTAATAACGTTTAAACTTTTTTGGAGTGACTAGTTAGTAATATTTATAGTATGATAGTGTTAGAAAATTTTATATGTATAACTAGAGACTTGGATATGTATAATGATTTTAAATTATTTGTATTGATACTGTGATGTTTTATTTTCTGCTAAGTTTATTTTCTTGTTATGAGGAAATTTTGAATTTCGTATTTTCCTTACAACTTACGTTATCTAAATAAGGTTAATTTGGTAATCATGTAACATAAATGTGGCATCCTAAGGTGGGTGTTACATTAGTTGGTATCAAAGCCCAAGTTAGAGTCTTTTGGGTTTGTGGTTAGGTCTGTCTTGTTTAAGTTGCGTGTTTCTCTGTGTTTGTTTGTCGGAAAGGAAATCATATTACCAGAAGATTGATTTCAATTATTATTTGTGTTGTCCAGTTGACTTGAAAAAGACTAAATGGCTGGACGAGGAAGAGGGCGTGTTAATACTAGAGCGGAAAATGAGAACGCCGGCAATGACAATCAGAATATGGCTGCAGCTATAGCAGCAATACAAAGGATCGCTGAAGTTGTTGTCAATGTGAGAATCGAGAGGCAGCAATCGCGATGCTCATAGCTTGTCGAATTTCGAAGGAATAATCCGCCTAAGTTTCATGGAGAGTTTGATCCAGAGAAGGCTGATATGTGGATTAAGGAATTAGAGAAGATATTTAATGGTATGGGTTGTACTGATGAGCAAAAACTTACCTTCGCGACGTTTGTGCTAGTTGGAGATGGAGAAGCCTGGTGGGCAGGAGCTCGAAGATTATTTGAAGCTGAAGGAAGAGTTGTAACATGGCAGCTCTTTAGACAGAAGTTTTTGGCAAAGTATTTTCCAGCAAGTGCACAACATGCTAAAGAGATGGAATTTCTTAGTTTGAGGCAAGGAGCAATGACCGTGAGTGAGTACGCAGCAAGATTCGAAAGCTTGTCAAAGTTTTCGAGATATTTTCAAATGCACCCAGATGAGGAATGGAAATGTAGAAAATTCGAAGAGGGATTGAGACTTGACATTAAGAGAGCCTTAGCGACGGTGGATATTGATCAATTTCCAGTGTTATTGGATAAGTGCCGTAAGATTGAGGAAATCGATAACCAGCGGGCAGCAAGGACTAAATACTTCGGGCCAACACGGTTCCAAAGGGGAAGAGGTAGCGGAGGTAGCGGTGGCAACCGTTATCAACAAAAGCCCTACACTAAATCAGTAGCAAGCCAGAATCGACAGCAATCAATTGGGGGAAGTTCAAGTGGTAGTAAGGCAGCTTCAACTAGAACTTCTACACTTAAATGTTTTAAGTGTGGAAAAGGACATCTTACTAAGGATTGTCAGCATAAGGGGTGATCTGCTATAGATGTGGGAAGCCTGGACATCTTTCCAGAGATTGTGATCAGTTGAAGGCAGAGCCATCAGTGAGCAATGTTCGTACTGCAAGACCACAGGCGAGTGGTCGAGTATATACGATGAGCGGGGAGGAAGCCGCTAAATCTGAAGATTTGATAATGGAGGAATGTGCCATTAAAGGTAACCCTTTAACAGTGTTATATGATTCGGGAGCTACGCATTCTTTCATTGCATGTGATTGTGTGGAACGTTTGGGATTGACTTGTGACTACATTGCCATATGATTTGACTGTGGTTACTCCTACTGATAAACTGTGATAACTACAAAAGTATGCTTGAATTGCCCTGTTTGTGTTAGAGATAGAGTCTTTCATGTGGATTTGATATGTTTGCCTCTTTCTAAGATTAATGTAATCTTAGGAATGGATTGGTTATCCTCTAACCATATTCGATTGACTTGTTCGAGTAAGAAGTTAGTTTTCCCGAGGTTAAGGATTCTAAATTCTTAACGGCTACTCAAGTGGAAGCTTGTTTAAAGGAAGGAGATCTAGGATACTTGTTGATATCTTCTTTGGAAATTCACTTGTGAAGATGTTCGAAGGATATCTTTGTAGTGAATGAATTTCCCGAAGTGTTTCTGAAGATATACTGGGATTACCACCGGAAAGGGAGATTGAATTCTCTATTGATTTGGTACACGGAGGCTGGACCTATATCTATGGCACCTTACAGAATGTCACCGGTAGAGTTGGCCGAACTGAAGAAGCAATTGGAAGATTTGTTGGAAAAGCAATTTGTGAGACCAAGTGTATCACCTTGGGGAGCTCCAGTGTTGTTGGTAAAGAAGAAGGATGGGACTTCTCGGCTATGTGTGGATTATCGACAATTGAACAAGGTTACAATCAAGAATAAGTATCCCCTACCGAGAATTGATGATCTATTGGATCAATTGCGAGGAGCCGCCATATTTTCTAAAATTGATTTACGTTCTGGTTATCACCAGATACGTGTAAAGGTGGAGGATATTCCGAAGACTGTATTCCGGACTCGATACGGGCATTATGAATACCAAGTGATGCCTTTTGGTGTGACTAATGCACCTGCAATATTTATGGACTTCATGAACAGACTTTTTCGTTCATACTTGGATAAGTTTATTGTTGTCTTTATTGATGACATCTTGATTTATTCTCGAAGTCAGGAGGAACATGCTGAACACCTCAGAGTGGTTCTCCAGATTTTGAAGGAAAATAAACTATATGCCAAGTTGTCCAAATGTGAATTTTGGTTGAGCGAAGTACAATTCTTGGGGCATGTCATATCGGCAGATGGAGTTGAAGTTGATGCTTCGAAGGTGGAGACAGTTGTTGAATGGGAAAGACCGAAGACTGTATCGGAGATCCGTAGTTTCATCGGATTGGCCGGTTACTATCGGCGATTCATAAAAGGATTTTCGAAGATTGTAGGACCTCTTACCCAACTTACACGAAAGAATCAACTGTTCGTGTGGACTGATGTATGCGAGGAAAGTTTTCAGGAGTTGAAACGACGATTGACTACTTCACTAGTGTTGATTCTACCTGATCCGAACGAACCGTTCGAAGTGTACTGTGATGCTTCTTATCAAGGATTGGGTTGTGTACTTATGCAGAACCGTAAGGTTGTGGCATATGCGTCGAGGCAGTTGAAAGTGCATGAGAGGAATTATCCGACTCATGACTTGGAGCTAGCGGCAGTGGTGTTTGCGTTGAAGGTATGGAGACATTTTCTATATGGGGCAATGTTCACTTGTGTATAGTGATCATAAAAGTTTGAAGTATCTGTTCGACCAGAAAGAGTTGAACATGAGACAGAGGCGTTGGCTCGAGTTTCTGAAAGATTATGACTTTCAGTTGCAATATCATCCTGGAAAAGCGAATGTCGTAGCAGATGCCTTGAGTAGAAAATCGCTTAATGCTTCTGTTATGATGATGAAGGAGAAGGAATTGATAGAAGAATTTCGAGATATGCGATTGTCTGTGAAGTTGACACCGGGAAGATGTGTTTGAATATGATCACCATCTCAAATGAACTGATGAATAAAATACGAGAAGGACGAGAATAGTGATCAATATCTGCAAGAAGCAAAAGAAGCAAGAAGTCAAGGAGCAGAATTAGAATTCAGTGAAGGTGTTGATGGAATTTTGAAGTTCAAAGGGAGAGTTTGCGTGCCAAATGATCCAGAACTTAGGAAATTGATTTTGAATGAAGCTCATAGAAGCAAGTTGAGTATGCATCCAGGAGCCACGAAGATGTACCAAGATTTGAAGCAGTTGTATTGGTGGCAAGGAATGAAGAGGGATGTCGCAGAATATGTATCATCATGTTTGACTTGTCAGAAGGCTAAGGTAGAACATCAACGGCCATCAGGAATGTTGCAATCTTTACCTATTCCTGAGTGGAAATAGGATGACATAGCAATGGATCTCGTCACGGGGCTACCAAGAACTCGGAAAGGTCACGACTCTATATGGGTAATTATTGATCGGCTCACAAAGTCGGCGCACTTTCTACCGATTAATATTAAGTACTCAATGGAGAAGTTGGCTCAGATATACATCAATGAAATTGTTAGACTTCATGGTATACCATCCAGTATAATTTCTGATCGAGATCCGCGATTCACATCAAGATTTTGGACTAGTCTACAAGAAGCGATGGGGACAAATCTAAATTTGAGTTCTGCTTACCATCCACAAATTGATGGTCAATCGGAAAGAACAATTCAGTCGTTGGAGGACTTATTAAGGGCTTGTGTTCTAGAGCAAACTGGTTGTTGGGATGAATTTCTACCATTGATAGAATTCACCTACAACAATAATTTCCATTCGAGTATTGGGATGGCACCCTATGAAGCTTTATATGGGAGAAGATGTAGGACACCATTGTGTTGGTACCAGGATGGTGAAAGTACTGTGGTAGGACCTGAGCTTGTGCAACAGACAACTGAGAAGGTAAAGATGATCCAAGACAAGATGAGGACAGCTCAGACGCGGCAAAAGAGCTATGCAGATAAAAGACGAAGACCACTGGAATTTGAAGAAGGCAACCATGTATTTTTACGTGTGACGCCTATGACTGGAGTTGGACGAGTAATCAAGTCAAGGAAGCTCACTCCAAAGTTTATTGGACCGTATCAGATACTTCGTCGGATAGGTCCAGTAGCTTATCGATTGCACTACCACCGTTTTATCGAATCTTCATAATGTATTTCACGTATCACAACTACGGAAATATATTTCAGATCCAACTCACGTGATTGAACCAGACAATTGTACAATTAAAGGAGAACTTGACCTATGAGACAGTTCCAGTAAAGATTGAAGATCGAAGGATAAAGCAGCTTCGAGGAAAGGACATTGCTTTAGTTAAAATAGTTTGGAATGATATAAGTGGTGAGGCCACATGGGAGTTGGAAGAAAAGATTAGAGAGCAATATCATGTTTCGTGTTAATTGTATGTCAAGTTTCGAGGACGAAACTTTATTTTAGAGGGGAGTATTGTAACATCCCAAAAATTTAAAGTTTCGGGATAAATGATCATTTTATAATATTTGGGATTTTCTGGAATTTTTCGGATTTTTCTCGAGAACGAAGAATATTTTAATATATTTCTCGTTTTACGTGCACACGGGCGAGTTGGCAAAACGACATGTAACGCTTCTAAAGTTGGAAAATTTTAATTACGAATAGTTATTTTCTAATATTTGTGATTTATGTGAATTTTTTTAGAATTATCCTAGGGAATGATGAATATTTTAATATATTCCTCGTTTTGCATGAATATTGAGCGAGTCGTGAAAACACCGTAATGCTTCAAAAGTGAAAAATAACATGACGAATAATCGTTTTACAATATTTGCAATTTTTGAGAATTTTAAAAATTTTTCGGAAGCGTCGAGTATTTTCTTGTATTCCTCGTTTTGCGTGAGTCTTGCTGAGGCGAGAAAATGCGATATTTTCTCTGTGAATCGTGGACTATGGATAAGTCGACGGGGGATCTTACTAAACCCGAGACTTGACACAGTTCTGAGGTTTGCACCATTTTTTGAGAAATTCTAGCGAGATAAAATAAATCAAGTATAGCGAAAAATTCATCTGTCAAATTAATTAAATCTTGACTTACATCAATTGTAACTATTATCTATTGGATAATAGTGTGTGATAAAAATACTATTACATTATTTTAATGTAATTCACATTGTATCAAATTAAATCACTTTAATTCAAATTTTATAGTATTTTATTCCAAGCTTTCATGATAATCTTTGACCCAAGCTTTGACTCACTCATTTAGCTTCCTTTGGAAGCCAAAATTGACCACTCATTCTTTTTCTATCACGTGGGCTGCTGCTTGGACAAGGAGAATTGATTGGTTTTAATAAACCAAATATTACATATTGTAATATATCATCAAAAGCTTATTTCTTCTTCATTTACGTCTTTCTCTTCTACTTTTTTTCTTCAACATTTCTTTCTTTTCTCTTCCACTCACCTCACACGGTACTGCTCACTCTCCCAATGCCCCAACCATCACAAAAAAAAAAAAAAATCATACTTGATCACACTTTCTTAATCTCCTATTCATTCTCTTCAACATTTGTGCTTGGAGTTTTCAAGAAAGCCATCATCTTCAACCTCTTTTCAAGCTTTGAAGGTAAGCTTCAATGGCTGAAAAATTTCAATTTCACTCCATTTTCGTTTTCTAATTTCACCTTGATTTTATAGCTATTCTCTTCTTCATTTTCACACCATTTCCTTGTTCTAATTCATGTTGCATTTTCTAGGGTTTTTGGGGCCAAAATCCGAAAATCAAAAGGGGTTCTTGGAGTGTTCTTGGTTCTTCTTCTTGGTAAGAGGAAGATTAATCCTTCTCAACCTCTTTAGCAACTAGGGATCTTGTGCTTGATTTTTGGAAGAAAAACCACATGGTGGTTGTTCTTGAATTTGCTTGAAATTGATTTCTTGAATGTTATCTTAATTTAGCTTTGAGTAGTTGATTGAGTGGTTAATTATTCATGTAATTTTGTGATTGAAATCCAAGATTGCTTGCAAAAAAAAAAAAAAAATTCTGGTTCTTGAACCTTTGAATGTGTCACGGTTTTGGGGCTGTTTTGGGGCTGTTTTGGGCTGGAAAATGAAGGGAAATGATGCTTAAATTTTGACCAATGCAAGGCTAATTAAATCAAGTAGTTAAGGTTAATCCAAGTGGACAAAATTCTGGTTGTTGGACCTTGGTGAGTGTCACGGTTTTTGGGCTATTTTAAGAGCAGAATTTTGGTTGACATTGTGTCAATAATAGTGCTAGGTATGTTGAGTAAAGGAAGATCAAAATAATGCAAAGAAAATGGTAACCGGGAACTCCTTGAAATGCCACGGTTTTGGGGTGAAAAATTGGATAAAATTGTAGTTAAAGTGTAACAAGCTTGAGACTAGAATTAATCAAGTAATAAGGTGGAATTAAGGAAAGAAAAAGAATTGGAGTTGAAGCCTATGTGATGGATACGGTTTTGAGGCCAAGAATTTAGGCTATTGGTGAGTTAATTTATTAAATGAACAATTTAAAGAACTAGGGGATAATAAATAGGATGATGACTTGAAAAGATTTGAAATTGGAGCCATTGTGAGGCCACGGTCTCTAAGGCATATTTGAGTTTAAGTATGTGATTTTGGTAATTTAGAAGCATAATAAATTAGGTAATTAGAAGCATAATAAATGAGGTAATTAGAAACCTATGTGATAAAATAGAAAATTAATAAGTTGGAAGAATTTAATATAATCAATGCTTCATAAATTTTAAAGAGACTAAGAGAAAAAATTATTACAAGACTTAAGGTAATTCTAAGTAAGCAAAGAACATGAGAGTGTGTGGCTTAAGAGCTTAAATTAAAATGCAAGTTATGAGGAATTTGAATTGCATTGGAATGTCAAATTGATTCTAAGAATTTATTTTGAACATGAACCTAATGATGCATCAATTGATTTGATCCTTGTTTTATGATGTTATGGGTCCATGTGAGTGACCATTTGAATATTGATGCTTATATTGGCCTAATGTGGCATATTATGGAATTGTATGATAATGTGGATCATACATGCGCATGCATAGTGTCCTATGCATTGTGATTGTCCTTGTGGACTGTTGTAAGGCCGAGTTGCCTAGGAGAGATTACACCTCCTGAGTGGGTGCGATAAGCGTAGTGTAGGTCACTTGTTGACCTTGGGGGCATTGGGGTGCGGGTTGCCTACAATGGACAGTTGGTAGCTCTTACAATGCAGTGGGTTAGGCCGATGCAACACACCAATGATCCGGACCGAGACACTATCCCTAATCATGATTTGATAAAGACTGCGTGCATGTGCTAGATGTGCGAGAAATTGAGCACGTGGTCTCGAAGCATGTTGGTGCCGAAAGATCTTTTCAATCATTCTCTCCGATTTGAGTTGTAGCTCCATGGAGTAGGAATTTGAGAGAACATGCATGTGAGTCATGATATATATATATATACATACATATATGTTGTCGTTATTATCTTTTCTATATCGTGATCTATCCGTCATTTCATTCTTTGCAATGATTATCATGTCTGGGCTGTTTATTTACTTATCGATGGAATTACTTGCTTATTATTCAAATATGTTGTTTCTAAATTGCTACTTGGGCGCGTGGCGCCGTTTTGTCTCTAGCGTGCTATAATTGGTAATGAGGTAGGATGTCTTACCTCTTTCTGTGTTCTGCTATCTGTTGTCTGTATTTATATTACGTTCACCGAAGTCGAAGACGTTGAGCCAGAGATAGAGCGAGGAACTGAGGAGGAGCAAATTCCTGGTGAGGACGTCGAGTTTTGAAGAAAGGGAGATGCATAGTTAGTATTGTGTCGTCTGCTCGGACACTTGTCCGTAGGGACTACACATCTTGACATTCCTATATCTTGTGGAATCGAGGAGGACCGTCTAAGGGTTCTCATGTGTCTAGTAGGACTTAGGCGGTATAATAGTTTAAATAATTTGGAAGTTTAATTTGTAAAATATTTAAGTAAGACAATACTAGAGGCTTGTATATATATATGATGTAATAACGTTTAAACTTTTTTGGAGTGACTAGTTAGTAATATTTATAGTATGATAGTGTTAGAAAATTTTATATGTATAACTAGAGACTTGGATATGTATAATGATTTTAAATTATTTGTATTGATACTGTGATGTTTTATTTTCTGCTAAGTTTATTTTCTTGTTATGAGGAAATTTTGAATTTCGTATTTTCCTTACAACTTACGTTATCTAAATAAGGTTAATTTGGTAATCATGTAACATAAATGTGGCATCCTAAGGTGGGTGTTACATTGGGGGCAACTATTTTGGATCAGATTATAAGTCCACGGGTCTGGAGCAACACAACCAGCCAAAATAGAAGCCAGACATACTACATGCTCATAACTGCCTATTTACAAGGCATAAATCACTCAGAATCCCATAAAAGGGATATGAATGCTAATCATATCCCCTATAACAAGGCATTAACCACAAGGAATAATGATTTCCCTAATTTTAATTAACAACATTCAATTCAGATTAAATGCTACAATATGTTATACCCTAATATGCTTATACATATACTCAGCAAGGAAAAAAGGTACGCATTGATGATCCAATACCATATACTGCCTCCTTTGCGCACAAACTGACTTGAACGTCAGAGTGACTTTTGTAAGTACCCACCCCCTCGCACCACCGTTGTCGCTACCGTACCACAAAGGTTTCCACTTTCCACTACCTTTTCAAGTAACCATCAAAACCCAGTTCTGAACACCTGCTATACAAGTTTCTCTTATTTGCAATGTAAATCTAACTGGTGGTTTTGAAATCTGAACTGCAATATGATGCTTTATTTGCTATGTAAATTTAGCTAGTGGTTTTGAAAACTGAACTGCAATATGAAGTTGTTCATGTTGCTTGGACCAACGGATTCTTTAGAATTATGTTCCTTTTCTTTGCCATTCTTTCTTTTTTAAAATAACTGTATTTATATTCTCTTTTTTGTGGTTAAGGCTTAGGAAGTTCTTCTGGTGTTGATTGTTCTTTTGTACTTTGGTTTGTCAACCCTTTTGCATGAATGCTGCATTGCTACATTCCTTCATAAGAAACTTGCAGTACTCTCCATCATAAGGTTGCTTTCTATTCAAGGTTGCCATGGGAATTTGTGGTTCATCTATTGTTCATGTTTTATTAGTAACACGAATTGTCTTAGCATGGCTTTGGTCTTTGTTTTTGAGCCACACAAATCATAAAAGTTTGACACCAATGTCAATATTGGTGGACCACCTATCGCAGGGACCCCCACTTGGGTGTCGTACATCGGACATACCATATGTAACGGTGACTGTAATTTATAAATAACATTGATTTTTTACCTTGGTAACTATACTGGTCATTTGACATTTCTATCTAACTAGATACTTGCTTATACTGAAGGTTCAAGAGCTAGAGAAAAAGCTGAAATAACAACTACAGTCAGAAACAACAATTTTTTGACAGGAAGTTTGTCTGTAACTTCTGAAAAACATAAGTCAGCTGATAAATCAATTAGCTAAAGTTCCAACGTACTTGAAATATTTATCCATTTTAACTTCAATTTTGCTAAGAATTTAGTTTTATTATGTCATATCATTCTCGCAGCCAAGTCAGTTTGATGATTGATTTTTCCCCATTATATTATATGCTGCATGAACTTTACAGGCAAGAGTAACTGGTCTCAGGCATTCCTTGCAATTGGAACGTTTGGGAATAACGATTTGAAAGAAGATTCGGGTTGGACTGACACTACTATAGAGGATTCATCTTCCTTTCAAGAGAGATTTTGAAGGTAAGTTCTATACATTGATGTATTCTTTTAATGGTCTACGAATCATGTACATTAGTTTGACACAAAACCAAATTGTTCATGTAATCATGTATGAGTTATTTGATTTGCAAAAGTGTTTTCACCCCTTTCCATCTACTATGCTATACTTGATGGAGGGTGCGAAGATGTCTAGGAACAAAGTTAATTTCAGCTATTATGACAATACATATCTATTACAATTCTTGATATATAAATGGCTTCTTTTTATATAGTACTCTGGTTATGATCAACTTTGCTCATGGAAGCAAATAGATTAAACAACATGGAAGTTGAAGTGCACATACTCTTTTGGATGTATGAACCATGCCAAGGAAAGGTGACAAACTAGAGGATGAATCGTGAAAAAAGCTTAGATTTTAAAACCTTTGTGGCACATGGATGTTAGAAAGCATAATTCAATTTATTGCGTGAGATTTTAATTTCTATATGTCTAATAAGGTGATAGAGTCAACAATAATGAGCCTTTTGCTTGTTATGCTTTGGAGGAAACTTTCCATGTTAAAGCCTTGTGTATATATTTATATTTTTGCAATCTGACATGTTGAGTAGATCAGGTTTGAGGAAGAAAAGGGGTATATATCTAATACTCGTCTAAGAGGATCCTATCACAACCTAAAGTGGTATATAAGTAGTATTTATATGTTAGTGCTCCTCCTGCCTCAAAAAGAAAGCATGACCTTCTTCTAACATTTTTTAAATATACTACCTCATTGCAATTTCACGCATCTAGTCCATTGAGCATAAAATTACTCAACTGACACAATTTTGTAATAGCACGTCAGAAAGTGATTTGTATTTTTCACTTGAATTCAACTTACTGTAAGTTTCAGGAACCTTAATATATAGTTACGATCAAGAGGTTAGGACTATATTGCTCCTTTTCTAAGGGATTCCTACTCTCATACTTTGATATAAAAATAAAGACTCTTTTGAGTAGGCAATAAGAGAATGCCATTTCTTTCTTTTTCGTTTTTTGGACAAGGAGGATACCATTTCTTTGAGACTTAGGGTCCGTTTGGATAGCGGAATTGGAATTGAAATATAGAATTTTAATTTCAATTCCAATTCTTTTAGAATTAGAATTAGTCCAGAATCTTAAATTCTATGTTTGGAGTTGTCAAAGAATTAAGATAAGAAATTATAATTCTATATTCAATTATAATTTTATTGTTTAAAGATATGATCTAAAATATTAAAAAATTATTTACAAAAATAAAATTAATAAAAATATTCATACAAGTAATATTTTTATAATATAATAATCATTTTTTTCATAAAGAAAATTTTCATGAATTTTTTTATAAAAAATAAATAGCTATTATAATAATTTTTATATAAAAATATAAATAATTTTTATATAAATATAAAATTTCAATAAATATGATTATTCATAAATAAATGTGGAGAGAGAAAGAGAGAGAGAGAGAAAGTTTAATTTTTAAACTATAGAATTGATAATTCTTATGGTATAGGTTAAGAATTGAGAAATGCTTAACTTAGTTATTTTTCAATTCCATGGAATTAGTTTATGGAATTACAATTTCAATTCTAAATGGTATTCCAAACATAAAAATTAGAATTAAGAGGTCCAATTCCAATTCTAAACTCTAATTCCATGCTCAATTCCAGAAACCAAACGGACACTTAGACAACATGAGATTCATTTAGTGAGTAGACTCTTATTATATATAGAAAATTCATTACATGATGATTGGTATAACATGAAATTCATTCTGTGAATAAGTTCTTTTATGCTACGGTGTTGGTAGCTCAAGATGCCATCCTAACCAACCACACTTGAAGAACTAAGCAGCTTACTCAATATGACTCTTGCCCCTTATGAGCTATACATTTAATTTAGGATTTAATCTTGATGTATTTTTAGAGAAAAATTTTTATATTATTATTTAATTATGTACTGTTACATTATTAAAATTATTTTACTTTTACAATAGTTACATAAAAAATCACACATATTAATTAATGATATAAATTTTTTTACAATGATAATACATTAAAATTAAACATATATATATATATATATATAGACACACTTTATAACATATAACTTTACACAAATGCAAAAAATATAAAAAAAGTGCAAATTAATATGCATGAAAGTACGTGTTATATAAAGTAATTTATTTTAAAAAATAAGTTCATAGTGTATAACATTATCGAAACATAAAACTTTTAATATTTCTAATTTAAAATAATTTTATTTCAAATATTTAATTGAATTATAACTACTTTAATTTATAATTATAAATCTTTTTATTATTTAACTTTTAGTTCAACCCATTACTTCAAAATTTGACTTTTTTACTAAACTGTCATTTGTAACAAAACTATTTATCAAAATATTATTTTTTTAAATTATTTATCAAAATACTACTATTTTGAAACTATATATCAAACTACCACTTTTTTGTCTAATGTATTTGTGAACACCCAATTTTGACCGGACTAAAAGAAAAAATAATAAAAAGAAACAAAAAAAGAGAAAAATAAAAAAAAATCAAAAAAAAAATTTGTTATCCTTTTTTTAACCCATCTTTTTTAACCCAAATACATAAGCCCAAAATATAATAGAAAATGAAAAATAAAAAAGGTAAAAAAAATGAAAAAAAGAAAAAGAATAAAAAAGAATTAAAAAAAAATTTGTTTTTTTCGTTGGGATGAAAATCATTTTTTTTCTTTAGCCATGCAGCATCACCACTGCAGCAGGGGACAAGCACTTTTGCCTCCCATTCTCTTTTCCACAAAGGTACGCTTTTTTGCTCCCACTTAGTTTCCCACTTGCACTACCTTGAACAAACCTACTCCTCACTAATCCACCCACTCCATTATCACCTGGCTGCTAGCAACTAATAAGAGAGGACCAACTTCAAGACCTTAGGGGGGGATCTCTCCATCCGAAGCTGATATTCAACTTTCAACCCCCATCATCCTTTATCTGATCCTCACCTTCCATCACCCCACTCATCCTCTCTTCACCGTAAGCTCCTGTAACCATCCAAACCAGCCACCACATCAACTCCATTTCCCCGTCCAACCTTCACCATGTAACAGCAACTACCCTTCACCTCCATTTCCACGTCCAACCTTCACCATGTAACAAGAACCACCCTTCACCAAGCTCTCACCATCCAACGTGACCACCATGCAAAGAAACCTCCCATCACCCACACCACCTAAACTCCATCTTCATCTTCTCCAACCAAATAAAACCACCAACCTCCTCTTCATCAACCATTTTCCACTATAGCCACCTAAAAACCCGGAATCACTTGTGCTTTGCCCCGAACCGAGAAGACCACATCACAACCGACCGTCGGTCATAATCCTTTAAACCACATCCTTCCTCCTCTCGACCGTCGAACCTCTTCCATCTCTCACCACATCACCTACTTCCATCACATCCGACCGTCGAATACCATATTACTAAACCGACCGTCGAACTCAAAACCCCAAATCCTCTCTCATCCGACCGTCGGACCCCCAAGCTCCATCCTATTCGACTGTCGAACCACCAGAGAACTCACCTTCAATATCCTCATCCAACAGCCTCACAGCCGACCGTCGAATCCCCTCTTCAACCGACCGTCGGACTGCACAGAAGCCATCAGCCTTCCAACCGACCGTCGAATCCCAGATCCTCCAAACTTCACCAACACCAGTTACCACACCTAACCGACACCCTCTTCGACCGTCGAAACCCCAGAGGTCAGATCCTTCCCTTCAACCAACCGACCGTCGGACTCCTGAATCCCTCTATACCCGACCGTCGAACTAACAACCATCATACCCCCACCGACTGTCGAACCTATTCAAACCTCCATCACCATCAACCAAACTCCATCCTATTCGACTGTCGAATCACCCTTCAACCAACCGACCCTCGGACTCCTGAATCCCTCTATACCCGACCGTCGAACTAACAATCATCATACCCTACCGTCGTCGAACCTATCCAAACCTCCACCGTCGAACCATACCATTGTGACCCTCGACCAACCTCACCGAACCTCAGGTCCCTACCAACCGACCGTCGAATCCCAAATCCTTCCACTGTGACCTTCGCCTACCTTCAGCCTCTCGAGCCTAACTAGATCCCCTCAACCGACAGACGAACCCCAGAACCGTCGAATCCCAAATTCCATCATATCCGACCGTCGAAGCACCCAACCTCCCTGAACCGACCGTCGAACCACACCAGTCACCATCCCTCACTAAGCAACCTCACCAACAACCCGTCCAAAACTCCATCCCCTCACTCGACCGTCGAATCCATCAACCTTCCTCACCGACCGTCGAACCACACCAGTCACCATCCCTCACCAAGCAACCTCACTGACAACCCATCCAAATTCTGTTGAATCCATCCCTTCACTCGACCGTCGAACCACACCAGCTACTACCCTCTCACCGACGAGCCATCCAAACCTTCACACCATCAACTAAACTCCATCACATTCGACCGTCGGACCCCAAAAGCAAAAACACCTACATTCTCCAATTTGACCGTCGAACCTCAGCTAGGTCGCCCTTCACCGACTGTCGAACTCCTCACTGACAACCCATCCAAATTCTGTCGAATCCATCCCTTCACTCGACCGTCGAAACACACCAGCTACACTCCCTTCATCAACCTTCACCTTCCAGACCCAAATAAATCCATTTTTCCACCGACCGTCGAACCTCAGAGGCCAGTTCTCGACTGTCGGACCACAGGAACCAATTCTCGACCGTCAGAGGTAATTCCCGACCGTCGAACCTCAGAGGCCAGCTCTCGACCGTCGGACTACAGGAACTAATTCTCGATCTTCAGAGGTAATTCCCGACCGTCGAACATCAGAAGTCAGCCTCCCGACCGTCGAATATCAGGGTCCAAACCCTCCCCAAACGTCCCCTGGTGCGTGCTGTTAGTGTTGTCAAATTCTCCAATTTTTTTATCTCTTTAAATTGAATTGTGATTGTCTTTTTGGGTGTGTGAGGTTGAATCACGTGAACTGCTGTCCATAATGATGCATTTTGATAAGAAGGGAGAAGGGTAAAGAAGTTTAAAAAAAATAATAATAATAAAAAATAAAGAAATAATTAAATTTTTTTAAAAAGGAATAAAAATGGGTTACCTGAGTTGCGACAGCTTGCTAACCCTTATATTTTGTAAACATCTGAGTTGCGACAGCTTGATGATTTACAATCTTAAATAAAAATTTCATAACAAACTCGATAATCAATGGGTGACGTCTCTAGCGTGACGCGAGCTTCACCTATTTAATCCTTAATTTGAATAACTGAGCCGCGACGGCTTGTTAATTCAAATTCCAAAAAAAATCATTTTAGATAAGATCAACCAACCCACAAATATTTTTTAGAGAACTACGTAACTTTGAGTTCCCCATTGCACCAGGGGATACGTAGGAGCAGAATTTCATTTCTGTCAAGCGAAATTTAAATTTTCACAATTTTGTGGTTTCGCTTTTTTAGTTACAATGTTTGCAAAATGGGTAAAATAAATATTTTCAAGGATTGTTAATAATTTGCACAATAAATCTAAGGTACCGTCTTAGGACGGGTGCGTTAGGTGCGATGGGATTAAGTTTCCACCCTTCCTAAGCATAACCGACTCCAGAATCCAATCTGGTTCCAAAGACCATTTCCAAATAAAAGGTTTTCCAATTTTTCCAAATTCAAATAAAATTGGTGGCGACTCTTAAAATTAAAATAATTTAATTTAAGTTGCTATTTCAATAGCGATTAATTTTACTGGTCGCGACAGATGGCGACTCAGGGGATATTTGGAGAGTCAAGCCTGTTTGTTGTTAGTTGTGCAAATTGTTAATAATTTTTATTTATTTATTTTACCCCTTTTATCTTCGTTTTTGTTTTCTTTTTGTTTGTAAATGATTTTATTTGTTTTTGTTTTATGTAAATATCTGATAGCATCATCTTATGTATATTGTTATTTGTATATATTTGTGCATAATTGTTGAAACCTTAGGATAGATGATTCTTTGCTGGTTATTGTATATATGTTTTTGCGGGTTGGGGGTAGTTTCTTTTAAATTTTTGTACAGGTTTGTCGCTCCCAAAGCTACTTGCACCTACACGTAAAGCACACACATCCGAGTGGGGCCCTATACCCGGGTCTGAGTGAAGCCTAAGATAAGTAGAGGTTGCGTAGTGGTAGCCATTTTGGATGTACTTCCTGTTTGGTTATCGCGAAAACCTCATCTAGAGTGCGCCTTTTTCATGAATGTCCCACACCTAGTGGTTTACCCACTATTTCGTGGTCAACATTCTAAAATAGGACTTGGCTCTAGAGACCTTTAAAATAGAAGAGCCACCCTATGGAAGTTATCACGAACTAGAAAGACTCTTAGATCCTTAGGATGGATTTCCCAAGTTTAAGGCAACCTCATTAGGACACAAAGGGAGCGTACTTCTTCTTTCCTCATGCCATCCATTCTTGAAAAAAAAACTTAAAAAAAAATAAATACATATTCTTACATTAAAAAAAAAAACCATCTTGCCATATCTTGTGAGTTGTTCAGTCTTTTAATGTAACAAACCATGCTTGCGTCCCTCTTAAAAATTTCTTTTTCAAAAAAGAGGAGATGAGTCATTATTAAAGGACCAACAACTCACTCACTCATTATTGCATCACTTGTCATCATTCTTCTCATCATGTTTTCTCAAAAAATAAAAAATAAAAAAAAAAAAAAAAAGATAGTACATGTACCCAGACAATGAGGTAGGTAGTGCCATTAAACTTTATTGGAAGCATGTGGAGACAACAACTGCGAAAAATCTTGCAAGTATGGATTTTATTGGCCTTCTTTATTCAAGGTCTGTTGCACCTTTTGCAAAAGTTGCGGAAATTGGTCAATAAAGTTTTGCTTTAAGATTCTCATCCGCACCTACTCCTTAGAAAATTGAGATCTAGGTGGCGCGGTTCTCTTGTTGTCAAACACGTGTATCTTGTGGGGCCATAGACATTGAGAATCCTAGGAATGGTAATGCGCTTAAAGTTAATGGACCAAGACTCAACCATTTCTGGAGCATCAAGTTGTTGAGTTCTCTGTGTTCTTGGTTAAGTGGTGGATAACGGTACTCCGTGACTCTCAAGTCGGTTTGTTTTTCAGTTTCCCATAATAACTGATTTCTTCTCCTTTCAAAATGGATGCCATTCTTTCAAACCTAAGAAAATATTTTCCTTCTCTCCCTCTAAATGCTCTAACAAAAGTCTATGAAGCTAGGTGTGAAAGACTGAGATTGTTAATGTATAAGGGCATCCCAGAAGATATCTGTTTGGATAATCGAAGCAAAGGTTCGTTTAGTGAGTGAATCTTCGATTCATTTGTCCCATACATGCCTGGTCTCGGTAAAAGTTCATTTTCAAAAAGGAGAAGAGCAAAAAGAATGAAAGTTTGTTACAAGTGTGCACGATGGAATTGCAACACGCGATGTCACTCTTTTTGGGGATGGTTTCGTAAATAGAGAAGACAAAATATTCTTCATTAAGAATGGACTGAGTAAGGAGTCATTAGATAATATCTTATTGACTCTTGAGACGCATTCTTGTGGAGTTGTACAGCGTGAACTTCTTAGTTTGTGGAATCTCTTCAAGGACGAGCAGGAGCGTTACAGTCTTGGGAATCTGACTCAAAAAGACCTGTTTGCCAATTTATAAGAAAATTGGATGGGAAGCTTATCATCGACTCATAGAAGGCGTTTAAGCCGTTTACGGACGTGAAACCGAGAGGAAGATGTGAGCCACAATCACAACAACATGTATATATTATCTTTCAAAAAAAAAAAAAGAAAGAAAGAAAAAAAAAAAAAAAAAAAAAAAAAACTAAAAACGAAAAAAATGAAAAAGGGCGAAACTTCGGTTGTACTTGGTCTTTAATTAGATTAGGAGCCCCCGCCGTGGAGTGGCAGACCGTCATTGACTCGGGTGGACCTTCGCACGCCGGTCGGTAAATAAGGTTCGTGTGCCATGCTGCGAGAGCCGCGCAAGCATTCCCGTGTTTTAACCAAAGGCTCTCGCTGGCGATGGACGAAAGAAGCGTCCGTGTTTGCATTCTCGCGTGACAATGCCTCGAGCCGAATCCTGTGATTTAATGCCATGGGCTCTTCACGACCTCTCACCGGCCGTGGTCGTTGGTGGTAGTCCGTCGATTTACGCACTTTAATTAGTGGCGTCGTAGCTCAATCCAAAATATCCCACAAGCGGGAGGGAGAAGAATGCCCAGTTGGTGAGCGTCTTGGTATTCTTGCACTCATGACGCGCATATATAAAGATTTGCCATGAAACCTATACATAAAGGTATGTAATCATTTGTTATCTTTGTATGATTTTGTTGAATTTTGGTTTTGGACAGACGATCTTTTGGATGGGATCCTTCGGGGGTTTCTAGACTTCTTTACCCTAATGATTTTCTTAAAAAAAAAAAGAGTAAAAAAAAAACACAAAAAAGGTAAAAAAAAACACAAAAAAAGTTAAAAAAAAACACAAAAAAAAAAGATTTTATGTTTCTTAAATTCAACCTTTTCTGACAACGGCCGACCTACCCTTCTAGGTGCAATTATTTCCCTTTCCATTCTTTTTCTTATTTAAACACTCCATTTTCTCCTTCATCTTCAACTCAGAAATACTCAAAGAGAAGAAGGGTATAGAATGGGGCCTTCTATTCGTAACCTAAAAAATGTCTGTGTTTTTTGTGGGTCGAGTTATGGGAAGGGATTAGAGTTTGTAAACGCAGCTAGCACTCTTGGTCGATCACTTGCTGCGAGGAACATTCATCTTGTATATGGGGGAGGTTGTCGTGGGTTAATGGGGGCTGTTTCACTTGCTACTCTTATAGGAGGCAGTCAGGTTTTAGGTGTTATTCCTAAACCTTTAGCTGAAAGTAACATCACTGGCAAGACAGTTGGAGAAGAAATTCAGGTAACATCCATGCATGGACGCATGAAAATAATGATTGACAATTCTGATGCATTTCTTGTCTTACCAGGTGGTTTTGGTACTTTGGAAGAAATTTTTCAAATTGTCTCTTGGGCTGAACTGAACATCCACCATAAACCCATTGGTCATTGAATGTTAATAATTTCTTTGACCTTTTGTTATTTTTTCTTGACAAAGTGTGGAACAGAAATTTATCACTCCTTCGGCAAGACAACTTCTTATCTCTACCTCCACTATTGATGAGCTCATTGATAAATTGGAAGCTTTTGAGTATGTACCTGATAAGGTATTGGCTCAAATAGATTGGTCAATAGGAAGCAGCGAAGGAAGTAACAAGAAAAAGCAAGCCAGATCGACACTTTCTCTTTAATCGGTTTGATTTTATTATACTTTGTTTCTGTTTAAATTTGTGTCCGCTTTCTCCAATGAGGTAATTCTATCCTTTACTCATCTATATTTTAACATTAAGGACAATGTTATGATCTGGTTGGGGGAAAAGATGGTTGTGCAAAAAACAAAAAACAAAAACAAAAACAAAAACAAAAAAACAAAAAAAAAAAATAATAAAAACAAAAAAAAAAACCAAAAAAAATTCAAAAAGTGTGTTTGTTAATATGTTTGTTGTGTTTGTCATCAATTAACAACAAAAGTAAATAGGGATGGCAGAGTAAAGAGTATTTTTTTTATCTTGAGACGCATCTCAATTGGTGGCAGAGTAAAGAGTAGTAGGGTAGTAATTAGTATTAAATTGTGGAAGTACTAAAGTTCTATTCACTTCTTATCGTGTCCGATCAAAGACCGACCTGTGTTGCTTTTTTCTCTTGGGCGTTGATTTCACTTCTTATCAGGTTGTTTTGCTCTTTTCTATATCTCTCTCTCACATTGAGGACAATGTTATGATCTGGTTGGGGGGAAGGATCGTTGTGTGCCTAAATATATAAAAACAAAAAAAAAACAAAAATAAAAACAAAAAAGGTGTATGTATTGTGCGTCTTTTCTACTGGGCATTGATTCACTTCTTATCAGGTTGTTTTGCTCTTTTCTATATCTCTCTCTCACATTGAGGACAATGTTATGATCTGGTTGGGGGGAAGGATCGTTGTGTGCCTAAATATGAAAAAAAAAAAAAAAAAACAAACAAAAAAAAACAAAAAAAGGTGTGCATGTATTAATATGTTTATATGTTTGTCAGTAATTTTCTAAACCAGTTAAGGATGGCAGAGTAGGGAGTAAATTTTACTCTTGAGACGCATTTTAGTTGGGGTAGAAAACTAGTTTGTGTGGAAGTAGCAATTGAAATTCAAGAAAATTTGCATGATTGAGTAAATTGTCTTCTTTCTTAAAAATCATATGTTTGGTTATGAATGTTGAATTGGTGGACTGAGAATGATAGAACTATATCTTGTGAGATCTTGAGCCTAATGGATGGATTCAACATTTATGTCATTTTCTTCTTTCTTGTGTGATTTTCACTCATGATAATGATCACTCTAGAACTTGCTTTGATTCTTTTTTAGGCTGCGTTTCACTTGCATGCATGAATATGATTGAGGCCCTCTTTCTTAGCCAGTTTAGCCAAATAGCCAACCTTGCATATTTTCCTTTACTTAACCCCTTTGAGCTTATTTGACCATTCTTTGTTTCTAACTCATTACGTGCCTTAAATGAAAAACCATGTTCTAACCCAACCTTAGGGAATAAGAGAGCATTGACTTTGTTATTTGATGAGTTCTTGAACAAGTGTGGGGGTGCATGTGCAGATTGGTTGTATATAAAAAAAAAAGAAGAAGAAAAAAAAGAAAAAGAAAAAGAAAATATGTTTCTAAAAAAAAAAAGGGGAAAAAGAAAATATGTTTCTATAAAAAAAAAAAGAGAGAAAGCTGGTTATTGCTACAATCAAAAGAATGCACCATGTGATATATTCATACCTAGAATGAGGGTGGATGATTGGAAATAACAGGAATAGAAGGAGAATGTTCAAGCCTAAAGGAATTCAATCTACCAATTGATCTTTAACAAAACATTAGTTAGATATTGGTCATTGTTCTGTATGAGAAAAAAAAAACTAAGAAAATTGTGGGAAAGTTAGACTGAATGTTCTCAAATATCTTCTCCACTCTAACTGTATCATAATGCTCTTCTATTCTCTTTGGTATTTAACTTGACATATCCATATTACTTCCACCTTTACCTTTACCCCATTATAACCTTGAATAAAGTCCTCATGATTTGTGTATACATGTGTTCTGAGTAGTGGAGAAGTAGAAAATAAGCAAGCATATGGTAGTGAAATTTTCATGGGTCGAATTGAGTGAAACACCTACCTTTTAAACACTTGAGAGATTGAGAGTAAATTCTGTGAGGATCTATCATTCTTTACTCATGTTTTTCAATTGAAGTATCCTTGCTTATTGATTTGAGATGTGAAGATGTGTTGCCTCATGAATGTTTGATTACTTGAATTATTAATTGATCTTCATTCTTAAATATTATTAGAAATTGAGTCTTTTAGAATGTTTAACTTTTGAGTCAGTTTTTTTTTCTGTTTTGCCCGAGGACGTGCAAAAGAGTAAGTGTGGGGGGTGTTTGATAATTAATGATGTCCAGTTGTCGAATCTTGACTCAAGCGAAAAAAAATCTTTTGATTTTATTTCTTGTGTCTTTAACCGTTGTAAATAATATCCTTTCTGTAGTCAAACTTCTAAGAACAATCTAGAAGTTGTTCGTTTCTTTCCTGTTGTACTTTTTGAATTCATGAGTGTCTGTGACATAATGCTTCAGGTAAAATGACCATGAGTACAACACCATGATTTGACCATCTAATGGTAATTGCTTATTGACCAATTCAGATCGAAGAGATCTTGGAAATCCCAATTGATGGAAGAGGAGGTACCCGAGAGCAAAAAAAAAAAAAAAAAAAAAAAAAAAAAGAAAAAGAAAAGAAAAGAAAAGAAAAAAAAAAAAAGAAAAAAAGCTCGAAAACCCGAAAGGGCGGCCTAAACAAAAGTTAAAAAAAGAAAAAAGCAAAAAAAAAAAGCAAAAAAAAAATTGAAAAAGAGCCCGTTAGTCTGAAAACCTGAAAGGTCGGTCTAAACAAAAGTTAGGGCAAATGAATGGGCAAAATCTCGGAGGAAGTTAGCACAAACACCTTGAAGGGTGCACCCAAATCAGGGGCAATTTTGAGCTGCGTCGATCGGCCACATAGGGGCAATTTTGCTTACATTCGGTTGGTCATCTTGGGGTAAACATTTTTGAGGGATTGAGGAGAAGGCTGTGTTGAAGGAAGTAGCAACGCAGAACAAGGACTGAGTTATCAAGCAGTTGCGGGAAATCAACTAAATGAGAGACAAGGTTAAACACTGGGGCAAAATTTTCTCTCAAGGAATCAGTCAAGCAATGGTTCATCCCATTTCTTGAAAGGAGAGTTGAAAGTGAAAAAAAAAAAAAAAAAAAGAAAAAGAAGGAAAGGAGAAGAAGAAGGAAAGAACAGAAGGGTCTAAGGAAGAAAAGCATGTGAATAAAGTTTGAGTGGTCAAAGCTTTCCAAAGTCGTCCTTGGTTCAAATGTTTTTAAATAAAATTTAGAAAAAAAAAAAAATAAGTAAAAAAAAAGAGAAGAAAAATCCTGTTTTCGGGACTCAGTTGCCCATTGTCTTTTAAATTTCGGGACTCAGTTGCCCATTGTCATTTAAATTTCGGGACTCAGTTGCCCATTATCTTTTAAAATTCGGACGCCTTGATTGCCCATTGTTTTTTAAAATTAGAAAAGAAAAAAAAAGAGAAAAGAAAAAAAAAAAAAAAAAAAAGAAAGAGAAAAAAAGAAAGAAAGAAAAAGAGAGAAAAGGAGAGAAAAACAAAGGAAAAAAAAAAAAGAAAAGAAAATGAAAAAAAAAAAAACTTTTGATCAAGATGCTTATTCCATTGTCATTTAAATTAAGGGGACGCTTGATTGCCCATTGTCTTTTAAATTTCGGGACTCAGTTGCCCATTGTCATTTAAATTTTGGGACTCAGTTGCCCATTGTATTTTCAAATTTCGGGACGCCAGATACTCATTGTCATTACTTTTGGGACACCAGATACCCACTGTCATTGCTTTTGGGACACCAGATACCCATTGTCTTTTAAATTTTGGGCCAAGCCCACTGTCCTTCAAATTCTGGGCCAAACCCATTGTCTTTTAAATTCCGGGCCATGCCCACTGTCTTTTAAATTCCGGGCCAAGCCCACTCTCTTTTAAATTTTGGGCCAAGCCCACTGTCCTTCAAATTCTGGGCCAAACCCATTGTCTTTTAAATTCCGGGCCAAGCCCATTGTCTTTTAAATTTCGGGCCAAGCCCACTGTCTCTTAAATTCTGGGCCAAGCCCACTGTCTTTCAAATTCTGGGTCAAGCCCACTATCTCTCAAATTCTGGGCCAAGCCCACTGTCTCTTAAATTCTAGGCCAAGCCCACTGTCTTTCAAATTCTGGGCCAAGCCCACTGTCTCTCAAATTCTGGGCCAAGCCCACTGTCTCTCAAATTCTGGGCTAAGCCCACTATCTCTCAAATTCTGGGCCAAGCCCACTGTCTCTCAAATTCTGGGCCAAGCCCACTGTCTCTCAAATTCTGGGCCAAGCCCGCTGTCTTGTAAATTCTGGGCCAAGCCCATTGTCTTTTAAATTTTGGGCCAAGCCCATGTCTTTCAAATTAGGGCCAAGCCCACTTGTCTTTAAATTAGGGCCAAGCCCACTTGTCTTTCAAATTACTCAGGCCAAGCCCATGTCTTTTAAATTAGGGCCAAGCCCATTGTCTTTTTAAATTAGGGCCAAGCCCACATCGTCCTTCAAATTCAGGCCAAGCCCACTGTCTTTTTAAATTACGGGTCAAGCCCATTGTCTTTTAAATTTTGGGCCAAGCCCACTTGTCTTTTTTTAAATTCCTGGGCCAAGCCCACTTGTCTTTTAAATTCTCGGGCCAAGCCCACTTGTCTTTTTTTTAAATTCCAGGCCAAGCCCATTGTCCTTTAAATTTTGGGCCAAGCCCACTGTCTTTTTAAATTCCGGGCCAAGCCCACTGTCCTTTAAATTCTGGGTCAAGCCCACTGTCTTTTAAATTCTGGGCCAAGCCCATTGTCTTTTAAATTCTAGGCCTAGCCCACTGTCTTTCAAATTCTGGGCCAAGCCCACTGTCTTTTAAATTCTGGGCCAAGCCCATTGTCTTTTAAAGTTTGGGCCAAGCCCACTGTCTTTTTAAATTCTGGGCCAAGCCCACTGTCTCTTAAATTCTGGGCCAAGCCCATTGTCTCTTAAATTCTAGGCCAAGCCCACTGTCTTTTAAATTTTGGGCCAAGCCCATTGTCTTTAAAATTCCGGGACTTGGTCGCCCATTTTTTTTTACTTTCTGTTGAGCGCATCGGCTCCATGCATTCCAATTTCTTTTCATTGTTTTTACTTTGTTTTGCATTTATCCTTTCATGCATTCTTTGACAAAATTGGAGTTCATTTCTTTACTCGTTTCTTCTGACGATAAAATGAAAAAACACAATTTTCCTTTTTATCTAATAAGAAACAAGTAAAGAGGGGCAACTGTGAACACCCAATTTTGACCGGACTAAAAGAAAAAATAATAAAAAGAAACAAAAAAAGAGAAAAATAAAAAAAAATTAAAAAAAAAATTTGTTATCCTTTTTTTAACCCATCTTTTTTAACCCAAATACATAAGCCCAAAATATAATAGAAAATGAAAAATAAAAAGAATAAAAAAGAATTAAAAAAAAAAGATTTGTTTTTTTCGTTGGGATGAAAATCATTTTTTTTCTTTAGCCATGCAGCATCACCACTGCAGCAGGGGACAAGCACTTTTGCCTCCCATTCTCTTTTTCCACAGTGCACAGTTTTTGCTCCCCACTTAGTTTCCCACTTGCACTACTGAACAAACCTACTCCCTCACTAATTCACCCACTCCATTATCACCTGGCTGCTAGCAACTAATAAGAGAGGACCAACTTCAAGACCTTAGGGGGGGATCTCTCCATCCGAAGCTGATATTCAACTTTCAACCCCCATCATCCTTTATCTGATCCTCACCTTCCATCACCCCACTCATCCTCTCTTCACCGTAAGCTCTGTAACCATCCAAACCAGGCCACCACATCAACTCCATTTCCCAGTCCAACCTTCACCATGTAACAAAGAACTACCCTTCACCTCCATTTCCACGTCCAACCTTCACCATGTAACAAAGAACCACCCTTCACCATGCTCTCACCATCCAACGTGACCACCATGCGACAAAAACCTCCCATCACCCACAACCACCTAAACTCCATCTTCATCTTCTCCAACCAAATAAAACCACCAACCTCCCTCTTCATCAACCATTTTCCACTATAGCCACCTAAAAACCCGAATCACTTGTCTTGCCCAGAACAGAAGACCACATCACAACCGACCGTCGGTCATAATCCTTTAAACCACATCCTTCCTCCTCTCGACCGTCGAACCTCTTCCATCTCTCACCACATCACCTACTTCCATCACATCCGACCGTCGAATACCATATTACTAAACCGACCGTCGAACTCAAAACCCCAAATCCTCTCTCATCCGACCGTCGGACCCCCAAGCTCCATCCTATTCGACTGTCGAACCACCAGAGAACTCACCTTCAATATCCTCATCCAACAGCCTCACAACCGACCGTCGAATCCCCTCTTCAACCGACCGTCGGACTGCACAGAAGCCATCAGCTTTCCAACCGACCGTCGAATCCCAGATCCTCCAAACTTCACCAACACCAGTTACCACACCTAACCGACACCCTCTTCGACCGTCGAAACCCCAGAGGTCAGATCCTTCCCTTCAACCAACCGACCGTCGGACTCCTAAATCCCTCTATACGACCGTCGAACTAACAACCATCATACCCCACCGATCGTCGAACCTATTCAAACCTCCATCACCATCAACCAAACTCCATCCTATTCGACTGTCGAATCACCCTTCAACCAACCGACCCTCGGACTCCTGAATCCCTCTATACCCGACCGTCGAACTAACAATCATCATACCCCCACCGTCTGTCGAACCTATCCAAACCTCCACCGTCGAACCATACCATTGTGACCCTCGACCAACCTCACCGAACCTCAGGTCCCTACCAACCGACCGTCGAATCCCAAATCCTTCCACTTTGTGACCTTCGCCTACCTTCGGCCTCTCGAGCCTAACTAGATCCCGGCCAACCGACAGACGAACCCCGAGGCAGTCGAATCCCAAATTCCATCATATCCGACCGTCGAAGCACCCAACCTCCCTGAGCAAGCCGACCGTCGAACCACACCGGTCACCATCCTCACTAAGCAACCTCACCAACAACCCGTCCAAAACTCCATCCCCTCACTCGACCGTCGAATCCATCAACCTTCCTCACCGACCGTCGAACCACACCAGTCACCATCCCTCACCAAGCAACCTCACTGACAACCCATCCAAATTCTGTGAATCCATCCCTTCACTCGACCGTCGAACCACACCAGCTACTACCCTCTCACCGACGAGCCATCCAAACCTTCACACCATCAACTAAACTCCATCACATTCGACCGTCGGACCCCAAAAGCAAAAACACCTACATTCTCCAATTTGACCGTCGAACCTCAGCTAGGTCGCCCTTCACCGGCTGTCGAACTCCTCACTGACAACCCATCCAAATTCTGTCGAATCCATCCCTTCACTCGACCGTCGAAACACACCAGCTACACTCCCTTCATCAACCTTCACCTTCCAGACCCAAATAAATCCATTTTTCCACCGACCGTCGAACCTCAGAGGCCAGTTCTCGACTGTCGGACCACAGGAACCAATTCTCGACCGTCAGAGGTAATTCCCGACCGTCGAACCTCAGAGGCCAGCTCTCGACCGTCGGACTACAGGAACTAATTCTCGATCTTCAGAGGTAATTCCCGACCGTCGAACATCAGAAGTCAGCCTCCCGACCGTCGAATATCAGGGTCCAAACCCCTCCCCAAACGTCCCCTGGTGCGTGCTGTTAGTGTTGTCAAATTCTCCAATTTTTTATCTCTTTAAATTGAATTGTGATTGTCTTTTTGGGTGTGTGAGGTTGAATCACGTGGACTCTTTGTCCATAATGATGCATTTTGATAAGAAGGGAGAAGGGTAAAGAAGTTTAAAAAAAAAAATAATAATAATAAATAAAGAAATAATTAAATTTTTTTAAAAAGGAATAAAAATGGGTTACCTGAGTTGCGACAGCTTGCTAACCCTTATATTTTGTAAACATCTGAGTTGCGACAGCTTGATGATTTACAATCTTAAATAAAAATTTCATAACAAACTCGATAATCAATGGGTGACGTCTCTAGCGTGACGCGAGCTTCACCTATTTAATCCTTAATTTGAATAAGTGAGCCGCGACGGCTTGTTAATTCAAATTCCAAAAAAAATCATTTTAGATAAGATCAACCAACCCACAAATATTTTTTAGAGAACTACGTAACTTTGAGTTCCCCATTGCACCAGGGGATACGTAGGAGCAGAATTTCATTTCTGTCAAGCCAAATTTAAATTTTCACAATTTTGTGGTTTCGCTTTTTTAGTTACAATGTTTGCAAAATGGGTAAAATAAATATTTTCAAGGATTGTTAATAATTTGCACAATAAATCTAAGGTACCGTCTTAGGACGGGTGCGTTAGGGGTGCGATGGGATTAAGTTTCCACCCTTCCCTAAGCATAGCAGACTCAAATCTAATCTGGTTCCAAAGACCATTTCCAAATAAAAGGTTTTCCAATTTTTCCAAATTCAAATAAAATTGGTGGCGACTCTTAAAATTAAAATAATTTAATTTAAGTTGCTATTTCGCCGCGATTAATTTTACGGTCGCGACAGTGACATTTTTTAATAATTTTTGATCCACATAAGATACGTCAAACTCTTTGACGTATCCAAGTTGATTATGCCAACACGTTTGATGCAATCTACGTGGTTAAGCCATCACATTTGACGCATCCACGTAGATTATACCAAACGTGTTAGTGTAATCAACTTGGATATGTCAACATGTTTGGTACATCCTGCATGGACTAAAAATCATTAAAAAAATGCTACGTTAGACAAAAGAATTACCAAACCCTAGATTTCTCTCACTAGTACATCTATTGGGAATGCGATAAGCTCTTTACTTATTCGTCAGTTACTATACATATTTTGCATTGATTATAATGACATATTTTATATATGCTTTTTAAGCGGACATTCAGAGCATTGGTTTAGTTCGACTACTGACGCTACTGCTACGCAGTTCCTACATTTATTGCAGGAGTAGTTCAGACAACATGAGAAATGTCCGCCTCCCTCAGGATATCGAAGTCGTATCTGAGTGCTTGCTAACTCTGTCCTCCTACTATGTCGCATCCCCTGTTCATTTGACTCCTCGGGTGATCCTGAAATGTCATCTGTTAATGATGTTAGACGAAGTTGTTTCATTGAAATGCGAACTGCTCTTACAATGAATGTAGGATCTGCGCAGCAAATTTTCGAGTGGCAGCGTTGTCAGTAGTTAATCTAAATTAATGATCTACAATGTCTGCCTAAAAAATAGATATAAAATATGTTATTATAATCAATACAAAAATTTTATAGTAATTGACGAATTGGTAAAGAGTTTATCGCATTTTCAATAGATGCACTGGTAGGAAAAATTTAGCGTTTAGTAATTCTTTTGTCTAACGTGATATTTTTTAATAATTTTTGGTCTATGCAGGATACGCCAAACGTATTGACGTATCCGCCTTGATTAAACCAATACGTTTGGTATATCCAAGTTGATTACACTAATACTTTTGGCATAATCTACATGGATCGCTAAAATGTGTTAAATAGAATTACGTAAATTACGTCAAACACACGTTAGATAATCGATGTATCCTAATAATTATTAAAAAATATTATATTAAATAAAAAAGTAATATTTTAATATATAATTTTTAAAAAATAATATTTAATAAATAATTTTTAAAAAATAATTTTTTAATAAATAATTTTTTTCACAATAACGTATGAGTAAAAAAGCCTCAAAACCTAATTCACAAGAAAAAAGTACGAACACAATAATTTCTCCCTTGCGAAGCCACTAAAACGGGCAATATATTATACGCGAATTGAAGGCGCGTGGAAAACAAACTCGCCGAGACCGATGCGAAGGCTAACAACGTTAATCAAACGCTACATCGCATGCGAGTGGGACAGTAAACAATGATCAAATAAACGGAGCGGGGGCATGTCAGGAAATCTGAAATAAAAGGAGGGCATTTTCGGAACCGAGAAGTTACTGCTTCGGTATAAAATGCTCCAAACCCTAACACTCGTTTCCACTCTGCTTTTGTTTTCACTATCGCTCAGTCTCTGCATTGCGGCTGAGGGTTCCGAACTTCGTTTCTCTTTGAGGTATAATCTTCGATTCAATCTATGTCTCCTGTTTCTACGCATTCCGAGCCGATAATGATGTCATTTTCTGGTTCATCGTATGTTAAACGATGATGTTTCATGGGTTTTTTTTTTTGTTTTGACTGTTGTGTCTGGTTGAATTCGTTCGATCAGTCTTGGTTGGTGTTTGTGTTTGGATTAGTATTTGTGACCTTGGATGCTTTTGAATTTTTTAATTGATTTTTCGGAAGAGGTTCTCAATTGCTTGGGTTTTTCGGCTTTGAATTTTGTTGCTGCATGCACAGATCTGATGATTTTATATTGAAATCTTAGCAATATTTGTTGAGATATTTAGTTATATTTTGACTGGGTAATTCTGGATCTGTGAAATTATTAAAGATTATATGCTGCCTGAATGATTTTGAATTTTGATGGATTTGTGGTTCAGTTAAGCCATTTCCCTCTTTTTATTTGATTGTGGTTATTGTAACTAGTAAGACATGCCTGGAATTTGTTGTTGTATTGATGTGATTAAGAGATTATTTTGTCCTGTAAGAGTATTGATAATCTGTTTTGAAGTTGTATATATTGAATTTTACTTTGCAGGGTATAAGGAAATATGTTTGTTTAATGTTTCATAATTTATGTGAACATTTATGTATCAATGTGTTTAACAACTGTGGGAAGTATTGAACTTCAAAACAAGTTTCCTTAATTCTGATTTGTGTTTCTGCTTGTTTAAAATACTCCTGGTGGAACTCCACATGTTGTAGTGGAATCTTTTTAATATTGACTGATTTGATTTATCTGCTTGTCAAATAAAATGTGTTTGGCTCATTTGTTTGGTGATTCTAAACATCTAAGTTGGATTCTATCTACCTTTTTTTCCTGTTAAATTATTTTTTTATTTTGTGTTTCCTGACTTGCAAACTTTTGAATTAGTCCCACAGTTTAAGAAATCATGGGTAAGGAGAAGGTTCACATTAACATTGTCGTCATTGGTCATGTTGACTCTGGGAAGTCAACTACCACTGGCCACTTGATCTACAAGCTTGGAGGTATTGACAAGCGTGTTATTGAGAGGTTTGAGAAAGAAGCTGCTGAAATGAACAAGAGGTCATTCAAGTATGCTTGGGTGCTTGACAAGCTCAAGGCAGAGCGTGAGAGAGGGATTACCATTGATATTGCATTGTGGAAGTTTGAGACCACCAAGTACTACTGCACAGTCATTGATGCTCCTGGACATCGTGATTTTATCAAGAACATGATTACAGGAACTTCCCAGGCTGATTGTGCCGTCCTTATCATTGATTCCACAACTGGTGGTTTTGAAGCTGGTATTTCCAAGGATGGACAGACTCGTGAGCATGCTCTGCTTGCTTTTACACTTGGAGTTAAGCAAATGATCTGTTGCTGTAATAAGGTATAAATCTGGACTTCATTTGTCATATTTGCTTTGCCACAAATTTGAGTATTTATTAAGTAGCTGCTTTCTGATTATGTAAGTTAAAATCTTTGTAACAGATGGACGCCACTACCCCAAAGTATTCTAAGGCCAGGTATGATGAAATTGTGAAGGAAGTTTCTTCCTACTTGAAGAAGGTTGGTTACAACCCAGACAAGATTCCATTTGTTCCCATCTCTGGTTTTGAGGGTGACAACATGATTGAGAGGTCCACCAACCTTGATTGGTATAAGGGCCCAACACTTCTTGAGGCTCTTGATCAGATCAATGAGCCCAAGAGACCCTCAGACAAGCCTCTGAGGCTTCCCTTGCAGGATGTCTACAAGATTGGTGGTATTGGGACTGTGCCAGTTGGACGTGTTGAAACTGGTGTTTTGAAGCCAGGTATGGTGGTGACTTTTGGTCCCACTGGTCTGACAACTGAAGTTAAGTCTGTGGAGATGCACCATGAGGCTCTCACAGAGGCTCTTCCTGGTGACAATGTGGGATTTAATGTGAAGAATGTTGCAGTCAAGGATCTCAAGCGTGGTTTTGTTGCCTCAAACTCTAAGGATGACCCTGCCAAGGAGGCTGCCAACTTCACGTCCCAAGTCATTATAATGAACCATCCTGGCCAGATTGGAAATGGCTATGCCCCCGTGCTTGACTGCCACACTTCTCACATTGCTGTCAAGTTTGCTGAACTTGTGACCAAGATTGACAGGCGATCTGGTAAGGAGCTTGAGAAGGAGCCCAAATTCTTGAAGAATGGAGATGCAGGTTATGTTAAGATGATTCCCACCAAGCCAATGGTGGTTGAAACTTTCTCCGAGTATCCTCCTCTTGGTCGTTTTGCTGTAAGGGATATGCGTCAAACTGTGGCTGTGGGAGTCATTAAGAGTGTGGAGAAGAAGGATCCCACTGGAGCCAAGGTCACCAAGGCTGCACAGAAGAAGAAGTGAATGTACCTTGGTATTTATGCAAGAACATGTGATCATAATTATGGTTACGGAAAACAGTGGTTCCTTATTAGTAATTTATCCTTTGGAAGTCTTGGTAATTTTGCCTGTTATAGTTTTAAGTGTCAGCCGTTTTCATGCAGCCATAGCCACAGAAAACTGGGTTCTTGATCGGCGATGGTGAGTTTTCATTCGAGTATGTGTTGAGAGTCCTGCTTTTATGAGAACTATTTTTCACAAGCAGCTATAGGGTTTTAGTTTTGCTCCTATGCTGCTGAGGGATGTTTTAATTGCATTTACATTTTTGCAAGTTTTATCAGCTGTTTGATTTCATTCTAAATTCGGTCAAACACTATGGATATGGCTCCGTGAGCTGGACATTGATTTTGTTTGATTCTCTACCAAACTTAATGTTTAGGAACTTGGGATCGCATCCATAAGAAAAGGGTGATGACAATTGAAACAGTAAATCTCTTTCCATATGCATATGCTGTGACATTAGCATAAATCCTATTGCATATAAAGACTAAATACTTCAGCCCCAAGTAATGCATCTGCCTAGAAGATCAGCCGGTTAATCAATATTGACTTATGAAACATTTCTGAGTTACAAAACATTGTTTTAAATTGAAAAGCAGCAAGTATCCTGTTCTAGTTACAAAACATTGTTCAGGTCTCTAAATTGATACTGAGGAAAAGCTTCTCATATTTGTTTTAACCTTCATGCCAAATTATCAACTATGAATAGCATAAATAATGTATTACTTCAATCAAAGGAGTGAACGTGTAGAACTGGGTCAAACGTAAACCGTTTATAAAAAGAATAGGAAAGAAAATGCTTTGCTACCACCGTTTAGTGGTAAAATTAAACGTCATATGTATTTATGTATCAGCGTAAACTTCAACTGAAACTTATAGCACCTTCGAATATTTCAACAAAAATGATCATCTTATTTCATTTTTTATCCAATATTATTTTTCATACCCAAAATGGGTGGATGTGATTAAGTGAGAGAAAGTGATAAGAAAAAGTAAATATAATGAATGGCATTAAAAAATATATAAAAAAAAGTGTATGCACTATTTGTAATAAATTATTGATATTTCAATGACCACTCCCTTCATCTTTCTATCATCCAAAAAAATATAAATAAATAAAATCATGCTTCAGTTTGAGTTTGTACTGGCTAAAAAGTTTTGGGAGAAAAAGGACAGGGTTATACTGTCATCCAATTAAATACACAAGGAACCCACTTTCTTCATGGAATAGGTGAGTAATAGTAATATATTTTATTTATTTAATAATTTTGTTATTAAGTATCTTAAGGTTTAATTTGACTTAATTAAATTGATTGTTACATTTTATGATATTGAGCTTAATTAAATCATTGTAAGAATTATTACATGAATTAGTGTTAATTTGTCTATTGAGCAATGTTTAGTATTTTAGTTATAATATGAGTTTTGAGTATCTGATTGGTGTGATTCTGATCTTGTACGAAAGATAAGACAAATATCTATAAGTTTCATACAGAACTCAGGAGCTCAATCAAATGTTTAGATAATTTAAACTGAAGTTGAAGCAAGAGTCAGTATGTTGATCATGACAGCTTGACCTCTGCGCTTTCCTCAGCCCATATCTTGAGTTATAGGGGTGCAATGGATGTCAACCCAAGCTCAAATGAAAGCTAAGATTCAAAGCTACAACTTTTATGAGACTCCTAAGCTAAACTACATCGTTTTGAGCATGTAAATGAAGCTGGAAGTCAAAGATAAGTTGCTGATGAGTTTATGTCACTTAAATGAGCATAACTTGAATTGTAAGCCTCAAATTGACATGGGACTTGGGCCCAATGATTCCTAATGAACCTAGCTTTATAACTAATAGGTTACTAATCATGTGAAACCAAATTAGGGGGTAGTTATAGGGGATAGAGGTAGAAAATCGAGATCATCTTTTCATTCTACACTTCTCACTTTCTCTCTGGAACTCTCTTCCTCTCCCTTCTCTTTAGGTTTTTATTTTTCTCTTATTTTTCTGAGTTCTTCCCTCCCATTCATGGAGGGGTGGGGCCTTTAATCAATCCAAAGGATTGAATATTCTTGATGCTTAATCTTAAGATTCTATTTTAATTGTTTACATTCAATTGTTAATCTAGTTTCTCTCATTCCTCCCTTTTTTCTAATTCTGATTGAGTGCTTAATTTGATTGGAATTTTGCATTTGATAATTGCGTAATTATCATATGCTAAGAGAGGATTTCAGATACTAAACAAGGCATTGAAGGTGTTTGATGAAATGTTTAGCTTGGTTGGATCTTAGTTTTTAAGTTAATTCGGATTTTGGATGGATGCTTAATTTGTCTAATCTTAATTAATTGAATTCTGGAAGTATTTCTAGCAGAAGATCCATGGATCATTGAGAAGGGTCTTGATGTGATCTAAGACCAAGGATTTGATTGATAATTAAATGGACCTTTAGTGATCAAGGATGAATTAAGATAAAAATTTGTTAACTCTTTTGGATTAGTTGCTTCTTAATTATGCTTTCTCCATTTATTTGAATTCTGTTTCTGCGTTTTTAATCTTGAAAATCCCCTCTTTTGTTTATGTTTCTAATTCGCAATTCTATTTCTGATTCGTAATTCAGCTTTTGTGATTCTGTTTCTAATTCTATCACTAGTTTCTATTTTCTTCAAGTTTGATTTTATCTATTTTTAATTTCATATATATTTTTCCCCTTGTTCATTAGCACCCTAATTTGAATCTGTGATCATAATCAGAGTGATCCGTGAGCTCATCTTGGTGTTACTGTATGCTGCAAGTTATTTTAATAAATTAGTTATAAATTGTTAAGTCTAGTAGCCTTGACAACTATTAGTGAGAAATTGTTACTATTTGAAACAAGGCTTCAAAAACTTTCATTTATCGAAATAATGTATTTAATAATTAGATATTGTTGGATACTTGGATATGCTACTGCTACATATATAATTGCTATAATTGAAATTGGTTCAATCTGATCATAGATTTGTTTGTGGCCATTGCTACTATACACCCTACTATGTTAGGGTGTATAGTACACTTTATTTTACCTACAATAGCAGATTTTTTTTTTTGCAGGTTTCTTTTTTTTAACCTTTTTTTTACACATCACCACTACCACTATTGTTGGCCCGGCAACCGTCCACCGCCAACCAACAAAATTGTTCATTTTTTAAGTTGTAAAACTGTATAAATAATACTAATTAAAATTATATTAGTCCTTATATTTTTTTAAAAATAACTGTGCATACTGAAAACTTTATAGATTTTAACTAGTAATATTTACACACAATAAAATCTACAGAGTTTTTAGCATGCACAGTTATTTATGAAAAAATATAAGGACTAGTACAGTTTAACCTGAAAAAAATAAACAGCTTAACCTGAAAAAAGCGGTGGCCAACGGATGGTTGCCAGTTGGAGGTGAATAGTGGTTGGCGAGATGAACAGTGCCGACTGTGCCGATCAGCAACGATAAAATGGCATCGTTTAGTAGTGAACAGTACTGATGACGATGAATAGTCGGCGTGCGGTGGTGAACAGCGCTGACGACAGGGAGGTGAACCGTGCTGATGGCTGGCAGTGAAGAGTGCCGCCGATCGGTAATGAACAGTGACTGTCAGCCGACAGTGAACAGTGCAGTAGGTTACGGGTCATTGATCATAGCCGTTGATATGTTTTTTAACACAATCAACGGCTATGATTGACGAGGTGCACCATACACCCTCCTTTGGAGTATGTATATTAGAATTCGCCTTTGTTTGTCCCTAAGCAAAACAGATATATGTTTTGGTATGATAATCTAAGTTAGCATTTGGTTAAAGGGCCAATTCTAATATACGCCCTCCTTTGGAGGGTGTATCATACACCTTATAATCTAAGTCATTGATTTATTCATAAAATAAATTAATTACTTAGATCAATTACAGAAAACTTGTTAAGCAGGTTTCCTTTATTTATTTTTTTTTAATTTTTTTTTTTAGTGTTATATTTGTTTTTATATACTAACACTACTATTGTCATTGGTTATGTTGCTTGCCGACTACCACTTTGGTCACCTCTAATTTTTTTAAATTGTATAATCGTATAAATATTATCGCTTAAAATTTATAGGATTTTTCAAAAAATACAGTTTTAATTTTAGGAAATTCGATCACCTCCGCTTTTTTAAGTTATATAACTATATAAATATTATCAGTTAAAATTTATAAGACTTTTTAACAGTAATAATTTTAGAAAATTTTTTCAGTATGCATAGCTATTTATAAAAAAATATAAACACTGATTGATATAATTTTAACTGGTATTATTTACAGAGCTGTGTAATTTTAAAATATGTGAACAATACTTTCCGGCGTGAACAATATTTTTTCGACGTAAATAATATTTTTTCCAATATAAACAATAATTTTTTTGATATGAACAATATTTTCCAGCGTGGAACAATGTTTTTTACCAGGCGTGAACAGTATTTTCAACTTAACCCCTTGGTGTGAATAGTAATATAGTCTGAAAAAAAAAAGTAACCTGCTCAAAAAAAATACACCTACTGTTGCAGGTAAAAGTCAAGGGTGTATAGTGCACCCAAACTTACCAGGGTGTTACATAGCAATGACTTTGATTAAAGATATTAAACTTATTTGAATGTACCTTTTTAGATAAAAAGATATATATATATATATATATATTAAAAATAAGTATTTTTATTATTTTTAATATGTTTGAATGATATTTTTTAAAACATAAAAATACTGAAAAAAGCACAAATTGCGCTTTTTCTAAAAATTAGATTTTGGTATTTTTAAAAAAAAATTTATAACATTAAAAAATTATTCAAACATTACAAAAGTATTTCTCTAATATTAATTTAAATATAAAATATTTATTTTTTAAAATACCTTTTAACAAAAGATCATATGAAAAAAAAATCTTATTTTAGAGTTCTTCCAAACGTGCTCATTAAACTATCGTGAAAACAAATTTACGAGGATGAACATATATGCAATAATGTGTCAGATAGATTTTGTTTGTGACCCGTGTTATGAGTTATGAACTTATGATGACTTCTGCATCCGTGCTTATTAATAGTTAAGGGAGTTTGGCTTTTTCTATTTTTATTTTAATTGATATATTTTTACTCATAATTAAAAAATATTACATTATTTTTATTTTATTTCTTATATTTAAATTTTTATAAAGTAAAAACAATAGAATGACAAATTTTACAATTTCTTTTATAAAAGTGCGTGAAACCAAAAAATAAAATAAAAATAAAGTAATATTTTTATAATTATAAATAAAAATATATTAACAAAAAATAAAAGCAAAAATAAACCAAACATCCGTAGGTTGTATTTGTTTTAAATTCCTCTAAACTATTGGCGTTTTCGGTAAGGAAGAATGGTTATCCTTAATGCTATTGGGAGATATGAAAGGGTCTTCAAAACTGTAAAACAACTGTTTGCCTTTGGAAGAATCTGAATCCGAAGATACTATATAAATCTATATAATCGTTATTCTTTATTTTTTGTATCTGTCATTTAAAAACATAAAATTAGTATTAAAAAATAATTTAATAACTTCAATTTTAGAAGAAAAAAATTTAAAAGATAGTATTATTCTTTGATTCATTTAAATGTAATTAGTCAATAAAAAAGTGATAAAAGAGAAATAAAAATTAAAGAAGTATATATTAAAAAAATTTAAGAATTAAATAATTAATAAAATAAAATAAAATAAAAATAAAATTGGTATAAAATAATTAAATTTATATTAAAATTTTAAAACGACATCTAATAATAAATATAAAATTTTCTGAAACGACATATAAAAAGGAATAAGAATGGAGGGATTACAGTTTAACTCCACTATCACCATGGGCAGAGCCTTTTTCATAGGATTGTCAATTGTCGTGGCCTCCCTATTTTATTTTATAAAAGAAATTTAAAGTCACAAGTATTTTTAAAAAATAAAATTAAGTTTTTAACTTGCCTCTTGCTAGTGTTTTTCTATTGTTTTTTTCTTTGCTCCCCAGCCAAAAAATGGTCTAACACTGCCCCTTACTGTCACTAATATTCTGCTGGAACTATCACTAATAGTACCATCTCATTCATTGTTACCTCTTAAGTCTTAACATCATATATAAGTTTAGGTACTTCTTTGATTACAAACACAAGCAAGTAATTTAAGCTCAAAGTTAATACTTACTTAGATCTCATTGTTACCTCTTAAGTCTTAACATCATATGCTATGCACGCATTTCATAAAAGCTAAAAAAATAATGTTACTCACATACACTTTTATATATATATATATATATATATATATATATACTTTATATCTATATAATTTTATTATTTAATTACAATTAATTTTATCTTATTTTCTACACACTTGTATTTTAATTCTGATACATATTCCTAGATGTGAAAAATGTGAGGGTTGTGCAACTAGCATTTTTCAAAGCTAAATTCCCCATTCTGCTAAAAAAAGGAAAGACTGAAAGACACAGTTCAGTTCAAGTCTTCCTTCCCCGGGGGACAATTGACTGAGCCCTCTCCAGTTGAGTGTGCTAAAATAACCATTAGTAAAAAAGTTCAAAGTTCAAACAAACCATGGACTCCTTAGATTAAGAAGTTTAAACAGAAATTTGTACTATCTAGAAATACTATAATTTTTTTTAATAGAGCGAAAGGAATTTCAGAGCGTAAAAGGGAGGAGAATTTAATTGTAAACTTAAAACATTATGCAAGGATATATAATGGAGGAAAAATTATTAAGCTTAAATCCTTTTTATTTTCTCATGCCTTATCTTATTTTACCACGCCTTCCTGCGCACTTGAACATAGTGGCATTTCTGAACAAGAAATACTGTCATTTAGTTGACACTGCCCGATAATCAATGAATCTCAGCCATATACACTTCAAACAGCAGCATATTTATAAGAGACTACCTATATCCCTACTGAATATGTAAAGTCCCTGTCTAATTTTATTTCATACACTACTTAAAATAGCTTTCCTTTTGTAGGAAAATGCTATATGACCAGAAAAATTTAGAAAAATCACCCAAATTTTTCGAACCCAACTTATCTGGCTTCCCACGTGAGTGCGTCCCCCGCCCCCCCTTTTTTTTCCTTTTCATTTCTCTTTTCTTTCCATCGTTAAACCAATTGTCGTGCCAACCCAAGGCAAATCCCCCATCTCCTCTATGTGAAACCACTGTCACAAAGCACCCAGAAAGAGCATCGCCACCCTCTGCCACCAGCCTAGCCGTGCCCCTATCTCCTCCATGTGAAACCAGTGTCACAGAGTACCCAGCAGGAGCATCGCCACCCTCTGCTACTAGCCCAGTCATGCCAACAACCTTCCTCCATCGCTATCGCTGCCAGCAAAGTAGGTTCGCTCATACATTTACCAATCATTGTCAGTCAGCCACCAACCCAAGACAAACCCCTATCTCCTCCACGTGAAACCAACGTCAAAGAGCACCCAGCAGGAGCATCACCATCCTCTGCCACCACCGCAGCCTTGCCAACGACCTTCCTCCACTGCTGCCGCTACCAACAAAGCAGGTTTGCTCATACATTTCTTGTAGCCTGCGTTTGAGCCATATTCTTTGCATTTTGCATTATATGGTTTGAAAATATGTTCTAATATCATGTTTGAAATAATTCTAAATTTTGCTTTCTTCCTTTCAGTTTGTTTCTAAGTTGAGAAAATGAGGTACTAGGGACATGATTTTGATTCTGAGATTGGTTCAGGCTTGTGACTTTCTATCATGGGTGTCTTTGTTTTAGAATTTTTCATTGAGACCTAAATGGTTTTTTTTTAAATTAATTTTGGCTTTCGATTTAGGAACTCTATAGTATTTTTAACAAGAAAGAATGTTGGACAATTATGGTCTCATTTTAAGTCTATCTAGTTTACTAATTTTCAATTGCTATATGTTGCTGCTTGTGATAAGTTATTTTTTTTCTAACTTGTTATTTTGTGTTAAATTTGATAGAATGGAAGCAGAATTTGCTTTGGAGGGATCTTCTTTTCATGTCAACAACAACAAGCCTTCTGATGAAGTCTGAGAAGATAAGAATGATGAACATGGCATGATAAAGAAAATAGTTAAAAGATCTCCAACTTGTTTTTCATAAATTCATAAGAATAAATAGTAGAAGGCTCATCCTTACTCAACTTTTCTAGAGTGGGAATATTACAAATTCAAAACCACCATTTAGTATAAACTCTCACTCTAATATATTCCCACCCCTTCATACAGCAAGGAACTTAGCACAAACAGAATCAACCAATATGATATTTGTTTCTTTACATAAATAGTTGTATCTTGATTTGTTCTACAGTTAGGAACAACTTCGGCTTGATTTGGTGACTTGCTGAAATGTTGGCTAGAGTTGGGACAAACCAGAATAACATAGGGAATCCTTTCTGCACATGCCTAGCTTCTTCACATGATTGTAATCTCCTCATAGTTGAATCCTTTGCGCATTCTTTCCATTTGTTTAGTATTTGGTTGCCTTCTTATGATGTGTTCTTGTACAGTTGGTTATTTGATTTTGACAATGTTATTTTTTTGCATCTTCTCTCTATGCCCACCTTGGATGATATCCGCATTCCAAAATAATCAGACCAACTTGAGATTTGGTAGAACAAACAAATATATAAGTCCTCACAAGGATGAGAACATGCTGAAATTTGGCATAAAAAATTCAAGTTAAGTCCTCACAGGCATATTGGCATGCATTCAAAATCGACCAGCAAGAATGATTGAGATTGTTGTTGGAACAAAGGTATAAGACCCTCCAATTACTGCAAGAAATCAAGTTCCAAAGAGTGTTTGCAGCAATGTGTTAATTCCAACTACAAATAACAGTGTTTGGAATTCCAGCTACAAGCATGGCTAGCACAACAATAGTACAATCATATATGTCTTGTTTTGCTGGTGTAATAGCTTTATTTTTTTAATTTTGAAAACTATAAATATTTTCTAATAACAGAGAAGATTAATCACAAAGCAGGGGGAAGAAAAAAAGTGGTCTGAGAAAGTTTTTGGCTAGAGTAATTAAGGAAACAGAAACTAAGGATGACTATATTCATGAAGTTAAACATGAAAATTTTCCTTGATCTTACTATATTTTGGTTTGAAAAATACAATACTCTCATTCGCTTGTCGCACAACTAAAAATGACACAAAATAAACATTACTGCTTGTGTTAACTGTTGAATGATTGAAAATGTATTAAGTCAATAATTTGAATAAGGATAATAATAGAATTAATAGTCATACAAAACATATATAACTATTTGTGTTGATTATTGAATGATTGATTATTTATCAAATCAAAGAGCTGGTCGAAGAATTGTATTTTTCTCTATCTTTTAGTTGTGTAAGTAGCTTTCCTTTCCTTTGTATAAATCCACTTTATGATATAAAATTTCATAAACATATAACTTGCCAGTAATGGAAAAAACAAAGACGGGTTGGATATTAAAGAACAGGGTAAAAAAAAAGATATACCACAAAAGAACAGGGTCAAAATCAAGAAACAGGTAATGTCTTCAATGGGTAAATGGGTTTCCTCGTTTTTTTTTACTAGGTAATAGTCTTGTTCATTAGTTTATCAACTTGAAAGTAAGAAAAAATGACCATCTTCAACCAAGTTAATCATTTGTTTAAAGGATTTTCCTGCACAAGTAATGCCTATAATACACTTGCATTTGATTGGTGCAGTATTATAGGTACCACTCCTGACCCATATAGTACACTAATCCAATACAAGTAACTATGATAAGCATTGTCTACTTGTATTATTTATTTTCGTTCTTTTGCCACCTCTCTGTGTTTCTTACACTGTCATTAAAAGTTAGCATAAAATTATTTTAAAAATTTGCGGCCTCTAAAGTCAGAAATGTATTCATGATATATCAAGTTCTATACAACTATAAAACAATTGATTCATAAGTTCTTTTGCTTGTACTCGATTCATAAAACACTTGTTGAAAATTATTCTCCCTATTTTTAAGATTCTAAGGTAACAATTAATCAAATTTTTTTTGTGAGCAAAAATATTATTTCATGTTTATTCATCAGTTGATAATATTAGCATAGGTTAAGAAGAATATAATAGTTGAGAAACATCAAAATTTGATTCTTCTCACTGAATGGCAAACAATATATAACAACTGAATACTATACAACAAAGTCCAAAAGAAGAAACTTAGCTATGTAGCATCAAAATTTGATTTTTCTCACTCATTCAGGAATTTCATCAAACAGGTTTTGTCCAATCAAAGCAAGTATACATGATTGATATTATGAGAGAGGAACAACAATCTAACATCATCACAACAACTATCATAACAACAACTACATAATCTAACCATAGTTTACAGTAAAGATCAATAACATATCATCTACTTGCCAAACTGAAAGTTTACACAAAGAACAAAAGAAAAAAACTGAGTTACCCCTGGCTGAGGTGATACGAATGGACTTGGTTGAGGAGATAGTGGATCAGAATCGGTCCAAAAACCAAATGAGGAGATCGGAGGATCCCAAGGATTGATGCTGGAGATCAACAAAGAATGACGAGGATCAATGGTCCAAGGCCACGAAGAAACGCTCTTGCTGAATATGAAGGTGCGACTGGAAGAGACTCGACCACTAGGCTAAATGATGATCCCTAGTCAATGAACAACAATGGATGACAAAGGATGTTGAACAACTGTCTCCAAATTTGCTGCTTTCACTACTTATCCATAGTGTGTGTGTACGTTAGAGTGAGAGTGTCTTGCCATTGAGAGACAGACAGATGGACAAAGAGAGCGACGAGGGAGGAAGGGAGAGAGGGAAACCAAAAAAATGAAAATAACGACTCTGGTTGACTCACCGTAAAATGCACTCACGTGAGATGCCAAATAAGTCGACTTGCAAAATTCAGGTGACTTTTTTGGTTGTAGAGCATCATTCCTCTTTACTTCAACTCACTGACCCCAGTCCACAACTCGAACCAATTTCTCAGATGGGAACGATCTACTTCAAATTCGAGTTTTCTACAGTCATTTCTGATGCCAGTACGAACCCTGCCGTTCCAAATGATGTCATTTTTTGCAACATGATCATAAGTCGTGAAACTCAACCCAGAGGAAAAAAAACCAATCCTGTTGAGGTCGAAATCTTTTGGACGGTCCGACCGGGTAATTGACTCGGTTCGGTCGCCGTCGAAAGGGGAGAACCGGTGGCCAAGAGTAGCAAAAAGCATTGGAATGATTTGTTTGGAATGGTGAAGTTCTTGTTACAGATGGAGCTGAGTGACATGAAGATGAGGCAAGAGAGAAGGAGCTGCTGCGGCTGGCATTGTCGAAGTTGACTGCGTAGAAATGGTGGATCGGTTAGTGGCGGCAGGGAGAGTTGTTGGGACTTGGTCCGACCGTTGAGGCGGAGGATCCAGCTAATGAACATCTTGGCTAAGGCCACGTTTGGATGCATTCTGATTGTTTTAATCATATATAATTATTTATTTATTATGTGCACGTAGGAGTTGTCCAATCAATTTTATCTGAATCTGAAGCTTTTATGATTTTTTATTTTTTTCTTGGATTAAATAGTAAGATTTTTTTTATACATGATTAAATTGTAAAATAAATAATCAAAATAATTAATGGGAGAAAATTTGATGTTAAATGAATTAATGGTAGAAGAATCAAATTTAAAATTTTTATTTTTTATTTTGGTTCTAAAATATTTAGGGTGAGAGAAAGTTCTTTACATTCTAACACCAAAACAAATCATAAACTTTAGTGATACTTTATATTGAAATTACAAATTAGGCACCAATGAGAAATTCATAGATTCAAACTTAAGTCATAATATTGTCATGAATGGAAGGTCAATTTAATAAGCCAATCCCTATCCCTCTTGGTGGAATTTAAAATTTATTTGAGTATTGTATAGTAAAATCATTTTTAAAGTGTAATTGACTATTTGGCCTAATTTTAAAAGTTGGGATGGGTATGAATTGAGTTGGATGATGTTCCGGGTGCTGACCAGGACCTAGGTTGGAATGATCTAAAAGATTAGTGGGGAAAACTCACTGGAGACCTACAGGAAAGTCCGTAACGAGGTCAATCACACCTAGGTTAGTCAGTGAAATGAACGTGAAGTTCAGTCAGTATGAATGCTAAGGAAAAAAGCTGGAACATGCCTAACCTAGGCTGTCAGGCCGGTTTATATAGATGTTCTGCACATTAACTCCTCGGATACTTACCGTTCAGGTCATTTAAGTCACTGAACATTAGGATTCGTTGTGCCCAGCCATTAAAGCGTGAAGCCATTCACAATCGTTGGTCATCATTGTGCCGACCGGCCAGTGACCGTTGGGGAGCCGTAATTGGCACGTGTTTTGGGTTTCCTGTTCGGGCGTAACCTGACTGAGGTTTTCTAAGAAGGACCTCTGTCGGGTTGACCCGATTACTCCTGGTTCTGTCATTCTACAAATGGGCTTATATGGTCTATGGTAGACCTATTATTTTCGGGTCCAAGACGGCCCACAACCTTTTAGCTTGGTCATCTGTAAAGATGGGTCGAGCTAAAAGTTGGTCGAAAGAGAACAGGGCTAGTACGATTCACAGGCCCCCAACTCGGTCACTTGTGAAGATGGGCTAGCTAAAAGTTGGTCAAAAGAGAATAGGGCTAGTACGGTCCACAGTCCCCCAGCTAAGTCATCTGTGAAAATAGGCTAAGCTTAAAAATGGCTAGGTGAAAGAAAGGGCTGGTACGATCCACAACCCTCTAGCTCAATCATCTATGATGATGAGCCAAGCTTAAAAGTAACTAGAGAAGAATTGGGTCATCTCATCCCAAATATTATGGATTATGTGAAGACCGAGGGTCTTGTTAGTTAAACCCCTGAGATGTTTCGTATTCCAACACATAGAAGATTGCACTGTGTAAGCCACGCGTCATCCATTCACTAGGTATATGTCGTTTCAATTATTTCACAATTAATGCTTAACTACCAGAACACATTGTAACCATGGATCCTTGATTTTAAACTCCCATTGTTAGATACATCTGATGGTCAAGATAGAAGAACTGTTCACTTTCCTCCATCCTCCACTATCAATTTCAAGTGGTTTTTATTTCAAACTTTATTTACTTCATTCTTTATAAAGCCTCACTTCAACTGTAACTTCATTCAATCCAATCTGAAAAGCATACTTCAAGCCTTTTTTATTTATTCCTCTTAAGAAAAGAGGTCCTAGTCATTTCAAGCACGCTTCTCTTCCTCCTTCAAGTTTTCTTTCAGAGACTTCCTTCAAGATTCACAAAATAGGTAACTTCCTACTACTCCAATTCTCGTACTTCTTTTTTCTTTCAGTTTAGGAAAAATTTGGGTATGGGGGGAAGAACAGAACATGATGCTTCTACTGGGGAAAGCAGTGAGAGTGAGTCCCTAAAGATTTTGGGGGAATCTCTTCTGCGGGCATTAGGGCCTGACCAACAAGACGTTGGTGACTTCCCTTTGAAGAAGGATAAAAAGATTGGGGAGGATCTAAGGGAAAGCAAGTCCGACTGACACGTTGGAAGCTGGTTGTCTAACCCTAACTCGGAGGACCTATATGGTTAGGTCCACCCCAATGTCAAGAATTACTGTTCGACCTACACCTCGGTCGACAGTATTGATGTGCTTCGGTCGTGAATGGTGATGGCGTTAAATGGGGATAAGACCCAATTCATCTGTCGACCGTGCTGCCCTGAAGAAAGGATCTATATGAGCCCTTGTCCCGATGGTGACCTAGGATGGTTTTATGTCTATGACACCTTCTTTGCATGGCTCGGGTTGCGTCTTCCTTTTTCTAACTTCCAAAGTGGGATTCTATCAAAGCTGAATGTGGCTACTACCTAGCTTCACCCAGACAACAAAAGGATAGGTTACTTGGCAAATTATACAGTATAGTTTTAGGATCACTCTCTATGGTACAACTTCCTTATTCCTTAAGTCTTTATATTTGAACGTTTCCATTCCGCTTTTTGTATTGATTCCTTCTTCAGCTTGAGATTTTGAAACAAGTGCATTACTAATAGATGGCACCGTCTCTGGTTGTGTACAGTTTTTAGAAATATGTCCGAGCTTCCCGTATCTGAAACAAATAATTCCTTTGATCGTACACTTTTTCATTAAGTGGTCGTTTCCACACTTAAAGCATTTTGGCGACGATGCCACAGTCTGACCAAAACAATTGTTACTAGTACTTCCTCCATTTTGTTGTTGCTTCCCCGGTGATCGTGTATACGGCTTTTGCTGAAAACGATTGACCTTACGTTTCCTTCCTTTTTGGAACCTAGTTGGTCCAAAGTTACAGGGTCTTGTACTCTGAAATTGATTCAACTCTAACAAGTTATGAAGTTCGATTATCAGTTTCAGTTGCTGAATGATCTTCTGACTCTATTGTACCGCTACTTTAATCATCCTTTATATTACACTCCCAGCTGCGACCATACGTTCATTGTTAAGTCTCACATCCACATGCTTACGTCTACCGTGAGCCATTTCCTTTTCTTTGAAAATAGACAAATCAAAATACTAAGAAACCAAGCGTAAACATTTCCAACAACATTGTCTCCTTTCGGAAACCAAATAATATCTGTGTTTGGTGTCAGAGATTCACACAGCACAAATGAGACAAACCTACCCACAAACCCAAAAGACTCTAAGTTGGGCTCTGATACCAACTAATGTAACACCCTCTCCGAAGGGTATCACATTCATACTAACTCCTTATAAATAATTAATTTCTCAAGTTATAAAATATTTAATCTTATTTAAATACGGGTTTCAAAATTTCTTTTTCATGAAAAACATCAATTGATCAAATTAAAGTAACTCAAAATATAAAAATTGAATAAATATATTTTTTATATAAACAGAGTTTACTACAAATATTCATTCATTATTTTTACATACCCAAAAACATAACACCTAATATATGAGCCCTTGTCAGAAGATAAATTCCCTAGCTGGGAATGTCTCTACGGATAGAAATCCGAGCCAATGATAAATCGAAGTCCCCTCTAGGAGTATAGTAGAAATCATTCCATAACTCCTTGATAGGTAAAACAAACTCTGCATAAGCAATCGTAAAAGATGTAGTAATGACCCCATTAGGAGTCCTACTTGCGAATAAAGAAATGTCACCACAATACTCTATATACTCGGAGTTCCAATGGACACGTCAAGCCTCAGCGCCTTCAAGAAACTGTAGTCTAAAGAAACCTAATTAACCCCTCCTTGTCGCCATCGTAGTCTTCAAAGATGTAAGCATAAAATAGAAACAGACAGAATAATACAACAAAGAGGTGAGATCCCCTACATCAATACCAGTTTAGTAGCAAAGAAACGATACGAACAACAATGTTGTTCCATACATACAATCCATATATTAATATAAAAATCAGCAGACATATTCATAATATTAAATAGATAAACAATCCAATAAACTTGTAATAGAATATCAGGCATAATGATAACACCACAATCATATTATTCATAATAAGACTATATCACAACAGTATAAATGCTGACTATGTATATGTACACAGACTCATTCCTACTCCATGGAGCTAAACATAATTTCGGAGAGAAGATCCAGAAGATATGTCTGTCACTCGGCTACCGTGGCCAAAAGTGCTATAATTTATCAATTTATCAAAATGTACATCAGGCATTGGACAAGACATTCTATATTAGATCACGATATAGGACAATGTCTCGGTCCGGATCGTCAGTGCGTTTGCATAGGTCTGCCCCACAGATAGAAGAGCTACCAACCATCCATTGTGAGGTACCCGCAACTCGACGCCCCCAAGGTCAACGAGTGACCTACACTTGTCTACTTGCACCCACACTTTAGGTGTAAATCAATCTCCTAGGCATATAGCCTTAATCAATAAGTGAATACGCTTTTCTATGCATGATGTATGATTCAAATCCACATACTGTCATTAATCACACAGTATTTTGTATTCACATACTGTTACTTGGCGATATCATTTTTTAACATAACCGGGTCAATCACCGTTGAATCGTTCCCAATGGTATTAAATCAACCGCCCATACAATTGTTTAATGCTATTATTATCAATGATATTATATAACTGCTCATACAATTACACAATACCAATGATCCACTCGGGTCCAGTACCTCGGCTCTACAGCAAAACTCGCTGTTCCTCTCAATCGCGTAGTGATGTTATCACGTTCTCAAAATCGCGTAACATTTTTGTTACATTTTCAAATCGCGTAAAGATTTTTCATCATTTTCTAAATTCTATGAATATTTTATCGCGTAGCCTAAAATTACTGTTTTTGAGTCACGTAAAGATTTTTCAATGTATTTTCAATCACATAAAATATTTCTAACATATTTTAAGTCCAAAATAAGATTTTTCTCATTTAATACCAAAAATTGACTTTATTTTTATTATTTACATAATAGTCCTTCGATAAAATAATATTTACATAATAGTCCCTCTTTAAATAATATTTTCAAAATAGTCCCTCCTAAAATAATATTTGTAAAATAGTCCCTCTTTAGATAATATTTACAATATAATCCCTCTAAAAATTAGTATTTCTATTATTTCCCATAAAATTGTGTTTCGTTATTTTACTTGGGTTATTACAACTCAAAATTTTCTAATGCGCTTCAAAACCCATAGGGTGAGCTATACGTCAGTAAATTTCAACTATTCACTTTTATTTTACTAAATAGCTTAATTATGTCGATTTTAATTCTAAAAATTAAATTACTTTCATTTAAATTCCAAATCTTACCAAATTGAGTTCTTGCTATTAAAACACTTAAGTTTACACTTAGTAAAATAATTTTGGATCTTGAACATAAAAAATTGGCGTGTTGGCCGAATTCATATATTGCTTCAAAATTCATATATAAATCATTTTCTAACACTTTAATCCTTATAGACTCACTTAATCAAATTTCTTGTCACAATCCTTTAATCCTCAATTAGGAAAATAATTTAGGACTCTTGGTCCCCATTTTGGTGATGAGGTCATATGCCTCTAGGCTCTTTGGGGCCTTCACATAATTTTCCTCATCATGTTATTCACATCCTAAATTACACATAAATTTGCATGCTTTATAATTCACACATACAAACATATTATCAAAACTATAATCATACCAACACATATGCAAGCATAATTTTAAAACTATAAACATAACAAGCACAAATAAAGAGAGCTTAAACAAGTAAGTGAATAAATCCTTATGGATTTTTCACCACAAACAAGCCATTCCTTCACCACCAACACTTGGTTGATGAGGTCAATCTCCCTCTTACTTCAAGGAAGACAAAAACTTCAAGCTTTCTTCTCCTCTTGAATTCGTGTGGCACTAAACAAAACCCTAATCAAACTTAAACAAATTCTAAAGTCATAAACAAAGCTTAAGAACAAAGAACCATGGATCAATCATGATCTAGAAAATCAAAAATCTAACTTAGGATCAAAGAATCAAAAGATTTTACCTTTGGTGTAGTAAACTAAAGCTTGGCTTTTGATGCACTTAGAGAGAGATTTAGACAAAACTGACTAAAGAAAAAGTGTTTAGAATGATGTTCAGGTCTAGAAAGTAAGAAGAGATGAAATGTGTAGAGGTTGGGTTTTGGTAGGGAGGCTGTGTGCTTTAGGAAGAAGGAGAAGAAATGTTCTTGGTGTTCTTGAGTATTTGAGAGAAAATGATGAAGGCTTGTCATAAAGTATAGTAAAAATGAAATTGGATAGCTATTATGGAGTGTATGGCCATGTGATGTAGTGTGTAGGAGATATCATTGTTTATTCAAGACAATAAAACATCACATGCATTATCACATGGCTTGGTCACAAAGTGGTCATCAAGTTGTCATATTAGAAACATCATGAACTTGGTAGAATGGCCACTTGGCCGTGTGACTCAAAGAAGATAGGAACTAGTTTTATTTTAGTCATAACTCCTAGTTACATCTTAATTAGATAGTTAGTTCATTTAGCTAACTAAGTTATGTTATCTAGTTACATACTAAGTAGCTAGTTACATGCTTAGATCATTGTATAGGTCATGCATTGTCATTGCTTCTAGATGGTTCTAGATCAATTTTCTAACTAGAGCTTCTAAGTACATAGTAACTAAGTTAGTTCATTTAGTTACTAATTAAGCTATTAAGGCAACTTGGTTAGTTTGTCTAGTTACTTAACTAACTAATCTAGTCATTAATATTGACTTCATCTCCTATCCATTGATTTAATCTAAGGTACATATGCTAAGCTTCCTTATCAAGTTTGCCCTCACACCATTGATTAGATCAATGGTGACGATCAAAGGCTTCTTCATCAAGTTTCCATCCAATGGTTCACAATAAAGTCTATGCCACTATTGTTGACTAAATCTTATTGGTTGATAATTAAGCTATGTAATGATGGTTCATGATTACATTTAAGATATTTAGCTTAGATATTTTCTGCTTCGATATTTTTATTCAGATATTTGACGTAGATATTTTTCTGAGATATTTTACGAAGATATTTTCAGCTAGATATTTTTCCTTAAATATTTGTCCTTAGATATTTACTAGGTGAGTCATCATAGAATTTTCTAGAATAGCTGAGTCATCGCTTCTAGAAAAAGAATGACAAGACAAGCTTAAAATATCTTGAAAGAGTAAATAGTCAAATTGAATTTGTCTTCTAGCTTAAGTAGTCAATTTGAATTTCTCCTCTTCAAGTTGAGTATCCAATTTGCCTTCTTCCTGCTTACCATTGGTCCATCATTTTGACTCCTTGCCATCAAGATATTTTCTAACAGATATTATCCAATGGATAATAGCAACTGCTATTATTACTCATTGGATAATAAAAAAACTCAGATATAGAAAATCTCCATCAATTGTTCTCGATTTCGGGTTTAGTAAGATCCTCCGATCCCGCCTTGACAGTTCAAAACTTTCTATTTTTTCGAGCCCGCCTCAAACGCACATACAACTCAGTATAATATTAAAATAATCATAGATGCAGAAAATTTCACAAAAATTCTCAAAAATAATAAAAATTATAAAACTCATATATATTAAAAAAATGAAGTTCGGGCATATATTTTAAAAATAATATTAAAATAATCAAAATAATATTAAAATATTCAAAAAAATTAAAAATTTTCAAAAATTTTTAAAAACTCATAAATATTATAAAACTCATTTATTTCAAGAAAAACAAAAAATCGGGGTGTTACATTACTAGGCAGAGTTGAAAAAAATAGAAAGGGCACATTCAGTTGAGATTTTCGAGTTGAAAAAGGAGAATGAAACACTAAAGAAGAAGGCTTGCCAAGTTGAAGGCCTGGAATCTTCCTTAGACCTATTGGATGAAGAGAAAAAGAAAGTCAAAGAAGACTTGACTATAATGAAAAGGGAAAAGGAGAAGACCGACCGAGAACTCAAAGAAGCCCTTAATAGTAAGGCTACATTGCTTGTCGAGCTGGAAAACTTAAAAGATGAAGTAGTCGACAGAGAGTTTCCGGTTATGAGATCGGTCTAACACATGCCAAATTTCTGAACCCCGAAGGTGTGTTTGATGACCATTTTGGTGAACTTAGAGTTTGCAAGGAAATAATCGATGGTTGATTTGTTAATCTTCCCGAAGAAGATGATGATGATGATGTAATGGCCGATGACCAAGACAGGGCCTGAAGCCTTTATTTTATTTGATGCAAAACTTGTATTTTTTTTATTCTACTTTAATGGCAAACTTGACCTATTTGTAAGCTCAAAATTTTTCTCATTTGTCTTATTTAAACAACATCGATCTCTCAACAGTGCAGTTCCCGAACATATCTTCATAGAAATTAACTCCGAATTTAATGAAATAGTTCTGAGAATAAATTAACTTCAAATTTAATGGCGTATTTTAGAGCATATCTTTCAAACAAATTAACTCCAATTTTAATGGCATAGTTCCGAATACGTCTTTAAACAAATTTTGAATTCAACAGCGAATACTGATTAGTTAATGGCATAGTTTCGAATATGTCTTTAAACAAATTTTGAATTCATTGGCGAATGCCGAGTAGTTAATGGTGTAGTTCCGAATACGTTCTTAAACAAATTTTGAATTTAACGGTGAATGCCGAGCAGTTAATGGCTCAGAAAAAATAATGATCTCGGGGTTGACCTTGCCATGACCGTGGATATTTATTGAACTTTGTCCTTGACCTCGGATATTTACCAAGCTTTGTCCATGACCTCGAATATTTACTAGTTTTGTCTTTGAAGGAATCATGACATCGCCATGACCTCAACTTTTACTGAGCCTTTTTTGACCTTGGATCTTTACCAAATCCTCGAAACTTTACTGAGCCTTTTTTGACCTTGGATCTTTACCAAGTTCTTGAAACTTTACCGAGCTTGTTGTGACCTTGGATCTTTACCAAGTCCCTAGAACTTTACCGAGCCTTTTTTGACCTTGGATCTTTACCAAGTCCTCGGAACTTTACTGAGTCTTTTGTGACCTTGGATATTTACTAAGTTCCCAAAACTTTATTGAGCCTTTTTTGACCTTGGATCTTTACCAAGTCCTCAGAACTTTACCGAGCCTTTTGTGACCTTGAATCTTTACCAAGTCCTTGGAATTTTACCGATCCTTTAGTGACCTTGGATCTTTACCAAGTCCTCAGAACTTTACCGAGCCTGTCTTCAAAGGAATTATGACACATCCATGACCTCATATCTTTACCGAGTTTGTCTTTAGGTAACAATATTCTATCTGAGACAAAATGAAAATAATCAAGAAGAAATTAGGATGTACCTCATTAAAACCTTCCAGGAAAAACCTAGTGGGAAAAATCCTAGTAAGGAAAAAAAGTTCATCATCCAAATCCTTATTCATGAAATTCATACACTTACAAGAATAAACTAAAAAATACATTTAGGAGAAATAATAAAAACTTAGCTAAAATATTTCTGAAGGGAGGCCGCGTTCCAAGTTCTAAGGAAGACTTTTCCATCAAGATCACCGACCTAATATACCTCATCTCTGATATCTTTTAGGATTCAAAAATGTCTTTCCCAATTTGTTACTAATTTTCCTTCTTCGGGTGGTTTTCTAGAATCTTCAATTTTCCTTAACACCAGATCTCCCTCTTTAAACTTTCTTGGTTGGACTTTTTGGTTATATTTTCTGGTGATCCTAACTTTGGTGGTCTCTTCCCTAACTTGGGTGATTTCCTTTTCCTCTTCCAATAAGTCTAGATCGGTCTTCCTTATTTCATCATTGACCACTTCATTGAAGGTTGATCTTCTAAAACCCGGCTCACCGACCTCTACCGGAATCATAGTGTCAGCTCTGTAAGTAAGTCCGAATGGAGTGTCTGAAGTGGAAGATTATGGTGTAGTATAGTATGCCCAAAGAACAATCGACAACTCTTATGGCCAAAGACCCTTAGCCTGATCTAATCTCCTTTTCAGCCCGATCAGGATAACTTTATTTGCTGCTTCAACTAAACCATTTGTTTGAGGATGCTCAACCGAGGTGAACACCTTCTTTATTCCATTTTCAAAACAAACTTCTCTGAATTTCTTATTAGTAAACTGAGTTCCATTATCCGATACAATTAAAAAAGGTAAACTAAATCGACAGACAATATTTTTCTAGACAAACCTTCTCACTTTTTCTGATGTTATGCTAGAAAGAGGCTAAGCTTCAATCCACTTTGTAAAGTAATAAATTGCAATGACAACATACTTCAACTGTCCGGTTGCCACAGGAAAAGGTCCCAAAAGATCAATCCCCTATCTACAGAAAGGCCATGGTGTTTCTAAGCTATGTAGTGCTTCACGTGGGGCTTTATGCAGATTTATAAATTTTTAACATTTGTCGCATTGTCAAACATATTTTAAACAATCAGCTTTCACTGTCGGCTAATAAAGTTCAACCTTTAATACTTTACCCGCCAAAGACTGACCACCAATGTGACTAGCACAGACTCCTTCATGGACTTCCTCCATAATCGACCTCATCTAACTTTGATCAATGCACTTTAAGAAAGGAAGAGAAAATCCTCTTTTAAACAGCTCTCCCTCGATCAAAGTGTAGTAACTAGCCGATTTTCGTAACTTCTTTGCCTTCTTGCCATCGATCGGTAGCTCTCCGTTTTGTAGGTATTTGACTATCGAGTTTATCCAAGAATTTGGATCAGTGTTGATAGCAAATAGCTCTTCCGCTTCTATACTCGATCTGTCAATGATTTCTTGAATGACTGGCCGGTTATTACCCGGCCCTTTGGTGCTGGACAATTTCGAGAGCAAGTCAGCCCGAACAACACTTTTGACATATACTTAGCCAACTGCGGATCCTTGGTATGGAATTCTCCCCAAACCTATCCTGTAACTAGTTAAGAATCCGACTTTGCAATTAACTGAGTCACTCCCATCTCTGCAGCCAATGCAAGTCTTGCGATAAGGGCCTTATACTCAGCCTGATTATTGCTCGCTCAAAAGTTGAATTTCAAGGATTGCTCAATCAAAACTTCATTTGGCCCTTCCAAGATGATTCCTACCCCACTTCCTTTGACATTGGAAGCTACATCAACAAAGAGAAACCAAAGGTCACCATTCAAATTATGTGGATTAGGTGATGAAAGTTTAACTAAAAATTTGGATAGTACTTGGGATTTAATCGGTCCCCTAGGTTGGTACTAGATGTCAAACTTAGACAATTCTACCGACCAAGAGATTATACGTACGACAAGCTCTGATTTCTTGAGAACTTGTCTTATCGGCTAGTCGATTCTGATAATTATTGAACGGCTTTGAAAATATAGTTGAAGCTTTCTGGCTGTTACCACCAGAGCCAATTCTATTTTTACTATCTTCTGATATCAGACCTCTGGTCCTTGTAATACCTGGCTAATAAAGTAAATTGGTCACTGCTCTTTCCCGTTTTCTTTTACTAAAACCGAGCTTAGCGCTTTGTTAGAAACAAAAAGATAAAGAAATAAGTCATCACCTTATTCGGGCTAGGTCAAGATTGGTGGAGTAGTTAAGAAATGCTTTAAATTTGTTAAATGCCTTTTTGCAATCCTCAGTCCATAAAAAACTTTTCGACTTCTTGAGGCACTGGAAAAATGGAAGAGCTCGGTCAGCAGACTTGAAAAGAAACCTTGACAGAGTGCCAATCCTACCTGTTAAACTTTGAACTTCTTTAACCATCGTTGGACTTCTCATATCCATTATTAATCTACACTTGTTCGGATTTGCCTCAATTCCCCTGTTGGTAAGAAGGAAACCGAGGAACTTCCTAGCCTGTACCTCGAACATGCATTTCTCTGGGTTCAACTTCATGTTGTATTTTTTGAGTTGAGCAAAACATTTAGCAAGGTCAGAACAATGGTTTTCATTAACTGGAGTCTTAGCCACCATGTCATCAACATAGACTTCGATGTTTCTTCTGATCTGCTCCTCAAAAATCTTATTCATCAATCGCTAATAAATTGCCCCGACATTCTTAAGACCAAAAGCCATAACTTTGTAACAGAAGTTTCCATATTTTGTGATGAAGGCGGTCTTCTCTTCATCGTCCACATGCATCCTAATTTAGTTATAACTGAAATATGCATCCATAAAACTAAGAAATTGATAACTGGATGTTCATGCGTCACCTGGTTGGGCTTGGGACCTAGGGATACAACTTGTAATTCCTTGATCGACTAGGGTCTGTCCTGCTCATCACCTCTCAAACCCAACTTCTCCATGTTAACATTGTGTATAGGTCATTTTCAATTTACAAAGTCTATCGGATCCCTTGGTTTTGGCTTTAAACTCTTGTTGTAGCACATCTTCACCTCCTTTTGATTTGCATGTACTACTTCGACCTCAGTCTTAGAGACTAGGAATTTCATTATTAAATGAGGAGTGGAAACCATGACACCAAGGGAATTCAAAGAAAGTCTCCCAAGGATAACATTATAGGGATTATGACAATCCATCACAAGATATTTAACAGGAACAATCTTAAGAAGAGTACCTATTCCGAAGGTAGTCTGGAGTTCTATGTACCCTTTTACATTTACCTGTTCATTGGAGAAACCGATCAAAGTCCCATTAAAAAGCATTAGATCTTCTTCTAATATTTGCAGTCTTCTGAGGGTCGACATGTACAAGACATCAGCCGAACTCCCCTGATCGACTAGAACTCTTTTAATTTGAAAATTCCCAGCTATGACAGATATGACCATCGGATCATCCAGATTTTCATCCAAACCATCAAAATCTTTATTTGAGAATGAAATGACTAGTCCGTCTTCATGTTTTTTATTCTACAGTGTAGAATAGCCTATAATCATTACTACTCAAAGATGACACTTTCAAGATGAATTCGAGCATCCTCCACCTGCAAAACCTCCAGCTATTGAATTGATGACTCCCCTGACAATCTGGTATCTGGAGGTGGAGGTTATTGCGGCCACCCTATCATTCTTGGTCAAACTCTGACTTCTTCACCTAGATTGGCTCCCTTACTTAGCTTCCTTGCTCTAGCTTCTACGTCGGTAAACATATTTCCCAAGATAGCCCTCACGAATGAGCTGCTGGATTTTATCCTTTAAAGTGATGCACTCCTTAGTGGTGTGACCATACCTTTTATGGTAATCGTATCTCTTACTTTTGTCGACATAAGGTGAGACCTTCTGTGGGATATCTGTACCTCTTGGATGCTGGATCAAACTAGTGCTATATATTTCTCAGAATATTTGATCATGTTGAGTAGTCAGTGGCGTGTACACATCGTACCGAGGCTGCGTGAGGCTTGAAGTTACTTGGGGATTCTGATCAAATCGATCAAACCGTTATGCCATTCTCATTGGTTAGCCTTTCTGGTTTGCTCCTCGTCCACCATATTGTCGCTCTTGTTTGATTAGTCGGATAAAGATATGTGGATGGACTCTACCTGCTCTTGCCCCCTGGTCTGAGAATTGTTGCTCCATTTGCTTTCTCGCACTTTCCATCTCTTCATGTTGATATATCCCAAAGATCTGGCTCTCAAATCATCTAGATCAATAAGTGGCTTCCTAGACAAGGAATCTATAAAACGTCCTAGGTGCAAGCCCACCATAATGGCGTGTAGGGATACAGCTAGGTTCAGATCTCTTATTTGAACTGCTTCATCACCACATCTCTTCATAAACTCCTTCAACGTCTCATCCCGACTTTGCTTTCAGTTTATTAAGTTAAGTCTTTTGGTGAGTCCTGTTAGATGAAAAATGATTAAGAAATTTAATCGACAATTCAGAAAAGTCATAGATCGAACTTGCCTCCAGGCTTGAAAACCAGAGTAAAGTTGACTTCTTTAAAGCCGTTGGGAAAGCTCTGCACTATTCAAAAGAATCATGGAATTGAACATCATGAAATGCTCTTGTGGATCATTCGTCACATCATAAAGCTCCATTGTCAGAAGTCGGAAGCCATCCAGAAGAAGGATCGACATTATAAAATCAGAAAAAGGGATGCTCAGTGACAGATGGTGGGTAGTTTGTCTGTCGATGGGTCTCTGGGTCGGCTATCCTAGGCTGGCTTAACTATCGATGGAATTCTTTAACAATGTCTTCTTCGATTGTTCCCTCCATGTCCCTTTCTAGCTCTATACTGCATTGATCCCTGTCGGTCATTTGATCAATTCAATCAATTCAGCTGTTAATATCCCTAATGGCCTGCATGAGCATTTCTATAGGGTTGAGTTGAGTATTTTCTTGGTTTACTCTAGTTGGTCCATTATTTCATTAGTGGCCATGGTTGGTCAGAAAAATAGTTGAGTTGGCTGTAAGAAAGGTTGATCGATAGTGGAGTAAGAAAGTGATAATCATATATTTTATACATTAATAAACCCTCATTTTTAGTCATTTACACTCTCCATGTACTTAATTGATTGAGTTTGGTTATGTTTTGTAAGTTTGGACTCAAATTGGACTTAATTGATTTTTTTTAGCATGATTTACGTCTTACACTGTTTCTGTATTTTGGCCATATCTTGAGTTCTAGATGTCTTACCTTGTTGGAAAGATATGAGAGAGCTCCACAACTTTCATGAAGAACTCTAAGTCAAAGTCGGACATCTAATGGAACTAATTGGGCTTGGAAGTCGGAATATGGGTTTTGTGATTAGAACTTGAATAGTGTGCAGTAATCAGAGCATAACTCAGGCTGTAAGATCTAGATTGGGTTGAAATTTTTGTATCAACACGTTAAGACCCATATATACAACTTTCATGAAGAATACAAGACTCAATTCAGACTCCTTGGAGGTCATATTGGGCTTAGAAGACAGAATAGAGGAGTTATAACTAGGCCTGAACACTGTGCAGTAATTAGGTCATATCTTGGGCTGTAGGCGGCCTTTTGAGGTGATTCTGGTGGCATTTGAAAGTTAATACAAAAGCCTACAATTTTTATAAATACCACATTTTAATAGTCTGACGTATTCAATAACTTCAGAATTGAATAATTTCAGAGACAAAGAATCTCCATAATTTTTCACTCATCAAAAGTCATTTGGTATTTTTCACCCATTTTCCACTCATCCTCTCATTCATGAATCAGCCCCCTTGTCATTTTGTATCCTTAATCCTCTATAAAAGGGAGCCTTGGCTGATCAATTAGGAGTCTTGGTATTAGATATCAAGATCATGCTATTTTATTATTTGATTATCTTGTTATAGTTTTCTTTTGTTCTAAATTGAAGTTGTGTTCTTCTTCTTCTTCTTCTTCTTCTTCTTCTTCTTCTTCTTCTTCTTCTTTCTTCTTCTTCTTCTTCTTCTTCTTCTTCTTCTTCTTCTTCTTCTTCTCTCTTTCTTTCTTCTTGTCTATGAGTAACTAATTTTTATTTTACTTGGATGAAATGGTGAAGCTTTTGGTAACAAGTTAAGGTTAGATTAATTTCTTTCTTGTGCTTAAATGATATATTTTCAAGTGGTCATTATACGTGTTATATTTTGTTTTCAATCAATTTAGAAACCTTCCTTGTAAAGTGATGATCTTGATTTGTTGTAGACAAGATATTGACACAATGCATACTTGAACCCATTTATAAGTGATGGTGTTAATAGATGATTAAAGGAATCATAATATAATTATGTATATAATTTTTAATGAACTTTGAATGTTGTATTTTTCGATTAGAACCTCTATTATGTGTGGATTCTAATTGAGTTATAAAAAGAATTAATCTTGTCCTTAATTTACTTACCAAGAGTGGATCTCCTAACCCAAGTAAATCTTTTTTTATTTATGACCAAGTTTTATTACTTTTATTATTGTGAAAAAATATTTACTTTACGTCAAAGAATTTTTCTTCATCAATTTCCTATAAATCGACCTCGGACTCCAGAGAATTTATTACTTGAAACAACATGCACTTGGGTTTGCAACCTTTAATTCGCATTAAGTTTTTGGTGACGTAACTGGGGACTTGATTTGAAGAATAAATTTATGGTGTAAATATTTTGTATATATATTTATATTTTTTTTTCCTGTGGATCTTGTATATATATATATTTTTTTTTTTTCTACTCTTTTATTTTTTTTGTACTTATTAACGTACTAACTTAGTGAGGAAAACTCTACCTTTTCTCTTTGTAATCTTTAATCATTAATGATATAATCTTTCTTCTTCTATTCTCTCTTATTGGAGGAGCAAAAAATTAGCTTGTCGATTCTCCGACTTTCATATTTTAAATTTACTTTTTGCTCTTTATTTTCTATAATTTATTTTCTGTACTTTATTTTTTGTATTTTACTTTTTGTATTTTATTTCTAACTTTCTAACTTACTAACCTTTTAATTTTCTTGCTTACTAACTTACTAACTATCTAACTTTTTACTTTATTAGTTATCTAACTTTTTACTTTACTTGCTTCTAACATTTTAATTTACTTGCTTCTAACATTTTAATTTATCTGCATAGTAATTTTTTAATTTATCTGCTTATTAACTTATTTGGTGGTTATTTTACACCACACCTTTGTTAATATTTATTTACTAAGTGTTAATATATATATTTGGTGGCTGGTTTATACCACACCCTTATTAATATTTATTTGGTGGCTGATTTATACCACACCTTTGTTAATATTTAATGGCAGGTTTACCGCCTACTTGTTTATATATATATATATATATATATATATATATATATATATATATATATATATATATATTTTACAATGGCAGGTTTACTGCCTACTTGTTAATATTTTTTTTATGGAAGGTTAAGCTCTGTATATATTATTCTTCCTATTTCTTATTCTCTTTTGTCATGTGTAGATAAATTCGCGTGTCTCTTGGGTGAATATGTAACTTAATTCAATCGACATGTATTAAGATTAGAATTTTAATTAATTTCTTTTTTATTCAATTTGAATGCTTATTATGATTCTTAATGCTTTTATGAATTGACCACTCATAAATTGATCTAGTGTGGTGAATGTAGAATCAGAAGGTTTGCATATGACTTAGACCATAAATAATATGTGTCATGATTTATAATCATCTAAGAATAGAAGTTATAGGTTGTTTGGGATAATTGTAGTATTTTCCATAAGAATTCATAGAGTAAATTTCATGCCTTTAAGAGTTAGGATTTTGACCAAGGAATTGAGTTTTAATTAATTAAGGGATTCTCCCCATCAATTGAATGATTAGAAATTAATTAGAATGAAGGTCCTAAAACTATTCTATTGTTTATGATAGATTGTTGAATCAAGTGAAGCCAGATCCCTTGTGTTTTAATTTCATGTGTTTACATCCTTAATGTCTTTTGCATTCGTGTGTGTTGTTCTCTTTGTTCCCTCTTAATTTTGTGCGTTTTAGTGTGTTTCCCCCCTCTTAATCAACTACTTTATTTCTTTGACTATTCAGTGCACTTGTCGATTTTCACAACAAGTTTTTGCAAACCTAGGTTGATACAGTGGATTTTGTTACTTCAAGAATTCAACATCATAATAAAAGATAAGAAAGGAGTCAAAAATGTTGTTGCAGATCATTTGTCCATACTTACAATAGGCTCACCTTTTGATATCACACCTATCAATGATTCTTTTCTCAATGAATTTTTATTTTCTATCAATTCTAAGCCTTGGTTTGCTAACATAATCAATTTTCTTGCAACATGAAAGATCCTACCTCAATTATCTTGATCAAATCATTTGGAGATGTGTGCCTAACAGTGAGGTAGGTAATGTCATTAAATTTTGTCACTCAGAAGCATGTGGAGGTTACTTTTCTTCAAAGAAAATAGCTGCGAAAATCTTGTAATGTGGATTTTATTGGCCCACTTTATTTAAAGACAACTATACATTTTGAAAAATTTGTGAAAACTGTCAAAAATAGAGGTCCATTTCTAAGTGAAACAAGATGCCTCTGAATCCTATCATTGTCATTGAAATTTTTGATTGTTGAGAAATTGAGAAATGATGCATATGAAAACACCAAGATTTATAAAGTTAGCAAAAGCTTTTCATGACAAATCAATTTTGAGAAAAACTTTTGAAATTGGTCAAAAAGTTCTGCTTTATAATTCTTGTCTTCACCTATTCCCTAGAAAATTGAGATCTAGGTGGCGTGACCCTTTTATTGTCAAACATGTGTATCCTCATGGGGCCGTAGACATTGAGAACCCTAGGAATGATAGTGTATTTAAGGTCAATGGACAAAGATTCAAATTATTTTTGAAAAACTAAGTTTTCGAGTTCTTTGTGCCCCCGGTTAAGTGGTGGATAATGGTATTCTGTGACTCTCAAGTCGGTTTATCTTTTCAATTTCCCATAATAACTGATTCCTTCTCCTTCAAAATGGATGTCATTCTCTCAAATTTAAGAAAGCATTTCCCTTCTATTCCTAAAAATGCTCTAACAAAAATCTACAAAGCTAGGTGTGAAAGACTGAGACTGTTAATGCACATGGGCATCCCAGAAGATATATGCTGGATAATCAAAGCAAAGGTTCATTTAGCTGGTGAATCTTCAGATTCATTTGTCCCATACAAGTCGGGTCATGGTAAAAGTTCTTATTCTAAAAAAAAGAAGAGCGAAAAGAATGCAAGTTTGTCACAAGTGTGTGCGATGGATTTGTAACACGCAATGTTGTTCTTTGGAAATGGTTTCTGCAAGCCGAGAAGATAAAATATTCTTCATTAAGAATGGATTGAGTAAGGAGTCATTAGATGATATCTTATTGACTCTTGAGACGCATTCTTGTGGAGTTGTGCATTATCGTGAACTTTTTAATTTGTGGAATCTCTTTAGGGACGAGGAAGAGCGTTATAGTCTTGGGAATCTGACTCAAAAAGACCCTATTTACAAATTTATAAAAAAATTAGATGGGAAGCTTATCCTCGACTCATAGAAGGCGTTAAGCCATTACTGGATGTAAAACTAGAGGAAGATGTGAGCCATAATCACAATAATATGTATATATTATCTTGTACATCTTCAAAAGAAAAAAAAAGAAGAAAAAAGAAAAAAAAAGGGCAAAACTTCGGTTGTACTTGATCTTTAATTAGATTAGGAACCCCTGCCAGTGGCAGACCCGTTATTAACTCAGGTGGACCTTTGCACGCTGGTCTGTAAATAAGGTTAGTGTGCCATGCTCTGTAGAGAGCCACGTAAGCATTCTCAGGTTTTAACCATAGGCTCTGCTTGCTAATGGATAGATAGAAGCGTCCCATGTTTTCATTCTCGAGTGACAATGCCTCTGAGCTTAATTTTTGGTATTGATTTATTGGGCTCCTGAGCGTAGCTCCACTGGCTGTGGTCACTGGTCATCGTATTCAAATTTTCTCTCTTTAACTAGAGGAACGATGCATAGGCTGGGATATCTTACAAGTGGAAGGAGTGCCTTAAGTCTAAAATTCCTTAAGGGAATTCGATGTCTCTTTCAAGGGGCGGTAAGATTGTGAAGGCTACTGCACTCATGACACGCAGTATAAAGATACGCCATGAAAACTATACATAAAGGTATGCCATCATTTATTGTTATAATTCTATCTTTGTATGATTTTGTTATATTTTGATTTTGGATAGACGATCTTTTGAGCGGGGTCCTTCAGGGGTTTGTAGACTTCTTTACCCTGATGGTTTTCTTGAAGTCAAAACAAAAAAACAAAAAAAAAACAAAAATAAAGATTAAAAAAAACAAAAAAAATTATGTTTCTTAGTTTCAAACTTTTCTGACAACGGCCAACCTACCCATATAGGTGCTATCATTACCTTTTTCCATTCTCTTCCCTATTTAAACACTCCATTTTCTTCACTTTCCTCTAACTCATAATCATTCAAAAGGGGGAGGATGGCACCGTACCCTAGGATGCTCTGCTAGGATTCTTCACATTGCAGTTTTCGGTTTGTATGGATCTTGCAATGTCCACTGCCAAGCCAGTCATTCCTTGGAGTTTTCTTGACTCCGGTTCTTCTCCAGTTTCTTCAAAACCTTCTTCTTCCCTGCCTCCACGTACGAAAACATTTGTACAAGCGTTGAATAATGCTTGTGACATCCCCTTGAGTCAATTACCGGTTCCATGCTTAAAGGGTGGTGATCTTGCAGTACAAATTCCTGAAGATGAATATCGTGTAGGTTTGGATTCTTGCAAAACAAATCTTCATGGGAGATTAATGCTATCCAAAGGTGATACTCCTCTGAAATATGGTGACCTGCATGTCAAGTTATCCAGACTGTGGAATCCAATAGGTCAATGGAGAATGGTTCGAATTGGAAAAGGTTTTTTTGAATTTTCTTTCTCTTCAGTTTAGGATTTGCGCAAGATTTGGTCCTCTGGTTCATGGAATCTAGAGCCTGAAATCCTACGTTTATTCTCATGGTCTCCTGATTTTAATCCTTCAATGGTTAAACAAACAAACACTCAGTGTTGGATAAGGATCCAAGGCCTTTCACAAGAATATTGGAGACCAAAAATATTGTTTGCTATTGCTAGAGCTATTAGTGTTCCTTTGTCTTTAGATGATGCTACAATCAACAGAACTCTTGGTCATTATGCGTGTGTCTTGGTGGACATTGACCTTGCTTATGAACTGCGAGATCAAGTTTTGGTAGAGAGGCAGGGTTTTGCTTTCTTTGTTGGAATTCAATATGAAAAGCTGCCGTCTTTCTGCACTTCTTACAAAATTATTGGTCACTCGTTAGATATATGTACTAAAAATAGTAGGACGGTGCATGGCCAGTCCAAAGATCATCAAATTTTGAAAGGGAATAAGATTACTGGGGGTCCTAAAAATTCATCTTTGAAATTTATCCCAAAAGATAAGGGACTGGACAATCCTAACACTTTTGAGGCTTTGAATAAGGACTCTGTTGGCCCTATTGGAGAGGGTGCTGATGTTACTAATCTTGATAATCAAGAAAATGTGTTAATTCAAGAAGAGGAAGCAATGGACAATGTTGTTGAGGAGGAGGTGCAACCTGAATCTATTAAGAATTCCTCTTAGCAAAACTTTAATGTTGATCCTCATGATCCCAATCCTCTGTTGGGATTTGTTCCTGATTTTAATCCTTCACCTATTATAGAAGTTGATGTCAATACTAATCTGGATGCTGCTTTGCATGATGACCTTTCTATAAATGGTTCTAACCATGAATTTTCTCCTCAGAATGATGTTGATCATGTCTCGACCTCTCTTCCTGTTAATGATAACATTACTGAAGTTTCAGATAAGGTGGAAGAACTGATTCAGCTAAATAATTTTGAGATTCTTTTAGTCCATTCTAATCCGAATGTTAACAAGGATTTGCATACTGTGAGTAAATTTTGGAGTGGTCTCAATAGTGATGAAATGGATGACTCTATAGAAAATCAGGACTCTTCCTATGATTCTGGGAATATTGCTGAGGGAAATCCAAGTAAATATCTTGCTGAGGTTGAAAATTCAGTGGATAATCAAGGTTTCTCTAAAGTCTTGTCTAAGTCACAGAGAAAGAAACTTAGGAAAAAAAATTCAAATACAAAAGTCTAGTGGCTATGCAACCCAATCCAGGGGAGGTATCACTCATTGTGATCAATGTTGAAAATTCTTTATTGGAATCTTAGGGGTCTTGGTAACCCTGACACAAGGTCTTTTCTTAAAAAGCTTTGTAGCATGCATAAACCTGACTTTCTCTTTGTGTCCGAGCCATGGATTTCTTCTAATCAGGTTCCTTATGGTTTCTTTAATGGTCTGAATATGAAGATTTTTGTTGAAAATAATAGGGGCGGTCTTCCTTCTAATTTGTGGTGCCTTTGTACAAATTCTTTTTCTCTTGCCATTATTGCCTGTTCAAAGTAGCATGTCTCTTTTTCGATTAGTGTTGATAATCATTTGCTTTATATCTCAGCTATATATGTTGCTGTTACTTATATTGCCAAGAGAGATCTCTGGACAGATTTCGAGCGGTTGCAGCATACTTATAAAGCTCCTTGGTGTTTTATAGGAGATTTTAATGTTATCTTGGGAGCTCATGAACATAGAGGTAAAAATCTGCCTTCTCGAATTTCTTGTGAAGACTTTAGGAACTGGTCTGATTCTAATCACCTGATCCATATTCCTACTCGTGGTTTTTCTTACACATGGTCTAATGGTAGAGTGGGCAGTAATTATACTGAAAGAAGACTAGATAGATCAATTTGTAATGTAGATTGGATAAACCACTGGAGTAGTGTTGCTTGTAGCACCTTAACTCGCAGTCAGTCTGACCATTTTCCTATCATGCTTAAAGTGAACATGGTTAATAGGGAGTATACCTCATCTTTCAAATTCATGAAAATGTGGTCTAGGCATCCAGCTTGCATAAATATTATTAAAGATGTTTGGAAAACTGCCGTTGTTGGCTGTCCAATGCATATCTTATCTCAGAAATTAAAATTGTTGAAACTTAAGCTCAAGGATTGGAACAAAAATATTTTTGGAGATGTCCATAAAAATGTTAGTTCTGCCTTGTCTAATGTGGACACAATTCAAGAGTTGATTAATCTTAATGGAGGTTCAGATGAGTTACTAAAACAAGAAAAAGAAGCTTAATCATTGTTGCAGCTGGCTTTAAGCTATGAAGAAGATTTCTGGATGGAGAAATCTAGGCTAGATTGGCATTTACAGGGAGATAGGAACACTAAATTCTTCCATAGATCTGCTAAAATCAGGTCCGCTACAAAACAAATCTCTGTTTTGAAAAAGGGTGATCAGGTTTTGGACACCTCTGCTGATATTGATTAGCACATTTTGGACTATTATGTGGATTTGTTTGCTTCTGGGAATGCTTGTTAGCCCAATGATCTTATTCAAAGTGTGATTCCTGCTATAGTTACTCTTCAAGATAATGTTATGCTTACTAATCTTCCCTCATTGGAAGAAGTTAAAGCTGCTATTTTTTCTTTAAATGGCAATAGTGCTCCTGGTCCAGAAGGGTTTGGTGGTTTTTTCTTTCATCAATACTGGGATGTAATTGCTCAAGATGTTCATAATGCTGTTCTTCAATTTTTTCAGCAAGGTTGGCTTCTTCCAAATTTAAATTCTAATGTTGTTGTCTTGATTCCTAAGGTTTCAGAGGCAGATAAGATTGAGCAATATAGGCCTATTGCATTAGCTAATTTTCAGTTCAAATTTATAACCAAGGTGTTGGCCGATAGATTAACTTTGGTTGCCTCTAGGATTATTTCTAAAAATCAAAAAGGTTTTGTTAAAGGTAGGCATATTGCATATTATATTTGCACAGCTTCTGAAGCCATTAACTTAATTGATAAGAAAGCTTATGGTGGTCAAGTTGCTATAAAGATAGATATTAAAAAAGTTTTTGACACATTAGACTGGAATTTCCTTCTTCAAGTGCTTCATTCTTTTGGTTTTGATGCTAAGTTCTGTAATTGGATTAACTTGATTTTACATTCAGTTAAGCTTTCTATTTCTATTAATGGCAAGGCTGTTGGTTTCTTCAATTGTAAGAAAGGGGTTCGGCAAGGTGATCCTTTATCTCCTATTCTTTTTTGTCTTGCTGAAGAAGTGTTAAGTAGAGGAATAACAAAACTAGTCAATGATGGTCAGTTACAACTTATGTCTGGTCCTAGAGGTGTTGTGATGCCTAGTCATGTTTTGTATGCAGATGAAGTACTGGTATTCTGCAGAGCTTCTAAAAGGAGTCTTTTCAATTTAATGAATCTGTTCAAGGTTTATGAGCAGGCTTCTGGTCAGGTCGTTAGCAAAGATAAGTCCAAATTTTACTCGGGTACAACCTCCTTTTCCAAATCAGATGGTATTTCTTCAATTCTTGGTTTCAATGCTAGTTGTCTTCCCTTCACTTATCTTGGAGTGCCCTTGTTTAAGGGAAAGCCCAAAAGGGTTCACTTAATGCTAATTACTGACAGAATTAAAAATAAACTTTCCTATTGGAAAGGATCATTGTTGTCTTTGATGGGGAGAGTTTTACTGGTTAAGTCAATTATTTAGGGTATGCTAATTTATAGCTTCGGGATGTATGCTTGGCCTGCTAATCTCATTAAAATGGTGGATAGTTGGATCCAAAATTTTGTTTCGTCAAGAGATATTGATAACAGGAAGTTGGTTACTGTTACTTGGAGCAAAGTTTGTAAAGCTGTGTTGGAGGGCGACCTTGGCATAAGGTCCATTAATTCTATCAATACAGCAGGTATGTTTAAGCTGGGTTGGGAGTTACTTTCTTCTAATGATCAATGGACTACTTTATTGAAAGCTAGAGCCTTCAAGAAAAATAAACCTGTTAGCTACCATATTTCTTCTTCGATCTGGTCTGGTATTAAGACATTTATTCCTATCATTCAAGAGCACTCCTTGTGGTAGCTTGGCAATGGGGCTACTATAAATTTTTGGACTGATCCATGGTTGTCTAGTCCAATTGTGGATATAATTGGTGTTCCTATTATTTTGTATAGTTCTTTGAAGTCAAAAGTTAAGGATTTCATTGTCAATGGTAAGTGGTCAATTCCCAGTGATTTGGTTTCTAAGTTTCCTGCTTTGAAATCAGAAATTCAGCAAGTTATAATTCCTTCTCAGCCTTGTCATGATTCTTCGATCTGGACTAAATCTGATACTGGCAAATTGAGTTTTAAGGATGCTTACACTTTTCAAAATCCTATAGGAAATGTTGTTCCTTGGGCTAAGCTCATATGGAGTAAATGCATTCCTCCTTCTAAATCTTTTCTGCAATGGAGAATTATTCATGACAAAATGCCAACTGATGACAAGCTTTGGTCTAAAGGGTGTACTATCGTGTCTGTTTGTAGCCTTTGTGGTCAGGCAGTAGAAACCATTCATCATTTGTTTCTGGACTGCAACTTTGCTATGCATATTTGGAGCTGGTTTGGCAACATTATTAATATACATATGGACTATTCCAGTTTTCTTTCTGTCCTTTCATTGTGCAGCAGAAGTTGGAGCTCTCAAGCCCGAGATGTCATCTTAGCTGCTATCATATTTGTTCTTTGGGCTATTTGGTTCTGCAGAAACAGGGCTAGATTCCACAACAAAATTATTTCAGTGCACTCAGCCATTAGTTTAATTGTGGCTAATGTTTCTCTCTCTGGTAACTCGAGTGTTGGCAGTATGTCTTCTTCAATAACAGAATTCATGATCCTTCAGTTCTTTAAGGTTGCTTCTCATCCGAGGAAAATGCCTGTTATTAAGGAAGGTATTTGGTCTCCACCTTCCTGTTATGTGATAAAATGTAATGTTGATGGTGCTGCCAAAGGGTGTCCTGGTCCTACCGGCTGTGGTGGTATATTTAGAGACAGTAGAGCTACTACTCTTCGCTGTTTTGCTTCTAGTCTTGGTATTAAAAATGCTCTTTTTGCTAAACTCTCAGCAACTATTCTAACTATTGAGATAGCTTTCAAAAAAGGTTGGTTTAATCTTTGGATTGAATGTGACTCTCAACTGGTTGTCTCTGCTTTTAGCAATATTAATATTGTTCCTTGGCAATTACAAAACAGATGGAAGAATTGTTTAACCTTATCCAAGCAAATGAGATTCTCATGTTCTCACATTTATAGAGAGGGAAATGCTTGTGCAGACAAACTTACTTGTCATGGCTCTTCTATTTCAGGATTTGTTTGGTGCAATTTAATACCTTCATTCATTATTGAAGTTTTCTTTAAAAATAGGTATAGTGTTTCTAGTTATAGATTTAAGAATTTGTAATTCTTCCATAGGTAAGGTTAATGTCCCCCCATGTTTCCTTTTGTTTTCTTTTTTCTTTCTTAATAAATTTATGGTTTACTGCAAATGATTGATATTGGCAAGGTGCCAACATAGTTGGGATGTCTGCCTTTAGAGTGATGCTTTTGCAAACCATTTGTTTAAAAAAAAAATCATTCAAAGGGAGTGTGAGTGTAAAAATGAAGGGATCTTCTTCTTCTGTTCGTAAACTTACCAGTATCTGTGTATTTTGTGGGACAACTTATGGGAAGGGTTTAGAGTTTGTAAATGCAGCAAGTACTGTTAGTAGAACACTTGCTACGAGGAACATTCGTGTAGTATATGGAAGAGGTAGTATTGGGTTAATGGGGGTTGTATCATTTTCTGCACATCTAAGAGGTGGTCAAGTTTTAGGTATCATTCCTGAACCTTTAACTCAAAGGAACATCATTGGAAAGACAATTGGGTTGGAACTTCAAGTATCATCTATGCATGGACGAATAAAGGCAATGCTTGAAAACTTTGATGCATTCATTGCCTTACTAGGTGGTTTTGGTACTTTGGAAGAATTTTTTTAAATTATCTCTTGGGCCCAGCTGAACATCCACTATAAACCCATAGGTTTGTTAACTGTTAATAATTTCTTTAATAATTTGTTATCTTTTGTTAACCATGCTGTGGAACAAAAATTTATCACACCTTCGGCAAGACGACTCCTTATCTTTGCTTCCACTGTTGATGAGTTGATTGATAAATTAGAAGCTTTTGTTTATGAACCTGATCCAGTAATAGCTCAGATAGATTGGTCAGAAGGAAGCGGTGAAGGAAGCAGTATGAAAAACAAGTCAGATCAGACACTCCAACTATTTAAATAATTACAAGCTTTGGTTTTATTTATTATGCTTTGTTTTTGTTTAAATTTGTGTGAGGTCTCTCTTTTTAGTAATTGCTACAACAGGTAATGTCTTCTATCCTTTACTCATCTATATTTGAACATTGCGGACAATGTTGTGATCTGGCTAGGGGGAAGGATAAATGTTCAAAAAAAAAATTGAAAAGTATGATATGATTGTCAGTAACTTACTAAACCAGTTAAGGATGGCAGAGTAAGGAGTAAATTATGCTCTTGAGACACATCTTATTTAGGAAGTATGTTTATTGATATGATTGTCAAAAACCTATTCACAGTAAAACTAGTTAAGGATGGCAGAGTAAGGAGTAAATTTTACTCTTGAGACGCATCTTAGTTAGGGTAGACAACTAGTTTGTGTGGAAGTAGCAATTCAAATTCAGGAAAATTTGCATGATTGAGTAAATTGTCTTCTTTCTTAAAAATCACATGCTTGGTTATGGATGTTGAATTGGTGGACTAAGAATGATAGAATTATGCCTTATGAGATTTTGAGCCTATTGATGAATGGATTGAACATTTGTACCATTCTCTTCTTTCTTATGTGAATTTCACTCATGGAATTGTTACTCTAGAACTTGTTTTGATTCTTTTTGAGATTACATTTTCATATGCATACATAAATATGATTGAGACATTTTTCTTGAAATAGCTACTGTAACCAAATAGCCAAGAATGACTGGTGCATAAATAGGCTGTAACACCCCAAATTCTGACTATGTAAATAGTAATAGCAGAATTACACTATTTTACATTTTCTGTGTGTTATAAAAATAGTTTGACTGTTTTGAGATCATTTTTGATCATTTTGTGTGATTTGCTCTGAGTCAAGAAACTAATAATTTTTTGACCGGAAAAAATCTTATTATAATTAATTGGAGCTGGGGGATCTTACTAAACCCAATTCTGATTGATATATATATTAATCTTATAATTTTTAGGATTTAACTGTGTAATAAAATAATTTTATATTATTATAATATTATTTTATTCAACAGTACCTACTGTCTCAAAAATAGTAGAAAAATTGTTTGTGGACCCGAAAAAGTTTGTGGGGCCCACGTTTAGTGCAGCAGTCAACGATTCTAACTGGACATAATTCTGAACCAATAAGAATCAGTCAAAATAGGTGGCTTGAATTTTTAAACCAATTGGAAGGAGTCAAACAAATGAGCATAGACTTCAATATGGACCCTTGGATAAAAAGCATGATTTAGATGCTTTTGATCATAACCGTTGATCCGATCAATGGTTTAAAATGAATCCTGATAAAACCACTAAGTAATATCCACCGTAGATGAGATCAATGGATAGGAAACCAAGTTGATTTTCAATGGCTAAGATGAAGTCAACAATAGTGGCTTGAATTTGATTAGTAACTAATTAAACCTAATTTGGTTAATCTAATGGCCTAATTAGCAAGTTAAGTAAACTAACTTAATAATTAATTAGTTATAAACTAATTACTAATTAAATATCCTAATTATTATTAGAGGATATAATATATATAATTATATGTCTAATTAATCAATTATGTAATTGGAAAGTTAATTAAGATTGGTTAGGAAACTAAACCTAATTAACTAGTGAATTGATTAGCAAGTAATTAGGTTTGAATTAAAAGAAAATTGAGTCCCTAAAATGCCCTTGTGTCCCACGATTTTCTGCAGCCTTGGGGAGGCATCTACATGGTTCTTGAACCATCCATAATAGCCATGCAAGTCAAATTGATGACCTATGCCATGTGCACTCAAAATGGAATATTTTCTTCATGCTAATCTCCTAAAATTCTCTACAATCCCATGGCAGCAGCACTCACCAATTCACTCTCAAAAATTTCATTTTCTCTCACATCAAAAAGCTTGCAACACTTTCTCTCAAAAATCCCAAGAACCTAAGGATGGCAATTTTACCCGCTCCCGTTGAAACCGCATGGGTAATACCCGTGACGGATTCAAGGCTGCAATACCACAAATTTCCCCATGGATATAAATACTTGCTCAAGTTATCTCCATTTAATAAACGGGGTAGGGGCGGGGCGGGGGGGGGTGGTTCCCCTGCACTGTGGGTACCAGTAAAAAATTTATATAAATATTTTATATAAAATTATTAAAAAACTTAATTATATAAATTAAAATATTGTAAAGTTATATAAATTAAAAGTATTTTAGGTGTTTGACATTATTTTTAGATTAAGTTGTGTTGGATAAATTTTGAATAATTATAGTATTATACTTTTTTTTCATTTTTTATTTTTTATTTTATTTTATTTTATTTTATTTTTTTGAATTTTTTTACAATTTATTGGGTACCCACGGATATCCGCGGATACCCGTTTACCCGCGGAGGAAAGATAAACGGCACCCGCATGGATATGGAGGCGGGGTGGGGGCGGATATTATTCGCGGGGGCGGGGGATGGGGGGCTACTACCCGTCCCCACCCCGCCCCATTGCCATCCCTACAAGAACCTAAGCACCATTTTTCCTTCCTTTTTTCTCCATTGGTTCGGCCAAGCACCCTACAAACACCATCCATCACCTATAATTTTCACTCTCACCATTTCCTAAAGCTAAACAACATTCTAAACACTTTCCATTTAGAAAGTTTTCCCAAAATCATATCCTAAGTGCTTCAAAATCTCACTTTTACCTTACTTCCCTAGAGGTAAACTTGGATTTCTATAGTTTAAATTCATGCTTATGATTTTCTAAGACATGATTGTTCTATGGTTTGTTATTATTAAGCTTTGTTTGTGATTTTACTAATTTTTTTAGAATTGTTAGGAATTGATAGTGGTTCACACGAAAACAAGGAGAAGGAGAGGAGCTTGAAAAACTTGTTTTCAAGAGGTAAGAGGGAGATTTAACCTCACCAACCAAGTTTTGGTGGTGTGAGGATGGTTCTGTAAGGTGAAAAATCCATAAGGGTTCTTTACTGATTATTTGATGTGCTTTGATTGTGTTTGTGTTGTGTTTGATTGTGTTTCTATGCTTGCATGTGTGATAAAATGCTTAAAGCTTTGATATTATGTGTGTATGTATAATTATGAAAGCATGAGAATGTATGTGTAAATTAGGATGTGAACAACATGATGAATTGATTGTATGAGTACTCCAAAGAGTACTGAGGCTCACGACCATACTATGGAAAAGAGGACCAAAGTCCTCAAACTGATGAATTAAAATGAGAACTGAGCGATTTAAAATGAATTCGAAAAATATTTGAGTATAGCAAAGTAAAATGATTTTTATGTGAAGTAGATAAAAGAAATAACAAATTTTGGGAAATAATACCATTACTGATTTTTAAAGGGGTTATACCGCAAAATTTTATAAAGGAGGGACTAAATTATAAATATTATGTAAATAAGGGGCCATTGTATAAATACTTATTTTTAGAAGGGTTATATTACAAATATTATTTTTAGAGGGGTCAAATTACAAATATTTTATAAAAGAAGGATGATTTTGTAAATATGAATTTTTGAGGGACTATTTTGTAATTATTAAATTTTGAGGGACTATATCGTAAACATTAATTCTTGAGGGACTATTTCATAAATATGAGTTTTTGAGGGACTAGTGTGCAAATATGAAAAATAAAGCTAATTTTAGTATTAAAATGAGAAAAATAGTATTTTTGATTTAAAACGTAAGAAAAATATTTACGCGATTGGAAAATGTTGGAAAATCGCTACGCGATTTGAAAAGGTGACAGAATTGAGTCGCGATTGAGAAAATGCGAAAATATGACTACGCGATTAAAATACAGTAATAATACTGTTAGATTATTGTGTGGACCCCGATTATGTGATATAAATTGGAAATGTGAATAGTGCATGGTACATGCATTGGAAAGGTCCGATGGACTGTATGAGGCTAGTTGCCTAAGAGAGACTACACCCCCTGAGTGGGTGCGATATGCATAATGTAAGTTACTAGTTGACTTTGGGGGCATTGGGGTACGGGTTGCCTACAATGGACAGTTGGTAGCTCTTCTGTGTCGTAGGTTAGACCGACGCAACACACCAATGATCCTAACTGAGACACTATCCTTCATCAAGATCTGATAAAGACTGTCGTGTATATGCTGGATGTGCAAGACTGAGCATGTGGTCCGAGGCATGTTGGTACCAACAAATCTTTTCGATCATTCTCTCCGACCTGAGTTGTAGTTCCATGGAGTAGGAAATTGAGTCTGTGTGCATACATATAATGATAGAGGGTATTATCATAATTTTTGTTTATGATAATTGATTTATTGGTTATTTGATTATTGATAATAGCATGATTATAATTATTGTGTATTACATGTTTTGTGATGATAATGATGTAAGTGGCATAACTGTAATTATGGTATGATAGCTGTATGAAATATTGTATGTGTTTATTTTCATTGCTACCATACTGGTATTGGCGTAGGTGATCTCACCTCTTTGTATGTATATTCTGTATTATATTTATATTGTTAAGACGTCGAGCAAGAGATAGAGCGAGAAGTTGAGGAGGAGCAGATTCCTGCTGAGGACGTCGAGTTTTGAAGAGATGGAGATGCCTAGTTTCCTTGGCTACCTGAAGTTGACATTCATTGGAGGAGATGAGGCATGGACTGTAGATTTAGAGAGAGAGAGTATCTACTATATGGGAGACCTAAATATTAGACTGAGTAGACAATACTTAGGACACCCATACTTTTCTGTTAATCTTTTTGTACAACTAGAGTTCCCAATATCCATTAGGCAGTATTGGGGAGCTTACTATTGTACTCCTAGTGCGATAAGTATTATGTCGTCTGCTCGGACACTTGTCCGTAGGACTGCACCTCATGACGAATTCCTATATGCTGAGGAATCTGAGGAGGACCCGTCTGAGGGTTCTGCTGTCTAGTAGTACTTGGGCAGTATAATAGTTTAAATTAAAGTTTAAAGTTTAAATATTTTAGAAGTCTAGTTTGTAAGATATCTAAGTGTGACAGTACTAAATGCTTGTATGTATATAAAATGTAAATTATTTGTGACAATGTTGTTATGTTTTTATTTCTGCTAAGTTTATCTTATTATCATCAAGAAATTTTATAACTCGTATTTATATTACAAGCACGAATTCTAATGAAGGGGTAATTTGGTGATTAAGTAACATCAAGTGTGGCGCCCTAAGGAGGGGTGTTACATAGGCAGCCTTGCTCAGAAGCATATTGTCTCAATATGATATCAAACACTCTTATGACTTCTTAAAAATTCTCTGATTCCTACCAACGTAAAGCATTGGAAATGGCCTATTTCCCATTGCTTAACCCTTTTGAGCTTATTTGATCATTCTTTGTTTTGAACTCATTATATGCCTTAAATGAAAAATCATGTTCTTACCCGACCTTAGGGAATAAGAGAATATTAGCTTTGTCATTGGATGAGTTCTTGAACAAGTGAAGGGGTGTATGTACATAATGGTTAAAAAAATGTTTACTTAAAAAAAATGTATATATTATGTTCTTCAAAAAAAAATTAAAAAAATTAAAAAAAAGTGTAAATAAGGGCCAATAAGGCAATAAAGGAAAAGAAAAGAATATGTAAAGGGAATTTGTATTAGGTGGAGTTGGGATGAACTTTCATGCTTGTAAATTGAACTCAGCTCTTATGCTCTTTTATTCTCTTTGGTATTTAACTTGTCATATCCATATTACCTCTTCTTTTACCTTGACCCCATTACAACCTTGAATAAAGTCCTCATGATTTGTATATGCATGTGTTCTGAGTAGTGGAGAAGTAGAAGATAAGCAAGCTTATGGTAATGCAATTTTCATTATTTGAATTGAGTGAAATACCTACCTTTTAAACACTTAAGGGATTAAGAGTGAATCCTGTGAAGATCTATCATTCTTGACTCATGCATTTCAATTGAAATTTCCTTACTTGTTAGTTTGAGATGTGAAAAAATGTTACCTAATAAATGTTTTGATCCCTTGAATGATTGGTTGCTCTTCATGCTTAAATATTATTAGAAATTGAGTCTTTTAGAGTGTTTAGCTTTTGAGTCTGTGTCATTTATTTTCCTAGTTTTAGTCTTGTGTGTTTTGCCCAGGAGTACAAAAAGTTAAGTGTAGGAGAATTTGATAATCACATATTTTATACATTAATAAACCCTCATTTTTAGTCATTTACACTCTCCATGTACTTAATTGATTGAGTTTGGTTATGTTTTGTAAGTTTGAACTCAAATTGGGCTTAATTGATTTTTTTAGTATGATTTACATCTTATATTATTTCTGTATTTTTGCCATATTTGAGTTATAGATGTCTAACAATTATGTATTTTACCTTGTTGAAAATATAAGAGAGAGCTCTACAACTTTCATGAAGAGCTCTAGGTCAAAGTCGGACATCTAGTGGAACTAATTGGGCTTGGAAGTCAGAATATGAGTTTTATGATTGGAACCTGAATAGTGTACAGTAATTAGAGCATAACTCAGGCTGTAAGATCTGGATTGGGTTAAAATTTTTGTATCTGTAAGTTAAGACTCATATCTATAACTTTCATGATAATACAAGACTCAATTCGGACTCCTTGGAGGTCATATTGGGCTTGGAACACAGAATAGAGGAGCTGTAACTGGGCCTGAATACTGTACAATAATTAGGCCATATCTCAGGCTGTAGATGGCCTTTTGAGGTGATTCTAGTGGCACTTGAAAGTTAAGACAAAAGCCTACAATTTTTATGAAGACCACATTTCAATATTTTGACGTATTCAATGACTTCAGAATTGAATGATTTTAGAGACAAAGAATCTCCATAATTTTTCACTCATCAAAAGTCATTTGGAATTTTTCACTCATTTTTCACTCATCCACTCATTCATGAATCAGCCGCCTTGTCATTTTGTATCCCTAATCCTCTATAAAAGGGAGTCTTGGCTGATCAATTAGGAGTCTTAGTGTTAGATATCAAGATCATGCTATTTTGTTGTTTGATTATCTTGTTGTAGTTTTCTTTTGTTCTAAATTGAAGTTATATTCTTCTTCTTCTTCTTCTTCTTCTTCTTCTTCTTCTTCTTCTTCTTCTCTATTTCTTTCTTCTTGTCTATGAGTAACTAAATTTCATTTTACTGGGATGAAAGGGTGAAGCTTTTGGTAATAAGTTAAGGTTAGATTAATTTCTTTCTTGTGCTTAAATGATATATTTTCAAGTAGTCATTATACGTGTTGTATTTTGTTTCCAATCAATTTAGAAACCCTCCTTGTAAAGTGATGATCTTGATTTGTTGTAGATAAGATATTGGCACAATGAATGCTTGAGCCCATTTATAAGTGGTGGTGTTAATATATGATTAAAGGAATCATAATATAATTATGTATATAATTTTTAATGAACTTTGAATGTTGTATTTTCCGATTGGAACCTCCATTATGTGTGGATTCTAATTGAATTATAAAAAGAATTAATCTTATCATTAATTTACTTACCAAGAGTGGATCTCCTAACACAAGTAAATCTTTTTTTATTTGTGACCAAGTTTTATCACTTTTATTATTGTGACAAAATATTTACTTTACATCAAAGAATTTTTCTTCATCAATTCCCTGTGGATCGACCTGGCTCCCGAGAATTTATTACTTGAAACAACTTGCACTTAGGTTTGCAACATTTGATTCACATCAGAAAGATTTACCTAGCCCTATGGTGGGTGCCATATGTTCTTGGTGCTAATCGGGACCCAGGTCGGAATGATCTAAACGATTAGTGGAGAAAGCTCACTAGAGACCTACAGGAAAGTCTACAACGAGGTCAATCACACCTAGGCTGGTCAGTGAAATGAACATGAAGTTCATTCAGTATGAATGCTAAGCAAAAAGATGGAACATGTTTGACCTAGGCTACCGGGCCGATTTATATAGATGTTTTGCACATTGACTCCTTAGATACTTACCGTTCAGGTCATTTAAGTCACTGAACGTTAGGATTCGTTGTGCCCGACCATTAAAGCGTGAAGCCATTCACAACCATTGGTCATCATTGTGCTGATCGACTGGTGACCATTGGGGAACTATAATTGGCACATGTTTTGGGTTTCTAGTTCAGGCGTAACCCGACTGAGGTTTTATAAGAAAGATCTCGGTCGGGTTGACCCAGTTACTCCTGGTTCTGTCATTCTGCAATAGGCCTAACAAATGAGCTTATATGGTCTATGGTAGAAATATTATTTGTGGGTCTAGGATGGTCCACAACCCTTTAGCTTAGTCATCTGTGAAGATGGGCTATGCTAAAAGTTGGTTGAAAGAGAACAGGGCTAGTACGGTCCATAGCCCCTCAGCTCGGTCATCTATAAAACTGGGCCAAACTTAAAAGTGGTCAGGTGAAAATAGGGCTGGTACAGTCCCGATGCGATATGGATTTTTACTCGATCTATATATAACAATCGTGGGTTGGGTTTGGAGATTCTTTTTTCTTTCACTTGAATAACTGACTCAGACATTATTAATAGGTTGAGTTGGGTTAAATCCTCTAACATACATAAAAAAAATTCACTTGCGAAAATTAAAGTAGTGATTCATTACGTATAACTAGTATAAAATGAATTAATTATAATTCTCAAATGAAAAGAACATAACTATGTAAGTCTAAATTTAAATAAACATAACAAATAGAACACTGAATAGAGGTGACACCGCTTCCCTTCCAACCATTGAAATTGTAAATAGTTAAAATAATCAATGGCTACCCAAAATCTCATCTCTAGTACCTGATATATGTAACACATAAAGAAAGCATGAATCATTATTAAGTATTAGTGATTAAACAATTAGTAATTAACAAAACAAATTGAATGGAATCTATATAGCACAATACCCTATTCAATGCTCTCAATTTCATCAATTTGTTCATATAGATCAATGAATATTTTTAGAAGTCCTCAACCAATTTTGAGTATAAATCAATGCTTTAACAATGGTGGGTTGCAAATGACTACGAAAAGGGTTAAGAACTCACCTTCTTGTTCTAATTGCATATACAAATAATGAGATTATAGAAACATAAATTGCCAAGATATCCTTAGTAGTGCCTAAAAGAACATAATACTTTGTTGTCTTCCCTCTCCACCATCTCAAAATACCAAAACATTCATAATCATTTTTAATTTTGTTTTTTTTCCTACTATACAATTTTAATAGGTAACATATTGCCCACCCCTATTTAAAATACCAGTGCTAAACATCCCGACTTTGTAAGCTTGAAAAGTAGTCTAACTCATGTTTGTGTCTCTTTTCATCATAAGAACCTAATTCTTTGCAAGTGACTCATTTGATTCTATAACCCACTAACTTCCAAGTCAGTTTGTTGAGTTTTTGGGTCACTAGCCTGCCAGCTTTCCGTTTTGACACGTTGAGAGCTTATGGAGGAAGCTTATGTATTGCTTTTGTAACATCCCAATATTTCTATCCTGATATATCTGACGTATATGAGAATAACAAATACTAGTCATGCTACTTCAAAACATACATCAACTAAACACATAACATTTATGTAAAATAATTATAGAGAGCCACGTTAACAAAAGTTATATATACATCACTGCCATAGAAGGGCGTACTGTCATACATAGCCTTAAACAACTAAATAAATTAAAATATATACAAGTTTAGCCTAAAAGAGCATTTAAGCTATGCGTCTTCAAACACCTTTCTCTTTCCTTTTGATACGCTTTCTCTTGGATTTATATGAAAACATAATCGGGGTGAGAAATCACAATTTCTCAGTATAAGTATTTCAAAACTAGCATTTATTCATTCACAAAGAATAAACCAACAAATAGCTTTAGGAATAAGTTTACAATAGGTATAAGAATTACTACTTACTACCAAAAGAATAACTCACATAGCCACCCTATGTAGTATTTGTAACACCCTCCTTAGGGCGCCACACTTGGTATTGCTTAATTACTAAATTACCCCTTCATTAGAAATCATGCTTGTAATATAAATACGAGTTATAAAATTTCTTGATGATAATAAGATAACTTAGCAGAAAATAAAAACATAACAACACTGTCACAAATAATTTACATCACATACACATACAAGCCTTTAGTATTGTCAAACTTAAATAATTACAAATTAGACTTTCAAAATATTTAAACTTTAACTTAAACTAACATATTGCTCAAGTCCGACTAGATAGCAAAACCCTCAGACGGGTCTTCCTCAGATTCCTCAGCATATAGGAATTCATCATGATGTGAAGTCCTACAGACAGGTGTCCGAGCAGATGACACAACACTGACCTCACTAGGGGTACGATAGTAAGCCCCCCAGTACTGCCTAATAGAAATTGGAAACTCTAGGTGTACATATATGTTAACACTAAAGTACGGATGTCCTAGATGTAGTCTACTCAATCTAATATTTAAGTCCCCCATATAGTAAATACTCTCTCTATCTAAATCGACATGCCACGCCTCCTCTCCTCCAAGAAACGTAAACCTCATGTAGCCAAGGAAACTAGGCATCTCCATCGTCTCAAAACTCAGCGTCTTCAACAAGAATCTGCTCTTCCTCAACTTCTCGCTCCACTTCTTGCTTGATGTCTTAACAAATATAAATATAATACAGAACAAACATACAAAGAGGTGAGATCACGTACGCCATTACCAGTATGGTAGTAATGAAGATAAACACATACAATATTTCATACAGCTATCATACCATAATTATAGTTATGCCACTAACATCATTATCATCACAAAACATGTAATATACAATAATTATAGGCATGCCATTACCAATAATCAAATATTCAATAAATCAATTATCATAAACAATATTTACGATAATGCCCTCAATAACTATATGTATGTACACAGACTCAATTTCCTACTCCATGAAGCTAAAACTCAAGTCGGAGAGAGTGATCGAAAAGATTTGTCGGTACCAACATGCCTCAGACCACGTGCTCAATCTTGCACATCTAGCATATACACGACAGTCTTTATCAAATCTTGATTAAGAATAATGTTTCAGTTAGGATCATTGGTGTGTTGCGTCGGTCTAACCTACGACACAGAAGAGCTACCAACTGCCTATTGTAGGCAACCCGCACCCCTATGCCCCCAAGGTCAACGAGTGACTTACACTACGCATATCGCACCCACTCAAGAGGTGTGGTCTCTCCTAGGCAACTAGCCTTATACAGTCCATTGGACCTTTCCAATGCATGTACTATGTACTATTCACATTTCCAATTCATATCGCATATTCAGGGTCTGCACAATAATCTAACAGTATTATTACTGTATTTTAATCGCGTAGTCATATTTTTGCATTTTCTTAATCGCGACTCAATTCTGTCGCCTTTTCAAATCGCGTAGCGATTTTTCAATATTTCTCAATCGCGTAAATATTTTTCTTACGTTTTAAATCCAAAAATACTATTTTTCTTATTTAATACTAAAAATTCACTTTATTTTTCCATATTTGCATAATTGCCCCTTAAAACTTAATATTTATATTAAATAATATTTTCACAATAGTCCTTCATAAAATTTATATTTATGAAATAGTCCCTCATAAAATTCATATTTATAAAATGATCCATCTTTTATAAAATATTTGCAATATGGCCCCTCTAAAAATAATATTTGTAATATGACCCCTCTAAAAATAAGTATTTATACAATGGCCCCTCATTTAAATAAAATTTATAATATGGTCCTTCTTAAAATTGTAATTATAATTTAATCCCCTTTTCATAAAAATTTACAATATAACCCCTCTAAAAATCGGTATTTGTGTTGTTCACAAACATTGATATTTCTTTTTCTTACTTCACATAATACAGCTCAAATTTTACCAATGCGCTTCAAAACCCATAGGGTGAGCTATACATTAGTAAAATTCAAGTATTGACTCTTATTTCATTTCAAACCCTAGTTATTTAATTATATCAGATTATTTTCCCAAAACCATTTTGCTTGCTACATTCAAACTTGTTCAAAGTCATTTCTTTTTCATTTAAATCCTTCATTGTCATTTGAATCCCTCATTTTCAGGAATTTGGTCCTCTAATCCCTAGTATGGCCGTGAGCCTGATTGCTCTTTGGAGCATTCATACAATCGATTTATCATGTTGTTCACATCTTACTTTACACATACATTTTCATGCTTTCATAATTATACATACACACAAAATATCAAAACTTTAAGCATATTATCACACATGCAAGCATAGAAACAAAATCAAACACATCACAAACACAATCAAAGAACATCAAACAATAGGTAAATAAACCCTTATGGGTTTTTCACCATACAAAATCATCCCCACACCACCAAAACTTGGTTGGTGAGGTTAAATCTCCCTCTTACCTCTTGAAGCAAGTCCTTCAAGCTCTTCTCCTTCTCCTTGATTTCGTGTGGCCTTAAACAAATCCCTAACAATTCTAAAACAATTAGTAAAATCACATACAAAGCTTAATAATGATAAACCATGGAACAATCATAGTTTAGAAAATCACAAACTTGAATTAAAACCAAAGAATCACAAGTTTACCTCTAGGGAAGTAAGATGAAACTTGGATTTTGAAGCACTTAGAGTAGGATTTTGAGAAAATTTCCTAAATGGAAAGTGTTTAGGAGGTAGTTTAGGTTTAGGAAATGATGAGAGTAAAAATTATAGAAGATAGGTAGTGAACTTAGGTGTTGGGGCCGAATTCTAGAGAGAAAAAAGGGAAGGAAAATGTTCTTGAGTTTTTTGGGGATTTTTGGAGAGAAAATGATGCTTGCTTTTTGTTGAGAGAAAAGTGAAATTGTGAGAGTGAAGAATGGAAGAGCTGCTGCTGTGAATGTGTAGGGAAATATTAGGAGATTTGCATGAAATAAAATATCCAATTGGTGTTCACACTTGAAGCACATGGCTTGGTCATCTTTTGGTCATCAAATTGTCATGTAAGATGGTTCAAGAACCATGGAGAAGCCTCCCAAGGTTGCTAGCCGTGCGGCTCTAAGGTGTTTTGAGACTAAATTTGACTTCGCTTAATGCTTAGTTGCATGCTAATTAATTAGGTAATTAATTAGGTTAAGTTCCCTAATTATACTTAATTAACATTCTAATTACATAATGAATTAATTAAATATATAATTACATATATCATAGTCTCTAAATAAAATTAGGATATCTAATTAGTAATTAGATTATAATTGCAACACCCTCCTTAGGGCATCACACTTAATTGTTACTCAATTACCAAATTACCCACTTCATTGGAAAATCGTACTTTGTGATGGAAATACGAGTTGTAAAATTTCTTGATGATAATAAAATAAACTTAGCGGAAAATAAAAACACTACAACATCATCACAAATTATTTACATCATATATAGACAAGTCATAGTACTGTCATATTTTAATATTTACAAACTAGACTCTCAAAATATTTAAACTTTAATTTAAACTAACATACTACCCAAGTATTACTACACAGCAGAACCCTTAGACGGGTCCTTCTCAGACTCCTCAGAAGATAGAAGTCCGACTTAACGTGAAGTCCTACGAACAGGTGTCCGCCCAGACGACACTATACTAATTGCACTAGGAGTATGATAGTATATTCTCCAATATTGTCTAGTAGACAATGGGAACTCTAGGTATTAATATTCACACTAATGTCCAAGATGTAGCCTACTCAATCTCATATACACAAGGAGACGAGACTCCTTCATCACTTCAAAACTCAGTGTCCTCAACAGGAATCTGCTCTTCCTCAGCTTCTTGCTCAAATCCTCGCTCAACGTCTTTAAAATTATTATTACAATACAAATAGACATATAAAGAGGTGAGATCACCTACGCCAATACCAGTGTGGTAGCAATGAAGATAAACACATACAATATCTTATACCAGCGCATCAAACATAATTATAATTATACCACCGATATCAATTATCAAACACATACAATATCTCATACAACTTTCATACCATATTCACAATCATGCCATTACCAATATTCAAATATTACATAATTCAATTATCATAAACAATAATTACGATAATGTTCTCAATAACTATGCATATGCACCTAGACTCAATTTCCCACTCCATTGAGCTACAACTCAGATCGGAGAGAGTGATTGAAAAGATCTATTTGCACTAACATGCCTCGGACCACGTGCTCAATTTTTACACATCTAGCATATGCACCACAATCTTTATCAAATCTTGATTAGGGATAGTGTCTCGGTCCGAATCATCGGTATGTTGCATCGATCTAACCTACGGTACAGAAGCGCTGCCATCTGCCCATTGTAGGCAACCCGCACCCCGATGCCCCCAAGGTCAACGAGTGACCTACACTACGCATATCGCACCCACTCAGGAGGTGTATTCTCTCCTAGGCAATCAACATTATTCAGTCCATCGGACTTTTCCAATGCATGTACTATGCACCTTTCACAATTTCAATTCATTATATCACATTCTCAATTCAATTTTCTTTATCTCATGTTCGGGGTCCTCATATTGGCCCAACAGTATCATTATTGTAATTTCATCGCAAAACTATATTTTCACATTTTCTCAATCACGTAAAATATTTTTCACACATTTTAAATCAAAAATACTATTTTTCTCATTCAACACCAAAATTTAACTTTATTTTTCATATTTGCATAATAACCCCTCAAAACATAATATTTGCATTTTAGTCCCATTTTTAAATAACATTTTCACAACAGTCCCTCATAAAATTCATATTTACGCAACAGTCCTTCATAAAATTCATATTTATGAAATAGTCCCTCATAAAATTCATATTTACAAAATAGTCCCTCCAAAACATAATATTTATGTTTTAGTCCTTTTTCAAATAATAATTTCATAATAGTTCCTCATAAAATAATATTTATGAGGTAGTCCCACTTTTATAAAATATTTACAATATAGCCCCTCTAAAATTAATAATTACAATATGACCCCTTTTAAAAATAAAAATTATGATATTACCCCTCTAAAAATCATAATTACAATATGACCCCTTTTAAAAATAAAAATTACGATATTGCCCTTCTAAAAATCGGTATTTGCATGGTTTCCCCAAAAATGTTATTTCTTTCATTTACTTCACATATTACAGCTCAAATTTTATAGACGCACCTCTAAACCCATAGGGTGAGCCATACGTCAGTAAAATTCAAGTATTGACACTCGAATTAATTTCACAATTCATTTATTAAATCAAATTGTTTTCTCAAAATCATTTTACTTTATTATACTCAAACTTTTCCAAATTCAACCCCTTTTCATTTCAATCTTTAATTCTCATTTAAATCCATCATTTTTCAGGACTTTGGTCCTCTTGACCCTAGTAAGGCCGTAAGCCTCAAGCTCTTTGGAGCTCTCATAAAATCGGTTCATCATATTATTCACATCCTAAATTACACATACATTCTCATGCTTTCATAATTATACATACTCTTTGGAGCTCTCATGCTTAAAGCTTTGGCTTTAGGCATTTTATCACACATGCAAGCATAGAAACACAATCAAACACAACACAAACACAATCAAATAATCATCAAACAATCGGTGAAGAACCCTTATGGATTTTTTACCGTACAAAACCATCCTCACACCACCAAAACTTGGTTGGTGAGGTTAAATCCCCCTCTTACCTATTGAAGACAAGCTTTTCAAGCTCCTCTCCTTCTCCTTGTTTTCGTGTGAACTACAATCAATTCCTAACAATTCTAAAACAATTAGTAAAATCACAAACAAAGTTTAATAATAACAAACCATGGAACAAACATGGTTTAGAAAATCAAAAACATGAATTTAAACCATAAAAACCAAAGTTTACCTCTAGGAAAGTAAGGTAGAAGTTGGATTTTGAAGCACTTAGAGTGTGATTTTGGAAAAACTTCCTAAATGGAAAGTGTTTAGAATGTTGTTTAGCTTTAGGAAATGATGAGAGTGAAAATTATAAGTGAGTGATAGTGTATTTAGGTGTAGAGGCCGAACCATGTGGAGAGAAAAGGAAGGAAATGGTGCATATGGTTCTTGGAATTTTTGAGAGAAAGTGTTGTAAACTTTTTGATGAAAGAGAAAATGAAATTGTGAGAGTGAATGAAGTGAGAGCTGCTGCCGTGAGAGTGTAGGAAAAATTAGGAGATTTGCATGAAGAAAATATCCTATTTTAGGTGCACACGGACTAGCACATGGCATATGTCATCAACTTGACTTTGCATGGCTATTTGGATTGTTCAAGAATCATGTAGAAACCTCCCAAGGCTGCTGCATGGCCATGAGTTTCAAGGGCATTTAGGGATTCAATTTGCTTTTAATTCAAGTCTAATTACTTGCTAATTAAATGGCTAATTTATTAGATTTAGTTTCCTAACCAATCTTAATTAATTATCCAATTACATAACTAATTAATTAGACACATAATTACATATATTATATCCTCTAATTAAAATTAGGATATCTAATTAAGAATTGAATTATAACAAATTAACAATTAATTTAGTTTACTTAGTTTGTTAATTAGGCCATTAGATTAACCAAATTAAGTTTAATTAGTTACTAATCAAAGTCAAGCCACTATTGTTGACTTCATCTTAGCCATTGAATTCAACTTGGTTTCCTATCCATTGATCTCATCTACGGTGGATATTACTTAGTGGTTTTATCAGGATTCGTTTTACACCATTGATCGGATCAACGGTTATGATCAAAAGCATCTAAATTATGCTTTTCATCCAAGGGTCCATATTGAAGTCTATGCTTCTTTGTTTGACTCATTCTCATTGGTTAGAATTTTCAAGCCACCTATTTTGACTTGTTCTTATTGTTTCAGAATTCTGTCCAGTCAGAATCGTTGACTGTTACACTAAACGCGAGCCCCACAGACTTTTCGGGTCCATGTTAAGCAGATTTCTACTGTTTTTAAGACAGTAAGTACTGTCACATAAAATAATATTATAATAATATAAAATTATTTTATTGCACAATTAAATCCTAAAAATTAAAAGATTAATTTATATATCAATCGAATTGGGTTTAGTAAGATCCCCCAGCTCCGAATAATTAAAATAAGAATTTCTCTGGCCCAAAAATTATTATTTTCCTTACCCGGAGCAAATCACACAAAACAATCAAAAATAGTATCGGAATAATCAAATTATTTTTATATTACATAGAAAATACAAAACAGTGTAATTTTGTCAGTTCTGTAACATAGTCTAAAATTTGGGGTGTTACACTAACTAATTAATAATTAGGTTAGTTTACTTAGTTTGTTAATTAGGCCATTAAGATGACTTAATTAAGTTTAATTAGTTACTAAGTAAAGTCAAGCCACTATATTTGACTTCATCCTAGCCTTTGATTCTAACTTTGTTTCCTATCCATTGATATCATCTACGGTGGATATTACTTAGAGGTTTTATCATGATTTAATTCACACCATTGATCGGATCAACGGTTATGATCAAAAGCATCTAAATCATGCTTTTCATCCGATGGTCCTTGATGAAGTCTATGCTTCTTTAATTGACCAATTCTTATTGGTTTAGAGTTTTCAAGCCACTTTCGTTGACTTGTTCCTATTAGTTTAGAATTCAGTCCAGTCAGAATCGTTGACTGCTACTCTAAATGCGGGTCCCATAGATTTTTTCGGGTCCATGATCATTTTGAAGCAGATTTCTACTATTTTTGAGACAGTAGGTACTGTCAAATAAAATAATATTATAATAATATAAAATTATTTTATTACACAGTTAAATCCTAAAAATTAAAAGATTAATATATATATCAATCAAAAATGAGTTTAGTAAGATCCCCCAGCTCTGAATAATTAAAATAAGATTTTTTTCCCAGCCCGAAAATTATTATTTTCCTGACTAGGAGCAAATCACACAAAATAATCAAAAATGATCTAAGAACAGTCAAATTATTTTTATAACACACAAAAAATACAAAACAATGTAATTCTGTTATTACTATTAACATAGTCAAAATTTAGGAGTGTTACAACTCTCCCCCTCTAAAATTAAGTTTCGTCCTTGAAACTTGACACACACTAAAACAAAAACGAGTACTGCTCTCTTATCTTCTCTTCCAACTCCCATGTGGCTTCACCACTTACATCGTTCCAAACTATTTTAACCAATGCGATCTCCTTTCCTCGAAGTTGCTTGATCCTTTGATCTTCAATCTTGACTAGAAACGTCTCATAGGTTAGATTCTCCTTCAGTTGTACGGTGTCTGGTTCAATAACATGAGTCGGATCAGAAATATATTTCCGTAGTTGTGATACGTGAAATACATTGTGAAGATTTGATAAGAACGGTGGTAGTGCAACTTGATAAGCTACTAGTCCTACCCGACGAAGTATCTGATACGGCCTGATAAACTTCGGAGTGAGCTTCCTCGACTTGATTACTCGTCCAACTCCAATTATATGCATCACACATAAAAATACATGGTCACCTTCTTCAAATTCAAGCGGTCTTCGTCTTTTATTTGCATAACTCTTTTGCTGCATCTGAGTTGTCCTCATCTTGTCTTGGATCATTTTTACTTTCTCAGTTGTCTGCTGCACAAATTCAGGTCCTACCACAGTACTTTCACCATCATGGTACCAACACAACGGTGTTCTGCATCTTCTCCTATATAATGCCTCATAGGGTGCTATCCCTATGTTTGAATAGAAACTATTGTTGTAAGTGAACTCTATCAATGGTAGAAATTCATCCTAACAACCAGTTTGCTCTAGAACACAAGCTCTCAACAAGTCCTCCAATGACTGAATCGTCCTTTCTGACTGACCATCTGTTTGTGGATGGTAAGCAGAACTCAAATGTAGCTTTGTTCCCATCGCTTCTTGCAAACTTTTCCAGAATCATGATATAAATCGCGAATCTCGATCAGATATAATACTGGATGGTACACCATGAAGTCTGACAATTTCATTGATGTACACTTGAGCCAAATTTTTCATTGAGTACTTAATATTAATCGGTAAAAAGTGTGTCGACTTTGTAAGCCGATCAATAATTACCCATATAGAATCGTGACCCTTTCTAGTCTTCGGTAGTCCTGTGACAAAAACCCATTGCTATGTCATCCCATTTCCATTCAGGAATAGGTAAAAGGTTGCAACATTCCTAATGGTCTCTGATGTTCCACTTTGGCCTTCTGAAAAATCAAATCGGATGACACATATTCAACGACATAGCTCTTCATTCCTTGCCACCAATACAACTGTTTAAAATCTTGGTACATCTTCGTGGCTCCTGGATGCATACTCAACTTACTTCTGTGAGTTTCATCCAAAATCGATCTTCTCAGTTCTGAATCATTTGGTATATAAACTTTTCTTTTGAACTTCAGAATTCCATCAACACCTTCGCTGAATTCCAATTCTGCTCCTTGACTTCTTGCTTCCTTTACTTCTTGCAAATACTGATCACTGTTTTGCCCTTCTCGTATTCTATCCATCAAGTCATTCAAAATAGTGATCATGTTCAAACATATCTTTCTCAGTGTCAACTTCACCGATAATCGCATATCTCAAAATTCTTCTATCAGTTCTTTCTCCTTCATCATCATAACAGAAGCATTAAGCGCTTTCCTACTTAAAGCATCTGTCACGCATTCACTTTCCAGGGATGATACTGTAACTGAAAGTCATAGTCTTTCAGAAACTCTAGCCAATGCCTTTGTCTCATGTTCAACTCCTTTTGGTCAAACAGATACTTCAAACTTTTATGATCACTAAAAACAGTGAACGTTGCCCCATAGAGAAAATGTCTCCATACCTTCAATGCAAACACTACTACTGCCAACTCCAAGTCATGAGTTGGATAATTCCTCTCATGCACCTTCAACTGTCTCGACGCGTATGCCACAACCTTACGGTTCTGCATAAGTACACAACCTAACCCTTGATACGAAGCATCACAATACACTTTGAAAGATTCATTCAGATCAGGCAGAATCAAAACCGGTGAAGTAGTCAGTCGTCGTTTCAACTCCTGAAAACTTTCATTGCATGCTTCAGTCCATACGAATGGTTGATTCTTTCGTGTAAGCTAGGTAAGAGGTCCTGCTATCTTTGAAAACCCCTCAATAAATCGTCAATAATAACCGGCCAATCGATGAAACTACGGATCCCCGATACAGTCTTTGGTCTTTCTCATTCTATAACTGTCTCCACTTTTGAAGCATCAACTTCAATTCCATCCGTCGATATAACATGCCCCAAAAATTGAACTTCGCTCAACCAAAATTCACATTTGGACAACTTGGCATACAACTTATTCTCCTTCAAAATCTGGAGAACCACTCTGAGATGTTTAGCATGCTCCTCCTGACTTCGAGAATAAATCAAGATGTCATTAATAAAGACAACAATAAACTTATCCAAATATGAAAGGAAAATTCGGTTCATGAAGTCCATAAATATTGAAGGTGCATTAGTCACACCAAACGACATCACTTGATACTCGTAATGCCCATATTGTGTCCGAAACGCAGTCTTTGGGATATCCTCCACCTTCACACGTATCTGGTGATAACCAGAACATAAGTTAATCTTAGAAAATATTGCAATTCATTGCAATTGGTCCATCAGATCATCGATCCTTGGTAGTGGATACTTATTCTTGATTGTAATCTTGTTCAATTACCGGTAGTCTACACATAGATGAGAAGTCTCATCCTTCTTCTTTACCAACAATTCTGGAGCTCCCCAAGGTGATACACTTGGTCTCACAAATTGCTTCTCCAACAAATCCTCCAACTGCTTCTTAAGCTCTGCTAACTCTACTGGCAACATCCTGTAAGGCGCCATAGATATAGGTCCAGCTCCAGGTACCAAATCAATAGAGAATTCAATCTCCCTTTCCGACGGTAGTCCAGGTATATCTTCAGGAAACACTTTAGGAAATTCATTCACTACGAAAATATCCTTCAGAACGTCTTCACATTGAACCTCCATAGAAGACATCAACAAGTATCCCCGATCTCCTTCCTTCAAACAAGCTTCCACTTAAGTAGCCGTTAGGAATCTAGAATCCTTAACCTCAGGAAAGACTAATGTCTTACTCGAGCAATTTATCAGGATATGGTTAGAGGATAACCAATCCATTCCTAAGATTATATTAATCTTGGAAAAAGGCAAACAAATCAAATCCACATGAAAGATTCTATCCCTAACACATACAAGGCAATTCAAACACACTTTTGTAGTTATCACAGGTTTATCAGTAGGAGTAACCACACTCAAATCATATGGCAATGTAGTCACAGTCAATCCCAAATGCTCCACACAATCACATGTAATGAAAGAATGTGTTGCTCTTGAATTATATAATACTGTTAAATGATTGCCTTCAATAGCACACTCCTCCATTATCAAGTCCTCAGATTTAGCGGCTTCCTCTCCGCTCATAGTATACACTCGACCACCCGCCTGTGGCCTTGCAGTATGAACACTTCCCACAAATGGTTCCGCCTTCTGCTGATCGCACTCCCTAGAGAAATGTCCAGGCTTCCTATATCGATAACAAATCACCCCCTTATGCTGATAGTCCTTAGTGAGATGTCCTTTCCCACGCTTAAAACATTTAAGTGCAGAAGTTCCAGTTGAAACTACCTTACTGCCACTTGAACTTCCTCCAAATGATTGTTGCCGATTCTGACCTCCAGCTGGTCAGGCATATGGTTTCTGTTGTAACGGTTGCCACCGCTACTCTTTCCCCTTTGGAACTACGTAGGTCCAAAGTTCTTATTCCTAGCCTCTCGTAGATGATCAATTTCTTTGACTTTGCGACATTTGTCCAACAATACTGGAAACTGATCAATATCCACTGTTGCTAAAGCTCGCTTGATATCAAGCCTCAACCCCTCTTCCAACTTTTGGCACTTCCATTCCTCATATGGATGCATCTGGAAATACCTCAAAAACTTAGACAAGCTTTCGAACCTTGTTGCATACTCACTTACAGTCATCGCCCCTTGCCTCAGACTAAGGAATTCCACTTCCTTAGCATGTCGAACACTGGCTGGGAAATACTTTCCCAGAAACTTTTGCCTAAAGAGCTGCCATGTCACAACTCTCCCTTCAGCTTGAATTAATCTCTGGGCTCCTGCCCACTAAGCCTCTCCATCACCGACTAGCACAAACGTCGCGAAAGTAAGCTTCCGTTCATCAGTACAACCCATGCTGTTAAATATCTTCTCCAGTTCTTTAATCCATAAATCAACTTTCTCTGGGTCGAACTCTCCATGAAACTTCAGTGGATTGTTCCTCCAAAATTCTGACAAGCTGTGAGCATCATCCGTTGCTCTTTGGTTCTGTTGTGCAACAACCTCAGCCATTCGTTGTATTGTTGCTATAGCTGCAGCCATATTCTGATTGTCGTCGCCACTATTTCCAGCTACTGCCTTTACATTTATGCGTCCTCTTCCTCATCTAGCCATATCGTTCTATCAATCAGACTGAACAACACAAAGAAAAGTGAAAGTTAGTCTTCAAACAATATTGTTTTTCTTTCAGAAAACTATCACAGAGAATCACACAACTTAGACAAGACAGACCTAACCACAAACCCAAAAAACTTTAACTTGGGCTTTGATACCAACTAATATAACACCCTCCTTAGGGCGCCACACTTGGTGTTGCTTAATTACCAAATTACCCCTTCATTAGAAATCGTGCTTGTAATATAAATACAAGTTATAAAATTTCTTGATGATAATAAGATAACTTAGCAGAAAATAAAAACATAACAACACTATCACAAATAATTTACATCACATACACATACAAGCCTTTAGTATTGTCAAACTTAAATAATTACAAACTAGACTTTCAAAATATTTAAACTTTAACTTAAACTAACATATTACCTAAGTCTTACTAGACAGCAGAACCCTCAGACGGGTCCTCCTCAGATTCCTCAGCATATAAGAATCCATCATGATGTGAAGTCCTACGGATAGGTGTCCGAGCAGACGACACAACACTGACCTCACTAGGGGTACGATAGTAAGCCCCCCAGTACTTCCAAATAGAAATTAGAAACTCTAGGTGTACATATATGTTAACACTAAAGTACGGATGTCCTAGATGTAGTCTACTCAATCTAATATTTAAGTCCCCCATATAGTAAATACTCTCTCTATCTAAATTGACATGCCACGCCTCCTCTCCTCCAAAAAACGTAAACCTCATGTAGCCAAGGAAACTAGGCATCTCCATCGTCTCAAAACTCAGTGTCCTCAACGGGAATCTACTTTTCCTCAACTTCTTGCTCCATTTCTTGCTCGACGTCTTAACAAATATAAATATAAATATAATACAGAACAGACATACAAAGAAGTGAAATCACATACGCCATTACCAGTATGGTAGCAATGAAGATAAACACATACAATATTTTATATAGCTATCATACCATAACTACAGTTATGCCACTAACATCATTATCATCACAAAACATGTAATATATAATAATTACAGTCATGCCATCACCAATAATCAAATATTCAATAAATCAATTATCATAAATAATATTTACGATAATGCCTTCAATAACTATATGTATGCACACAGACTCAATTTCCTACTCCATGGAGCTAAAACTCAGGTCGGAGAGAGTGATCAAAAAGATTTGTCGGTACCAACATGCCTCGGACCACGTGCTCAATCTTGCACATCTAGCATATACACGACAATCTTTATCAGATCTTGATTAAGAATAGTGTTTCGGTTAGGATCATTGGTGTGTTGCGTCGGTCTAACCTACGACACAGAAGAGCTACCAACTGCCCATTGTAGGCAACCCGCACCCCCATGCCCCCAAGGTCAACGAGTGACTTACATTACGCATATCGCACCCACTCAAGAGGTGTGGTCTCTCCTAGGCAACTAGCCTCATACAGTCTATTGGACCTTTCCAATGCATATACTATGCATTATTCGGGGTCCAAACAATAATCTAACAGTATTATTACTGTATTTTAATTGCGTAGTCATATTTTTGCATTTTTTTAATCGCGACTCAATTCTATCGCCTTTTCAAATCACGTAGCGATTTTTCAACATTTCTCAATCGCGTAAATATTTTCCATAAGTTTTATATCCAAAAATACTATTTTTCTCATTTAATACTAAAAATTCACTTTATTTTTCCATATTTGCATAATAGCTCCTTAAAACTTAATATTTATATTATAGTCCTTATTTAAATAATATTTTTACAATAGTCCTTCATAAAATTCATATTTACAAAATAGTCCCTCAAAAAATTATATTTACGAAATAGTCCCTCTTTTATTAAATATTTGTAATATGACCCCTCTAAAAATAATATTTACAATATGACCCTTCTAAAAATAAGTATTTATACAATGGCCCCTCATTTAAATAAAATTTGTAATATGGTCCTTCTTAAAATTATAATTACAATTTAGTCCCCTTTTCATAAAAATTTGCAGTATAACCCCTCTAAAAATTGGTATTTGTGTTGTTCCCAAAAATTGATATTTCTTTTTCTTACTTCACATAATACAGCTCAAATTTACCAGTGCGCTTCAAAACCCATAGGGTGAGCTATACATCAGTAAAATTCAAGTATTGACTGTCATTTCATTTCAAACCCTAGTTATATAAATATATCATATTATTTTCCCAAAACTATTTTGCTTGCTACATTCAAACTTATTCAAATTCATTTCTTTTTCATTTGAATTCTTCATTCTCATTTGAATCCCTCATTTTCAGGACTTTGGTCCTCTAATCCCTAGTATGGCCGTGAGCCTCATTGCTCTTTGGAGCATTCATACAATCGATTCATCATGTTGTTCACATCTTACTTTACACATACATTTTCATGCTTTCATAATTATAAATACACACATAATATCAAAACTTTAAGCATATTGTTACACATGCAAGCATAGAAACAAAATCATACACATCACAAACACAATCAAAGAACATCAAACAATAGGTAAGTAAACCCTTATGGGTTTTTCACCACACAAAACCATCCCCACACCACCAAAACTTGGTTGGTGAGGTTAAATCTCCCTCTTACCTCTTGAAGACAAGTCCTTCAAGCTCCCCTCCTTCTCCTTGATTTTGTGTGGCCTTAAACAAATCCCTAACAAATCTAAAACAATTAGTAAAATTGCATACAAAGCTTAATAATGATAAACCATGGAACAATCATGGTTTAGAAAATCACAAACTTGAATTAAAACTAAAGAATCACAAGTTTACCTCTAGGAAAGTAAGATGAAACTTGGATTTTGAAGCACTTAGAGTAGGATTTTGAGAAAATTTCCTAAATGGAAAGTGTTTAGGAGGTAGTTTAGGTTTAGGAAATGATGAGAGTAAAAATTATAGAAGATAGGTAGTGAACTTGGGTTTTGGGGCCGAATTCTAGAGAGAAAAAATGGAAGGAAAATGTTCTTGAGTTTTTTGGGGATTTTTGGAGAGAAAATGATGCTTGCTTTTTGGTGAGAGAAAATTGAAATTGTGAGAGTGAAGAATGGAAGAGTTGCTGCCATGAATGTGTAGGGAAATATTAGGAGATTTGCATGAAATAAAATATCCAGTTGGTGTTCACACTTGAAGCACATGGCTTGGTCATCTTTTGGTCATCAAATTGTCATGCAAGATGGTTCAAGAACCATGGAGAAGCCTCCCAAGGCTGCTAGCCGTGTGGCTCTAAGGTGTTTAGAGACTAAATTTGACTTCACTTAATGCTTTGTTGCATGCTAATTAATTAGTTAATTAATTAGGTTAAGTTTCCTAATTATACTTAATTAACATTCTAATTACATAATGAATTAATTAAATATATAATTACATATATCATAGTCTCTAAATAAAATTAGGATATTTAATTAGTAATTAGATTATAACTAATTAATAATTAGGTTAGTTTACTTAGTTTGTTAATTAGGCCATTAAGATGACTTAATTAAGTTTAATTAGTTACTAAGTAAAGTCAAGCCACTATATTTGACTTCACCCTAGCCTTTGAGTCTAACTTTGTTTCCTATCCATTGATCTCATCTACGGTGGATATTACTTAGAGGTTTTATCAGGATTCAATTCACACCATTGATCGGATAAACGATTATGCTCAAAAGCATCTAAATCATGCTTTTTATTCGATGGTCCTTAATGAAGTCTATGCTTCTTTAATTGACCAATTCTTATTGGTTTAGAGTTTTCAAGCCACTTTCGTTGACTTGTTCTTATTAGTTTAGAATTCAGTCCAGTCAGAATCATTGACTGCTACTCTAAACGCAAGTCCCACAGACTTTTTCGGGTCCATGATCATTTTGAAGCAGATTTCTACAGTTTTTGAAACAGTAGGTACTATCAAATAAAATAATATTATAATAATATAAAATTATTTTATTGCACAGTTAAATCCTAAAAATTAAAAGATTAATATATATATAAATTAGAATTGGGTTTAGTAATATCTCCTAGCTCCGAATAATTAAAATAAGATTTTTTTCTTGGCCCAAAAATTATTATTTTCCTGACTAGGAGCAAATCACACAAAACGATCAAAAATGATCTCAGAATAGTTAAATTATTTTTATAACATACTGAAAATATAAAACAGTGTAATTCTGCTATTACTAGTAACATAGTCAGAATTTAAGGGTGTTACAGTATTTTCAAGCAAACTATATTCCTAATCACACATTATAAGAAAATTATTAATAATATTATACAACTGCTTATACAATCGTAAATATCATTGATTAAGGTACCTATACAATTACCATGCAAATGCAATGCTTGTTATATTGCATGTTTATATTTAACATGTCCTAAGATAATGATTATACAATGAAGTAAACTAATGTTGGTGCAATGTTATGAAACTCGACTATTCCTAAGAACTCAGTTCCTTGTATTCCTCTGAGTAGTATGACTACGACCATTTAACACTACTTGATAATGAATGAGTTATTCCACCTCATAACAATGAGTGCACTGTTACCATCTCATATACCACCAAGCAATGAATGGACTATTCCACCCTATAACAATGAGTGCACTGTTACCATCTCATATACTACCTAGCAATGAATGGATTATTCCACCCCATAACAATGAGTGCACTGTTACCATCTCATATACCATTTGCAGATATGTAGAAATAGCAAATGTGTGAGAAAATATGCAAAGTGATATTTAAAACATATTTAATGCCACATCGGATACTCTCTTACACGAGATCATAACCAATGCCCTTAAATGTGTTTTCCCTCTTCCACGAGGCTTTCCAACTTCAAATTAGGAATACTCACAGACTTACTCTATATGCCATTCCCATCACATCACAACACCACAAATGATACTAAAAACAATCTCATATGGATCAAGAATCTAGGTGTTAGCCTATGACACTCCCAAACCATTGGTTGCCTAAGGTCTCACACTTTTCTCACATATACTAGGTAGTAATTTCCTCCTTGAAAATACTCTTCTTAGTGCCTCAACACACTTAAAAGTACATATATGAATAGTCCCAGCTAATAGAGAACTCTATTTTACCAAGATAAGAATCTTATGAAATCTTGGAATGGGCGCTCAGGTGCTTCCCCTAGGGCGCTTAGGTGGCAGAACGTCTCCCATGTTCTTCCCAGTGATGAGCACTCAGGCGCTCTTACAAGGGCGCTTAGGCGCTCCTCGCACAGCAACATGCGAATTCCTCCTTGGGCTGAGGGTGCTCAGGCTCTCTACTCAGGGCGCCTAGGCACCGGTCGCCCAGAACAGAATTTGTAGAATTTTGTAGAAGCTGTTACTGTTCCATTGAGGAACAAAACAAGATTTAGCCAATCATAGCTAAATTTTAGGTGATTTCTAATCCTTATCAAGCTCTCTAACATGATGGAATCATAAATCACTAACTTAACTCATCAAACATGGATTTAAACTAAATCAAGCCATGGAATCATCCAAAACCTAAAAACTCCATAAATAGGCATATGAACATCCATCAAGCAAAACAAGCTATCATGGTTTCCAATGAGTTGAAAACACTCTAACTCAGTTCTTGAGATCAACAACAAAGTTAAAATCAAGGATTTGGCTTACCAAACTAAATCTTCTATCCATGAGCCCTAAAATCATTCAACATGAACAAAAGAGACTTAATGGATAGAAAACCCCCTACCTCTTGAATTAAAGATGGTGAGGATGACGAAGCCTTAGCTTTCCTTTTCCTTTCCTCTTTCTTTGCTTGTCTTTCCTTTTTCTCTCTTTTGGAAGCTGCAATCGTGAGAGAAGATGGGAGAAAAGAGTGAAAATGAGATGAAATATCTCATCTCAAGCCTTTAAGTAATAAGGCTGAAACATTTGGTCATGAGTGACTTTGGTCACTTAAGTGGCCATGTGATATATCCCAATATGCTAAGAATACATTGATTTCACCAAATCCAGGTTCTTAACTTCCAACAAATTCAAAATAAATCCTAAGATTCACTATAAATTCTGTTTCACCAAAACCACCATTTTTCATATCAGCTGCTAGTCAAACCGGCATTAAAACATACAACCAGTATGCTTAAAAATACCAAATTAGCTATGATTATTCTCAAATTTTAACTGTAACACAATTCACACATTTGTGACCTAGAACTAAATTATCTGCATTTAATTCCATTAACTAAGTAGTTTAAGTCATTTCTAGGGCTAATAACAGCTATTTATCCCCTAAAGTGTTACAACAAGATGACCAAACGTGCTCAAAAAGTCACAAAACTTAACAAGCATGCCAAACTAATATTAGGCTACCTCAGTAACCATATACAAGTCTAACATATTTTTCACAGGTGTTACAGCTTTCATTGTTATTACCAAGTGGATCCAAACTCAAGATGGAGGATGAATTGAGTTTGTAAAAGATTTTTGTAAACTTTTTCAAAAATACTTATTTATTAATTTTTGTTGAAGCCATTAATTGATAGAGATGAATAGATAGATGAGAATAAACACTTCTCACACCAATAAACTAGCCAAGATGCAAAGTATTCAAGAAAGCATACAATAAGCAAAGCACAAATGTAAAAGAGATAGAGTAGAGAGAAGCAAACTCAAGATTTATCTTAGTTCAATTGTAACATCCCAATACCTATAACCTAGTATTTCAAGCATATACCTGGATAAACAGTATTAGCTATGCTACTTCTAACTTAAACATCATACAAACCCATATCATTTAAACAAATAATAATGGAGGGCCTTGTAGAAAACTAAAAGGTATATACATCTTTGCCTCAAAAGAGCACAAAATATACATAAACTTTCTGTACAACTAAAAGCAGTGTAAATAAATATAAGTTTTAACAAAAAGCATAAAAACTATCTTAGTCTTCATACTTTTTCTTCTTTCCCTTGGAAGAGCTTCCACTTGGATTTACATGGGAACAAACGGGGTAAGAAATCACATTTCTTAGTATAAGTAACCAATACTAGCAGTTTAAATATTCGTAACGAAAAAACCAAACCATTACATAAGAATATATGCCTAAACTTTATGCAATTCAAAATGTAATCTAAACCTTAAATTGTGCTAAAAGAACAACAATATCAAATAACTGCCCATACAATCGTCTGAAATTGTCAAGCAAGACAACCGCCCATACAACTGTCACAAAGGCAAATGAATTACAAACACAACAATAACACAAATTCCAAACCAAACAAGAATAAATAATGCAATGATGAAATGATGTATGATTATGCTCAAAGAAAAGTGTATCATAGTGTAGGTGTAATATTGTGATACTTGACTATTTCCCTAGGTAGGGAGGGAATCTATTATGATAACATACAACCTCTTATAGCCTACCCTATAGGAAAGAAGTCAGTTACCACAACACGTATCCTCCTATAACCTACCCCGTAGCCTACCAAGTAGTCTACCATAAACTGGGTGGATATACCGAAAACTAAGTGGATACCTCCACTTCTTCATCTGTAGGAATAGCAAATATGTGCAAAAAGTGATGCACGTGTGTGAAAATGCAGCGTTATGTCTAACTCTAACATAACCACCACATAACTCTATACTATGTCCATCTTTGCATTACTAACTCTACCGCTTCTCTATGAGAGCATTTCATGCACTACGACACTTAGCCAATGCCAACTAGACTTAGTACAGTTCTACCTTTACATTACTAGCTCTACCTCATCTTCTCTCTATGAGAACTTTCATGCACTATGACATTAACCCTTGCCAACTAGGGTCTATGGCACTTAACTCCTACCAAACAAACTTAACTTATTGCCTTATCAAACTTACTAGGTCCTCTTGACCTCTTAAACTCATCTTTACCCAAAAAGGGTAACTAGTTCAACTTTAACACTTAAAGAAGAATCTATAACATCTAGGGCTCTTAACTTTCATAGGCCAACTTATTTGGATCACTGATAACCAAAACTTAGCCTAACTAAGGTCAATCTTAGCCCCAAGAGTGTAAAACTCTGTTTTACAAGGGTTACCAACCGGTTATCCTCAAGGAAAAATTAGTTAGAACCCATACACTACTATTTTTGCCCAGCCCATAATCGGTTATCACTTCCTGATAATTTGTTATGGCCATTCTATAAAGTCTTATGGTCACAAAAATAATCGATTATGGCCTTTTCCTAACTGGTTATCACGTGATAACTACTCTCAGTCATAAGCCAATAATCGATTATGACATTCTCATAACTAGTTATTTGCTTTAACCAAAGACTAAAAGGAAACAACTAACTGATTATGCTTCAAGCCTAACCGATTATCTGGTGCGTGTTGCACCATAAAAACAAGGCAAACACACCTCTTCCCTATTCTATTGGTTCTCAAACATGAAACCAATCCTCAAACTTGGGTTCTACATGATTTCCAACCACTTCTCAGGTTTCTAATCATCTAGTTGCTACCAAGTGGCTTCCAGTACTCAAGAGGGGGGGTGAATATAGTATTTAAAAACTTTTTGCAAACGCTTATAAAACAAATTTCGTTGAAGTTATTTCTTAAAGGAAGTGAAGAAAAAGGGAAGATAAAAAACCTTAAGAACAAAAAAAATGATAATAATAAATAAATTACAGGAAAATAAAAGAAATAAAGATGAGAAGAGTAGGCACAATATTTATCCTGGTTCGACCACGAACCACTTGTGGCTTATGTCTAGTCTTCAAAAAATTATCCGAGATTTTTCACTATCAATGCAAGCTTGAATAGGTACTTGCTACCGTTACAAACTAGAGCACTTTTCATATGTAGGAAAAGTTTACCCTTGTGCTAAAGCCATAACTTTCAGGGATACCTCACCCTTACAAAACCTTTAAGGAATACCTCACCCTCTTTAAATTAGAATATAGAAGAGAAACTCTCAAAAGAGTAAATATCACAACTTGAAGCACTGAGAAGCTCTTTAAGGATATCTCAAAATTTTGGTGAAAAAGAGCACAAAAAATATGCAAAAATATAAAAAACGTGTTAAAGCAAGCAAAGATTGATTCAGATAGTTGGGGTGTTTTTCAAAGATGACCTAAGGTCACTATTTATAGAGCTATGAAGAAAATAGCCATTGGGTGCAATTAAATCACGTAATAAATACAAATACGACTGTTTCTTTCTAAAATAGGATCCCGTGTTTATTCGAATAACCATTGTGTTATTCAAATAACACATTTTGAAAAACCTCATGAAAACCAATTCTGATATATGTTATTTGAATAGCTTGGGGGTTATTCAAATAACTCTATTAAAAGGAGTTTTATGTGAAACAGGTCTATTCGAAAAACACATGAGTTATTCGAATAGCTCATTTAGAAAAAGACCATTCTAAAAAACCTTTATTCAAATAGCCAATGGTCTATTCGAATAACTTCTTTTAAAACAGAGGCGTGCAGGGGATTTTGAAAATATTATTCAAATAACTTTAGGGTTATTAGAATAACTCCTGATAAAAACAAATTCTGATTGACTTGGTTTATTCGAATAATCCTGTTGAAAAACATTTTAAAACTCTTTTAAAAACTTCCCAGATTGTTTTCCAAAACAGCAAACCTTTTAAATAATTTTTAAAAAGCATTTTTATTTTTTCTTCTAAAAACAATGAGATATCCAAAAGACTCTGTACAAAACAACTTTAAGTCCTAAAGCTATTCTTGAAATCCTTGGACTTGGTCTTCCCATCATCTTCATGTTTGTTATCATCAAAAGCCATTCTTCAAAGTCGCACGGTCAATCACATTGTCCCCTTTTTTAATGATGACAAACTAACACAGAGAAAAGAATTAGTGTAGATAAATTGGAATTCACAAAATTATTTTAAGAGAACTTAATCCCTCTCTTTTTTGTAAGAGGTGATCTATATTAAAGATGTGCTCAGCTCCCCCTTTTTTTGAAATCCAATTTTAAGTTTTACCTGTCTTTTCTCAAATAAACTCAATTTTCTCTCCCTTTTGTCATGAGCAAAAAGATGGGGCAAGGTAAAAGTTGAAACATGCGATAACTATCTAAGTAAAAGCCATAAATGGATCAAAGCAGTGAATGCAATAAAGAGATAATTATCCAGTTTCAAACAACAATAAAAAGGAACAAAGTAAATGATAGGCAATGTAATAATTTGTTCCAGTTCATGTGCAGCAAAACAAGCAATGCAAGACAAAACAAATTCAGAACAAGTAATACAATAGGCTAAAAGATAAGCAATCTATCTTATTAAGAAAATTGTCTAATTACAAGATAATTAAAAAAAAATGAGGCCAAAACAGGACTAAACAAAGATCCTAAGAACTAAGGATCCTAGAAATATGCATCTGGTGGCGGAGGAGGGGAGTCAGGTGCTCTGCCAGTCAGCAAGGCTCGGAGGGCTGCCTATTCGCGCTCAACACCTTCTATTCTATCAAATAGAATAGAGAAGGTGTTCTCCATGTAGGCTTTGTGGTCCAACAAGGTTTCCATGATTTACTCATTTGTAATTAAGCCAACAGAAGCAAGAGCAGCAGGGCATTAGCAGCAGGAGCAGAAGCAATGTCTTCTTGCTTTTCATCTTCCACTTCATTCAAGTACACCCAGCCTTTAGTAGACTTGATCATCTTCACTTTGTGCAGAGTGTAGAACCCAAAAACACTATGATGAGTCAACTTGGTGGCCCACTCAGTTTCCAAAATTTGAGGATTTTTCCCAAGAAGGTTTATGATGATCAAGCCATAAGGTAAGTTAGACTTCTCCTTGCCCTTTGCCTTCATCATATGCTTCATGATGAAGGTTGTCCAGTTGACTTGGTGACCTTTCTTTAGAACCCACAATATGAAGATGTCATCTTCATTTAGGTAGGCATAATTTTTGCCTCGAGGAGCCAGGATATGTACATAAGCGTAATGCAAGAGCCTATCTTGGCTTTTTAGCATGCCTCCTTTGACACCTTTATTAAGCAAGGGTAGTCCAAGTTTCAATAGATCCTTAATAGTTTGAATTTTGTTGTACTCCTGAATGAATGGGATGCCATCTTCTTCAATGTGCATGCCCATGAACTTTAGTTCAAACAACACAGCCCAATCTTGAGGGGTGATGACAATGTGTTGATCACAAACATCGGAGAGAAGGTCCTACCCTTCAATCTTCAGGTTGCAGTAGAACATCTTTACCAAATCAGGGTAAAGATCAGCTTTGTGGGAGCAGAGTCAAAGCTCGCCCTGATTGTTTAGCAAGTTGAGGAAGTCAGTCTCCTTTTCTCTAGAAGAAGTTCAAATCCAGGTATTTTGGTTGCATAAGATTGGACTCCCAAAAGTGAGTGATGAAGTGACTTAGTTCCTCTTTAGCCTTCGCAAGTCTAGAGGATTGTTGCAAGGAGAGATCTTCATGCGAGGACATTTTGCTCTAGAAGAAAAGGAAGCCATGGATATGGTGTTTGGCAGAGAATATGGTGAGTGCAGTGAAGGTGGAGTTTTGAAAGAGTAGTGGTGGAACGTGGGTGGAGAGAGATAGATAGTGGTGGAGGAATGGGGAAATGGTGGTGCAAAAAGGTGGAGGTGAGGTAGGAGTGGGTGGAGACAAAAGAGATGGAGAGGAGTGTTTGGGCAGAGGGGATACGTAGAAGGAGGATGAAATAGAGGTGGAGAGGAAAGAAGTGAGAACATTGTGGGCATATATAGGCCCATGTTTATCCTAATAACATGTGGCTTATTTGAATAAATATGCGGTAATCCAACAATCATGGATTTTTCTGCCATATGTTATTCGAATGACTATGAGGTTATTCGAATACTTGGCTCTGTGAATTTGACTTTTCTACCAAGGTATATTTGATTAACCAACTAGTTATTCAAATAGAATAAGAGAATATTGGTCTCTATTAAAAGAGCATTATTCGAATAAGAATCCTTTTATTTGAATAAGATAGATGCAAGGAGATAGATTATGCATATATTGATCTCAGGTTATTCGAATAAATTAACTTTTATTCAAATAATATAGATAGTATAAAGCACATGCAGCATACATATTCAAATATACTAGGCTTTATTTGAATAAGGCAGAAGCCAAAAGCTGTGAGAAATTAATTTAGATATCAGTTTATTTGAATAAAATTTGTTTTATTCAGATAGCACAGATATAAAACACACAAACTGTAGTTTCCTAATTCAAGTTATTCGAATAAATTGAGTTTTGTTCGAATAACACAGATGCACAACACATTTCTTTGAGCAGTTGATTTTGTTTATTTGAATAGCCACAGGGTTATTTGAATAAAACTATTAGAAAAATAATAATAGGCATATATAGGGATACAATTAGAGAGAAGGAAACATACCCAAAGATGAGATACCTGCAAAATAAGTTTTTGGGATACCTCTAATGCTTGAGTCAGTAATAGTTCAAGAATAATAAACTAATAAACACACGCATTCATTTATACGTATGTTTGATCAATTATGCCTAATTCTCCTCTAATATAAAAGAATGCTTCTATTGCTACGGGTTTAGTAAAAATATCTGCAAGTTGTTTAGATGTTTCAATAAATTCAAGTATGCAGTCTCCCTTTTGTACATGATCTCTAATAAAGTGATGCTTTATTTCTATATGCTTTGTTCTAAAGTGCAAATGGGATTTTTAGATAGATTTATTGCATTAGTGTTGTCACATCTTATAGGGATGTGATCAAGCTGAAGACCATAGTCTAGAAGTTGTTGTTTCATCCAAAGGATTTGAGCACAACAACTCCTGGTTGCAATATAGTCAGCCTCAGCAGTTGACAATGCTACACTATTTTGCTTCTTGCTATGCCAAAAAACTAAAGAACTTCCAAGCAAGTGGCATGTCCCACTAGTACTTTTTCTTTCCATTTTGCATCCCACAGAATCAGAATTGGAATAGCTAATTAGGCTACATGAGGCACCCTTAGAGTACCATAAACCCATTTGTGAAGTGCCTACTAGGTATTTCATGATTCTTTTAACAGCACATAAGTGTGATTCTTTAGGATTAGCTTGATATCTAGAAAACATGCATACACTAAACATTATATCTGGCCTACTAGTAGTAAGATAAAGAAGGGATCCAATCATACCTCTATATTTAGTAATCTCTAAAGATTTACCTCCTTCGTTTTTGTCCAAATAACAGGAAGTGCCTATTGGTGTAACCATATGCTTGGTATTGTCTATTCCGAATTTTTTGAGCAGTTCCTTGCAGTATTTGGTTTGACTTATGAAAGTCCCTTCTTTTGTTTGCTTGATTTGAAGCCCAAGGAAGAAATTAAGTTCTCCCATCATCGACATTTCAAACTCATTCTGCATTGTCTTAGCAAATTCCTTACAAAGAGATTTATTAGTAGCACAAAAAATAATGTCATTCACATAAACTTGTACAAGGAGAATATCATGCTTTTTATTTTTAATAAAAAGGGTTGTATAAACCTTTCCTCTTGAAAAATTATTTTTTAAAAGAAACTTGCTCAACCTTTCATACCAAGCTCTAGGAGCTTATTTTAAGCCATACAAGGCCTTTTTCAGTTTGAAAATATGGTTGGGTAGTTCATAATTTTCAAAACCCAAAGGTTGTTCAACATATACTTCCTCTTGAATAAAGCCATCTAAAAAAGTACTTTTAATATCTATTTGATATAACTTAAAATCCATGATGTAAGCATATGCAAGTAGCATTCTAATAGCTTCTAATCTAGCTACAGGTGCATAGGTTTCTTCATAGTCTATTCCTTCTTCTTGGTTGTATCCTTTTGTAACTAACCTATCTTTATTTCTTATTATTAAGCCAGTTTTATCAAGTTTGTTCCTAGAGACCTATTTGGTTCTTATAATTGGATGATCATTGGGCCTTGGAACCAATTCCCAAACTTAATTTCTTTCAAATTGGTTTAGCTCTTCATGCATGACCAAGATCCAATGTTCATCGTTAAAGGCTTCATTTATATCTTTAGGCTCAATTTGGGAAATGAAATCCACGTGGTTACATACATTTCTAAGAGAGTTTTGAGTACTTACACCTTTGGATACATAACCTATTATTTGATCAAAAGGATGATATCTTGACATCCGCCATTCTTTGGAAAGGTCCATGACTTGTGAATCCTCTTGCCTTGGGGTGTCTTCTTGACTTTCCTCTTGCTCTTTGGCTTCTTTTTCCTTGTTGTCCAAATGTGTTTCCACTAAGATTTCTGCAACATTATCAACAAAGTCCTTTTTCGGTGCATTTGGATTAGTTTTGTCAAAAGCAACATGAATAGACTCTTCAATAGTTATAGTTCTTTTATTATAAATTCTAAAAGCCTTGCTATGATTAGAATAGCTAAGAAAAATACGTTCATCAGACTTAGCATCAAACTTCCCCAAGTTATCCTTTCCATGATTTAAAACAAAACATTTACATCCAAAAACATCAAAGTGTGAAACATTTGGCTTCCTTCCTTTGTATAACTCATATGGGTTTTTTTATTATTTTTAAATTAGCCTTATTAGGGCTCTATTCATTACATAACATATGGTATTTACCGCATCCACACAGAAATAATTAGGAAGTGTAGCCTTATTGAACATAGTTCTTGTCATTTCTTTTAAAGATCAATTTTTTGTTTTTACAACTTCATTTTGTTGTGGAGTTCTAGGGGCAGAAAAATTATGCTTAATGCCATGTTCATCACAAAAAGTTTTAAAATCATGATTTTCAAATTCACCACCATGGTCACTATTTATGGATGTAATAGAAAAACTTTTTTTGTTTTGGATAACTTTGGCAAGTTTCTTAAAAGCTAGAAATGCATCATATTTGTAGGAAAGGAATAAAGTCCATGTGAACCTAGAAAAATCATCCATAATTACTAGTGCATAGTAATTCCCACCAAAGCTCATAGTTCTAGATGGTCCAAAAAGATTTATGTGTAAAAATTGTAAAGGTCTAGAAGTTGAAACATTATTTTTTGCTTTAAAAGAAACCTTTACTTGTTTTTCCTCTTGACATGTATCAAATAATTTATCTTTTACAATTGAGTTTGGGTAGTCCAATTACTAGCTCTTTCGAGACTAACCTTTTTAAGTGATTTATGTGAATGTGTACAATTCTCCTATGCCATAACCATGAATCATCTTCTTTACTTAAAAAACATTTCGCATCATTTGAAAATATATCATCAAGGCTAATCATAAAAATATTGTTAACTCTATGACCAACGAACTTAACATGCTCATCATTTTTACCTTTAATTATGCAACAATTTGAATCAAATATTACTTTATTTTCTTTATCACATAATTGACTAATACTAAGTAGATTGTATTTAAGTCCTTCAACAAGCAATACATTATTAATAGAAGAATTGGAACTTTTACTAACTTTGTTGACTCCAATAATCTTTTCTTTGTTGTTATCTCCATATGTTACGTGTCCATGAGTCTTGGGAACAAGGAATGAGAATTTGGAGTCATCTTCAATCATGTGCTTGGTGTTGGTGTATGCCCTAGAGGCCAATACATTTTCTGTATTTACATACATTCTATTATGCTATTTTTATATATGAGGCATTTCATTTATTGTGTTCTTTTTTGAAAAACATAATAAAGTCCTTAGAATAGTAAGTTTGACGCCATAGGACATCAAGTGGATGACTTGATCGTGAGATCCTTTTGGTTACAACACTATTCTTAAATGTCCCTAGTTAAGTATTATTATTAATTAGGACAACAATAATACATTGAGACTAGTATGTGCATAGACTGATGACCATATCTCACGGGCCATGGATATGAGATATCAAGTCTTCATATGGGTACATATTAGAGTAATGATGTACTGGACTGACCCACCATGAGAACGCTACATGGATTGTTACGTGAGTGTCATAAGCGATTCTCATAGTGACAATGGTGTTTGTGGTCCTTTGACTTGAAATCACTACGATTCCTACATAAGGAGTTGTGTGTTTTAATGCCATCAATCATCTATAATAAGGTGATTATAAAGTTGGTTATTGGACATACCGCGAATCATGCAGAGGGATGTGAGTGACCTAGATGGGATTTGTCACTCCTACATAACAGGAGCGATATCTTCGGGCCCCCTGATTGAGTGAGACTGTGAAATGCATGGCCATGCTCAAATGAGTCAATATGAGATATTGATCTCATTTGTTGTTACAAAGTCTACTCGAGTATCAGGAAACCAATGATTGGACTATACAAGGGTGACGCATTCCATGCCTTATGTTCAATCTAGATATCTTGACAAAAGGACTAAACGACACGAAAACATTGGTCACGGAAAGGTTATGTCAAATCACTGACATTCTTATTACTTGGGTAGCAGCGATGTGTTGCTAGAAACCGCTCACTGCTTGTAATATTAAAATGGGATTTTAATATTACTGCCAACGTAATAAGAACTTGCAGGGTCACACACATAGAGCAGACTAAAATTGGAGCAATGGATCCAAGTTGAACTCGGATTCAAATATGGGCCAGACTCATAACAGATGGGTCTAGGGTTGCACAGCTTACCTTGCTGCTACTCACACTCACTTAAGGCAATCACTATTATAAATAGTACTGCTAAGGGGCCTGCTAAGATACACAATTCTGAACCCTAGCCGCACCTACAGAAAAATGAGTGAGAGAGCGACAAGTTTCTTCTCTTCTCTTCGCAGCTAGCACTGTGTGAGAGACGTGAGGCTTCTCTTTGTGGACGTTGGACATTCATGAGTCTGTTCGTGTGGATACCGCAGAGACATCGTTTCTATTACGGTGTTGGTGATTCACGCTTCAAGGGTAAATCTTTTAAAAACTCGGATTATGACTTTTTCGCATGGATCCTCAGTGGGAATCCCTGTTTTCCGCTGCGTGATGTATCCGCAAAAGTTCCTAACACTTGGAGCATCCATTATCGAGGTACCAATTTGAGCTCTTGGCCTTCAAGCACTCCTACAACACATATTTAAATTTTAACTTTTGGTACCCAAATTTTTTTGGGTCATTGTGTGTTAGTTCTGGGTATTGTACCCTTAGGAACCCAAACCATTTTAGTTTTACTTTTCATGTTGATATTTTTTCTTGCATTACATGTTGATGAGCTATGTCCTTTTTTCCTGCAATAAAAACATTTAATAAAAGGGCTACTTAAAATACTTGAATGAACAAAGAAATTTTTATAAAAATTTTCTTGATTTTTGGGGTTATAACCTATCCTAGCTTTTTGAGAAACAACTTTGTTTTCCTAACAAAATATTTAAATTATCTCTTCCAAAAGTGAATTTAGAAAGTGTGTTCTTTAAATCTTCAATTTCCTTTTCAAGGACTTAACAAGGAAAACAAGATGAAGATATAGAAGCATGTAAGGAACAGGTTGTGCATATATCAATTAATCCTAATGTCTCATTTTTAATTTTTAATTCTTTAATTTCTTTACTTAAAATAAGAATTTGATTCTCTAAAGAAGAAATTATTTTCTTAGATGAAGAGACAAATTTAGTGAGCCTTAGTGATTCATCATACAATTCTTCAAAAGCCTCTTGTTGTTCATCATAAGAAGGGGGTAAGTCAAAGTTAGAAGTTACCTCAGTGTCACTTTCTTGTTCTTATTCTCCTTTGGCCATAAGACATAGATAAGCTTCCTCGCTATCTAAGCTATCAGTTGAGTCCATATCATTGTCATCCTATACTATGTAGGCTCTTCCTTTTCTTTCCTTGAAGGGTTTCTTCTCAAATTTCTCTATCTTCTTTTGGTAAATTGGGCACTCCATCTTCATGTGTCCCGATTTTTCACACTCGTAGCAAGTTGGAGTTAAAGATATTCCTTTCCTTTTGTGATAGGTTTTCTTTGGAGGGAAAGGTGGTCTTCTTTGAGTTCATTTTTTCTTAAGAAATTTCCCAAACTTTCTTACAAGAAGGCTAATATTTTTTTCATTTAGCTCAAGGATCTCCATGCTTACTCCATCTTTATCATCATCATCATCAATTGCCAAGGAGGTGGCTTTAAGTGCTATTCCCTTTTTCTTTTTATCATGCTCTTCACTTTGACTTAGCTTGTTTAGCTCCAATTCGCGCTCATAAAGTTTACCAAAGAGGGTAGCTAGGGTCATTGTTGACAAATCTCTTGATTTTGATATAGCCGTTACCTTGGGTTGCCAAATCCAGCTCAGACATTTCAAAACTTTGTTAATAAGATCTTCATTAAAAAAACTCTTTCCTAGTTATGCGAGATGATTTACAATGTGGGTGAACCTCTTTTACATTTCTTTAATACTTTCTCCTTGGTTCATTCTAAATAATTCATACTCACGAGTTACAGAATTGATTCTCGACCTTTTTACTTCACAAGTATCCTCATGGGTAACTTGTAAAGGTTTCCACATTTCTTTGGCAATTTCATAGTTTGAAATTCAGAAAAAATTCATCATATTCCAAAGTAGTGATAATGATGTTTTTAGCTCTTAAATTATGTTAAACTTTTTTCGTATCCTCATCAGACTATTTACTTCTTGGTGTTTTAACCTTTACACCATCGACCTCACACGTGGGAACAAAAGTACCATTTTCAACAACATCCCACACATCTAGATCAATAGCTTCGAATAACTTTAAGGTTATTCGAATAACTCCTGATAAAAATAGATTCTGATTGGCTTGGTTTATTCGAATAAGAGGGCTTTATTCGAATAATCCTGTTGAAAAACATTTTAAAACTCTTTTTAAAACTTCCTAGATTATTTTCTAAAATACCAAACCTTTTAATTAATTTTCAAAAAGCATTTTTATTTTTTCTTCCAAAAACAATGAGATATCCAAAAGAATCCATACAAAACAACTCTAAGTCCTAAAGCTATTCTTGAAATCCTTGGACTTGGTCTTCTCATCATCTTCATGTTTGTTATCATCAAAATCCATTCTTCAAAGTCGCATAGTCAATCACACTAGCAACCCTTAACAAACTTCTACCTTAACTAACATGGTTTTTAAGACTAAGAACCATAACTTCAAACACCCAAATATTAACTTCCATCTCAAGGAGTTCTATGGATGTTCCGATTCAATTTACTCACCATGCTTAGACTATTGCCAACTTAAACAAAAAAAAAATGGATTCCCAACACGTTTCTCCATCTTAAACCATGGAAAAACCTAGAAAACCCACCTTAAACTCAACATGCAAACTAAAAGCATGGAGAGAAAACAAAAAAAAGTAAAAGATGAAGAACAAACACTCTTACTTCCTGTAGACAAGATGATCTTCAAACTTAACCTTTAGCTTTCCCCTTTTTCCATTCTTTCTTCTCCTATTTTATCTTCTCTATTTACACTTTCTCTTTTTCTCTCTTCTGTTTGTGTTCTCTGCCGTGGGAGGGGATGAGAAAATAAGTAGCAAAGTTAGCCAACTTTGCTACTTATAAGATAAGAACTAACATGTATTGAAATTCCTGATCTGCCAAGAACACTTAGATTCCACCGAATCCTATTTTTCAACTTCCAACAAATTTAAAATAAATCCTAAGATTCATTCAAAATCATGTTTCACCACTTCTCTATTTTTTCATATCTGCTGAGGGTCAATTCGGTATTAAAATGCACAACTAGTATGCCTAAAAATACCAAATTAACACCAAAAATCCTGAAACTTTAACTACACCACACTTAACTCATTTGTGACCTAGAAATAAATTATCCATATCGATTTCCCTTAACTTAGTAATTTATGTTATTATCTGAGTTATTTTAAATCATTCACCATATTTTGTGTTACTGCAAAGTGCCTAAACTAACTCAGTTTGTCACAGTACTTCATTGACATGTCAAACAAGTAATATGCTACTTTTGTAACCATATACAAGCCTAATATGTTATCAAGGGTGTTACATTTTTCCCATCTTTTTTAAAATTTTGTCTTTGAAATTTTGTTTACCTTATGCAAGAAGTCTCATGCAACCCACATTTATAACAAGTACAACCAAATCTTAAAGAAACAAAATTCTAAACTCACCTTTCTCTAAACCAATAAGTTGCGCTGTCTCCTTGCCTTGCAAGATGTAAACCTTTCCCTGAGCTAGGGGTTTACTATCTAACTGTGCCTCTTCCCTCTGCGGACACTCTCTGACAAAATGCCCTGGCTATCCACACTTGTAGCATATTGATTACCCTACCAAGCAAGGTTTATCACCATGCTACCTTCCACACTTAGGACACTGACCCTTCTTGGACTCCACTTGATTTGGTTTCCATTTTCACCAATTGTGAACTTTTGATCACTATGCTTCCTCTTATGAGAACATTGGGATTATTGATGCACTGTTGGTGTTTTCCTAGCACGTCTCTCTATTTTTCTGCACTTGTTGATCGAAGAAGAAAAATATCTAATCTCCAAGGGCTCTATGGCATCCCTGATATCAATCCTTAGACTAGACTCGAATTTTACATATCTCCAATTTTCATTCGGGTCATGTATGAAACGATATGAAAACTTTGATAGCTCCTCAAACTTGGCTACATACTGGGCCACTGACAAACTTCCCTACTCTAGCTTCATAAATTCCACCTCTTTCGCATCCCGTAAAGTCATTGGAAAATACTTCTCCGAGAAACCTATCTTAAACACCTCTCAGGTCATTTGAGCTCTAGCTATTGCCATTACTCTTGTGGTACCTTTCAACCAATGCTCTGCCTCTCCCTTTAACATAAAGGATGCAAAAGAAACTTTCTACTCATCTGCACAGACCATAACCTCAAAAATCTTCTTTATCTCATTCAAACATCCTTTTGCTTTCACGGGGTCATACTTACCATCGAAAGGTGGAGGGTTCATCTGTCTGAACGCTGCCAATTCTTGGAAGTTTTGATTCCTTCCAACTTGTACCTCTGGTATTGAATGAGGTTGATCTGGCTAATTGCCCCTCATTTGGTCGAACATCCTTGCAGTTGCTACTGCTTGCTCTCTTATAGCATTTGCAGTCATCGCAGTTTGATCTCTCATAGCATTCACAATTATGGTCATATGATCCCTCATTACATTAGCCATATCTATACCACTTCAACCATCTTGGGACCCTCTAGAGCTATGTTCCCTTTTTTTCTAGTCCATCTCTTTGGTGCCATAGTTTCTTGTACACGCAGAAATAATAAATATTGAGCTATAGTCTCAATATCATGCAACCGTGCAACAGTAGCTAAAAATAAATCAACCTAAGGCAAAACATGTAATTCTAGCATTACATCTAAGTATGAGACAAGAAATGCATAACACTAAGCAGAAAAACACTAAATGTGTCTAAACCTAGTCAGTCCATCCCTCGGCTCAACAGGATGACCTTCTCTGATACCATAACGTAACATTTCAATACCGATAACCTAGTATATCAAGCATATACCTGGATAAACAATATTGGCTATGCTACTTCTAACTTAAACATCATACTAATCCATATTATTTTAAAAAATAATAATGGACACTACAAGAAATTCACAAATTAGTGAGGGAAATATCCCTCGCTAATCCATCACTAATCCCTCTTAAAATATTTTTGCGATGGATTACCGAGGGATTAGGGAGGCACACATCCATCGGTTTATTTTCACTGCTAAGTAGCGAGGGATTTATTCCCTCGCTAATGCGTTGCTAATCCCTCGTAAATTTTTTAAAAAATGGCACCTATGTTCCCTTGCAAATCAGCGAGGGAAATTCTATCGCTATTCCGTCACTATAGTTTGGATATTTTTGGATCTAAGATCCATTGCTAATCCCTCGCTGTTCCTTCGCAAATCCCAGTCACAGTAAGAATTTTTTTTCTGGATCTAATATCCATCACTAATCCCTTGCTAATCTCTCGCTAATTTCCCTCGTTATTCCCTCACAAATCCGTAGCTAATATCAGTCATAGTAAGAAAAAAATGAAAGAAAAAAGTAAAAGCGACCAGACCTACACTACACACCCACTCCACTAAATCAAGAGACCTAAAATCCAATAATACACATTGCACATACAAAAAAATTTTAGAGTTTCCAACATAAAAGGCATATCCTAAAACCCAAAATCTGGTAATAAAATTTGGGTATATTATAAAACTTAATCTCTCAACAAAAGAATTCTTGCCAACAACTTAAGCATGGAATCAAATTTTGACACAAGGAACAATTTCATCAAACTAATTGTATGAGCAAGGAAGTGAAGCATGTAGAAAACAAAGGTTAGAATCATAAAATAAAGCCAAATATCAAAGCTTACTGGACTATAATAATGACAAGAGTCCAAAAAAGTAAAAATACAACCAAATTTGAGACATATGCTCATTAAGATAACCTATGTAAGACTATAATAACGACAATTACAATACGTAAGTCAGCAGACTTAGTAAGACTACAGCAATAACCTATGCTCTTTCACTACCCATGGCATCTCTAACACCAACAGGAAGCAAACACATTCTCATTAAGATAAAGTACAACCAAATTTGAAACATCTAATAAAGAAAGATGGAAGGACAATAAGCAATACACTTTTTAGAAACACCAGCTGACCAAAAGGATATTTGCAATTCCAAGATTGAAATCACAAAAGCCACATTTCTCATTAGAATCTATCATGCAAGAAGCTAACTACACAAAACTCAAGGATAACAAAATAAATAAATATACACACATATAATTAGATATGTAGGGAGCAATTGAAACTAGGATGACCTTCTCCACAGGGGGATTTCCTTGTGGTGATGTGAAGAACTTTAGTTGGCATCCTAATAGGTCCCTTGACCCTGAGGCGCTTGTCCTTGGCACCACGAACTAAGTCGGTACAAACTACAATAAGAAAAAACCAAAGAAATGTAAAACCAAATTCACGAAATAAACACAACAAAAATACAATGAATTCAGAAAATTGAAAATGAACAAACTTTATATTGAGAAAAAATCAATTTTATGAATAAGTCCAAGACAAGATAAAAATTGGAGAAAGCAAAAATAACCTTCTCGAGATTTTTGACGTTCTTGGAGGAAATGGTTATCCTAATCTTGTGGATTTGGTTTTGCGGCTCCTCCAAGCCAAGCTTAGTTGGCTTCATCGTAGCGTAAGACATTGTTTCCTCGAAGCGATTGTTGTCCCCTGTTATACAGAATGCATCTAATGTCATACAGAGCATTAATATGTGTACATTAGGAATATTACTAAGGGATGCTAACTATTTTCTATAGAGACGTGTGAATGCTTTGATGGAAGAGAATACAATTACCACGTGGAAGAGGATGGAACTCTAATGACACTAAAGCTAAAACATATATATATGTGGTCAACTATTAAGAGATTTGATAATTTAGGTTTGCTTTCAGGTTAAGGATTTCAGTTTAATGATTAATCACTTTAACTAAAATAACATCTAATCATCAAGGTTCTATTGTGCAACTCAATAAGCCTCCCCGAATTGAAAGGAATAGGGAACTGAAGTGGTGCACAAAACAAAGAAGAAATCAAGAGTGCAAGAGATTATTCTAGTTCTAACAGGTTTCCTGTGCAAATCACTTAGCATATACCTATTTAATTTGAACTGACTAAATACAATTCATGGCTGCTATAAAATTTGAAACCAGGTACAAATGAATTTGAAGGTTCATGACATGGTAAATGCCTTAATGAACTAAAAGAACAAACATTTTGAGAACTGAAGTTAATTGCAAGGGAGAATGTAGTAGATAAAGTTTGCATTCTTGTCATATAACATAGTACACTGAATAAAAATACTTCACACCATAATATTAGTAGATTAGAAAAGCTAACTGTAATCAAAGTTTATAAGTTATCACTAAAGAAGCCATATTTTGTGTGCAAGTTAGATATCACTAATGTAAATCTAGAACTCAGGCTCAATAACATGCATGAGGAAAAATAGATCCTATTTTCCAAAGGCATTTTCAATTTGGAATGGTTTTAGCACAGAATTCCTAGAAATGACAAAATATGCTCAATAATGAAAGAAGACAACATATCCATACCCTGAAGGAAAGGAAATATGAAGTCGCCGAAGAAGGTATAAGTCCAGTAAAGCCAATATCATATGCACTGCTTCCATCAACCTTAAATAATCCAAAGTTTCTCTCGGATGTTAGCCCAGGCTTCAAGTTCTCATTAAACAAATCATAGACATAAGCCCGCACCATAATTTTTGGCCCATAAGGAGTCCCCTTCTTCTTAAGTAGTCACTTGCGTAAATTATGATATTAAGTCCTTGCATTTTTCACTGTTGCTCCAGCTTCATTCTCATCCCATTCACAAAATTAACCGAATTAGAAGGAACTTAGTAAAACAAACAGAAGCAGTGATGATGATATCACCGAGCCCAAACCACCACAGATCCACACACCGGCAACACCACGAACCGGTGACCCAGACTGCACAACAGCCGCGCTGCGTCATCATGAGCTGATCCGTCCTCCACCATGACACACCGTCGTCCTTCACTGATATGAATCGCCAGAGCTTCAACCTCTGCCAAATCGCAATCGAGCCCAACCACACGCACCACCGCGCGAGTAACAACACCCATCACAACGCGACCCCGAACCCGCGACGCAGCCACGACTCGCTGTCAGGATCCACCTTGCATGAACCACCATCGCGCACCACCACACAGAGCCTTTGCCCAGGTCTCAATAGCAATAAGGGAAAGTGAGGTTATGGGGCTTAGAGAGCTGGGTAGGTGTTGGGTGGGTCAGATAGCAATAAGAGAAAGTGAGGGAAGATGAAAATGATAGAGAAAAAAGAAGGAACGTTCGCGGGACTACAATAGAGAAATAGGGAAAGGGGGGAAGATAAAAACAATAAAAAAGAGGTAATTTTAGCGAGGGAAATTATCTCTCGCAATTCCCTCCCTAAAATTAGCGAGGAAAATATATTCCACGCAATTTTCTCGCTAATTTTAGCGAAGGAAATTATCCCTCATAATTTTATTGCTAAAATTAGTGAGAGAAATTATCTCTCGTAATTTCCTCGCTATTCACTCATTTTTTCCCCTTGAATTTAATTTTGAAATTTAACGAGGGATCAATTTTCCCTCGCTAGTTCCTCGCAATTCTGTCGCTAATTAGTGAGGGAATTGTAACATCCCAAAAACTACTTATTTTATGATAAAAAGTCATTTTATAATATTTGTGAATTTTGTGAATTTTGTGTATTTTTCTAAATTGTTTGATTATTTTAATATATTTTTCAATTTACGTGCGCGCAGAATGGGGCTAGGAAAATAAAATATTTTTCCCGAGGCCGAAAAACTTTGAACTGTAGAAGCATCGATGGGGGATCTTACTAAACCCGAGACCGGACACAGTTTACGAGATTTTTAATTTTCGAGATCTTATCTGATAAATAAATTTGTAGTATATTTTATTATCTGTGGGACAATAAAATATCATTTTTGCTGACTGTAACATTTGTCCGCTAGATAATAGCTCTAGCAGATTATTTCTATCTAGTTACTTTTATGATAGCATCTAAGTGACATCATCACTTTTCACTTTATCGAGAAACGTGCGACGCTTCTCAAGGAAGTTTCAAGGAAACTTCTAGGAAGCTTCCTACCAAGCATCATACACACTCTTTCTCCTCTCATTTGGGATCCACAGTTGGAGGGAAAAGATGACTAAAGTCATCATCTTTTTCCCATTTTCCTTATCACATTTTATTTCAAACACATTTCATTTTCTCGCTCTTTCTCTTTTTTTCTCCTCTCCCTCCCGTTCTCTCCTCTATTCCCTCTCTTCTCCCACACAGCCACACACACCACCATTGAAGGCCACCATATTTTCTTGCTTCCTCTCATCATCCTAAGACTCTTCTCTTTGGGGGTCATCCCCTAAATCTTCCTCTTTCATCTTCCACCATTGAAACCCAAAGCTTGAAGCTTTTGAGGTAATGTTCTTGATCTTCATTTTTCTCTTCTCATTTTCATGGTCCTTGGCCACCATTGTGACCAAGGACTCCCTCTTTAAGCTTAGATTTTATATTTCTTGGGTATGACCATCTTAGGGTTTTCTTGGTGGTGGTGGAAGAAATTGCTTGGAGGCATCAAGGAGCTTGCTTTCTTGGTTATCTCTTTGAGGTAAGAGGGAGATTATCTTCTTCAACCAATCTTAGTGGTGAGGAAACATTTTTTTTTTATGTTGATGGTGAGGAATCCATTGTGAGTTTCTCACTTTGTTTGTGATTTCTAATGATGTTATGATTTAAATGTGTTGTATGATCTTCTATGCTTGCTAATGTGAATCTTGATGGATTTGTATGTGCTTAAATGCTCAAATATGTATATGGATTGGTAACCATTTGATTTGGAAGCTTGGAGAAGCTCATTTTCATGGATTCTGGTGTAGATTCATGGGCAGTGTGGATTTACACGGCCCAAGCTGTGTTCCCCACTGGAAACACAGCTCAATGCACAAGACAGAGCGTTACACAACCTAGACCATGTAATATTACACGGCCGTGTAATCGGGCATATCAGTTTAGACATGTTTTCAGGTACTTCTAGAGGAGAACACGGCCTAGGCCGTGTAATTTGACACAGCTGTGTACTCCAGGCCGTGTACTTTTGGGTTTTCTAGTCCCTTGGAGGCTCAAGGCCTCATTGGGCACTCACTATGAGACCTTTTAACAAGCTAGAATTTAGTTAATTAAATGGATATACACTTAATTAGGAACTCATAATGTGGAAAGGATAAAGAACACAACCTTATCATAAAACTTAGAGTGAGGGTTGGATAAAGAAAGAATATGAGTGTGAGGAAGGTTGTGAGGAACTTAAAGTAAATACTCTAAGAGAGTTTAACGCAAAAACATAATGAAATTGAGGCATAACTTTTGTAATAACTTTGAATAGTATGTGTTCACCTTTGAGGTTTTAATATTGACTTGATATGGGTCTGTGATTGAGATCAAAGGTTTTAGATGAATGATAGAGCTCGATATGGCATATGATTTTGGATGAGCTATGCTATCAGTGTGAATCTATATATGCATATATGTATGCATTGAATCCACATGCATTGAGGCATGATTAAGAAAGTCTAACATGATAAGCATGCATCAACATTGTGCTTTTGGAACTGAAGTACTAGACCAAGAAATATCAAATAGATGATTTAGTCAGATGAGGTTTGCTCTTATAACTAGAAACATCAGGTAGACGATTTAGTCAAAAAGGATTGGTTATCAAAGGAAACCCAAATATCGGTGGTACTATGTAGTCGTATGGATAGTTATATAATATCATTGATGCAAATGGTATTGAAACAATTGTATGGACGGTTGCTTTAATACCATTGGGAATGGTACAACGGAGGGTTGATCTCGTTAAATATGCATTTGTGCATTATACAATTATGGCGTTTTATGCCTAGGAGTGAACGAGAATTTACAGGATAGTGGGGCCTTAAATAGACCTATGGGGACGTCAGGTTGCGGTGATTCACTTGTGATTATGCTATCACATTGTATACCCCTGGTCGTGAACATTGTTGCAACGCACTGGCAGCCTGACAATCCACTATTACTTTTCGTGACCCGGCGTAGACTGTCTATTGAGGGGGGATAGATCTTCTGGGACATTCATCTCTGAAAACTGAGTCTAGCTCCATGAAGTAGGAAATGAGTACATTGTACATGAGGATGGTCAGCATACGCACTGTGCATATGCATGGTCAGTTCACATATTGTCATAACATGGTCAACATACATATTGTGGAGACATGAATATTGTTTATATATTATGGTGGATATTTGTTGTTATAGTGCCGTTAATATTTATAATATTGTGGAATATGCTTTCTGATGATATCTATGCAATTGATAACTTGAATATATTTGCAATATCTGTATGTATGGAATGACTACGTCATTCGTGTATGTTCCTTTGCTGCCATATTAGTAATGATGTAGGATATCTCACATTTTCGTTGTATTATCCCATTTTATTTTTGTGTTTGATAAAGGTTGTGAAGGGGACCCGATTAAATTGGCTGGTTGTGGTTGAGTTAACTTTCTAATTCCTGTGATGGTGTTGAGACGAGATTTCCTTAGCCACGTGCGGGTGCAGCTTCATAGGGGCATTGATGCCTGGCGTGTCAACCGGGACACCGAACATTTCATTGTGTATAGGGGTAGTGGCTTTGTCCATAGGTGGTACCTATCTCGGGGTTACTACTTACTCTTTTGTACTTTGGTACTTATCTTTTGTTATTTGGGTATGTAAGTGCTACGTTTTTATGTTAATAGTACCTTGTGTTCTTTATATATATATATATATATATATATATATTTTTTTTTATTTTTCATTCAGTGATTGTATCTTTGGGAGCTATGTGATAAACATAGCTCAGTTGGGAGAGCGTCAGACTGAAGATCTAAAGGTCGCGTGTTCGATCCACGCTCACCGCACTTCGTCCTTTGCATGTGTGTCCTGAGGCCGACGAGGGCGGGAAGTGATCGCCGATGCAATGAAGCACGGACAAGAAGCGGCTTCTGGCAAGCTTCTAGGTGAAGGGTCGCATGAATGAACTGAATACACACCGGAATGAGAGAGATTCAGAGAATGTACAGGTATGGGACTGCATAGTTGAGGATGGCTTAAAGGAATTGATTTGGCGTAGCCATATCAACAAGTTGCAACTTCTTTTCACGAGCCTAGGACATAAGAACTCCATGGTTAAGCGTGCTTGACTTGGAGCAATTGTGGGATGGGTGACCTCCTGGGAAGTTTCTTAGGATGCGTGTGAGTGAGGACAAAAGCACGCTGAAAAGACACATGTTGGTTTGTGGAGACACTCGTCAATCCTGCAGGCAGTCCCAGCACATTACAAATGGTATCAGACGAGACCTCTTCTAGTACGGTGTGGTTTGGGGACGAACCAAGCGAAATTTGGTGGGCATGTGTGTCCCGGGGCCAACGAGGGCGGGAAGTGATCGTCGGTGCAATGAAGCATGGACAAGGAGCGGCTTCTAGCAAGCTTCTAGGCGAAGGGTCGCATGAATGAACTGAATACGCACTGGAATGAGAGGGATTCAGAGACTGTGCAAGTATGGGACTGCATGGTTGAGGATGGCTTAAAGGAATTGATTTGGCGTAGCCATATCAACAAATTGTAACTTTTTTTCGGGAGCCTAGAATATAAGAACTCTATAATTAAGCGTGCTTGACTTGGAGCAATTATGGGATGGGTGACCTCCTGTGAAGTTTCCTAGGATGCGTGTGAGTGAGGACAAAAGCATGCTGAAAAGACCCGTGTTGGTTTATGGTGACACTCGTCAATCCTGCAGGCAGTCCCGGGAAGTTACAAGAATTGCGAGGGAAATTTTCCCTTGCAAAAGTCCATCACTAAATCATAAATTTCTTGTAGTGGGAGAGCCTTGTGGAAAACTATAAGTTATATACATCTTTGCCTCAAAAGAGCACAAAATATATGTAAACTTTCTATACAACTAAGAGTAGTGTAAATAAATACAAGCTTTAACAAAAAGCATAAAAACTATCCTAGTCTTTATATTTTTTCTTCTTTCCCTTGGTAGAGCTTCCACTTGGGTTTACATAGGAACAAATAGGGTGAAAAATTACATTTCTCAGTATAAGTAACCAATATCAGTAGTTTAAATATTCACAATGAATAAACCAAACCATTACATAAGAATATATGCCTCAGCTTTATACAATATTCAAAATGTAATATAAACCTTAAACTATGCTAAAAGAACAACGATCTTAAATAATTGCCCATACAATCATCTAAAATTGTCAAGCAAAACAACTGCTCATACAGTTATCATGAAGGCAAATGCAATACAAACACAACAATAACACAAATTCCAAACCAAACAAGAATAAATAATGTAATGATGAAATGATGTATGATTATGTTCAAAGAAAAGTGTATCATAATGTAGGCGCAATATTGTGATACTTGACTATTCTCCTAGGTAAGGAGGGAATCTGCTATGATAACGTGCAACCTCTTATAGCCTACCTCGTAGGAATGAAGTCCATTATCACAACACGTATCCTCCTATAACCTACCTCTTAGCCTACCAAGTACTCTAGCATAAACTGGGTGGATATCACTAATGAACCTTCAATATCTCATATTTTTATGGTTCAATTGCTTGGTTTTTCATGTTTTTTTTATTGAACTTTGTTCGTAAATTTTGTTATATTTTAGTATTGTTTAATTGTGTTTTTATTATGTGTTTTGTTTGTTTTTGTCAAATAATGGCACATGGAGAAGAGAAGACTGGACGTTCAAAGAAGTAAGAAAAAGAGGAATTTTTCATCAACCAACTAGTGCTTGAGCGTTGGGGTTGGAGCGCCTAAGCGCCCTAAGTGTATCCAGCTGCGTAACTTTAGTGTCCCAACGAGGAATGCTTGAACGCGTAGAATGTAACAACGCATGTCCCTACTTAAGTGGCTCAACGCTTGAGCGCTAGGAAGCCAGCGCCTAGGCGCTGGTTACGTATTAGAGGACATTATTTTCAATAAATAGAGGAGTTGTGCCACAATTCAACTTACTTTTTGCACTTTGCACATCACACAAAAAATTCCTAATCTCAAGAGAGTAGTTTCACAGTAGTGGACTTTGGAGGACGATTTTGAAGGGAAGATTCGATTCTTGATGGCCTGAAGATCATAATCCCCATTAAAGGGGTTATGATTTCTTTTTCCTTCTAGTTTTCCCTTTTCTTTGGGTTTTCTTTCCATGGGTTTGTATCTTGATATGGGTTTGTTTGTATTGAACATGAGTAGTTAAACCCATAGCTAGGGCTATAGGAGATCTTATTTTCTTAATTATTTGTGTTTGATTTCTAATTTGATTAAGATAATTTCTTTTAGGGTTTATCATATTGCTTACATTCTTGTTGATGAGCGATGTCGTACTCGCCTCAAAATAGACTAGGATTTAAATGAAATATAGTATAGTGCATAACTTAGGTCATCTCCCAAAGATCAATTCAGATTTCTCAAGCATATTAGAAGTTATCAATAGGTAGGGGGTTTTATTCATCAAGTAGCAGAGTACAAATTCAACAGTAATTAGAAGTAAATTCGAAACTGGAAACACCAATCCAAGGTCTTTAATTCAAGTGGCAGAGTTAATCATAGTTCAAAGAGAGTAGAATTCTATATGCATTTACCTTTGTTAATTCGAATTCAACTAGATAATCACCTAGAATTTGATTAACTAAAACAGAATCACAATCGCAATTCTTGATTAAAATTGAATTAAACACAATTTTGAATTGACATAGATTACCAATCGATGATCTATTCTCCATTAGATTCAGATTAATCAATCCAAATCTATCTTCAATTTTGAAAACATAATCATAAATCAATTGAAGAAGGAGAAGAAGGAAGAACACAATCAGAAATCACAATTAAACAAAAGAACTCAAAACTCTAACCACAATCATTGAATTCCTTGGATTGATTGGATCTTTAGCCTTCCATGGCCATCACCATTGGAAAGATACAGAACCTTCAGAGAAGAGAGAAAACGAAAATAGAGAAGATGAAAAGAGAGAAAAAGAATTCTTGATTCAATCTATAAAACTGAAAAAAAGATTCAAAAGGTACTTTTCGTATTCTGCCTTAACCTATTTGTAACTAAAAATTATTCTATAATTCCTAATCTACCCCTATCCCAAACTGTAGCCCTTTGAATAAGCTTTTTAGAGACATATAATTTGTCTTATTTGGGCTTAAATTGAGAGAGTTAAGCCCAAATCAGTGAGGGAAGGTCCAAGCTTTATGACAGCAACAACATCCTAACTTTGAGGCTCAATTTCGCCCTGAATCTAGCTGAAATAGAAAAAATACATTAGATGTAAAATTGTGTATCTTTGTCTCAGCTTTCAAGGGACACCAAGATCATCCAAATTTGATATTTGTAGCCCAAGATATGGCCTATACAAGACAGAAAGGTTAAAATGAGCTAAATTTCAAAAATTAATGAAGCTTCTACAACTAAGCTCAATGAGGTCTAATCATCTAAAACTCACCAACAAACATAATATTGGATACAATTATCATCAATTAGGCCAAATATAAAGCAATAATGAATGCCTCACAATTGATTGATCAAATTCCCCCACACTTGAACTTTTGCACTCCCGGGCAAAATAAAAGAAACCAAAACTAGGGAATAAAGAAAAACAAATGCAAGAATGCAAGACAAGTAAAAACTCAAAAGCTAAAAACTCTAAAAAACTCAAATTCCAATGACATTCAAGAATGTAAAAGCCTACAAGTAAGAGGAGCAATAGAAGATTCAAGAGAACAAAACATCCATGAATTAAAATTTCTTCACATCTCAAAGCAACAAGCAAAGTAGCTTCAACTTGAAAAGCATGAATCAAGAATGTTAGATCCTCAAAAGATACACTCTCAATCCCTCAAGTGTTTACAAGGTAAGTGTTTCACTCAATTCAACTCATGAACAATTACACTACCATAAGCTTGCTTATCTTCTACTTCTCCACTACTCAAAACACATGCACACAAAAATCAAGAGGACTTTATTCAAGGTTGTAATGGGGCCAAGGTAAGGGAAGAAACAATATGGATATGGCAAGATAAATACCAAAGAGAATGAAAGAGCATTGTGGGAAGGAACTCAAATAACAAGTAACAAACATGAAAGTTTATTCCCCAACTTCAAATAATGCACATTCTCTTTACATATTTCATTCTCTTTTTTTTTTTTTCATTTGGCTTTCTCTTTTTTTTTTCTTTTTTCTTTTCTTTTTTCATTTGGCTTTCACTTTCTTTTTTCTTTTTTTCTTTTTTCATTTGGCTTTCTCTTTCTTTTTTCTTTTTTCTTAATTCTATTTTTTTTATTTTTTTTTTTTTTTTATTTCACCAAACATCTTGCACATTGCACATCAATTATACAACCCCCACACTTAAACGTTTACCTACAAGCCAAAAGAGCTCCTCCATTAAAAATGAACCAATGCTCTCCTATTCCTTAAGGTAACGGTAAAAATATGGTTTTTCACATAAGGTACAAAACGAGCTAAAACAAAGAATAGGCAAGTAGGCTCAAGGTGGTTAAACAAGGGGAAATGATGCAAGGTTGGCTATTTGGCCAAAGTAGTTAATCAAGAAAGAATGCCTCAATCATGTTTATGCATGCAAGTGAAAAATGTAGCCTAAAAAAGAATCAAAGCAAGTTCTAAAGTGATCAAATAACATGAGTGAAAATCACACAAGAAAGAAGAGAATGGTGCAAATGTTAAATCCACCAGTAGGCTCAAAATCTCACAAGGTATGCATCTATCAAACTTGATCCACTAATTCAAACATTCACCACCAAGCATATCAAATTCAAGAAGAAAGAAAATCTATTCATTCGTGTTATGAACCTTGAATTTCAATTATTTCAAACTTTTTAACTTCACAAACCTCAAAACATCATTGGAAAACAAGTCAAAACACACTTTTTTTTGTTTTAAACAGAAAATAGAATTAAAAATAGAAAATAAAAATGAAAACAGCAAAATAACACAGAAAATAGAAAAAAACAAAAACAAAGCAGAAAATGCAAAAAATAACAAAATAAAAATCAAAAACAAAAAACAAAAATAGAAAACAAAAGAAGACAAAAATAGCAAATAGAAACAAGAAATAGAAATAGCAGAAATAGAAAAACATCAACAGTAAGTGACAAGAGAATGTTTATGACAACAGAATTTGTATGACAACAGAGAGAAAACAAGAACAAAATAGCAAAAATAGAAATTTATGCAAACAGAAACACGTAAAATAGAAATAGTGAAAACAAAAAAATAGAAACACAATAATAATTTAAAATCGGTGAAAATAGCAGAAATTAACAATAGCAGAAAAATAAAAACACAGCAAAAAAATAGAAACACATAAACAGAAGACAGAAAATAGCAAACAAAAATAGTGAAAACAGAATGCTAAAATGCCTCCCCCCACTTAAATTCCGCATTGTCCTCAATGTGAACACAAAGCTAAAGACAAGTAGGTATGTGAAATTAAAGAGCAAGGGAGGAAAACACCCGCATCAAGGTGGAAAGATCTGCACTTGGGGAAAGGTGGGCTTGTCCAAGGAGAGCTCCTCTACGAGTGCGGGGCTTGCGAGGCTTTCAAGAAAGGGCTTAAGACGATGCCCATTAACCTTGAAACTCTTGTTGGTGACTTCATTTGAAATCTCCACTGCACCATAAGGAAAGATATTAGTGACAACAAAAGGACCATCCCACCTAGAACGTAGCTTATCGGGCATTAGTTTAAGGCGAGAGTTGAACAAAAGCACTTTTTGGCCAATGGAGAACTCCTTTCTAGAAATCATCTTGTCATGGAAATGCTTAGTCTTTTCCTTATAGATCTTGAAATTCTCATAAGCCTCCAAACGAAGTTCCTCTAGTTGTTGCAATTGAAGTTTCCTCTCTGAACTCATTTGTGTTGGTGTTTGCTCTAGAGGCCAATACATTTTCTGTATTTACAGACATTCTATTATGCTATTTTATACATGAGGCATTTCATTTATTGTGTTCTTTTTTGATACACATAATAAAGTCCTTAGAATAGTAAGTTTAATGCCATAGGACATCAAGTGGATGACTTGATCGTGAGATCCTCTTAGTTACAACACTATTCTTAAATGTCCCTAGTCAAGTATTATTGTTAATTAGGACAATAATAATACATTGAGACTAGTATGTGCATAGACTGATGACCATATCTCACGGGTCATGGATATGAGATATCAAGTCTTCACATGGGTACATATTAGAGTAATGATGTACTGGACTGACTCACCATGAGAACGCTACATGGATCATTATGTGAGTGTCATAAGCGATTCCCATAGTGGCAATGGTGTTTGTGATCCTTTGACCTGAAATCACTACGATTCCTACATGAGGAGTTGTATGTTTTAATGCCATCAAACGTCATCTGTAACAAGGTGATTATAAAGTTGGTTATTGGACATACCACGAATCATGCAGAGGGATATGAGTGACCTAGATGAGATTTGTCACTCTTACACAACAGGAGCGATATCTTCGGGCCCCCTGATTGAGTGAGACTGCGAAATGCATGGCCATGCTCAAATGAGTCAATATGAGATATTGATCTCATTTGTTGTTACAAAGTTTACTCGAGTATTAGGAAACCAATGATTGGACTATACAAGGGTGACACATTCCATGCCTTGTGTTCAATCTAGATATCTTGACAAAGGGACTAAACGACACGGAAACATTGGTCACAGAAAGGTTATGTCAAATCACTGACATTCTTATTACTTTTGTAGCAGCGATGTATTGCTAGATACCCCTCACTGCTTGTAATATTAAAATGGGATTTTAATATTATTGCCAACGTAATAAGAACCTGCAGGGTCACACATATAGAGTAGACTAAAATTGGAGCAATGGATCCAAGTTGGACTCGGATTCAAATATGGGCCAGACTCATAACAGATGGGTCTAGGGTTGCACAACTTACCTTGCTGCTGCTCACACTCACTTAAGGCAGTCACTATTATAAATAGTACTGCTAAGGGGGCTGCTAAGAGACACAGTTCTGAACCCTAGCCGCACTTACAGAAAAGTGAGTGAGAGAGCGATATGTTTCTTCTCTTCTCTTCGCAGCTAGCACTGTGTGAGAGACGTGAGGCTCTTCTTTGCGGACGTTGGACGTTCGTGAGTCTGTTTGTGTGGATACCGCAGAGACATCGTTTCTATTACGGTGTTGGTGATTCACGCTTCAAGAGGTAAATTATTTAAAAAATCAGATTATGGCTTTTTCGCATGGATCCTCGATGGGACTCCCTATTTTCCACTGCGTGTTATATCAGCAATTCCCAACAGTTTGGTCAAAAGCTAAGTTGCAACTCTTTACTACCCTGTATGCACGATGCTCTATCTCCACTGGAAGGTGGCAGCTTTTACCAAAGATAACCCTAAAGGGAGACATCCCTATAGGCGTTTTGTAAGCAGTACAATGAGCCTAAAGAGCATCTTTTAACCGACGGTTCCAATCCTTCCTATTCGGCTGCACCATCTTCTCCAAAATCAGCTTTATCTCTCGGTTAGAAACCTCTGCCTGCCCATTAGTTTGGGGATGATATGCTGTAGACACTCTATGCACAACCCCATACTTCTGAAACAAGGCCTCCATAGTCCGGTTACAAAAATGAGTCCCCTAGTCATTAATGATAACTTGAGGCACTCCAAACCTGCAAAATATGTTAGACTGGACAAAATCCACAACAACTCGAGCATCATTAGTCTTGGTGGCCTTGGCTTCCACCCATTTAGAGACATAGTCAACCGCAAGCAAAATATATGAAAAACCAAAAGAGACAGGGAAAGGGCCCATAAAATCGATACCCCAAACATCAAAGACCTCGCAGAAAAGAATGGCCTGCTGGGGCATCTCCTGCTTCCAGGTGATGGCCACTCCTGCTCTCTAGCACTGCTCACAAGTGGTGAAAGCCTGATGCGCATCTCTGAAAATGGTGGGCCAATAGAATCATGAGCCCAGTACCTTCCTAGCTGTCCGCTGTGGTCCAAAGTGTCCTCCGACTAGAGAGGCGTGACAGAAGTGAAGAACTAACTGGATCTCATGGTCAGGTATGCATCTGTGAATCACCTGGTCACTACAAAATTTTCACAAATATGGATCATCCCAAACATAATATTTAGCATCACTCTTAAGCTTAGCTCTCTGTGACCTAGATGCATGAGGGGGAAAAACAAATGTAACCAAGTAATTAACTAAATTAGCAAACTAAGGGGAAAATGAGGTATCATGCAACTGCAGAAGCTGCTCATTCGAAAAATCATCTCTGATAGGAGAAGGGTCAACAACTCTCTCGATCTTGCTCAAATGATTCGCCACCAAATTCTCTGCCCCACTCCTATCTCTAATCTCCACATTAAACTCCTAGAGAAGCAGCATCCATTTAATCAACCGAGGCTTCAAATCTGCCTTCTTCAACAAGAACTTTAAGGTTGCATGATCAGTAAAGATAACCACTTTAGAGCTAAGCAAATATGATCTAAACTTATCAAGTGCAAATACGATAGCAAGCAGCTCTTTCTCAGTGGTGGTATAGTTAGCCTGGGCAGCATCTAAAGTCCTAGAAGCATAGGAGATGACATGAGGTAGCCTGCTAACTCTCTGGGCAAGGACAGCTCCCACTGCATAGTTAGATGCATCACACATGAGTTCAAAAGGGAGTGTCCACTCGGGTGGCTGAATGATGGGAGTGGTAGTCAAAGCTCTTTTGAGGCAATCAAAAGCCTCTCTGCACCAGTCATTAAAATAAAAAACAACATCTTTCTACAATAAATGGGATAGTGGAAGGGCCTTTTTGCTGAAATCTTTAATGAACCACCTGTAGAAACCTGCATGGCCAAGAAAAGAATGAACCTCTCGCACGCAAGAGGGGTAAGCTAACTGGGAAATAACATCAATTTTAGCAGGATCTACCTCTATACCCTTCTGAGAGATCACATGGCCTAAGACTATGCCCTGTTCTACCATAAAATGACACTTCTCATAATTAAGAACAAGGTTAGTCTCAATACACCGATGCAAAACTCTATCCAAACTATCCAAACAGGCATCAAAGGAGGAACCATAAATAGTGAAATCATCCATAAACACCTTAACGCAATCCTCTAAAAAGTTTGTAAAGATACTTACCATGCATCGTTGGAAAGTTCCAGGGGCATTGCATAGGTCGAAAGGTATCCTCCTATAGGCAAAAGTGCCAAAGGGGCAGGTGAATGTGGTCTTTTCCTGGTCCTCTGGTGCTATATTGATCTGGAAATTGTTGGTGTATGCCCTAGAGGCCAATACATTTTCTGTATTTACATATATTATATTATGCTATTTTATATATGAGGCATTTCATTTATTGTGTTCTTTTTTGATAAACATAATAAAGTCCTTAGAATAGTAAGTTTAATGCCATAGGACATCAAATGAATGACTTGATCGTGAGATCCTTTTAGTTACAACTGTTGGGAATTTTTGCGGATACAACACGCAGCGGAAAATAGGGATTCCCACCGAGGATCCATGTGAAAAAGCCATAATTCAAGTTTTTAAATGATTTACCTCTTGAAGCGTGAATCACTAACACCGTAATAGAAACAATGTCTCTGCGGTATCCACACGAACTGACTCACGAACATCCAACGTCCGCAAAGAGAAGCCGTACGTCTCTCACACAGTGCTAGCTGCGAAGAGAAGAGAAGAAACCTGTCGCTCTCTCACTCACTATTCTGTAGGTGCGGCTAGGGTTCAGAATTATCTCACTTAGCAGCCCTTAGCAAAGCACTATTTATAATAGTGACTCCCTTAAGTGAGTGTGAGCAGCAGCAAAGGTAAGTCAGTGCAACCCTAGACCCATCTTATGAGTCCGGCCATATTTGAATCCGAGTCCAACTTGGATCCATTGCTCCAATTTTAGTCTGCTCTATATGTGTGACCCTGCAGGTTCTTATTACGCTGGTAGTAATATTAAAATCCCATTTTAATATTACAAGCAGTGAGCGGTATCTAGCAACACATCGCTGCTACCCAAGTAATAAGAATGTCAGTGATTTGACATAACCTTTTCATGACCAATGTTTCCGTGTCGTTTAGTCCTTTTGTCAAGATATCTAGATTGAACACAAGGCATGGAATGCGTCACCCTTGTATAGTCCAATCATTCGTTTCCTGATACTCGAGTAGATTTTGTAACAACAAATGAGATCAATACCTCATATTGACTCATTTGAACATGGCCATGCATTTCGCAGTCTCACTCAATCAGGGGGCCCGAAGATATCGCTCCTGTTATGAAGGAGTGACAAATTCCATCTAGGTCACTCACATCCCTCTACATGATTTGCGGTATGTCCAATAACTAACTTTATAATCACCTTGTTACAGATGACATTTGATGGCATTAAAACACACAACTCCTCATGTAGGAATCGTAGTGATTTCAGGTCAAAGGACCACAAACACCATTGTCACTATGAGAATCGCTTATGACACTCACGTAACGATCCATGTAGCGTTCTCATAGTGGGTCACCCAAGACATCATTACTCTAATATGTACCAATGTGAAGACTTGATATCTCATATCCATGACCCGTGAGATGCGGTCATCAGTCTCTACACATACTAGTTTCAATGTATTATTGTTATCCTAATTAACAATAATACTTGACTAGGGAAATTTAAGAATAGTGTTGTAACCAAAAGGATCTCATGATCAAGTCATCAACTTGATGTCCTATGGCATCAAACTTACTATTCTAAGGACTTTATTATGTTTATCAAAAAAGAACACAATAAATGAAATGCATCATAGCATAATAGAATATATGTAAATACAGAAAATGTATTAGCCTCTAGGGCATACACCAACAATCTCCCACTTGCACTAGAGCCAATCAGGTATATATCTAATGCCTAAAGACCTAGTGTGACCTCATGCTTCTGCTGTGCAAGAGGCTTCGTCGGTGGATCAAAAATGTTATCATCTGTTGGTACTCGCATATCTTCATATCTCCTCTATCGATGATCTCTCGAATGAGATGGAAGCGCCTAAGTATATGTTTGGATCACTGGTGAGATCTAGGCTCCTTAGCTTGTGCAATGGCTCCATTATTATCACAATAGAGGTCCACTGGGTCCACAATGCTAGGAATAGTGCCAAGTTTAGTAATGAACTTCCTGATCCAAACGGCCTCCTTTCTTTGCATTGGAGGCGAAATATACTCACCTCGTGGTAGAATCGGTGACTGTCTCCTGCTTTGAACTCTTCCAGCTCACAGCCCCACTATATAGGTAAAAAACATAACCCGATTGCGATCCGAGTCGTCCTTATCGGTTTGGAAGCTAGCATCGTGTAACCTTTACGACTAGCTCTTCCTCGCCTCCATATACCAAGAACGAATCCTTAGTCCTTCTTAAGTACTTAAGGATGTTCTTGATAGCAAATCCAGTGACTTTCACCGGGATCGATCGGGTACCTACTTGTCATGCTCAAAGCATACGAGATGTCCGGTCGAGTACATAACATGGCATACATGATAGATCCAATTGCGGATGCATATGAAATCTTGCTCATGCGATCCCTCTCATCCCGGGTGGAAGGGATTGAGCCTTAGATAGGCTTACACCATGTGACATAGGCAAGAGTCCTTTCTTGGATTCATGCATGTTAAATCGTTTTAACACTTTGTCTATGTATGTACTCGACTTAGGCCAAGCTAGTCTCATGATCTATCTCTATAGATCCCGATACCTAATACATAGGTGGCTTCGCCCAAGTCCTTCATAGAGAAGCAGTTCCCTAACCAAGTCTTTACAGGTGTAGGGTAGGGATGTCATTTCCAATAAGTAGTATGTCATCAACATACAATACCAGAAAGATAATAGTGCTCCCACTAACCTTCTTGTAGACACAAGATTCTTCTTCATTCTTAATGAAATCAAACTATTTTATTGTATCATCAAAACGAAGATTCCAGCTTCTGGAAGCTTGCTTTAATCCATAAATAGATCGTTGCAACTTGCATACTTTTCTAGCATCCTCTGGAGTGGCAAAACCCTCAGGGTTTGTCATGTACACATCTTCGAGAAGATTTCCATTAAGGAAAGCAGTTTTGACATCCATTTGCCAGATTTCATAATCATGGTATACTGCAACAGCAAGCAAGATCCGAACGGATTTAAGCATCGCAACTGGGGAAAAAGTCTCATCATAGTCTACACCATGAATTTATTTGAAACCTTTATCCACCAATCGCGCCTTAAAGGTATGCACATTACCATCCATGTCGGTTTTCTTCTTGAAAACCCACTTGCACCCAATGGGTTTTACCCCTTCAGGTGGGTCAACCAAGGTCCATACCTGGTTGGCATACATGGAATTCATTTCAGATCTTATAGCCTCAAGCCATTTCTCAGATTCTGGGCCAATAATGGCTTCTTGGTAAGTCATAGGCTCATCTTGATCCATGAGCAATACGTTACCTTGTTGGGTCATGAGAAATCCATATCTCTCTGGTTGATGACGTATCCTGTTAGACCTACGCAGGTCTTGTGCTACTAGAGCAGTTTTTTGTTCCACAACATTTTGTGGAGGTCCGCTTTTCTATTTCTACCATTGGTTCATTGCTGCTTTGTGAAACTTGAACTTCTTCAAGTTCTACTTTTCTCCCACTGGTTCCTTTGGAGATAAACTCCCTTTCTAGAAACACAGCTGTCCGTGCGACAAACACTTTGCCCTCGGTAGGATTATAGAAAAAGTATCCCTTGGTTTCCTTTGGATACCCCACAAAGAAGCATTTATCTGATTTAGGTCCAAGCTTATCAGAAACTTGATGTTTCACGTAAGCTTCGTAGCCCCAAATCTTCAAGAAAGACATACTGGGCCGTCTCCCAGTCCATATCTTATATGGTGTCTTTTGAACCGTCTTAGATGGAAGACGGTTAAGTGTGGAAGCTGCTGTTAACAGAGCATGTCCCCAGAAGGAGCCTGGAAAGTTTGCATGACTCATCATGGATCGGACCATGTCCAACAAGGTCCGATTCCTCCTTTCAGAGACACCATTCCATTGTAGTGTTCCTGGTGAAGTGAGTTGAGATATTATCCCATACTCTTTCAGATGATCATCAAACTGTTGGCTTAAGTATTCTCCTCCTCGATCTGATCGAAGGATTTTAATACTCTTGCCAAGTTGGTTTTGTACTTCATTTTTGAACTCTTTGAACTTTTCAAAGGATTCTGATTTATGCTTCATAAGATATACAAATCCATATCTACTGAAATCATCAGTAAATGTAATGAAGTATTGAAAACCTCCTCTAGCGACTGTGTTTAGTGGCCCACATACATCACTATGTATAAGGCCTAAAAGATCACTAGCCCTTTCACCTTGTCTAGTAAATGGGGCCTTTGTCATCTTCCCCAATAAACAAGATTCACATATCTCATATGGTTCAAAATCAAATGAGTCCAAGAATCCATCTTTATGGAGTTTAGAGATGCGTTTCTCATTTATGTGGCCCAAACGACAATGCCAGAGAAAAGTTGGGTTCAGATCGTTTGATTTAAACCTCTTTGTATTTATGTTATAAATGGGCGTTTCGAGATCAAGTACATAAAGTCTATTACTCAATTTTGCACTACCATAAAAAATATCATTCATATAAATAGAACAACACTTGTCTTTTATTATAAAAGAAAAACCTTTCTTGTCCAAACAAGAAACATAAATGATATTCCTACTAATAGCAGGCACAAAATAGCAGTTCTCTAACTCTATTACAAGCCCAGTGGGCAAAGATAATAAATAAGTCCCTACAGCTAATGTAGTAACCTTTGCTCCATTTCCAACTCGTAGGTCGACTTCGCCCTTCGTCAATGGTCTACTGCTCTTTAGATCCTGCACATTTACACAAATGTGAGATCCACATCTAGTATCTAATACCCATGATGCAGAAGTAGATAAATTGACTTCAATAACAAAAATACCTGAAGTAGAAGTCTCACTTCCCTTCTTCTTTTTGAGCTCCTCTAGGAACTTGGCACAGTTCCTCTTCCAATGTCCGGTCTGACCACAATGGAAGCATGTACCTTCCTTAGCCACTCCACCCACTGGTTTCAAGCCAGAAGTGCTAGGCTTGGACTTGTCCTTGCCCTTGCCCTTCCAGTTGTCCTTGGGCCTTTTTTGCTGTTTCTTGCCCTTATTCTTTTGGACCATCATTATGGCCTTCCCTTTGCCTTTGTTAATGTTCTCGGCGATTCTTAATATGCCTAGCACTCTGGTAGTGATTTGTCAATCTCATTCATGTTGTAGTTCATGACAAATTGACCGAAACTTTCCTAAGAACGATTGCAGGGACTAAGTCATGGCCAACTCTTGGCCCAAAGGAAAACCAAGTCTCTCTAGGTTTTCAATGTACCTAATCATCTTGAGTACATAAGCACCAACAGGGCTTCCTTCTACCAGCTTGCACTGAAACAGTGCTTTAGAGACCTCAAATCTCTCATGCCTGGCCTGCTATTGATAGAGCTTCTTAAGGTGTACGATCATATCGTATGCATCCATGTTCTCATGTTGCTTTTGGAGCTCGGAGTTCATGGTGGCCAGCATTAGACATCCAATGTCCAAGGCATCATCTTGATGATTCTTATAAGTATCTCTTTCAGTTCTAGGGGCATTAGCAGCAGGTGGCTCAAGAATAGGCTGTTCCAAAACATACAGCTTTTTCTCTTGCTTGAGGAAATTCGTTCCAGACAACTTGTCCTTCTCAAGGACAGATCGCAATGATAAAGTACCCGATGTGTTTGTTGCCATGGTTATCTATTAACAGAAATATGCAAAATATAAGTATCATGCCATAAACATATTTAATGAGGTCTTTTAATTAAATATGTCTCCCACTATTTTATTCAAGTCAATGACCCTCAACATTGACTCAGAAAATCCCATCGTAAGATTTCCTAGTAGGCCAAGATCCATATTTCACCTAGTTTTGAGTCAGCTTTGGCTGATTACCCAAAATTTAGTTATTTAGGTAGGAAACACTTTCCAATTACATCACATGTAACTCTTGGATAGTTGGGTGAATAACACTTATTTAAGTCCATCTAATGGACCAAAGCCCAACTTCATGCCTCTAAGCCTTCAATCCTATTGAAATGGTCTAGTTAAGTCAGACCCAATGGTTGGTAGTTGGATATTACCTTTATCCTATCGCGTCTTACTAATATAGATAAAGGCATCCTGCTTTGGCAGACCTGCACTTGATCGATACTAGTCTTGACGAGTGTCACACATTGGAAGGCATCACATAATGACTTAATATTTGCTTTGAGGGAATTATTATTATTATTATTAGATCTCACCATTTATTAAACTGTTTATCATACCATAAACAATATCCATGCATCTCATACATAAAAGGCATATAATAAAAGTGACATGGTTATGGCCCTTAAGAGAGTAGCATTAACTAAGCCAACTTCATCAAGCATCTCCCACCAACGTCCTCACTTGATGCTGCCTTCTTGTCTCCACATCATAATTACATTATATAGAAACCTCTTTTACATTCGAGGGGAGTTAGGTGAGAAGAGAATGTACAATCAGAATGTAGAGAAAAAGGCACGACACGCAGGTCGTATTTATTAAAACCAAAAGGCATAAAGAGAGGACTAAGGCCATAACCATGCACCATGCATCACAAAGAACATATAAACTCATAACAATAATACATAATTATTTTTCGTGAGTTATAAAAGGATAAAAAATATTGCGCTTTCGAATAACACACTACGCAGAGGCAACACTTGAACTTCAGGCGCCTCGTTGGCGGCTTGACATCAACACTTGATGCTGCTGCCGCAAAACAAGAATAGGGTTTCCAAAACCCCTTGCGCTGCGCCTCTTGTGCAGAAACAAGGATTCCATAACCCCTGCCACCACAAGCCAAGAACAAGGTTTCCTAAACCCTTGCGCCGCGCATTGAGAATAAGGATTCCATAATGCTGTTTGTATCACATACATACCAGAAAGCTTCGCAAAAACATATATCTTAATACAAAATGGTTTTCACAGAACATATGAACATCTTCATGAAGTTTTGAAAACAACATCACGGTTTTGCATACAACATAAGAAACAGAATATGTTTTCGCAAAGGGTTTCATACGGTTTTCAGAAATAACATATTAAAGATCATATCTTTTGTCAAAACAAGAACAGAAAACATGTTATCTCATGTAAACGAAAATAGAAAACCAAATCATGGTTTCACAAGACGCTCTGATACCAATGTTGGGAATTTTTACGGATACAACACGCAGCGAAAAACAGGGATTCCCACCGAGGATCCATGCGAAAAAGCCATAATTCGAGTTTTTAAATGATTTACCTCTTGAAGCGTGAATCATTAACACCGTAATAGAAACGATGTCTCTGCGGTATCCACACAAACTGACTCACGAACGTCCAACGTCCGCAAAGAGGAGCCTCACGTCTCTCACACAGTGCTAGCTGCGAAGAGAAGAGAAGAAACCTGTCACTCTCTCACTCACTATTCGTAGGTGCGGCTAGGGTTCGAATTATCTCACTTAGCAGCCCCTTAGCAGTACTATTTATAATAGTGACGCCTTAAGTGAGTGTGAGCAGCAAGCAAGGTAAGTCAGTGCAACCCTAGACCCATCTGTTATGAGTCGGCCCATATTTGAATCCGAGTCCAACTTGGATCCATTGCTCCAATTTTAGTCTCTCTATATGTGTGACCTGCGGGTTCTTATTACGCTGGTAGTAATATTAAAATCCCATTTTAATATTATAAGCAGTGAGCGGTATCTAGCAACACATCGCTGCTACCCAAGTAATAAGAATGTCAATGATTTGACATAACCTTTTCGTGACCAATATTTCCGTGTCGTTTAGTCCCTTTGTCAAGATATCTAGATTGAACACAAGGCATGGAATGCGTCACCCTTGTATAGTCCAATCATTCGTTTCCTGATACTCGAGTAGATTTTGTAACAACAAATGAGATCAATATCTCATATTGACTCATTTGAGCATGGTCATGCATTTCAGCCTCACTTAATCGGGGGCCCGAAGATATCGCTCCTAGTTATGTAGGAGTGACAAATTCCACCAAGGTCACTCACATCTCTCTGCATGATTTGCGGTATGTCCAATAACCAACTTTATAATCACCTTGTTACAGATGACGTTTGATGGTATTAAAACACACAACTCCTCATGTAGGAATCGTAGTGATTTCAGGTCAAAGGACCACAAACACCATTGTCACTATGAGAATCGCTTATGACACTCACGTAACGATCCATGTAGCGTTCTCATGGTGGGTCACCCAAAGATACATCATTACTCTAATATGTACCATTGTGAAGACTTGATATCTCATATCCATGACCCGTGAGATGCGGTCATCAGTCTCTACACATACTAGTTTCAATGTATTATTGTTGTCCTAATTAACAATAATACTTGACTAGGGACATTTAAGAATAGTGTTGTAACCAAAAGGATCTCACGATCAAGTCATCCACTTGATGTCCTATGGCATCAAACTTACTATTCTAAGGACTTTATTATGTTTATCAAAAAGAACACAATAAATGAAATGCCTCATAGCATAATAGAATATATGTAAATACAGAAAATGTATTAGCCCCTAGGGCATACACCAACAACAACACTATTCTTAAATGTCCCTAGTCAAGTATTATTGTTAATTAGGACAACAATAATACATTGAGACTAGTACGTGCATAGACTGATGACTATATCTCACGGGTCATGGATATGAGATATCAAGTCTTCACATGGGTACATATTAGAGTAATGATGTACTGGATTGACCCACCATGAGAACGCTACATGGATCGTTACGTGAGTGTCATAAGCGATTCTCATAGTGACAATGGTATTTGTGGTCCTTTGACCTGAAATTACTACGATTCCTACATGAGGAGTTATGTGTTTTAATGCCATCAAACGTCATCTGTAACAAGGTGATTATAAAGTTGGTTATTGGATATACTGCGAATCATGCAGAGGGATGTGAGTGACCTAGATGTGATTTGTCATTCCTACATAACATGAGTGATATCTTCGGGCTCCCTGATTGAGTGAGACTGCAAAATGCATGGCTATGCTCAAATGAGTCAATATGAGATATTGATCTCATTTGTTGTTATAACGTCTACTCGAGTATCAGGAAACCAATGATTGGAGTATACAAAGGTGACACATTCCATGCCTTGTGTTCAATCTAGATATCTTGACAAAGGGACTAAATGACACGGAAACATTGGTCACAGAAAGGTTATGTCAAATCACTGACATTCTTATTACTTAGGTAGTAGCGATATGTTGCTAGATACCGCTCACTGCTTGTAATATTAAAATGGGATTTTAATATTACTGCCAACGTAATAAGAACCTGCAGGGTCACACACATAGAGCAGACTAAAATTGGAGCAATGGATCCAAGTTGGACTCGGATTCAAATATGGGCCAAACTCATAACAGATGGGTCTAGGGTTGCACAGCTTACCTTGCTGCTACTCACACTCACTTAAGGCAGTCGCTATTATAAATAGTACTGCTAAGGGGGCTGCTAAGAGACACGATTCAGAACCCTAGCCGCACTTACAGAAAAGTGAGTGAGAGAGATATAGGTTTATTCTCTTCTCTGCGCAGCTAGCACTGTGTGAGAGACGTGAGGCTTCTCATTGTGGATATTGGACGTTCATGAGTCTATTCGTGTAGATACCGCAGAGACATCGTTTCTATTACGGTGTTGGTGATTCACGCTTCAAGAGGTAAATCATTTAAAAACTCGGATTATGACTTTTTCGCATGGATCCTCGGTGGGAATCTCTGTTTTTCGCTACGTGATGTATCTGCAAAATACCCAACAGAAATAACCTGAAAAGCCATCAAGAAAATAGTAGTAAGATTTACTACCCAATCGCTCAAGCATCTGATCAATAAAGGGCAAAGGAAAATGATCCTTTCTGGTCACTTGGTTGAGCCGCCTGTAATCAATACAAACTCTCCAGCTACTCTGCACTCTAGTAGGAATCAGCTCATCGCGATCATTCTTCACTACTGTGATTCCTGACTTCTTTGGAACCACTTGAACTGGACTCACCCAAGCACTATCTGATATAGGATAGATGATGCCAGCTTGCAGAAGCTTGGTCACCTCTTTTTTTACCACATCTAGGATCAAAGGGTTGAGTCGCCTCTGTGGTTATCTCACTGGCTTAGCTCCATCCTCAAGTAGTATCTTGTGCATGCACATGGAAGGACTAATGTCAGGAATGTTAGCCAAGGTCCACCCGATAGCTCTCTTATACTTCCTCAATATTTGCAGGAACCTCTCCTCCTGCTCAGCATGGAGGTCAGTAGAAATGATCACTGACAGCTTCTTATCCTCCTGTAAGTATGCATACTTAAGGTGTTGTGGAAGTGGCTTAAGCTCTAGTGTAGGTGGCTGCACTACAAATGGAAGTATCTTGGTGGGAGGAACTGTGTCTACAACCTGTAACCCTACATAATCCAAACTGCTGCTGTCTGACTCCATGGAATTTGCTGCTACACCACCATCAAACTGTTCAGAACTGTACAATAGGCATCAAAATCAGTATCAAAATCACCATGTAAACAGGATGCAATCTCAGTACAAACACTACACATTTCTGAACCAGTACAAGTAGCATATGTGTAGGTGTCAACAAAATCAGAAAAGAATGGAAAATCAGTAGCAAAGAGCTCAGACAGGTTATCATCAACTACATTAGCCAGCAAATCTATATGAAAAATAGAATGTTCTTCCATGGGATGCTTCATGGCATCCAAGATGTTAAATCTAACCACACTATCTCCAAACTTCATGGAAAGAGTGCCTGCATGGACATCAATCTTGGTTCTAGTAGTTTTAAGGAAAGGTCTGCCAAGAATGATGGGAGCCTTGCTGGATTCAGATTCTCTGTTCATATCCAAAATATAGAAGTCTGTAGGAAAGATCAAATCATTAACTTTAACAAGGACATCTTCAATGAGTCCAGCAGGGTATGCATTACTCCTGTTTGCCAACTGAATGATAACTCCTATATTCTGTAAGGGTCCAAGGGCAAGAGAGTTAAACACAGACATAGGTATAATATTAATTGAAGCACCTAAATCCAACATGGCATTTTTGAATTTGCTATTGCCTATGGTGTATGGAATAGTAAAAATCCCTGGATCCTTGTATTTTTGGGCTATTGAAGGCTGAATAAGTGCAGACATATTTCTCCCTATACTGATCTTCTCATTTTCTTTTAATCTCCTTCTGTGAGTGCACAGGTCCTTAAGGAACTTGACATATCTTGGAATTTGCTTGATTGCATCAAGGAGAGGAATGTTCACCTCAACCTTCCTAAATGTTTCCAAGATCTCTCTCTCTCTGTGTCAGTCTCATTAGTCTTCTTAATTTGCATAACCCTCTGAGGGAATGGAAGTGGGATGGACTGCACCTGTTTATCATGAACTACACTAAGAGTAGGGACATGATCTATTTCCTTAATTTTTCTGGTGCATGTAATTTCTGGTATGGGTTGTTGCTGCTCCTTATCCAAATCATGTTGCAACCTACAATTTGGTGCATCAATGGTCTTACCAGATCTTAGAGTGATGGCACTCACATTTGTGGGATTCACCACCTGTAATTGATTCATTGAACTAGCAAGCTGTCCAATCTGGTTCTCCGAATTTTGAATGGTAACTTCTTTTCACTGCTGGAACTGCAAGTTGTTCACTGCCATTTGTTTCACTAAGTCCTCCAAGGTTGGCTCAGATTTAGGAGGTGCTGCACTAGGCTGCTGCATATTTTGTTGCAACATGAAAAGTGGCTGATACGGCCTACTAGATCCTACAGTGGACTGTAAAGGGATCTGCTGCTACTGCCTAAATTAAGTATGGGCAGATGATGAAGAGTTATTCCCCCATGTCAGATTGGGATGATTCCTCCAACCTGAGTTAAATCTATTGAGGACAGATCATAACTAGCCTGCTACTGTTGCTGAGGCCTGCTGTTATAGATGTTTGCTGCATAGGCCTGTGGGGTACCATCAGTGTCACCCTCTTGTAGTGTAGGATAAGCATCTGTGGGATGATTAGCAGAAGTGCAGATGCCACAAACTCTGGCAGGAACTACTGCAGCAGGCTGTTGGTGCTGATTCACAGCCAGTTGTCGCACCAAGGAGGCAAGATCATCAATTTTGTTTTCCAATTTCTTGTGATATGCAGAATAGGAAGCTTCAATTTCGTGGACACCTCTAGTCAACACCACTGAGTTACTTTTAGTGCCAAATTGTTGGGAATTAGTGGCCATATTCTCAATCAGATTCCTTATAGCCATAGGAGTCTTGTTTACCAATGCCCCTCCACTAGCAGCATCAACCATACTCCTATCCATAGGAAGCAGACCTTCATAAAAATACTGGATGAGTAACTGGTAACTGATCTGATGGTGAGGACAACTTGCACACATCTTCTTAAACCTTTCCCAATATTCATATAATGTCTCTCTTTCAAATTTCCTAATGCCATATATTTCTTTTCTAATTGAGGTAGCTCTTGATGCTGGAAAGAATTTCTCCAAAAACAGCCTCTTAAGATCATTCCAACAAGTGACAGAACTTGGATGCAAATAGTACAACTAGTCCTTAGCAGCATCCTGTAATGAGAAGGGAAATGCTCAAAGTTTAATATGATCTTCTAGAATACCTTGAGGCTTCATGGTCAAACACACAATGTGGAACTCCTTAAGATGCTTATGAGGGTCCTCACCTGCATAACCACTGAACTTAGGCAACAAATGAATCAATCTAGATTTAAGTTCAAAAGGAGCATTAACATCAGGATACTGAATACATAAAGACTGATATGTAACATCAGGTGCAGCAAGCTCTTTCAAGGTTCTTTCATCCATAATATCAATGTTCTCAGTGGAATTAGAATGGAAAGATTGATCAATGACAGAATGCACATAATCAAAAAATTCAGATGCAGAATCACTATTATGATGACTATGTGTAGAATCACTAGAAATAACAAAATGTAAACTACTTCCTATATGCTCATCAAGTGTAGAATCAATCCTATGAGACCTGTGTAAGGAATGAAAAGTCCTATCTATCTCAAGATCAAAAGGATGCAATATACCGGGGTTAGACCTAGTCATGTAACATGGAAAACTCAAAAACACAAAATCAGGTAAAATTGACTATCCAACATAAAAAATGCACCAAAATAAATCTATTTAACTTATTAAATGATTTTTAAAAAATATGGGACCACCACACACTAAAAACTACACAAAAATGGAACTAAAAAATGTAATAAAAAATCTTCAAAAAATGAAAAAGTGGTCTGAATGAAGGATTTAGGGCAAACAGGGTGGTGCTCACGGCAATGAGCCTTGTGGAGAAGGACATTTTCTTTCAACCCACTAATTTTCAGCTCCATCCGAGCATGTCTTCCCACAAAAGAATTACAAAAATGCCATGGTCTCACCTAAATTTGCTCAAAAACCCTACCAAATGATGGAATTTGGCCAAATTCTGGAGGACTGATCCTAGGATCAATTTGCTTAGAATGGTGGTTTACCTTTGAAGACCAAATTTCAGCTCAAGATTCCATTCCAATGCCAAATGATTTCTACTAGTGCCTTTTTGGATGTAAGAAAGTGAGAGCAAAGTGAAAGTGAAAGTGAAAAGGGAAAATGAAGGTGAAACTCAAGTTTCAAATATCAATAACGGCTATAAAAGGATGGTTAATAGCAGTAAAATGACAGGTAGCAACAGAATGCAGTGCAGGAAATCCAATGGAATAGTAACTGCATCAGGTTATGCAGTATAGCAAGTTATGCAGCAGATTATGCAGTAGAGCAGAGGAACATGGTACTTATGCAAAAGAAATACCAATTGTGTTGTGTGATGCAATGCACAATAACAGGAATCATGGAATGCAGTAAAATTCAATATAACAGTGGCACTAAATTTGCAGCAAGTGAAGCTAAGCCAATGGAACAGTGACTAGTGCAGCAAAATGTGAATTATGCAAAGCAGCAAAATGTGAATTATTCAATGAACTCATACAAATCTAATGCAACAGTAATCCAATGTAACAGTGCAGTAGAATGTAGAATCTGTAGCAGACAAAACAGCAAAATGCACTTAAGGACTTCCAGCAAAGTTGATCACGAGTACAGAGAAATTAACAACTATTAGGAACTCCTAATAAACCTACGAAATGGAAAATAGATCCCCGGCAATAGCGCCAAATTTTGATGAGCGATGTCGTACTCACCTCAAAATAGACTAGGATTTAAATGAAATATAGTATAGTGCATAACCTAGGTCATCTCCCAAGGATCAATTCAGATTTCTCAAGCATATTAGAAGTTATCAATAGGTAGGGGGTTTTGTTCATCAAGTAGCAGAGTACAAATTCAACAGTAATTAGAAGTAAATTCGAAACTGGAAACACCAATCCAAGGTCTTCAATTCAAGTGGTAGAGTTAATCATAGTTCAAAGAGAGTAGAATTCTATATGCATTTACCTCTGTTAATTCGAATTCAACTAGATAATCACCTAGAATTTGATCAACTAAAACAAAATCATAATCGCAATTCTTGATTAAGATTGAATTAAACATAATTTTGAATTAACATAGATTACCAATCGATGATCTATTCTCCATTAGATTCAGATTAATCAATCCAAATCTATCTTCAATTTCAAAAACATAATCATAAATTAATTGAAGAAGGAGAAAAGGGAAGAACGCAATCAGAAATCACAATTAAATAAAAGAACTCAAAACTCTAACCACAATCATTGAATTCCTTGGATTGATTGGATCTTTAGCCTTCCATGGCCATCACCATTGGAAAGATACAGAACCTTCAGAGAAGAAAGAAAATGAAAATGGAGAAGATGAAAAGAGAGAAAAAGAATTCTTGATTCAATCTATAAAACTGAAAAAAAAGATTCAAAAGGCACTTTTCGTATTCTGCCTTAACCTATTTGTAACTGAAAATTCTTTTATAATTCCTAATCTACCGCTAGGCCAAACTATAGCCCTCTGAATAAGCTTTTCAGAGACATATAATTTGCCTTATTTGGGCGTAAATTGAGAGAGTTAAGCCCAAATTAGTGAGGGAAGGTCCAAGCTTTATGACAGCAACAGCATCCGAATTTTGAAGCTCAATTTCACCTTGAATCAAGCTGAAATAGAAAAACTACATTAGATGAAAATTGTGTATCTTCGTCTCAGCTTTCAGGGGACACCAAGATCATCCAAATGTGATATTTGTAGCCCAAGATATGGCCTGTACAAGATAGAAAGGTTAAAATGAGCTAAATTCTGAAAATTAATGAAGCTTTTACAACTAAGCTCAATGAGGCCCAATCATCTAAAACTCACCCACAAACATAATATTGGATACAATTATCATCAATTAGGCCAAATATAAAGCAATAATGAATGCCTCACAATTGATTGATCACTTGTCATAACTTGATCACTTTTGGCATGTTTTAATTTATTGTTTGACTGGTGACTATCTGCATTCAATGAGTGGATCTATATGGTAAGCCTAGGATTAGATTGGTGAAAGACCAAACATCAAATTTTCCTACTAATGGAATTGACAAGTATGTTAGTTCATGTCATGAATTGAAGCTTAATGCATTCCTAATTAATTCAACTAAATGACCAAATAGGTGATTTAATTTAGGGATAGAATATTGTTTCATCCATGAACATTGGGATTTAATAGTAGGTAAAAGAATATTGAAAAAAGAATTACTTTACATTATAAATGAAAGAAAATTTGAATAATTAGATTCAAGTGAACCTTGCGCGTCTCTCTCTCATTAATTATCTATGCTTTACTTGATTGTCTATCTTTCTTCTTTATTTGTTTTCTGATTTTAATTTTAATTTCTCTTTACTCTTCTAATTGTCTGGATAACTAAGAGTTTAGCAAATCTAGTAATTATCATTTATTCTTCGTGGCATCGATAACTGGGACTCAAGTCCTATATTACTTGGCGATAGAGTGCACTTACTCTTAGTGTATTTTATGTCTATGAATCGCCACCCAAAACTGAGTGGATGCCCCCACTTCCTCATCTCTAGGAATAACAAATATGTGCAAAAAGTGATGCGAGTGTGTGAAAATGTAGCGTTATGTCTAAATATAACATAACCACCACATAACTCTATACTAAGTCCATCTTTGCATTACTAACTCTACCTCTTATCTGTGAGAGCATTTCATGCACTACGACACTTAACCAATGCTAACTAGACTTAGTACACATCTACCTTTGCATTACTTGCTCTACCTCTTCTCCTCTCCATGAGAGCTTTCATGCACTATGGCATTCACCCTTGCCAACTAGGGTTTATGGCACTCCACTCCTGCCAAGCAAACTTAACTTACTACCTTATCAAACTTACTAGGTCGTCTTGACCTCTCAAACTCAACTTTACCCAAAAAGGGTAACTAGTTCAACTTTAACACTTAAAGAAGAATCTAGAACATCTAAGGCTTATAACTTCCATAGGCCAACTCATTTGGACCACTAATAACCAAAACATAGCCTAACTAAGGTCAATCTTAGCCCCAAGAGTGTAAAACTCTATTTTACAAGGGTTGCCAACCGGTTATCCCTAAGGAAAAATTAGTTGGAGCCCCTACACTACAGTTTTTGCCCAGCCCATAACCGGTTATCACTTCCTAATAATCAGTTATGGACCTACTATAAAGTCTTCTGGTCACGAAAATAATTAGTTATGACCTTTGCCTAACCGGTTATCACATGATAACTACTCTCTATCATAAGCCAATAATCGATTATGGCATTCTCATAACCAATTATTTGCTTCAACCAGAGACTAAAAGGAAAAACCTAACCGATTATGCTTCAAGCCTAATTGGTTATCTGGTGCGTGTTGCACCATAAAAACAGGGCAAACACGCCTCTTCCCTATTCTATGGGTTCTCAAACATGAAATTAATCCTCAAACTTGGGTTCTATATGATTTCTAACCACTTCTCAGGTTTCTAATCATTTAGCAACCTCAACAAACATATAACTTAACTAACATGGTTTTTAAGACTAAGAACCATAACCTCAAACACCCAAATCTCAACTTCCATCTCAAGGAGTTCTATGGATGTTCCTAAGGTTCAATTTACTCGCCATGCATAGAATATCTCCAACTTAAACCCAAACAAAGAAAAATGGATTCCAGACACGTTTCTCCATCTTAAAACCATGGAAAAACCTAGAAAACCCCCCCTAAACTCAACATGCAAACCAAAAGCATCGAGATAAAACAAAAAAAAGTAGAAGATGAAGAGCAAACACCCCTACCTCCTATAGACAAGATGATCTTCAAACTTGACCTTTGGCTTTCCCCTTTTTCCTTTCTTTATTCTCCTCTTTCTCTTCTCTGTTTCCTCTTTCTCTTTTTCTCTATTCTGTTTCTGTTCTCTGCCATGGGAGGGGATGAGAAAATAAGTAGCAAAGTTAGTTTAATTTTGCTACTTAGAAGATAGGAACTAACATGTACTGAAATTCTTGATTTACTAAGAACACTTAGATTCCACAAAATCTTATTTTCCAACTTCTAACAAATTTAAAATAAATCCTAAGATTTATTGAAAAACATGTTTCACAACTTCTCTATTTTTTCATATCTTCTGGGGCTCAATCCAGTATTAAAATGCATAATTAGTATGCCTAAAAATGTCAAATTAATTCCAAAAATCTTGAAACTTTAATTACACAATACTTAGCTTATTTGTGACCTATAAACAAATTATTCATATCTGTTTCCCTTAACTTACTAATTTATGCTATTATCTGAGTCATTTTAAGTCATTTACCACATTCTATATTGCAGCAAAGTGCTTAAACTAATTCAGTTTGTCACAGAACTTCATTGACATGTCAAATAAGTAATATGCTACCTTTGTAACCATATGCAAGCCTAAAATGTTATCGAGAGTGTTACATTTTTCCTATCCTTTTTAAAACTTTGTCTCCAAAATTTGATTTACCTCATGGAAGAAGTCACATGCAACTCATATTTAAAACAAGTATGACAAAATCTTAAAGAAACAAAATCGTAAATTCACGTTTCTCTGAACTCGTAGGTTGCATTGTCTCCTTGTCTTACAAGATGTAAACCCTTCCCTAAGCTAGGGGTTTACTATCCAGCTATGCTTCTCCTCTCTGTGGACACTCTCTGACAAAATACCCTGGCTGTCCACACTTGTAGCATACTGATTACCCTGCTAAGCAAGGTTTATCACCATGCTGCCTTCCACACTTAGGGCACTGACCCTTCTTGGACTCCACTTGATCCGATTTTCCATTTTCACCCATTGTGAACTTCTGATCACTATGCTTCTTCTTATGAGAACCTTTGGAATCTTGATCCACTGTTGGTTGTTTCCTAGCACGTCTCTCTAATATTCAGCACTTGTTGATCAAAGAAGAAAAATCTCTGATCTCCAAGGACTCTATGGCATCCTTGATATCAGTCCTTAGTCCAGACTCAAATTTGATAATCTTTAGTTTTCGTTCTAGTTATGTCTGAAATGATATGAAAAATTTGATGGCTCCTCAAACTTTGCCATATACTAGCCCAATAACAAATGTCCCTGCTCTAACTTCATAAATTCTACCTCTTTCGCATCACGCAAAGTTTGTGAAAAATACTTCTCCAAGAAAGCTATCTTAAACACCTCTCAGGTCATCTGAGCTCCAGCTACTGCCATTACTCCTGTGTACCTTTCCACTAATGCTTTGCCTTTCCCTTTAACATAAAGGATGCAAAAGAAATTTTCTGCCCATATTCACAGACCTTAACCTCAAAAATCTTCTCTATCTCATTCAACCATCCTTCTGCTTTCACGGGGTCATACTCACCATCGAAAGGTGGAGGGTTCATATGTCTGAACGCTGCAAAGTCTTGGAAGTTATGATTCCTTCCAACTTGTACCTCTGGTACTGACTGAGGTTGATCTAGCTGATTGCCCCTCATTTGGTCGAACATCCTTGCAGTTGCTGCTGCCTGCTTTCTCATAGCATTTGTAGTCATCGTAGCTTGATCTCTCATGGCATTCGCAGTTATGGTCATCTGATCCCTCATTGCATTAGCCATATCCATAACCGCTTCAGCCATGTTGGGACACTCTGGAGCTGTGTTCCCTACTTCTCTATTGCGTTTCTTTGGTGTCATAGTTTTCTGTACACACAGAAACAATAAATATTGAGCTATAGTCTCAATATCATGCAATTGTAGCTAAAAACAAACTAACCTAAGGTAACACATGCAATTCTAGCATCACATCTAACATATAAGACAAGAAATGTATAACACTAAGCAGAAAAACACTAAATGTGTCTTATGTAACACCCTAAATTTTACTATTTTACAGTAATGTTTAAATTGTATTGTTTTAGGTTTTCTGTGTGATATAAAATTATTTTGACTATTCTGAGATTGTATTTAATCGTTGTGTAAGATTTGCTTTGAGTCAGGAAAATAATAATTTTTGGGTCAGAGAAAATCTTTATTGATTTATTTGGAGCCGGGGGATCTTACTAAACCCGAATTTGAGAGACGCAAAAATAAATCTTTTAATTTTTAGAATTTATCAATGAAATAAAAATATTTTACAAAAAAATATCTGCTGTTGCAGCTTCTGCTATCAGGTAATAGACTCGGTATATTTTATCTGTTAGAAAATAGATTGAGAATAATTTCTGTAACTAATTTTAAAATGAACCAATAGGAATTGGTCAACATTAGTGGTTGGACTTTTTCTAACAAATAAGAAATAGTCAATATAAATGGTTGGACTAGTTACTAAGTAACTAGATAAACTAACTAAGTTACCCTAATAGCTTAATTAGTAACTAAATGAACTAACTTAGTTACTATGTACTTAGAAGCTCTAGTTAGAAAATTGATCTAGAACCATCTAGAAGCAATGACAATGCATGACCTATACAATGACCTAAGCATGTAACTAGCTACTTAGTATGTAACTAGATAACATAACTTAGTTAGCTAAATGAACTAACTATTTAATTAAGATGTAACTAGGAGTTATAACTAAAACGAACTTAGTTACACACCCTATTGAGTCCCACGACCAAAAAGGCCTTCCATCATGTTTTTGATTATTCTAAATGACCAAAAAATGACTATTTTGTGACTTAAGCCATGTGAAATGCATGTGAACACTTTGTGATATTTACTATGATCATAATTAGGCTTTGATTTTTTTTATCAAGCCATTCCCACGGCCATGCATGTGTATTATAGCATAATTCGACTTCATTAGAACACTTTGTGACACAAAGCCTTCATCTTTTTCTCTCACCTTTCAAGAACACTAAGAACTCATTTCTTCTCTTCTCCTTGAAGCCACGGCCTCCACCCACTAAACCTACTTCCACACCTCCATAATTTCATCCAATCTTACTTTCCAAACCCAAACACAATTCTAAATATCTTTCCTTTAGAGAGTTTTATCTAAATCTTTCTCTAAGTGCTTCAAAAATCAAGCTTTGGTTTCCTACAACTAAGGTAATTTCTTGAGTCTTTGATCCTAAGTTGGATTTTTGATTTTCTAGACCATGATTGATCTATGGTTTATTGTTTTCAAGCTTTGTTTATGACTTTAGGATTTGTTTAAGATTGATTAGGGTTTTCTTTGGGCTACATGAAATTAAGAGAAGGAGAAACTTGAAGTTTGTTGTCTTCCTTGAGGTTAGAGAGAGATTAACCTCATCAACTATGTGTTGGTGGTGAGGAAATGGATTATTTGTGGTAAAAAATCCATAAGGATTTATTCACTAGATTGTTTAAGTTTTCTTTATTTGTGATTGATGTGTTTATAGCTTTGAAAATATGCTTAAATGTGTGTTTAGTATGCTTATAGCTTTGATAAGATGCTTACTTATGTGATTTTGAAAGCATGCTAATTTTTGTGTAATTTAGGATGTGATTCACATGAAGGAAATATTGTATGAGGGTTCCAAAGAACCTATGAGGCACATGGGCTCAACACTACAAAGGGAACCTAGGGTTCTAAATTATTTTTCTAATCAAGGATTAGATGATTTTATGACGAAAAATTAAATTAAGTATTTTGTAAGGAATAAATGATAGAAAGGATTAAATAATGATTTATGAAGCCCATATATGAATTTCGGCCAAGATGCCATTTTTTTTAATAAACTAGATCCAAATTTATTTTGCTAAGTGTAGATTTAGGTGTTTAAATGATAAGAAATTAATTTGGTAGGCTTTGAACCTAAAATCAAAGTAATATACTTTTTAGAATTAAAATTGGCATAATTAAATAATTAAGTTATAAAGTAAAATAAATGTTGATACTTGAAATTTACTAACGTATAGCTCACCCTATGGGTTTTGAAGCGCGTTAGGAAATTTTGAGCTGTAATATCTCAATGCAAGCAGAGAAATATAGTTTTATGGGAAACAGTAGAAAATACTGCTTTTAGTGAGAAAGTATTGAAAATATTATTTAAAGAAGGGTTATTATGGAAATAATGAAAATAAAGTCACATTTTGATATTAAATGAGAAAAATCTTATTTTGAGCTTAAATGATGATAGAAATGATTTACGCAATTAAAAATATGCAAAAAAAACTTTTATCCGACTTAGAAATTGTAATTTTTGGCTACACGATTGAGAAAATGCGATAAAATATTTATGCAATTTGAAAATGTAAGAAAAATGTTTTGCGATTGTGAAAATGCGGTAATATCGCTATGTGATTGAACGCAAATAGCAGTTTGCTGTCGGGCAGTTGTAGTGGGCCCGGTCATGTTGAATAATGATACCATCAAGAAAAGGCAAGAGTATGTGATATATTGTAAAAATAATAATTGTATATGTGTCTGAACCATACATCATGCATGGAAAAGCATGTCAACTTGTTTGAGTAAGGCTGTATGCCTAGTAAGAGATGAATTACACCTCAGTGCTGGTGTGAGTAGACAAGTGTAGGTCACTTGTGGACCTTGGGGGCATCGGGGTGCGGGTACCTTGCAATGGACAATTGGTAGCTCTTTTTTTCGTGAGGCAGACCGATGCAAATGCACCGACGATCCGGACTAAGACACTATCCTATATCACGATCTAGTGTAGTATGTCTTGTACAATACCTTGACGTGCACGTTGATAAACTGATAAATTGATAGCACTTTTGGCCACGGCAGCTGAGTTACAGACATGTCTTCTAGATCATTCTCTCCGATTTGTATTTAGCTCCATGGAGTAGGAATGGGTCTGTGTGCATATGCATAGTGGGTCAGCATAATGAGGTGTTAATTATACTTATCTGATTATTATTTGTGATGTAATAATATGATTTAAATATGTTAATATTGCATCTGTATGTTTGATGTCATTTTCTCTACTGCCATACTAGTATTGATGTAGGGGATCTCACCTCTTTATTATATTGTATTTGTTTTGCTATGTATGTTTGATAAAGATCAGGGAGACGAAGAAGCTGGTAATTCTATTTACCATCACTAGCCGTTTGTTTGTTAGTTTGGATGGCAGCAAGACGACAGGTGTTAGCTTTTGTCCAGGTACAGTTCCATGGGAGAACTAATGCCTGTAGAAATAGGTTTGCCCCAATGGTTTAATATGTTAGGTTTTGATGATGACAAATACAAAACAAAAAGAATGATGCTTATGCTTTATAGTTGTGCTTAATAGATGTCAAATGCATCACAAAAGAATATTGATCATGTTACATAGATGTGCTTAATGAGATATATTATATCATGCATGGTGATGTAATTTATCTAATTATATTTCATTTAATAATCATGCAATGAGAATTATGTAACATTCTTCATAAAATATATTCAATAATATGTTATATGAGTTGTATTAAATTAACATTAGATTTGGCTCTTCTTATATGCATGTTAGACTAACTAGAATTATACATTTATGAATAATGCATATGAAGATATTGAGTTATGAATTTAGACTAACTATGTTTGTTTTAAGTGAGTAATACTTTGTAGGATAGTCCAAGTACCAAGAATGAACATTGCAACAAAAAAGTAAAAGATCACAATTATGCTCAACTCAAGAAGAATGAGAATGATAAAGATGTTCCAAGCAATTTGCAAGATTTGAAGAGAAGAATTTTTGGAAGCTTGGATTACATCAAGAATTGATGATGGCAAAAGATCAAGTCCCAAGGTTCTTCAAGAATAGCTTATAGGACTTAGATCTTGTGTAAAGGTAAAAAGGAATCACACTAAGCTCAAACAAGTTTTAAACATATTTATAAGTATTTCTAAAATGTTTAAATGCCCAACAAACTATTTTTGGAAAGTTAGTCTTGGTGGTATTTAAAATCTATGAAAAATAGCCAAGTTTGTGTTTTGTAAAACTGACATATAGTTACTCTTTTGATTATAACTTTCAAACTACTTTGAGTTTTGTTGTGAAACTTTTGGCATATGAAAATATACTCAAATATATTTCCAATGAGTGGTCATTTGCTTTAAACGGATAGGAAACGAAAAAGTTATGACCAATTAAAGTTTGAGTTTTGAAAATCTGACCTTTGGTTACTATTTCCATGATATCTTTCACAATTCTTTGCGTTTTGTTTTGATACTTCTTTCATATGAAAATAGACTCAAATATCTTTCCAATAAATGGTCATTTGCTTTAATCGGATAAGAAATGAAGAAGTTATGACCTTTTAAAGTTAGTTTTCAAAACCAGAAAATGCTGTAATCGATTACACAGGCCATATAATCGATTACAACATTGACAGAAATCGTGTAATCGATTACAGGAAGTGTGTAATCAATTACAAAGTGCCCAGAAAGCTTGTAATCGATTACCAAGTACCCAGGAACGTTTCTAACGGCTATAAACGGCTAGTTTTCATAGAAAATCATTATAAAACACTACCAATGACTATTTTATCACTTGGACTCTATATATAAGTGTTGTATGAAGCTTATACACCTCAAGAACACTAGAATTGATCCTTGAAACATCAAAATCATATTTTGAGCTTTAAAGTGTGAATCCTTGATACCCATAGAGCTTCAATTTGTATTATCCACTCTTGAGAGAGTTTTCTATCATCTATACTTTGTTCTTCAAGTTGTATATCTACTCTTATGAGAGTTTATATTCTTTCTCTTCATGTTAATCTTTGTTGTGAGAGGGTAAGGTATCCCTCTTAAGTAAAGGGTGAGGTATCCCTTAAAGAGTGAGGCATCTCTTAAAGTTGGTAAAGGGTGAGGTATTCCTGTTTGAGGCTCAAGCACAAGGGTGAGGTATCCCAAGGTGTGTTGAGTGCTCTCAATTGTAAAGGTTTTCAAGTGCCCGTTCAATCTTAAAGGTTTAGTGGAAAAATCTCAGATGATTCACTTGAGGACTGGATGTAGGCCACAAGTGGTTACTGGCTGAACTAGAATAAATCATTGTGTTTGCTTTTCTTAACTCTATCTCTTTACATTTTTACTTTAATTATATATGCTTGAGTTGAACTTGATATTTAGCTTATTTGCTTGATTTATCATATATCTCAAGTTGTATTTGAGTAATCCTTAACAGTTGTGCCTTTGTTAGACTTATTCCGCTGCATGTGTTAATTGAAAATATCAAAATGCATAATTTCTCAAAGTTGTAATAAATCTTGTAATCACCCAATTCACCCCCCTCTTGGGTGATGGTTGTCATGACTAACAAGTGGTATCAGAGCTTCGTGCTCTGGTAAAAGCTTAACCGCTTGGAGTTAAAGATCCTTGTTTATTTGGTAACCATTAAAAGCTTTCAAAATGAATGATTTTAAAATTAATAAACGACCATTCTTTGATGGTGTGAATTTTGTTTATTGGAAAGCTAGAATGGAAATTTATATGCAATCTATTGATATTAATTTGTGGGATATTATGCTTAATGGATTTACATGCAAATCAAAACAAACTTGGAATGACTATGATAAGAAATGCTTTTCATTGAACATTAGAGCAATGCAAATATTGAGAAGTGGTTTAAATAATGATGTTTATGCTAAAATTAAGAATTACTCTAGTGCTAAAGATATATGGGATGCTCTTGATTCTATCTATCTTGCTAATAATAATTTTGTACATAAAGTTGTATATAGAGAGCAAGAAGAGGAAAAGTCATTGAAGGAATCTTGTTGTGCAAAATATTCTCAAAATGATGCTCAATTTGAAGAGGTGGCAAAGCAAGACAACAATGAGGAAGATGATGATTTTCTTAAAGAGCTAAGTATGCTAGGAATGGAGACTACTTCATATATGGCTAAAAAGGACTTTAAGGTAAATAATGTTAAACTAGATTATAGTCCTTCCTATGATGAGCTACAATGTGCATATGATGAATTATATGATGGTTTGTTGAATTTAGAAAATAAAAATTTATCTTGTTTGGAAAACATTTCCTCCATTGAAAATGAAATTGAGATTTTGAAAAATGCCTTTGAAATGTGAAACTTCAACTTCTTGTGAAAAATGCATTAATTTAGAAAATCAAGTTGAGAACTTATATTGTGAATTTGCCAAAGCTAATGATTCTAATTGCTTACAATCCATGATTGTTAATAAGAATGAAATTGATGTTATTTCACATAGAAATTCAAGTAAGGCTTGTGGCAAAAATGACATAGAATATAAAAATAACAAAAGGCTTATGTTTTCCAAAAATGATCTTCAAAGGACCAAGCTATCATTGAATTCACTTGTTTGTAACTTTTGTGGTCATTTAGGACATATTTCTCATTTATGCAATTATAGAAGAAATTCTTATATGAGAAATAATATGAAATGGGTTCCTAAAGATCCTAAATGTCCTAGTACTAATATTGAAGGACCCAAGATGAAGTGGGTACGAAAATGTCCTCCTAGTGTTTCAATTATGCAGAAAACTTCTCAAAAGGATGGATAAATTGGTCAAGTGAAAAAGGAATCATCAAGGGGAATGCTTGCAAAGCCCATTAGTAGAAGTTTTGATCAAAGAAGGAAGATGACTTCAAACAAAGCCTCTCAAGTACAAAATATGAAACTTGCAAAGGTCAAAACACCAAAAGAGAAGTAATGGGTAAAGAAAAGAGTTTCCTTGATTACCAAGGCCAAGGTATCAAATGTTTTTACCTATTATGCACATTCACTTAAAAAGACAATGAATATGAGGTATATTTCTTGTAGGCCCTAGGTAAATGATAGAATCATGTGCACTTGATAAAATATGAATATTTTGTTTAGCACATGATTATATTAATTCTTGTTATACCATAGCTCATTAATTTGTTTATATCTTAGTACATGAGATTCTACAATGCCTAGGTATGCTTGCTATGATTTGAATTGTCTATATATCATGAAAGTAAGATTGCTTTTGGTTATGTGCTTAATGGTAATTGATTATTTAAATATGTTGTGCTCAATTTACATACTATGAAAAAATTGATATTTATGAGAGCATAATAGATTAATAATCAATGACTAATCTCTATGGATCCAAAATTGGCAGATACCAAAGAAAATGCTTTGAATTGTGTTGTAGGGTGACCATTAGCTCAAGTATGCTTTGAAGTGAAATACAACCATGCTACTTGAGGTTGCGAAAACTTAAAATGATCCAAGTTCTCTAAGAGTAATGAAAACATAAAAGGATGACATAGAGAACCATAACATTCTCAAGGAGCCTTGAGGCATGGAAGTTGGAGTCATCTACAAAAACTCAAAGAGTACACTTTCAGTGACATCATTCTCTTATCCTTATTTAAGCTTTAAATTGAATATCATATGATATTTGGATAAGTAGAGATTTGTTTTTATGCCTTAACATGCCTTAAGTTGTACTTTTCTAGCATTATGTTTTAAAAGTATCTTTACATATGCTAACATACTAGATAAGTACATACCTTATTTGGAATGACATGTTTTATGATAATATTTCTTATCTTGAGCTTGTGACCATCTCTCTTTATTCAAATATGAAAGTTCACATGCTCATAAGTAGTTTTAATCCTTTCTCTTTGATGCTTAATTGTCTTATATACTCACTTGGAGATTGGAAAGTAAAATATTATATGTCTTCTTATTTGAAATTGCTTGATATATTCATATCTTGAAAATAAGAAGTAAATGATTCATTTTTGTGCCTTGAACTTGCCTTTGAACTTCAATATTCTTTTTAATGAAGTATATCTCAAAATGAATCATAAATGATCTCAAAAGTTATAGTTCCATGATTTTTCAATTCTTTCATTATAATAAGGGACTTTTTGTTCTTGATTGGCATGTGTGTGTATTAAAATTTCTTACTTGATATTACATGCCTAACATGATCATTGTTTGCCCCAAAATGCTTATATAAGTTTTGATATTGATCATGTATTTCTTGATAAACTTAAATCATGCCTTAAAATATTTAAATCATATTTGTGGATTCAAGTGCATATGTGCTTCAGGAATTCTTGTTAGAACTAACATTGCATGGTGATAATGTAATACATGTTTTACATTATATATCAATCTAAATTATGCTTGTAAATGAGATTCAATGATATTTGATGCTAACCTATGTTTTAGAGAATTTTTAAAGTTAGATTTGCAAGTATCTCTATGTGCTTCAAGTATAACCATCAAATATTAAAGTGTCAAGCATATGTGGATAAATGAGAAGAGTTGAATGAAAAGGGACATGAGGAAACTTTCTTCAAGTGCAATGAAATGAAATACTCAATGGAAGAAAGTACAAACTCAAAGGACCTATAAATGAAGAACATTCTAAAGGAGCATCACTTTCTATCTAACCCAATAAGTATCTCTATCCCTAAGCTATTGTGATATTCTATATGCTATGGATTATATTATACTTGTTGATAAATTGATCTTAAAAGATTAGATACTTTCCTTACATGAGAAGTATGCTTAGCATTGACAAAGTATTTAATTAGATATTAACTTGCTAATTTTGTCATTGCATATATGGTTGATATTAGTTCTATACATTCTTTGATCCCTATAGCATATTTCATCAAGATGAATGTTTGATATCTATGATTCTCTTAATTTATGGTTTCTTCGTGATATAACACCTATGAGAATCATGCTCTTGTTTTGAAAAGAATTTCTAGTTTGATTAAAAATATTTTTTTAAAAGAAGCTTTTCAAGTTCCATATCCTTGAGAATCTTTTGAACTTGTCTTAAGATTTAAAAAGTATTATTATCTCCTAATTGTCTTAAAAAATTTGGAAATCATTCGATTTGTACTATAAATATAGTACTCTCTTCATTGCTTTGAAATGTTTATTAAATCTTGAGAGAGTATTTAAGAAAGTTTCCAAATAAATCTTTTGAAATGTTCTATAGAAATCAATCTTCATACTTCAAAAGATAAGTCTTGCTCTTCAAAAGTGTTTTATCTTTTCAAGGCTCTTGTTCAATGTGAAAAAAAGGAGATGTACTTTCAAATAATCTTTTGACTTGGATTTGATCACTTTCAAGGAATATATGATTTCAATATAAAACCCTTCTACCCTTCTAAAATGCTTTTGAATGTGTTATTATAAAATTCTTTTTGAAAAGGGGAGCAGTTTTTAAAATGATTTTGTTTGAGGGATTAAGAATATGTATCTATGCCTTGCTTTTCTGTATGGTAATGTGCTTATATGGTCTTGGCATGCATATTTTCCTTTATCTATCTTGTGCTTCAATAAGGGGGAGCTTATCTTACATATCCTTCTTCCATATCCTTGTTGACTATAAATATATGCATAACTATGTTAAACTATTATGTTTAATATTTTGATAATATGCATATTTTGAGGGGGAGCCTAGTTCTTAAATTGTTGTTTATATCCCTTGGCTTACATCGTTGTTTGACATGAAGTGCTTTATTGTTAATACTATCATCTCTTATTGTCTTTCCCTCTATCAATGAAAGAAGGTAAACTTTCTTAAACTTCATATCTTTTGATTTTTTCATTGAGAAGATCCTACCTTTCTTGACAACATGAGTTTTATCTATAGGGGAGAAAATATTATATTTCCTTCCTAAGCCTTTTTGTTGATGTCAAATAAGGGGAGAGAGAATTGGAAAGAAAAATATGTTCTTATACTTATTGTTTGATATGCTTACATGAATATATATTCTTATATATTGCTAAACATATTTTTCTTTGGTGATTTGTCATCATCAAAAAGGGGGAGATTGTGGAAATAGGTTTGCCCCAATGGTTTAATATGTTAGGTTTTGATGATGACAAATACAAAACAAAAAGAATGATGCTTATGCTTTATAGTTGTGCTTAATAGATGTCAAATGCATAATATTGATCATGTTACATAGATGTGCTTAATGAGATATATTGTATCATGCATGCTGATGTAATTTATCTAATTATATTTCATTTAATAATCATGCAATGAGAAATATGTAACATTCATCATAAAATATATTCAATAATATGTTATATGAGTTGTATTAAATTAACATTGGATTTGGCTCTTCTTATATGCATGTTAGACTAACTAGAATTATACATTTATGAATAATGTATATGAAGATATTGAGTTATGAATTTGGACTAACTATGTTTGTTTTAAATGAGTAATACTTTATAAGATAGTCCAAGTACCAAGAATGAACATTGTAACAAAAAAGCAAAAGATCACAATTATGCTCAACTCAAGAAGAATGAGAATGATAAAGATGTTCCAAGCAATTTGCAAGATTTGAAGAGAAGAATTTTTGGAAGCTTGGATTACATCAAGAATTGATGATGGCAAAAGATCAAGTCCCAAGGTTCTTCAAGAATAGCTTATAGGACTTAGATCTTGTGTAAAAGTAAAAAGGAATCACACTAAGCTCAAACAAGTTTTAAACATATTTATAAGTGTTTCTTAAATGTTTAAATGCCCAACAAACGGTTTTTGGAAAGTTAGTCTTGGTGGTATTTAAAATCTATGAAAAATAGCCAAGTTTGTGTTTTGCAAAACTAACATATAGTTACTCTTTTGATCATAACTTTCAAACTACTTTGAGTTTTGTTGTGAAACTTTCTGCATATGAAAACAGACTCAATATCTTTCCAATGAGTGGTCATTTGCTTTAAATGGATAGGAAACGAAAAAGTTATGACTAATTAAAGTTTGAGTTTTGAAAATCTGACATTTGGTTACTATTTTCATCATATCTTTCCTAATACTTTGAGTTTTGTTTTGAAATTTCTTTCATATGAAAATATACTCAAATATCTTTCTAATGAGTGATCATTCGCTTTAATCAGATAAGAAATGAAGAAGTTATGACCTTTTAAAGTTAGTTTTCAAAACCAGAAAATGCTATAATCGATTACACAGGTTATGTAATCGATTACAACATTGACAGAAACCGTGTAATCGATTACAGGAAGTGTGTAATCAATTACAAAGTGCCCAGAAAGCTTGTAATCAATTACATGAAGCCTGTAATCGATTACCAAGTGCCCAGGAATGTTTCTAACGGCTATAAACGGCTAGTTTTCATAGAAAATCATTATAAAACACTACCAATGACTATTTTATCACTTGGACTCTATATATAAGTGTTGTATGAAGCTTATACACCTCAAGAACACTAGAATTGATCCTTGAAACATCAAATTCATATTTTGAGCTTTAAAGTTTGAATCCTTGATACCCATAGAGCTTCAATTTGTATTATCCACTCTTGAGAGAGTTTTCTATCATCTATACTTTGTTCTTCAAGTTGTATATCTACTCTTGTGAGAGTTTATATTCTTTCTCTTCATCTTAATCTTTGTTGTGAGAGGGTGAGGTATCCCTCTTAAGTAAATGGTGAGGTATCCCTTAAAGAGTGAGGCATCTCTTAAAATTTGTAAAGGGTGAGGTATCCCTTGAGGGTGATGCATCCCTCAAAAGTTGTAAAGGGTGAGGTATTCCTGTTTGAGGCTCAAGCACAAGGGTGAGGTATCCCAAGGTGTGTTGAGTGCTCTCAATTGTAAAGGTTTTCAAGCATCCATTCAAGCTTGAAGGTTTAGTGGAAAAATCTCGGATGGTTCACTTGAGGACTGGATGTAGGCCACAAGTGGTTGGTGGCTGAACCAGAATAAATCATTATGTTTGCTTTTCTCAACTCTATATCTTTACATTTTTGCTTTAATTATATATGCTTAAGTTGAACTTGATATTTAGCTTATTTGCTTGATTTATCATGTATCTCAAGTTGTATTTGAGTAATCCTTAATAGTTGTGCCTTTGTTAGACTTATTCCGCTGCATATGTTAATTGAAAATATCAAAATGCATAATTTCTCAAAGTTGCAATAAATCTTGTAATCACCCAATTCACCTCCCTCTTGGGTGATGGTTGCCATGACTAACAATGCCTGGAGGTTTGATTATGATAATGAACATTTTGTTTATATGGGAGATCTGACTTTGAACTTGAGTGGTACCCGTAATAGGATCCTTGTTTTGACGCAACACGCGTCTGTGCACCTAGAATTTACGATGCCGATTCATGAAGTCTGGGGTGGCACTATGTATACACCGCATGAAGACTCTGTGGTATCTTCCGCAAGAACCCCCGTTAGGCGTGTGATGTATCCACCTGGGTTCTTTGATGATATAGTAGAGGAAGAGGATCCTTCTGAGGAACCCAATCCTTAGGTTAGTTTTTAGGAGTTTAAGCTTAGTAGTTATACTTTGGAGTATCTATTGTACATTTTATCTTTTGGTATGTAAGGGTATTATGTAAATTATTTGTAAACAAGGTTTCAGTATTATGTATAATATAGTGTGATTTTTAGTTATAATTTATACTTATGGTTTTATTTATTTTTACTGTTTTATTTTATTTCGCAAACAAAATTTTAAAATTGACATTTTTACAAGATTAATTCTTATACAACTTGGGTAAGTTTTATTACAATTAGTCTTAAATGTGACACCCTACGGTGGGTGTTACATTAGTTGGTATCACATCCAGGTTTTGATCCTAGGACCTATGGGTTATGGGCGCAGTGGAAGCGTGGTGGGCATGTGTGTCATGGGGCCGATGAGGGCGGGAAATGATCGCCGGTGCAATGAAGCACGGACAAGGAGCGACTTCTAGGTGAAGGGTCGCATGAATGAACTGAATACGCACTAGAATGAGAGGGATTCAGACACTGTGCAAGTATGGGACTGCATAGTTGAGGATGGCTTAAAGGAATTGATTTGGCATAGCCATATCAACAAGTTACAACTTCTTTTCGGGAGCCTAGAACATAAGAACTCCATGGTTAAGCGTGCTTGACCTGGAGCAATTGTGGGATGGGTGACCTCTTAGGAAGTTTCCTAGGATGCGTGTGAGTGAGGACAAAAGCATGCTGAAAAGACCTGTGTTGGTTTGAGGAGACACTCGTCAATCCTGCAGGCAGTCCCAGGACATTACAAATGGTATCACAGAGGGACCTCTCCCAGTACGGTGTGATTCGGGGACGAACCAAGTGGAAGTTGGTGGGCATTGTGTCCCGGGGCTGACGAGGGCGGGAAGTGATCGCCGGTGCAATGAAGCACAGACAAGGAGCGGCTTCTGGCAGGCTTCTAGGTGAAGGGTCGCATGAATGAACTGAATATTCACCAAAATAAGAGGGATTCAGAGAATGTGCAGGTATGGGACTGTATAGTTGAGGATGGCTTAAAGGAATTGATTTGGCGTAGCTATATCAACAAGTTGCAACTTCTTTTCGGGAGCCTAGAATATAAAAACTCCATGGTTAAGCATGCTTGACCTGGAGCAATTTTGGATGGGTGACCTCTTGGGAAGTTTCCTAGGATGCATGTGAGTGGGGACAAAAGCACGCTGAAAAGACCCATGTTGGTTTGTGGAGACACTCGTCAATCCTGTAGGCAGTCCCAGGACATTACATCTTAGCCTTGTCAATCCATCTCCTAGCTCAACAGGATGAATTGCTCTGATACCATAACGTAGCATCCCAATACTGATAACCTAGTATATCAAGCATATACCTGGATAAATTGTATTAGCCATGCTACTTTTAACTTAAAAATCATACTAATCTATATCATTTAAACAAATAATAATGGAGAACCTTGCGGAAAACTAAAAGTTATATACATCTTTGCCTTAAAAGAGCACAAAATATACATAAACTTTCTGTACAACTAGAAGCAATGTAAATAAATACTAGCTTTAACAAAAAGCATAAATACTATCCTAGTCTTCATACTTTTCCTTATTTCCTTTGGAAGAGCTTCCACCTGGATTTAAATAGAAACAAACGGGGTGAGAAATCACATTTCTCAGTATAAGTAACCAGTACCAACAGTTTAAACATTCGTAATGAATAAACCAAACCATTATATAAGAATATATGCCTCAACTTTATGCAATATTCAAAATGTAATCTAAACCTTACACTATGCTAAAAGAACAACAATATCAAAAGACTACCTATACAATCATCTAAAATCGTCAAGTAAGACAATTACCTATACAGCTGTCACGAAGGCAAATGCAATACAAACACAACAATAACACAAATTCCAAACCAAACAAGAATAAATAATGCAATGATGAAATTATGTATGATTATGCTAAAAAAAAGGTGTATGATAATGCAGGTGTAATATTGTGTTACTTGACTATTCCCCTAGGTAGGGAAGGTATCTGCTATGACAATGTGCAACCTCTTATAGCCTACCCCATAGGAATGAAGTCAATTACCACAACACGTATCCTCCTATAACCTACCCCGTAGCCTACCAAGTAGTCTACCATAAACTGGGTGGATATCGCCACCGAAAACTGAGTGGATGCCTCCACTTCCTCATCTCTAGAAATAACAAATATGTGCAAAAAGTGATGCGCATGTGTGAAAATGCAGCCTTATGTCTAACTCTAACTTAACCACCACATAACTCTATACTAAGTCCATCTTTGCATTACTAACTCAACCTCTTCACTATGAGAGCATTTCATACACTACGACACTTAACTAATGCCAATTAGACTTAGTACACTTCTACCTTTGCATTACTTGCTCTACCGCCTCTCCTCTCTATGAGAGCTTTCATGCACTATGGCATGCACCCTTGCCAAATAGGGTCTACGGCACTCAACTCCTACCAAACAAACTTAACTTACTGCCTTATCAAACTTACTAGGTACTCTTGACCTCTCAAACTCCACTTTACCCAAAAAGGGTAACTAGTTCAACTTTAACACTTAAAGAAGAATCTAAAACATCTAGGGCTCTTAACTTCCATAGGCCAACTCATTTGGATCACTAATAACCAAAACATAGCCTAACTAAGGTCAATCTTCGCCCTAAGTGTGTAAAACTCTATTTTACAAGGGTTGCCAACTAGTTATCCCCAAGGAAAAATTAGTTGGAACCCCTACACTACTGTTTTTGCCCAGCCCATAACCGGTTATCATTTCTTGATAATCAGTTATGGCCCTTCTATAAAGTCTTATGGTAATGAAAATAATTGGTTATGGCCTTTGTGTAACCGGTTATCACATGATAACTACTCTCTGCCAATAATTAGTTATGGCATTCTCATAATCAATTATTTGCTTCAACCAAAGACTAAAAGGAAATAACTAACCAATTATGCTTCAAACCTAACCGGTTATCTGGTGCATGTTGCACCATAAAAACATGGCAAACACACGTCTCCCTATTCTATTAGTTCTCAAACATGAAACCAATCCTCAAACTTGGGTTCTACATGATTTCCAACTACTTCTCAGGTTTCTAATCATCTAGTAACCCTCAAAAAACTTCTAGCTTAACTAACATGGTTTTTAAGACTAAGAACCAAAGCATCAAACACCCAAATCTCAACTTCCATCTGAAGGACTTCTATGGATATTCCTAAGGTTCAATTTACTCACCATGCTTAGACTATCTCCAACTTAAGCCCAAAAAAAAAAATGGATTCCCAATATGTTTCTCCATCTTAAACCATGGAAAAACCTAGAAAACCCACCCTAAACACAACATGCAAACCAAAAGCATAAAGAGAAAACAAACAAAAGTAGAAGATGAAGAGCAAACATCCCTACTACTTGTAGACAAGATGATCTTCAAACTTGACCTTTGGTTTTCCTTTTTTTTCCTTTCTTTCTTCTCCTCTTTCTCTTCTCTGTTTCCTCTTTCTCTTTTTCTCTATTCTGTTTCTGTTCTCTGTCATGGGAGGAGATGAGAAAATAAGTATCAAAGTCTAACTTTGCTACTTATAAGATAGGAACTAACATGTACTGAAATTCCTGATCTGCTAAGAACACTTCTATTCTACTTAATCTTGTTTTCCAACTTCCACCAAATTTAAAATAAATCCTAAGATTCATTAAAAATCATGTTTCATCACTTCTCTATTTTTCCATATCTTCTGAGGGTCAATATAATATTAAAATGCACAACCAGTATGCCTAAAAATACCAAATTGACTCCAAAAATCCTGAAACATTAACTACACCATACTTAGCTTATTTGTGACCTACAAACAAATTATCCACATCTGTTTCCCTTAACTCAGCAATTTATGCTATTATCCAAGTTATTTTAAGCCATTTACCACATTTTGTATTGCAGCAAAGTACCTAAACTAACTCAGTTTATCACAGAACTTCACTGACATGTCAAACAAGTAATATGCTACCTTTGTAACCATATACAAGCCTAACATGTTATCGAGGGTGTTACATCATCCACTCCTCGTGAACTACGTCCAGTCCTCAAGTGATTCATCCAAGATTTATCCACTAAACTTTAAGCTTCAACATGTACTTGCAACCTTTACAATCAAGACCACCCACAACACCTTTGGGATACCTCACCCTTTGTGTTTGAGTCTTAATACATGGGATAACTCACCCTCTTATATAGGAAATTAGATAAAAAAATATTTGAAAACTCTCACAAGAATGGATTATACAAATTAAAGCTCTATAGGTAGAAGGATGATCACACTTTTTAACTCAAAACATAGTAATAATATTGAAGGCTAGTAAAGTTCATAACAAATGCTCAACAAGCTCTTTCTGAATGATTTCCTTACTTCCCTTAAGTCCCTAATGACTTATATTTATAGCCCAAGTCATTAAAGAGTTGTTGGGAGGTAGTTGGAAGCATTTAATGCGAGCTACTAGCCATTTAATACTGCATTTAGAGACTCAAATAATCAATTATTGATACCCCATAACTGACTATCATCGTGATAACACAAAAGAAATGAATTTTTGGAACTAAATAATCGACTATCCACTTGACATAATCGATTATTGGCTTTTTTTGCTAATTGATTATGGAAACCTCATAATCAATTATTGCCTTTAAAAACCCAAAACAAGGCCTCTGTTGAACCCAGATAATCAATTATGGCAAGCTAATAATCGATTATTTGGCTTCAAACAGCTTTGAAAAACTTAGCCATCTTAAGCCATATGCCTCCAATTATTCCCAAAATCTTTCAAGCACTTAAAAGTCATTTATCATAATTTTAAAAACAATTTAACAACTTAAAAAACACTTTAATTCATTGAGTGCTATCTTGGGTTCTTGAAAAATGAATTTAGAGCTTAAGTGTGAACCCTTTTAATCTTTACAAAATATCTAAGTCCTATAACTTGTCTCGAAGGTTCTTGGACTTGATCTTGCAATCATCTTCTTGTTTGTAATTATCAAAACCATTGTCATTGCCAATTACAATCTCCCCCTTTTTTATGATGACAAATAACCATTGAGAAAAGAGTTAGTTTATAAATAGGAATTCACAAAGAGCGGTAGAGAGTCTTACTCCCCCTCTACATCGTAAGAGGTGACTAAATTAGAGACACACAACTCCCCCTTAATTTTGGAATCCTAATATCATTTTTTAAGTTTACCTTTCTTTTCTCAATATCAAGAGCTGAAAGCCTTTCTCCCCCTTTTGTCATGGTCAAAAAGATGGGTAAGAGAAAGAAAATAACTATTAGCAATTTCCAACAAGATATATATTCATTCAAAACAACAATGTGATTTAACAGTAGAAGCAATTCTAATATCATAAAAAATAGTTATGCATATTCATTAGAGATTGAGATATATAACAAGAGATAGACGTTCATTCAAAAACAATGCCAAAAGGCTCAACTACACAAAATCATTAGAGTTTAAAAACATGACTAAAAATAGAATTCATATTTCAATAACATCAATAGTAATCCTAAGATTAAAGATCGTTTGGTGTAACATTCAAAAATATATTGTCAATGAATAACCAAATTGACCCTGGCTACTAACTACATCAAAACCCATCATTCAGAGTAAATATGGAAAAACATCACACTTCAAGATCTATACATAACTTAAACAACTAAGAATATAAAATATTTACATATTTCAAAATAACATCATATATGCTAATCATTTTCTAAGATTAATATGGCATCCATATCTCGACCAATACTAGCATATACACATATATGTATAATCGTAATATCACAATTATCAAGTTGACACTTCAATCATGGAAGCAACAACACCTCATCTCAACAACACGCAATCGCCCATACAATTGCAATGCATGAAAATGTCATGATAGAAGGCCATGTTATGCAATTATGACTAATGATTATGCATCTAGTTTCCTAAGTATGAAGGTGAATAATGCATGATACCACATCCAGGACTCCAATCCCATGGCAATATCATGAATGCATGAAACTTGAACAAAGTAATGGAAGTCCATAGTTTCATCCACAACCTTGAACAAGTAATTTGGAAGTCTCATCCAGCATACATCATTATTCCGAGAGGACATCTCATCCCCCCCCCCCGAGTAGTGAAGTCTCATCAACTACAAGGTTATCGATAATGAACAAGGAAGTCCATCCTTAAGAATTTCAATATATTAGGAAGGTTACCATGTGCCTTACCTCGATATAGAACACCCACTTTCACGCAGGGCTTACACCTTCAAAAAGGCAAAATCATACCGTTAAGTATATCATCATATCTAATTCACTTCTCATAATTAGCATTACAAACCTCAATAGGTTTCACTTATCATCATGTCTAATTAACTTCTCATAATTAGCATTACAAACCTCAATAGGTTTCACAACATCTCATGCATTTATAGCCATGTATAATTACCTCTCATAATTAGCATTTCAAGTCAACTTGACCTAATACATCCTCACTTCTTAAATTACTCCTATTAGAGTTTCAACATACTCTACTAGGCATAAACAAAGTATCCTACAAAACATCAAAATAAAAATTCTGATGAAATCTTCTCTAGGCACCCTAAAAAGGATGTTTTTCAAGATTTTGCACCGAACATGCATCATAACCTCTAAAATTCTGAAATTTTATGAGTACATAGCTCTTTCTCATATCTTTCCAATGCCATAAACCTTGCTTCATTTGGTTAAGTGTAGCCAAAGTTACGCAACATTTTGCAGAGGCCAAAACAGAGCATTCTCTGTTGTACCCATTTCTGACCTAACTTTAAATTGAAACTGGGAACAAACTACATGTGGGAAAATTCTGAAATTTTTACCACATGAAGCCTCATGTCTTAGCTTTCAAATGGCACCAGTTTCATGTCCATACGACATCGGACCAAGAAATTATGTAATCTGGTTTACTGACTGCCAGAATACCTTTTTCTTCAGAATCTGCCGTGGATTCAAACAGAAACTGGTATTGATTGGCTTGCTCCAAAATTCTGAAATTTTTACTACATGAAGCATTATATCTTAGCTTTCAAATGGCTCTAGAATCAGGTCATTCCGATATCGGTAGCTCGAGTTATGCAGCAAACATCGCTGACTGCTCACTGGATTCTGCAGAATTCTGCAGAATCCGAAAATGGTTCCTTTGAAACAATTCTCAATTTCAATCATTCAAGATCATTTTCTATGTGATTTTAAGTTCCTAACTAGTTCATTAACACTTAGGAAACATTAATCACTAACTTAAACCTCTTGATTTGAATCAAACCCAAAAATCACTCCTTTAGTTGTTCATGACCTAGGTTCAAACTCAAGAACCAACTAGCTCCAATCTATGGATAAATCCATCTATTTTATTCTCAATAAGCTAAAAACATACTAACTTAGTCCTTGAAATCAAGAACCAATCCAAAAACATGGATTTGACTACTCAAACTCCTATTTCCATTCACAAAACCTATGTTCATTCAAGATGAATCAAAGGAATAGATGAATAGAAATCCCCTACCTCTTGAAGACTCTTGATCTTGAATCCTTGAGCTTAATTTTGGATCTTCTTGCTTGGGTCCTTCTTCTTCCCCCTTCGTTTTCCCCTTTCTCTCTTCTCCTTTCTTTTTCTTTTCTTTCCTTCTCTATTTTTCTTCATTCTGCGAGAGAGAACTTAGAAATAGGGGTGGGACATGGAGGGAATTAAGGGAAAAGATTAACTTAAGTTTCTACACTGAAACTTATATCTTCGCTTAAGGACACTCGAATTATGTTAATTCAAGTTTTTCAGCTTCCAACAACTTTAGAATAAATATTAGGATTCATCTAAATTGTTGTTTTACTTTTATTCTATTTTTCCATATTTGCTGGGGATCAATCCCATTAAAAAGCACTACCAGTATGCCTAAAAATACCAAACTCGACTCCTATTGTTCTCAAATTTTATTTTAATCAGTTTCCACATTTGTGACTTGGAAACAAACTCTCCACAGTTATTTCCACTAACTAAGCGATTTAAGCCACTTCCGTAAGCAAATAACGGCCTTCCTCACTTAGCGTTACAGCAAAGTGCCTAAACGTGCTCAGAAAGTCACAAAACTTCACAAACATGTTAAGTAAGTATTAGACTACCTCTGTAACCATATACAAGCCTAACATGATTTTCTAGGGTATTACAATTGGTCCTCTAGCGGTGGTGGTGGAAGGTGTCATTCAATGGCATCTAGTCAGTCATAAATGATGCCAACGTTGTGCTCCATTGATGCTCAGAGATCAGCAACCACAGTTAAGACCCGGTCTTCATTCGTAAGAGCAACAGACATATCGTCATCAATAACCTTATCCTCATTTGCTGTAGCATCCTCTCCACCCGGAGCATCAAACTTATCTTCAGCTTGAACCTCTTCATCACCATATACCCATACACCATGTTCTTTCTTCATCTGCATATGGTTCAGAGTGCTTAAGCCAATTTTGTTATGGCTAGTTTACCTTCGTCGATTCCTTGATTTCCACAAGGGCATAATAATTCTCAAGAATTCTAGAAATGAGGAAGGCATATGGGAGATCTATGTTGATCCTGCTTTGCACCTTCATCATGTGGTGCATGATGAAAAAGGGTCAATTTATGTGCAGCCTCTCCTTGATTATCTAGAGGATGAAAATATCATCCTCACCCAAATATGCAAAATTGCCCCCTCATGAAGCAAGAATGCACACGTAAACATAGTGCAAGAGGCAGTTTTGTCCATTGAGCTTCCCGATTGTGAAAGAGCCTCCAGGGACTACGAGACTCGGTTTAAGCATTGATCGGATCACCTCTGTGCACTTGTAGCCATCCTAAACCTTATAACTATTTTCTGAGAATCATTTCCTAATGTACTGGAACCCAAACAGGTCCAACCAATCATGACGCTTCACCATAATTTTGTGCCCCTTAACCTCAGATACTAGATAATCATCAACTATCCCCAAATTGTAGTAAAATACCTTAATTAGATTCGGGTAAAACCTTTGATGATGAGTGTAGAACTGTAAAACCCTCTGATGCTCGAGGAGTTGGATAAACTGGAATCCTTCCCTGATGAAGAATTTAAGGTCCATGTATTTTGATCGAACCAAGGTTTTCTCCAAAAAGTGGTGCCGAAATCGGTTCATTTGCGTGTTATATGATATTAGCCTTCGGAGGTCTAAGGGATTGTTGGGATTAACATCCCCAGGAGCATTATTGGTGTATGCATGCTTGGGTTGGAGCTAGAAGCCATTGATGGAGCTTGGTACATTCTTAGTGAGGAAGGGGGTTTTGGGTTGAGAAAAAGGGAAATTTAGAGAGGGAAAAGAGAAAATTGGTGACAATTTACGCATAGGAAGAGCATAGTTATAATTATATATTTTATACATTAATAAACCCTCATTTTTAATCATTTACACTCTCCATATACTTAATTGATTGAGCTTGGTCATGTTTTATAAGTTTGGGCTCAAATTGGGCTTAATTGATTTTTTTCAGCATCATTGAGGTTTGACACTATTTCGGTATTTCAGCCATATCTTGAGTTCTAGATGTCTAAAAATTATGTATCTTACTTTGTAGGAAATATGCGAGAGAGATACACAACTTTCATGATGAGATCTAGGGCAGAATCGGACATCTAGTAGAGCTAATTGGGCCTGGAAGTCATAACACAGGTTCTGTTACTACATAACACGAGTCTTGTTACTACAACCCGAGCAATGTGCACCAATCAAGACATAACTTGGGCTATATGTGGCTCTGAAATAGGTGGTATTTGAAAGTTAAGACATATATATTCAATTCATATGAAGACCACATTTCCAAAATACTTCATTTTGGTTATGTAATTGCAGCTGGAAAATAGAGACGAGTTGCCGACACGAGTTTATGTCACTTAAATGGGCATAACTTGAGTTCTAGGCCTCTAATTGACATGGGACTTGGGCCCAATAATTCCTAATTGACCCAACTTTTTAACTAATAGGTTTCTAATCATGTAAGGCAAAATTAAGGGGTAGTTATAGGGGTTAGAGGCAGAAAACCGAGACTCATCTTTTGATTCTTGACTTTTCTCACTTTCTCTCTTTAGATCTAGATCTAAATCTTGATTTTTCTCTCTTCTTTTTCCTTCTTCCTCAAGATCCTTCATGGTGATGTCTATGGAGAGCTAAAATTCTATAATCAATTCAAAGATTCTTGAAGAAATTGTGGTTTGGATTCTTAAGATCTTGGTTCTGTTTTGTTTGAATTGCATTTGGATTCCTCTTCCTCTTATTCTTCTTGATCTTGAATGCATGAATGGTGATTCTATTTATGTTTGATCTGATTGGATCTTGATTTAAGATTGAGAATTGTAATGAATTTAGGATTGAATGATTTGAATTAATCATAAAATTAAAGAAGTTAGGTTACTGATTTGTGTCTAGGTTAACATAGATCCCAACATGAATTGTGCGATTGCAAATTTGTGTATCAATTGTTAATTAAATTCTAGATTATTGTCTAGTATGAATTCTAGATTTGATGTAGAGATTTTAGCTGAATCCAAATTAACCATTCAAATGCACTTGAAATGTTTATTGAAAGATCTATGTTAGAATCAACCTAATTTCGGATAGATTTCTGAATTGATTACTCTTTTAATTGAATTTCTCTCACTTTAATTCTGTTATTTATATATTTTGAATTCTCAAATCCTTCCCCCAATTTTGTCTTGATCTAATCAAATTGCATTTACAATTATTGAGAGATGATCTGGTGTTATTTCCTATTCTACAAGCCATAGGCATAACTCAATTACAATTTTGATTGAGTTCAGCGCTCATCAAAATTTTTGGCGCCATTACCGGGGATTGTTAATTGCAATCTGATCATATTAAGTTCCCTCACTAACCCCAGTGTTGCTGTGTTTTCGTGGTTTTTGTAACACCCCAAAATTTCTTATCCTATAAACAGTAATTTTGACAGCTAACAGAATTTTACTGTTTAGTAATTTCAGGATGCTGTAAAATTATTTTGTTTATTCCGTCAGCGTATTTGATCGTTTTGAGTGATTTACTCCGTGTCAGGAAAATAAAAACTTTTGGGCTGGGGAAAACTTTACGTAATTTAATTTTTACCATTAGGTTTTAATTATTTTACGTAATCTGAATTGATATTTGTGAGTTTTCTAATTTTTGTGATTTTGTGGATGATTATGAATATTTTTGACTGTATGTGGGCCCAGGTGGTCCTAGGTGGGCCCAGGTGACCTTACGTGAGCCCAAGTAGGTCCCGCAAAGTGAAAAAAAATTTTACGCATAGAAAAATTTGTACTGTTTAGATGGAGACAGGGGATCTTACTAAACCTGAATCCGGAAACAGTTTTAGAAAATTTATTTTGTACTGTATTTATTTATCGAAAGATAAAAATACAGTAAATATATTCTTTCGTGGGATTTTTAGTAGATAAAAATAGAAATTATATTGCTTAAGTCAACATTGGTGGTTTGGATATCCACTATTGATTCAATTAACGGTTAAGAAATAAATTTAATAAAGAAACATAAGATAATCATCATTGACTTAATCAATGGTGTGAGAATAAACTTAATTAGGCAAGCTTCAATATCAACCGTAGATTTAATCAACGGTGTAAAATTAATTATATAAAGTGACCATTTACAACCATTGGATTTAGAATTGATCAAGGGTGGAGATTTGGTCTTAAAAAGTGACAAAGACCATTTATGACCATTGGATGAAGAATTAATCAAGGGTGGAGATTTGGTCTTAAAAAGTAGCAAAGACTAATTATGACCCTTGGATTAAAAGTAAGAAGAAGTAATCTTGACCCTTTATTTTGGAGACACATCTAATGGCTAGAATTTAAAGGAGAAAGATCCAATGGCTTAGATTTAGTCTTCTAAAAATCAAAAGTCTACCTAAATCCTAACCATTGAATTAATCAATGGCTAGAAATGCTTCAAATAATGGCCTAATTAACAAGCCAAGTAAACTAAATTAAATATTAAATTGTTATAATCTAATTCTTAATTAGATATCTTAATTTTAATTAGAGATTAAATATATGAAATAATATGTCTAATTAATTAGTTATGTAATTAGAAAATTAGTTAAGATTGATTAGGAAACTTAATCTAATGAATTAACTAATCAATTAGCAAGTAATTATGACAACTTTGGAGTGCATGATGAAGGGGGGACGGTTTTGGAGTGTTAGGAAGGAGGAGACATGTTTAGACATGCTTGTATAGCCTTTTTAGGCCAAAGAAAAAGATGACAAAGTGAAAGACTTTGTGCATCATGTGATAGCCTTCAATTATGCCAAATGAATTCATATCTCTCCATTCTTTCACTCCCACAGCAGCAGCACCTTTGGTCACACTCTCCATATTCATTTTTCTACTTCACCAAAAAAAGCCTCCATCTTATTCTCTCAAAATCCCAAGAACCAAGCAACCATTTTTCCTTCCATTTTCTCTCCATTGGTTCGGTCTCTACACCCAAATACACTATCCATCACCTATAATTTTCACTCTCATCATTTCCTAAAGCTAAACACCATTCTAAACACTTTTCATTTAGAAAGTTTTCCAAAATCCCACTCTAAGTGCTTCAAAATCCCACTTTTACCTTACTTTCCTAGAGATAAACTTTGGTTTTTATGGTTTAAATTCATGTTTATGATTTTCTAAGTCATGATTGTTCCATGGTTTGTTTAATTTAATCCAACCATAGATCTTGAATCCTTACCTTATTCTAAACAACTTTCATGTTGAAGACTTTCTCTAAATTTTCCATCTTGAAGGACTTTTACTAAGATCAAGTTCTAGAGTTCTTGTTGGTGAAGTGTAAGGAAACTTCATTTATTCTTTTCTTTTTCATGATCTAAACCATGTTTGATCCATGATTCCTCTTAATCAAGCTTAGTATACTAATTTCTATGTATTTTGTTTTGAATTTGAGAAGCCCTTGGTGTTGAAGGACTTGGAAAGAGAAGCAAAATCAAGAAGCTTTGAGGATCTTCAAGAGGTAAGAGGGAGATCCATCTCACCAACCAATTATGGTGGTGGGAGATGGTCTTATATTTGATGGATTGTGAATTCATGTGGGAATTTCAATCCATGGTCATGTAATAATTAATTGTGTGTTTATGAGCTTTGCTTTATTTTCTTGTGCTTTGATTATTTTTGTCTATGCTTAATATGCTTTGCATGATTTTATGGCTTTGATAGTATACTTATAATATGCATGATGAAATATATATATATGCCATGATGTGTGGATGGAAAGAAAATTGATCTTGGTTCCAATGGCCAAGGAAGAGCTACGGTTTTGATGCCCTTGATGAGGGTCAATGTTGAAAATTTTCAAGAACAAGAAAATTAAATTTTGATCCCTAGAACAATGAGAATTTCGGCCAAGACACCTCAAAATAGGTGTTTACAAATTAATATGTTTATGGAAGAATAAAATTGGATTGATTTGAGGAGTATAGAAAATGAACTAAAGGTTTGTTTTTTTTAAGAAAACATGAACACAAATTTTAGAATGAAATTTTATTGATTTATTTTGTGTAGAAACAAGAATGGAATTTATTTAAGTTAGAAGGAAAATATTTCATGGTTCCAATGGCCATCTATAAGGTTTTGATAATTTAGAAAAATGTTTTGATGTTATGAAATACAAGAACTTTCAAATAAGGATTTTTGAAAAGGGAATTAAGTGTTATAAATTAGGTGAAGTGGAATTTTCATAAAAAGAAGATTGAAAGTATTGAACTTCAAATTAATTTAAAAAGAATCAATTTTTAGAAGTGATTTAGAAATATAAAAGAAAATGTTTGTAACTTAAACTTACTCACAAAGAATTTATTTGAGTTTTGAAAAATGTTAGGAAATTTAAAGTTAAGAAATAATAATTAAAACAACTCAATATGATTTTGTAGGACTAGATCAATAAAAAGTAATTTTGAGAAAATATATATTAAGGAAAAGATTTTTGACTAAGAATGAAAAAGGATTTGCAAAGAAAGTGAAAATGAATTTGAACAAATGGGTTTGGTTTTTATAACCATCGGTACTTCGGTTTTGAAAATAAAATTTTAATGATTTTGTTTGTGTAAAACTATATCAATTTAGAAGGAAAAATATTTAATGGTTTCAATAGTCATGTCCACGTTTTTGAAAGCTTGTAATGCTTTGATTTTTATGAACAAAGTGATTTTCAAAGTGGAAACGTAACTTGAATTAATACAAGAATTTGGAAATGGAATTAGAGCATTTATCACTTGAGAAATTAAGTTTTTGTAAACGAAAATGTTTTTGAACTTCAATTTATTTTAAAGAAGGTTGTGTTTGGAAATGCTTTGAGAAAAATGGAGAATATAATGGTGATTTGATAATTTACTAAAGTATAACTTATTTTCAAGTTTTGAAGTATGTGTGAAAATTTTAAGATTTGAAACATTGATTTATATCAATGAAAAAGTAATTTTGTGGATTATATTTGAAAAAGAATTTCTTGAGTAAAGAAAGCGGGAAAAAGATTTTCTTGAGTAAGAAAATGTGTTAAAAATGATATTGACTTATTTGAAAGTCCAAAATAATGTTTGAAATATTGAGGAATATTTTACATGATTGTAAAATGGTGAAAAGTGATTTACGTATCTTAAAAATGATACTTCTACGTAATTTGAAATATGTTAAAATATTTCTACGTGATTTGAATTACGTTTAAATATTTTATGTAAGTTTAAATATTTTACGTGATTTGAAATACAGTTGAAAAATCACTATGTGATTAAATAATGATAGAATATTTTTACGTAATTATGAAAAATGGTAGAAAATTGTTATGAGATTTGGGATGCGTTTAAATATTTTACACTATTGAAAATATTATTGAAAAATATACGCAATTTTGAAACAGTGGAAAAATATGTGATTTGAGAAACGTATATTTTTACGCGATTGAGAAAGACATTGAAAAATTAATACGTGATTTAAAAGTGCAACAGAAGAGCTGCGGCATTTTGAAAACGTAACAAAAGTGTTACAGTATTGGGAAAATATAACAGAAACGTTTCAGAATTTTGAAAATGTAACAGAAACATTTTGGAATTGTGAAAACATAATAGAAATGTTATGCAATTTTGTGAAAACACGACGAAAGTGTTTTATAACTATGAAAACATGATAACATGATTTTGTGTTGAAAATATAGTATAATTACTGTTGAACTAGTGTATGGACACTGTATGAGAAAATGACATGTTTTGCCTATGATTGGCATTTGGTGCATTATATATGCATTGGAAAGATATGTCTGTGATTGGATTTGGTGCATTATACGTGCATTGAAAAAAATATGCATTGAAGCATATGATTACATTGAACAAATGAAATTGAAAAGATTTGGCCCTTTGGGAACTTGCACTGATATATTCGTGCATTGTATAAAATATAGCTAATAGCTATTATGGCCCTTGTGGTTGAAGAGGGAATGAGAATTGATAGTGAGGTCTATGATGGATCTTGGGGCGTCGAGTAGCGGCGGTCGACCAGTGGACAAAAGAGTACCCTGTGCCACTTGGCGATGCAGTCCGTTGCAACGTATTGACGATACCCGATAAGAACACGATTCTTTTCAACGACTGGGAGATTGTCTTTAGGCTAAGGCTGACAATTAACTAGAGCATTCTTCTCGAAATTGTGAAAACCTCCATGGAGTTGTTTTTGAAAAACTGAGTCTTTGTACATATGCATAAATTTGAGCATTTATATCTGTGTGATATATTAATTGAGGAATATTGGTTATTGGTTATGATAATTGAATTGATAAATGATTGGATGATGATTGAACTGATAAATGATTAGATGATGATAGTTGATTAATGCTGATAGCATGATTATGGCATGATCTATCTGTATGATATTGTTAGCTGTGTGTTATCTCTGTGCTGCCATGTTTGTATTAGTGTAGGTGATCTCACCTCTTTGTTATGTTGTTTTGCTGTGTTTGTATTGTTAAAATCAAACAATAGAAGGATCGAGTTGTCTTAGACATAACGGGCGATAAATACCCTGAGATTGGTGACAACAATAAGGAGTGGACATTCAGGACTCCAAGGTGTGCAGTGTTGACAAAGGAACAGATGTCTGATGCATCAAGATGGACAGAAAAAGGAATAAGTATGTTAAAGTTTCTCGTTAGTGTTGTACCGTGCTATTAAGTAGGACCCGTCATGGGGTTTGCTACTGTCAAAAAAAAAATAAGTCTGTTAATTTTATATTTCTCTTTAAATTGTGTTATTAATTGGTGTCAATATTGCATAATGAATAGTTGAAATATGATTTTCAATATTACCTAATATTTTCAGTAAATTTACGTTTCAGTAAAGAAGAAATTTTGAAACCCATCTTTTATAACTCAAACTTTGTGCGAACTTATTTTCAAATTATGAGTCGAAATTCAGAAATGTGATGCCCTAGTTAGGGTGTTACATTAGTTGGTGTCAGAGCTAGGGTGTTACAGTTTTCAGGCAAAAATGGGTGATTATGGGTCACTTCATAGAATTTCCTATTGATAACAAATGTGCCCAGAATGAATTGAAGCTTGGTCCATTAAAGGAAAATGGCTAAATAAACAAGGCTCACAGTATACTGTGAATTGTGAGGTCAATCTTGTTTTTTCCAAATTCCATCGTTGAGACCAGTTTTTCAATTTTTCAATTTTTTATTACATTTTTTAGTTTAATTTTTGTGTAGTTTTCATGCTGTGGTAGTCCCATAATTTTTAAAAATATTTAGATATAGTTTCTGTTAAGTTATTGTGTGATTTTTACCATTGCCCTGTGTTTTTGCGTTTTGAATTAGTTTTGAGTTCCTATAGTGATGTTTAATATTCCTAATGCCATGAAATATCCTTTAGAAGAACATTCTGTTTTTCAGTTAGATGTGATTGATTTGCTTGTTGATGATATGCATGTTGATATGCTAGCCGAATTTCCTGAAATTACGAGATTTTTGGATAGTGTTGATTTTCCTGGATGTTCTGGATGTCATGAGACTAGTATGTGTGCTGCATGTTCTGAAATTTTTGATGTTGTGGGAGATGATGCTGCATTTTCTGAATTTCCTTCTTCTATGTGATATGATCATGCTGTTTTGGAGGATTGTACACAGATTACATGTGATGCTGCAGTTCCATCAACAGAATTAATTTCTTCAACCAGATTGATACCTTCATTGCAACAACCACCTACCCTTGAAGGATTTTCAGAGAAGGGAGAAGAGCACCGGATGGCAGTCACTACTGTGGTGAATTTTGTTTTTGGGCCATGGCCCAACATAAACAAGGAAAATGCAGTTGATAAAGTACACATATTGCATTCTAGTGGTGAAGCCAAGGAAATTAAGGAAGGCCGATGGGACCCCGGTGGAAGCTCTCATACTTTCACTCATGCTTCAACTCATGCCTCAAGTCATGCTTCAAGCTTAACTTGGTCATGGTCATCACACTTCAAGCAATGGGACCCTGGTGAAAGTCTCTCCACTTGATAAAGATGTTTCTTTTCTTTCCCTCTCTTTTATTTTACTTGTCCTTCATTAATTGATGATTGTGATGGATGTTGTTTTTCTTTTGTGCTTTACATTGATGACAATGTAAAACTTAAGTGTGGGGGAAGAATTTTAGCTTTTTTGTTTTTCAGCTATTTTCCATTTTAGTTCCACTATTTTTACTATGTTTTTTTGTTTTGTTGATTTTTCTGTTAATATTTTGTTAATTCACTATTTAATTTTCTAGTTCTGCTATTTCTATTTTATTTCTATTTTTTGCATTTAAATTCATTTTTATTTTAATGTTTAGTCTTAATTTCATTTTTTATTTTTAATTTACTATTTTTGTTTCTATTTCGACGTTTCTTTTGTTTTTTGTTGTTAATTTTCATTTTTGTTGTTTTTCTACTATTTTTGCTTTATTTCTATTTTTTGTTTTTTGTCTGCTATTTTTGTTACTAATTTCTACTATTAATTTTTTTTCTTTGTTGTTGATTTCTATTATTTCTATTTATGTTGTTTATGTTATTTTTTTACTATTGTTTCTATTTTTTGTTTTTAATTCTATTTTTAGTTTATTTTTGTTTTTAATTCTATTTTCTGTTTTAAAGAAAAAATATGTGTTTTTAATTATTTTTCAATGATGTTTTGAGATTTGTGAAGTTTATGAGTTTGAAGCAATTGAAATTCAAGGTTCTTATCATGATTGAATAATTTTTCTTCCTTCTTAAATTTGACATGCTTGGTTGTGGATGTTGAATTGATGGATTGAGTTTGATAGATGCATACCTTGTGAGATTTTGTGCCCTTTTGATGCATGGATTTAGAATTTATATCATTCTCCTCTTTCTTGTGTGATTTTCACTTATGTCATTTGATCACTCTAGAACTTGCTTTAATTTTTTTTTAGGCTACATTTTCACTTGCATGCATAACATGATTGAGGCATTCTTTCTTGAATTAGCTACTTTGGCCAAATAACTAACCTTACATTATTTCTCTTTGATTAACCCCCTTGAGCCTATTTTCCTATTCTTTGTCTTAGCTCATTATATGCATTGTGTGAAAAATTATGTTTTTACCTTACCTTAGGGAATGAGAGAGCATTGGTTCATTTTCATTTGAGGAGCTCTTTTGCTTGTGGACAATTAATAGTTCAAGTATGGGGTTTGTGCAGTTTGATGTGTAATATGCAAAGTGTTTGGTGAAAACCAAAATATAAAAGAAAAAAAGAGAGCCAAATTAAAAGAAAAATAAATAAAAAATAGAATGTAAAAAAAAAGAAAAAGAAAAAGAATGAATGCAAGAAAAGTTGTGAAAGAAAAGAAAAAAATAATAAATAAATAAGAGAAGGAACATGAAAAGAGAATGTGCATTATATGGATTTTGGGGAATAAAATTTCATATTTGTCAATTGAGTTCATTCCCAATGCTCTTTTATTCTCTTGGGTGTTTAACTTGTCATATCCATATTGCTTCCTTCTCTTACCTTGGCCCCATTACAACCTTGAATAAAGTCCTATTGATTTGTGTGTGCATGTGTTTGAGTAGTGGAAAGGTAGACGATAAGCAAGCTTATGGTAGTGCAATTTTCATGGGTTGAATTGAGTGAAATGCTTACCTTGTAAACATTTGAGGGATTAAGAGTGTATCTTGTGAGGATCTATCATTCTCGATTCATGCTTTTCAATTTGAAGCTACCTTGCTTGTTAGTTTGAGATGTGAAGAAATGTTAACTTGTGAATGTTTTGTTCCCTTAAATCTTTGGTTGCTCTTCTTGCTTATAACTTTTTCTTTCTTGAGTGTCATTGGAACTTGAGTCTTTTATAGTTTTTAGCTTTTGAGTTTGTATTATTTTTTTTCCTTATTCCCTAGTTTTGGTCTTATGTGAGTTGTCCAAGAGTGCAAAAAGTTAAGTGTGAGAAAATTTAATAATTACATATTTTATACATTAATAAACCCTCATTTTTAGTTATTTACACTCTTCATGTAATCAATTGATTGAGTTTGGTCATGTTTTGTAAGTTTGGGTTCAAATTGAGCTTAATTGATTTTTTCTAACATCATTGAGGTTTGACATTATTTTTGTATTTTTGGCCATATCTTGAGTTCTAAATGTCTAAAAATTATGTATCTTACCTTGTAGGAAAGATGAGAGAGATCTACAACTTTCATACAGAGCTCTAGGGCAGAATCGGACATCTAGTGGAGCTAATTACGCCTGGAAATTAAAACACAGGTTCTATTACTGGAACCCGAGTAGTGTGCACCAATCAAGGCATAACTTTGGATATATATGTGATATGGGTCTAAAACTAGTGGCGTTTGAAATCTAAGACATATATATTCAATTCATATGAAGACCATTTTTCCAAAATACTTCATTTTTGGCATGCAATTGCAGTTGGAAAATAGAGACAAGTTATTGATGAGTTTATGTCACTTAAATGGGCATAACTTAAGTTCTAGGCCTCTAATTGACAGGGGACTTAGGCCCATTGATTCCTAATTGACCTAGCTTTGTAACTAATAGTTTATAATATTGTAGGTCAAAATTAGGGGGCAATTGTAGGGGTTAAAGGTAGAAAACTGAGACTCATCTTTTGATTCTTGACTTTTATCACTTTCTCTCTTTAGATCTAGATCTAGATCTAGATTTTTCTCTCTTCCTCTTCCTTCTTCCTCAAGCTCCTTCATGGTGATGGTTATGGAGAGGTAAACTTTTGTAATTAATTCAAAAGTTCTTGAAGAAATTGTGGTTTGGATTCTTGAGATCTTGGTTCTGTTTTGTGTTTAAATTGCATTTGGATTCCTCTTCTTCTTCTTCGTGATTTTGAATGCATGAATGGTGATTCTATTTATGTTTGATCTAATTGGATCTTGATTTAAGATTGAGAATTGTGATGAATTTAGGATTTATTGATCTAAATTAATCATGAAATTAAAGAGGTTAGGTTACTAATTTGTGCCTAGTTTAATTGAATTTGGAGATCAAATTAACATAGATCCCAACATGAATTGTGCGATTGCAAATTTATGTGTAAATTGTTAATTAAATTCTAGATGATTGTCTAGTATGGATTTTGGATTTGATGCAAAGATTTTGGTTGAATCCAAATTAACCATTCAAATGCACTTTAAAATGTTTGTTGAAAGATCTATGATAGAATCAACCTAATTTCGGATTGGTTTCTGAATTGATTGCTCTTTTAATTGAATTTCTCTCACTTTAATTCTACTATTTACGTATTTTGAATTCTCAAATCCCTCCCCCAATTTTGGCTTAATCTGATCAAATTGCATTTACAATCCTTGAGAGACGATCCGGTGTTGTTTCCTATGCTACAAGCCATAGGCATAACTCGGTTACAATTTTGATTGAGCTCGGCGCTCGTTATGTGGGTGGATGATTTGAGAGTGTTTAATAGAGGATTGGGGTGGTTTGAGTAGTGGAGGGAGGTAGGGTTTAGAGAGAGGAAGGAGAAGAAGAGAAAAGATAGAGAGGGAGGCACTGCACATCTTCATATAGTGTGACAATAATTGATTATTGACTACAATAATCAATTATTTGCGTGCTTGTTTGATACTAAAAGCTTTAGATTATAAATTATGGCATTCTATAATTGATTATGGTTGAACAAAACATAAAACTTAGCATTCTGCTAACTCATAATCGATTATCTACCTCAGATAATTGGTTATGCTTTGTTAAGAACAAAAAACTTGAGCTTCTGTAAACATCTAATCAATTAGCTACTGCCTTTAATTGATTATCAACCACCAAAAAATATTAGAAACTATATGCAGCTAGTGTATTTGATCAATTTAAGATTGGGGAACTTAGTCAAGGATTAAGTACTTGTAAAATAAATTTAGGGATACCTCTGACGCTCAAGTTGGTAATTGATTTAAATGAATAATTCAAAGAAAATGCCACAGGCACAAGTATTCACTCAAATGCATGATTGATCAATTATGCCTAGTTCTCTTCTTATATAAAGTAAAGACTCTTTTGCCAAAAGTTTTGTAAATATGTCAGCCAATTGTTTTGTTGTTTCTACAAACTTAAGCACACAATCTCCTTTTTGCATATGATCACTTATGAAGTGGTACCTAATTTCAATATGCTTAGTCCTAGAATGCAAGATTGGGTTTTAGTTAAATTGATAGCACTAGTGTTATCACATTTTATAGGGATGTAATCAAGCTAGAGTCCACAATCTAGAAGCTATTGCTTCATCCAAAAGATTTGAGCATAATAACTTCTAGTTGCAACATACTCAACTTCAAGCTTCAGCTGTAGACAATGTCACACGATTTTTTTTCTTGCTATGCCAAGAAGCTAAAGAGCTCCCAAGCAAGTGGCATGTCCTACTAGTACTCTTCCTATCCACTTTTCATCCAGCAAAGTCAAAATCAGAATAACCAACTAAACTACATAAGACACCTTTGGGGTACCCCACAAGCCCATTTGTGAAGTGTCAACTAGATATTTCGTTATTCTTTTTACTACACTTAGATGTGATTCCTTAGGACAACATTGGTATCTAGCCTACTTGCAGTAAGATAAAGGAGTGAGTCAATTATACCTCTATACTTAGTCATTATAACCTTTAGCAGCTTTATTCCTAAAAATCCATTTTATGCCAATTATTGGATGATCATTGGGCTTGGAACAAGTTCCTAAACTTGATTCTTTTCAAATTGATTTAATTCATCTTGCACAGCCAAGATCCAATATTCATTTAACATCCTAATACCAGATACCTTAGTATATACTGAATATATAGAGTATATGTAACATCCTAAATTTAATGACCATAGTATAATCTGTATTATACTACAGTGATTAGATCCAATAATGCTACTTACTACAACTAAGCATTTTCCAATATAACATATCACATTATATAGAAGATATGAGCCACGAATGAACAGATATATATATATATATATATATAATACATCGACCTCAAAAGGACATGTTGTTATACATAACTCTAAACAACTAAGCAAATATAAAATATATACAAGCTTAGTTCACAACAGCACCTATACTGTGCTAAACCTCACATATCTTTTTCTTCCCTTTCAAAGATCTCGCACTTGAATTTACATGGTAACACAATCGGGGTGAGAAAATATATCTCAGTAGAAGTATTCCAATACCAGTATATACATATACATATATACACATTCAAATAATATTCTCAATTATAAAAAAAAAAACATAACACTTCATCACAGAAGCAAACATCTCCATCTCAGAGTCACGAAATCGCCCATACAATTGCAATGTATAAAAATGTCATGATAGCAACCGCCCATTCAATTGTCATGCCATGCCAAGTTATGTCTAGTGTTTATGCCTATGTAATATCCTAAGCATGAAAATGAATAATATATGATACCATATCCAGGAACCTCCAGTTCCATGGTAATGTCATGAATGCAAGAAACTTGAACAAAGAAATGGAAGTCACAACCATAACCTTGAACAAGCACTGGAAGTCCATCTAGCAAACATTATTATAACAAAGGAAATCTATCCCCCCTGGGTAGTGAAATCCATCTACTACACAATTATCGATAATGAACAAGGAAATCCATCCGTAATAAAGACTATATTAGGAAGGATACGATCCACCTTACCCAATATAGAACACCCATATCTACAGGAATCACACTTTTCAAAATGACAAAACATACAATTATGTTTTCATTAGGCATAGTGAGGATATGACTCACTAATACTATCCATCAAAACAAGCAGAGGATATTACTCACCTCCTTACTCAACAATGTAATAAGGATATTACTCACCTTATTACACACAACATAGAGAGGATATTACGCACCCCAATATGCTTCAAACAACATAAAGAGGATATTACTCACCCCAATGCGCCTAACAAATAATAGAGAGGATATTACTCACCTCATTATGTTTCTCAAACATCTCATGCAAAACAATCACTAATTACCTTCAATAATTAGCTTCACAATTGATTTATATGCATCTCAAACTTATCTCACACACACTTCATCAAATACTTATAAAAGTATTTTAACACTCTTAAAGGACCATACATGAGTGATTTCAACACTTAGGGAAACTCATTTTCTCAAATCATCACAATACATAATGTATGTATATATAATCATACCTAATTATCCCTCATAATTAGCACCATGAATCCATTTGATTCAACACATTCACACTTCAAATTAGGAATAATCACACTATATGCCATTCCCATCACATCACCGCATCACAAATGATACTAAAACAACCTCATATGGGTCAAATCCTAAGTATTACCCTATGACATTCCACCACACTATGGAAACCTAAGGTGTTTCAACACATTACCCCTTGATAATTCACCTCAATATGGTTATCTAAGGTCCTTCTAAGGCTCCTAGCCTTATAAAATGCCTAAACATCATGCTTTTCTTAACCAAAAATGCATCTTGCCTAATCTAAAACTTTGACATTTGTATAGTAAAATGAGTATAACTTGAGCTACAGAGGTTGAAACGAGGTGATTCTAGCGGCATTGGAAAGCTAAGAGAAAGAGTTACAACTTTCATGAAGATCATAAGAGCTAATTCTCATCACAGAATGAGACACGACCCGTGTCTTTAGATATGGCCCACCCTAAGTTTTCCTCTATGAGCACTGTTCACGAATTTTCAACTAGCAGAGAGAGACCCAGCCTACCCCCATGTGACACGGGCTGTGTTTCTTAACCAAAACACTTTGCAGCAATATCTACTGGTCCAAGCACTGTTTTGTTGGAAATTTCTCCTTCTCCAATCACTCAAACTCCACATCCAAGTGATTTTTAACCTTACATAAGGTTCAGCTGCACATAGCAACTCTTATTCCACTTTGATTTCACTCTAAACCAAAGATTATGGATATTCATCTAATTCAAAACCTAAAACCCCAATTCTCATCACAAAAGGATTTAAAGGCATACAAGGGTTAGAAATCCATTTCCATACACCCAACAACTCATAAACAAGCCATCTTCAAGTTCTACAATAAGATTCAAGCCAAAACAATCAACATAACTCAAATCCTAAAATCAAACATCAAGCCATAACTCAAGAACAAGATGGAGAGAGTAGGAAAATGAGTTTTAAAAAAAAAGGTTTTTCCCTTACCTCAAGGTCTTGAAGATGAAGATGAAGCCAAGCCTCCACTTGAATCCTCTTTCTCCTTCCTCTTTCTCTTCTCCTTTGGTTTCCCCATTTTTCTCTTCTCTTCTTTTCTTTCTTTTCTTTTTCTATTTTCTTTCTCCTATTCTACCGTGGGATATATATAAAGAGGCAAAGTCTAACTTTACTTCTTCCAGATAAGTACCAAAACCCTGATCTGCTAAAAATACCTAAATTTCACCAAATCCAGATTTCTAGCTCCCAACAAGTTTAAAATAAATCATAAGATTCATTCAAAATCTTGTTTTACCATTTCCATAATTTTCCATATCAGCTGCTAGTCAAACTGGCATTAAAACACACAACTAGTATCCTTAAAAATGCCAAATCAACTCTGATTATCCTCAAACTTTAACTGTAGCATAGTTCACACATTTGTGACATAAAAATAAACTTTCCACATTTATTTTCATTAACTGAGCAGTTTAAGCCACTTTCGGAGCAAATAACAGCTATATTTCACACATAGTGTTACAACAAAGTGCCTAAACATGCTCAAATAGTCACAAAACTTAACAGGCATGATAAATAGGTATTAAGCTACCTCCGTAACCATATACAAGCCTAACATATTTTTCAGGGTGTTATATTTCTCTCCCCCTTTTTAGAATTTCGCCCCCAAAATTCACTCGCCATCAACACTTAGTCTCTCACAACTAAGGTTCCAAGATCTCCAACAAACATCACATTCGAAGGAATATCACCTTTCATAGTGATGTACAATTCATCATTATCAACTCAAGACAATCCAGTCTCATGCAAGTCTCCAACTCCCAAGCCAAACCTATTCCAGATATTCTTCACCCAAGAAAATCTATTTTCCACAAAACTCTTGGATTCCTCAATCTATAAACCTTGCAAAACTTATCTACTAACCCTTTTTCAAACACATGGGCTCTACTCACACTAGAGGTACCACTCCAAAGGGTGTAGATGCAAACAAATCTTAACGAGTTCAGTCATCCAGTAGAAGAATTCCTAATTCCCCTAGTTCGCCTAGGTGAAGTCATAGTTTCCTGTCCACATAGAACATTACATATTGAGCTGCAGTCTCAACATCATGTAACCGTGCAATAGTAGCTACCGACATCCAACCTAAATCAAGTCATGCAATCATTTTTCAACATCTCACACAACAGACAAAGAAATGCACAACACACAGAGAAACTTCTACATGCCTAAGCATAGTCAGTCTATACCTCAGCTCAACAGGATGAACTACTTTGATACCGTAATGTAACATCCTGAATTTAATGACCATAGTATAATCTGTATTATACTATAGTGATTAGATCCAAGAATGCTACTTACTACAACTAAGTATTTTCCAACATAACATATCACATTATATAGAAGATATGAGCCATGAATTAACAGATATATATATACATCACAGCCTCAAAAGGCATACTGTTATACATTACTCTAAACAACTAAGCAAATATAAAATATATACAAGCTTAGTTCACAATAATACCTACATTGTGCTAAACCTCACACATCTTCTTTATCCCTTTCGAAGATCCCGCACTTGGATTTACATGGCAACACAATCGGGGTGAGAAAACATATCTCAATAGAAGTATTCCAATACTAGCATATACATATACATACATACATACATATATATATATATATATATATATATATATATATATATATATATATATATACACACACACATTCAAATAATATTCTCAATTATAAAAAAAAAAATAACACTTCATCATGATGAGAAAATTCCAACAACGTAAGCATACGTGCCAATCAAGTAATATAGTAGTGAATAAAAGTCGTTCCCATGATAATTTGTTACTAAATTTTATAGTTAACTACTAACATTCAAAATTCTTACTATTATCCAAATAACACTTTAATTTTGACCAATTTAATTAGTTGAAAAATAATATTGCAAAAACATAAACTATCAAGAATTGGGTAGTTTAGAAACTCTATTTTAACGGATCCTAGGATTGTAATATTCCTTCTCAGTTCATTTGAATTGCATTTAGAACAACTTTTCCTATTCCAATTTACTCAAAATATCAATCTAGAACTCTAATATAATTGTATTCCTCTTCCGATGGCAATACAAAATTTATCCCACTTAATTTTAATATCTATATTCCTATGAGATAATACATCAAATAGGATAATCAAGCTCTATTTGAAATCAAATATGACTCTAACAGATATTCCTATTCTTAGAACAATTTTCCCCAATTAACAACAATTAGTTCAAACACATGTTACTCATACTGATTCATAAATTGAAATTCCCTTTCCCAAGTTCAATTCAAATCCACAAAATCATTCAATTGATGATCAAGCAATCAGAAACATTACACATAAGCATGAGTAAATATTTCTCATAAATTGAAATAGGAATTCAACTACTAGTGATTCAAACTACATGAGAAGTTCGATTACAATCCTAGACATAGAATTTAGTTCATGGTATACATTGAGAACATCAACATCAATTTAGAAACAACTGCCCTCATACAAAAAAAAAAGTCAGAAATTCAGAAAAATGGTTAATACGGAGTTGCAGACGATGAATCCAGGACTCCGATCTCGACTCCTGACAAGCGCCGAACTCAATCAAAATTAAAATTGAGTTGTACCTCTGGCTTGTAGCATAGGAGTTAACACCGGATCGTCTGTAACACCCCAAAATTTGCTATTTCTCAGTAATGTCTAAATTGTACTTTTTGTGATTTCTGTGTGCAGTAAAATTACTTTGACTGTTCTGTAACTGCTTTTGATCATTGTGCGTGATTTACTCCGAGTCAAGAAAATAATAATTTTTAGTTTAGGAAAAATCTTTAACAATTTATTCAGAGCTAGGGATCTTACTAAACCCGAATCCGAGAGTTATGTTACCCGATCTTTTTATTTTTAGAATTTATTTGTGAAATAAAAGTATTTCATGTATTATTTTATTGGACAGTATCTGCTGAATTGCAGGCAGTAGTTTCTGCTAATTGGGTAATAGATCTTGTATCTTTTATCCGTAGGGCAATAGACTGGGAAAAATCTTTGTGACTCACAATTTGATGAACCAATAGGAATTGGTCAATGATAATGGCTTGAATTCTCTTAGCCAATAGAAAGTGGTCAACAATAATGGTTAGATTAATTAATCAAGAAACTAAGTAAGCTAATTAAGTAGTTAACTATGTAACTAAGTGAACTAACTAACTAAACTAAGTGGTAAGAACTAATTGAAATCAAAACTTAGTTACTTACCTCCATGTGCTCCACGGCCACTAGGTGGTTCTAGGGAATTCTTGAACGATCTATTCATCTATTATGACCAAAGGATGACCATCTAATGACCTAAGCCATGTGAGGCCATGTGATTGATTTCTATCTTGATTGAACAAGCCTTGAACTTTCTATGCATGCATCTACATGGCCATGCACTAGCGAAATAGGCTATCCTACTTCATTTCTATCACTTTGTGACTTAAAACATTTCTCTCCATTCTCTCTCATCCAAGAACAAACACAAAACTCCATTCTCTTCCTTTCTTGAAGCATTCGGCCACCACCTTCAAAGCCAACATCTAAGCTTCCAAAATTTCATCTAATCTTATTTTCCTTACCTATATGCTATTCTAAACACTTTTCATCTTATAAGTTTCACTTAGTTCATCATTTTGGTGCTTCTAAATCAAGCTAGAGTTTTCTACTCTACAAGGTAAAGTTCTTGTTTCTTGTTCCTAAGTTTGATTCTTGAGTTTCTAAGCCATGATTGATCCATGGTTTCTCTTTATCAAGCTTTGTTTGTGACTTTAGTTTGGTTTATGCTTGTTAGGGTTTTCTTTGGAGGCTCACGAAATCCCTAGGAGGCCATACAAGAAGGGTTTTTGTCTTCCTTGAGGTAAAAGGGTGATTAACCTCATCAACCACATATTGGTGGTGAGAAAATAGCTTGTTTGTGGTGAAAAATCCATAAGCATTTATTCACTTGTATGGTTTAAAGCTTGTTTAGTTTGTGGTGATTTTTGGTTGGTATGCTTTATAACTTTGATTATATGCTTGAATATGTGATTATGGAAGTATGATTGATTATTGTATTAAGTAGGATGTGATTAACATGATGAGGAAGTGTATGAAGGTCCCAAAGAACCTATGAAGGCTCATGGTCATAACACCATAAAGGGAGCAAAATGTTTTAATTTATTTTCCTAATCATGGATTAAATGATTTAAAGACAAGAAATTGGATTAAAGGTTTTTGTAAAGATTAAAGTGATGAAGAATAATTAATTATGATTTATGAAACATATAGGGTAATTCGGCTAAGATACCTATTATTGATCTCCTAGATCCAAAAATTATTTTACTAAGTGTAGACTTAGGTATTTAATTAGTGGAAAACTAATTTGATAGGTTTTAGACCTAAAAAGAAAGTAAACTAATTTTTAAAATTAAATTAGTATAATTAGGTTAGGAAGTAATATAAAGTTTAAAACTTGAAATTTACTAACGTATAGCTCACCCTTTGGGTTTTGAAGTGCGTTAAAAGATTTTAAGCTGTAATGTCCCAATTAAATTAAAGAAATGTAATTTTGTGAAAAATAGTAGAAGATGCTACTTAAAGAATTTTTAGTGATTAAATATTATTTAAAAGTGGTTTAATAAGGAAATATTGGAATTAAAATCCAATTTTGATATTTAATGAGAAAAGTTTTATTTTGAGCTTAGAATATTAAATAAATATTTTACATGATTGAAAATATGCAGAAAAAACTCTTACGCAATTTAAAAATAGTAATTTTTAGCTACACGATTAAGGAAACGTGATAAAATCTTTATGTGATTGAGAAAATGTTGAAAAATACTTATGCAATTTGAAAACGTAAGAAAAATGTTTCACAATTATGAAAATGCGATAAAATGCTACGCGATTGAGAGCAACAGCAGTTTGCTATCTGGCTGTTGTGGTGGGCCTGGTTATGTTAGAAAGTGATACCACCAAGAGATGGTGTGTTTAGGTGAAATACTGTAAGAATGATGATTGCATGTGTATTTTAACCATACATCATGCATTGAAAAACATGTCAGCTTAATTGGTTAAGGCTATTATTGCCTAAGAGATTGAATTTACACCTTCATGTGGGTGAGAATTTGTTAGTTACGATCTTCAGTGATCTTGCAGATGTCGGGGTGTGGAATGTCATATGTGGCCAGTTGGTAGCACTTCTGGGTCGTGGTATCTTATGCAAACACACCGACGATCTTGATGGAGTTACTACTCTTTTCGTGATTGGTTGACAGTGTCTTGTATGAGCCATGTTGCGCATATTAATATAATATATTGGCACATGATTTGAGGCTGATGATATATAGACATATATTCCCTATCTTTCTCTCCGAAATTGTGATTAGCTCCATGGAGTAGGAATGAGTCTGTGTGCATATGCATAGTTGTCAACATATTGGCATAATGATTATATTTAAATGAATTCTATCTATGATATGACAATATGATTCATTGTGTTAATACCATATCTGTATATCTGCTGTCATTTTTTATACTGCCATACTGGTATTGATGTAGAGGATCTCACCTCTTTGCTGTATTATATCTATTATACTATGTATATTTGATGAAGACCGATGAGAAGAGGAAGTTAGAAATTCTATTTATTGTCAGTGGCTGTTTTGTTGTTTGTTGAGATGGCAACAAGGCGCCAAGTATTGGGATTTGTCTGAGTACAGTTCCATGGTGGGACTGATGCTTGGAGGTTTAACTTAGATAATGAATGGTTTGTGTATACCGGGGACTTGAATTTGAATTTGAGCAGAACCTGTGATGGGATTCCTGTTTTGACTCAGTATATGTCAGTGCGTCTGGAGTTCACGATGCCTATTCGTGAGCTCTGGGGTGGTACTATTTATACACCATGGGAGAACTCGGTGGTGTCTTCAGTGAGAACCCCTGTTAGGCGAGTGATGTACCCGCTAGGGTTTTTTGATGATATTGAGGAGGAAGATCCTTCCGAGGGCCCAAATCCTTAGTTTTTAAAATATTTTAATAAGACAGTTTATGTTTTGATGTACATGTTATACATATTTATCTTTTGGAGTGTAATATTTATGTAAATTATTTAAGAACAAGGTTTGTAATATTAATGTATATTATGGTGAGTTTTGTTCTCATACAAGTTGTACTTATAGTTTTTAATTATTATTTTTACTTTCAGTTTTTCGCAAACAAAATTTTAAAATTAATGTTTTTTTACAAGATTAATTCTTTTACAACTTGGGTAAGTTATAGTAGGATTAGTCTTAAATGTGATACCCAACAGTTGGTGTTGCATTAGTTGGTATCAGAGCCCTGGTTAGAGTCTTTTAGGTTTTGTGGTTAGGTCTGTTTTGCTTGTGTTGTGTGAATCTTTGTGTTTTGGTTTTTAAAAGGTTACATTTGACTCTTATTGAGTTTTGTTTGATTGCTTGTGAAAAAAGCTATGTCTCGTGGTAGAGGTATACGTATGAATATGGAATATGATAACGACGCGATGACTGCTACTGCCGAAGCAATGCAGCAATGGTAGATGTGATTGTGTAACAAAATCAATGAGCTGCACAACAACAAGAAATAAATTCTGAAGCCCAGAATTTGTCTGAGTTTCATCGAAATAATCTGCCATAGTTTAGGGTCGAGTTTGATCCGGAGATGGCGACTTTGTGGATCAAAGAGCTGGAAAAGATTTTTGAAGGAATAAGATGTATAGATGACCGTAGAGTGACTTATGCTATGTTTATGTTGATGGGAGATTTTCAAAGAGTACTACAAGCTAAAAGAAGAGAGATTACATGGCAGGTATTTTGTGATGCATTTCTGGAAAATTATTTTCCTGAAAGTGCAAGGCATGCCAAGGAGATGAAATTTCTTGGGTTATGACAAGGTGGGATGACAGTTAATGAGTATGCTGTGAAGTTTGAGAGCTTGTCGATGTTCTCACGGTATCTCCAGATCCAGCTGGATGAGGTTTGGAAATACCGCAAGTTGAAGGAAGGTTTGAGAGTTGAACTGAAAAGGGGAGTATTACCAATGCGAATCAACTAGTTCTCAGCGTTAATGGATATGTTTTGCAGACTTGAGGAATTAGAGCCATCGCAAGATACAAGGAGTCGTAACTTTGGACCATCTAGGTTCCAAAGGGGAGGAAATAGTAACAACAACCGGTTTCAACAGAAACCATATTCCCGACCGTTAGGGAGTCAGTAACAATAACAACAATCACGTGGAGGAGGTTTGAGTGACCATCGTTTTGGTCAGACTGGCACTGCCAATGAGGTGTTTAAAGTGTGGAAAAGGTCATATGACGAGCGACAGCACGATCAAGGGAATAATTTGTTTTCGATGTGGAAAGCTTAGTCATATCTCGAGGGATTGTGATCAAGCGAAGGTGGAACCTTTAGTAAGTAACGTTTGTGTTGCTAAGCCACAAGTTAGTGGGCGAGAGTATACGATGAGTGGAGCTAAAGCCTCTCAATCTGATGATCTTATCAAGGGAGAAGGTGTCATATCAGGTAATCTTTTAACTATACTATATGATTCAGGTGTAACTCATTCGTTTATTGCATATGACTATGTGGATTGTTTGGGATTACCTATGTCTTCTTTGAACTTTTAATTGATTGTTTCTACACCTACTGTCAAACCTGTTAGTACTTCTAAAATATGCCTAAATTGTCCTGTGATCATCAATAATCGAGTCTTTTCTGTTGATTTAATTTGTGTACCTCTTACTGATATTGGTATAATCTTAGGAATGGATTGGTTATCTTCTAACCATATCCTATTAGATTGTTCTAAAAAGATTTTAGTATTTCCTGAGAATGAGGTTTCTGGATTGTTGACTGCTAAACAAGTCGAATCTTTATTAAGGGATAGAGCTCAATGATACATGTTGCTGTCTTCTTTAGAAGTTAAGAGTGAGAACGATGTGAATGCTATTTCTATTGTAAATGAGTTTCTTGAAGTTTTTCCTGATGAGGTACCCGGATTACCACTGTAAAGAGAGATAGAGTTTTCTACTAATCTTGTACCTGGAGCGGGTCCTATATCAATTGCACCGTATCGGATATCTCTGTCGAAATTAGTAGAGTTAAAGAAGCAATTGGAGGAACTATTGGAAAAATAGTTTATGAGACCTAGTGTTTCACCATGGAGAGCTCCAGTGTTGTTAGTCAAGAAGAAGGATAAAACTTCACGTTTGTGTGTGGACTATCACCAGTTGAATAAAGTTACGATAAAAATAAGTATCCACTTCCAAGAATTGATGATTTGATGGACCAATTGAAAGGAGCAACTATTTTCTCTAAAATACATCTGCGATCAAGTTATCATCAAATTCGTGTCAAGGTAGAGGATATACCTAAGACAGCTTTTCGAACATGCTACGGGCATTATGAGTATCTTGTGATGTCATTCGGAGTGACGAATGTTCCTGCGATATTCATGGATTACATGAATAGGATCTTTCCTCCATACCTAGACAGATTTGTTGTTGTTTTCATCGATGACATTCTGATCTATTCTCAAAATTAGGAAGAACATGTTAAACATCTCAATATAGTTCTCCATATTTTAAAAGAGAAGAAGCTGTACACAAAGCTATCAAAATGTGAATTCTGGTTGGAAGAAGTTCAGTTTTTGGGTCATGTGATTTCTAAGGAAGGAATTGTAGTGGATCTAGCAAAGGTAGAGATAGTTCTTCAGTGGGAAAGGCCAAAAACAGTGACTAAGATCTAAAGTTTTGTTGGATTAGATGGATAATACCAAAGGTTTATTGAAGGTTTTTCCAAGATAGCCAGACCCCTTACATAACTCACGAGGAAGAGTCAAGCTTTTGTTTGGACGGATGAATGTGAAGAGAGTTTCCAAGAATTGAAGAAAAGGTTGACTACCGCAGTAGTGTTGATTCTACCATATCCAAATGAGTCTTTTGAGGTATACTGTGATGCTTCTTATCAAGGTTTAGGATGTGTACTGATGCAAAACAGAAAAGTTGTAGCGTATGCTTCAAGACAACTGAAGGTACATGAAAGAAATTACCCAACGCATGACTTGGAACTTGTTGCTGTTGTTTTTGCATTAAAAATTTGGAGGCACTTTTTGTATAGGGCTACGTTCAATGTCTTCAGTGATCACAAAAGTTTGAAGTATTTGTTTGATCAGAAGGAGTTGAACATGAGACAGAGATGGTGGTTAGAATTTCTAAATGATTACGACTTCCAGCTTCAATATCATCCTAGAAAGGCAAATGTTATGGCAGGCTTTGAGTAGGAATATGCTCAGTGTTTCTGGTATGATGATCAAAGAGGAAAAATTAATAGAGCAATTTAGAGATATGTGGCTATCGGTAGAATTAGCGCCAGGAAGAATTCATTTGAATATGGTTACTATTTTGAATGATTTGTTAGAAGAAATTCGAGAAAAGCAGGAAGATGATCAATTTTTACAAAATGAGAGGGAATTCTTGAAGCAAGGTCGTGTGGCAACGGTTGAGGAAGGATCTAGTCTTAAGGTTCAAAGGTAGGATTTGTATATGACTGATCCCGATCTTAGGAAGGCAATTCTCGATGAAGCTCACACCAGCAGGTTGAGTATACATCCCAGAATGACCAAGATGTATCAAGACCTGAAGCGATTATTTTGGGGGCCTAGAATGAAGAGAGATGTTGCTGAGTGATGAACGATGTCGTACTCGCCTCAAAATAGACTAGGATTTAAATGGAATATAGCATAATGCATAACCTAGGTCATCTCCCAAGGATCAATTCGGATTTCTCAAGTATATTAAAAATTATCAAAAGGTAGGGGGTTTTATTCATCAAATAACAGAATGCAAATTCGATAGTAATTAGGAATAAATTCAAAACTGAAAACACCAATCCAAGGTCTTCAATTCAAGTGGCAGAGTTAAACATAGTTCAAAGAGAGTAAAATTCTTTATGCAATTTCTTCTGTTAATTTGAATTCAACTAGATAATCACCTAGAATTTGATCAACTTAAATAGAATCACAATCGCAATTCTTGATTAAGATTGAATTAAACACAATTTCAAATTAACATAGATTACCAATCGATGATCTATTCTCCATTAAATTCAGATTAATCAATCCAAATCTATCTTTAATTTCGAAAACATAATCATAAATCAATTAAAGAAGGAGAAGAGGAAAGAACACAATCAGAAATCACAAATAAACAAAAGAACTCAAAACTCTAACCACGATCATTGAATTCCTTGGATTGATTAGATCTTTAGCCTTCCATGGCCATCACCATTGAAAAGATACAGAACCTTCAGAGAAGAGAGAAAGAGAAAACGAAACTAGAGAAAATGAAAAGAGAGAAAAAAGGTTTCTTGATTCCAATCGTAAAACTCAAAAATTAGGATTCGTAAAGAGGTGTGTTTTTCGTATTCTGCCTTAACCTATTTGTAAATAAAAATTATTCTATAATTCCTAATTTAACCCTAGCCTAAACTGTAGCCCTCTGAATAAGCTTTTCAGAGACATATAATTTGCCTTATTTGGGTTTAAATTGAGAGAGTTAAGCCCAAATCAGTGAGGGAAGGTCCAAGCTTTATGACAGCAACAGTGTCCTAACTTCAAGGCTCAATTTCGCCCTGAATCCAACTGAATTAGAAAAACTGCATTAGACGCAAAATTGTGTATCTTCATCTCAACTTTCAGGGACACCAAGATCATCCAAATATGACATTTGTAGCCCAAGATATGGCCTGTATAAGAAAGAAAGGTCAAAATAAGTTAAATTTCAAAAATTAATAAAGGTTTTACAACTAAGCTCAATGAGGCCCAATCATCTAAAACTCACCCACAAACATAATATTGGATACAATTATCATCAATTAGGCCAAATATAAAGCAATAATGAATGCCTCAAAATTGATTGATAAAATTCCCCCACACTTGAACTTTTGCACTCCTAGGCAAAATACAAGAGACCAAAACTAGGGAATAAAGAAAAGCAAATGCAAGAATGCAAGAAAAGTAAAAACTCAAAAACTCAGAATGACTCAAATTCCAATGACATTCAAGTATGCAAAAGCTTACAAGCAAGAGGAGCAATAAAAGATTCAAAAGAACAAAACATCTATGAATTAAAATTTCTTCACATCTCCGACCAACAAGTAAGGTAGCTTCAACTTGAAAAGCATGAATTAAGAATGAAAGATCTTCACAAGATACACTCTCAATTCCTCAAGTGTTTACAAGGTAAGTATTTCACTCAATTCAACTCATGAACAATTACACTACCATAAGCTTGCTTATCTTCTACTTCTCCACTACTCAAAACACATGCACACAAAAATCAAGAGGACTTTATTCAAGGTTGTAATGAGGTCAAGGTAAGGGAAGGAAACAATATGGATATGGCAAAATAAATACCAAAAAGAATGAAAGAGCATTGTGAAGGAACTCAAATGACAAGTAACAAACATGAAATTTTATCCCGCAACTCCAAATAATGCATATTCTCCTTTACGAATTTCCTTATCTTCTTTTTCTTTCACAACCTTTCTTGAATTTATTCTTTTTCTTTTCTTTCTCTTTCTTTCTTTTTTTTCTCTTTCTTTTTCTTAATTCTATTTTTTTTTCATTTTTTTTAAATTTCACCAAACATCTTGCACATTGCATATCAAAGTACTCAACCCCCACACTTGAACATCAAAAGAGCTCCTCTAATGAAAATGAACCAATGCTCTCCTATTCCCTAAGGTAAAGGTAAAAACATGGTTTTTCACATAAGGCACAAAATGAGCTAAAACAAAGAATAGGCAAGTAGGCTCAAGTGGGTTAAACAAGGGAAAGTGATGCAAGGTTAGCTATTTGGCCAAAGTAGTTAATCAAGAAAGAATGCCTCAATCATGTTCATGCATATAAGTGAAAAATGTAGCCTCAAAAAGAATTTAAGCAAGTTCTAGAGTGATCAAATGACATAAGTGACAATCACACAAGAAAGAAGAGAATGGTGCAAATGTTAAATCCACCAATAAGCTCAAAATCTCACAAGGTATGCATCTATCAAACTTGATCCACCAATTCAAACATTCACCACCAAGCAAATTAAATTCAAGAAGAAAGAAAATTTATTCAATCATGTTATGAACCTTGAATTCCAATTATCAACTTACAAACCTCAAAACATCATTGGAAAGCAACTCAAAACACACTTGTGCCTTTTTTTTTAACAGAAAACAAAATTAAAAGAAGAAAACAAAAACAAAAATAGCAAAATAACACAAAATGCAAAAACAAAAAATAGAAAATAGAACGAAAAGCGAAAAACGAAAATGAAAACAAAAAATAGAAAACAGAATGAAATAGAAAAACAAAAATAGAAAATAGAAAATAGAACAGAAAACAGAAAATAAAAATGGAAAACAGAAAATAGAAGAATTTGTATGACAATAGAAATAGAAAAAGAGAAATAGTAGAACAACGAAAACAGGAAAATAAAAAAAATAGAAAAATAGAAACAAGAAAACAAAAATAGCAAAATTCCCTCCCCCACACTTAAATCACACATTGTCCTCAATGGCAACACAAATCGAAAGACAAGTAGACAAGTGAAATAAAAGAGCAAGGGAAGAGAACACCCTTATCAAGGTGGAAAGATTTGCACTTGGGGAAAGGTGGGCTTGTCCAAGGAGAGCTCTTCCACAAGTGCGGAGTGCGTGGGGCTCTCAAGAAAAGGCTTAAGATGGTGCCCATTAACCTTGACACTCTTATTAGTAGCTTCATTGGAAATCTCCACTACACCATAAGGAAAAATGTTAGTGACAACAAAAGGACCATCCCACCTAGAACGGAGCTTATCGGGCATGAGTTTAAGGCGAGAGTTGAACAAAAGCACTTTTTGGCCAATGGAGAACTCCTTTCGGGAAATCATCTTGTCATGGAAATGCTTAGTCTTTTCCTTATAGATCTTGGAATTCTCATAAGCCTCCAAACGAAGTTCCTCAAGTTGTTGCAATTGAAGCTTCCTCTCTAAACTCGCTTGGTCAAAAGCTAAGTTGCAACTCTTCACTGTCCAGTATGCACGATGCTCTATCTCCACTAGAAGGTGGCAACTTTTACCAAAGACAACCCTAAAGGGAGACATCCCTATAGGCGTCTTGTAATCAGTACGATGAGCCCAAAGAGCATCCTCTAACTGGCAGCTCCAATCCTTCCTATTTGGTTGTACCATCTTCTCCAAAATCTGCTTTATCTCTCGGTTAGAAACCTCGGCCTGCCCGTTAGTTTGGGGATGATATGCTGTAGACACTCTATGCATGACCCCATACTTCCGAAACAAGGCCTCCATAGTCCGGTTACAAAAATGAGTCCCTTGGTCACTAATGATAGCGCGAGGCACTCCAAACCTGCAAAATATGTTAGACCTGACAAAATCCACAACAACTCGAGCATCATTAGTCCTGGTGGCCTTGGCTTCCACCCATTTAGAAACATAATCAACCGCAAGCACAATATAAGAAAAACCAAAAGAAACAGGGAAAGAGCCCATAAAATCGATACCCCAAACATCAAAGACCTCGCAGAAAAGAATGGGCTGCTGGGGCATCTCCTGCCTGCAAGTAATGGCCACTCCTGCTCTCTGGCACTGCTCACAAGTAGTGAAAACCTGATGCGCATCTCTGAAAATGGTGGGCCAGTAGAATCCAGAGTCCAGCACCTTCCTAGCTGTCCGTTGTGGTCCAAAGTGTCCTCCAACTAGAGAGGCATGACAGAAATGAAGAGCTAACTGGATCTCATGGTCAGGTATGCATCTGCGAATCACCTGGTCACTACAAAATTTCCACAAATATGGATCATCCCAAACATAATATTTAGCATCACTTTTAAGCTTAGCTCTCTGTGATCTAGATGCATGAGGGGGAAAAACAGATGCAACCAAGTAATTAACTAAATCAGCAAACCAAGGGGAAAGTGAGGAATCATGTAGCTGCATAAGCTGCTCATCTGGAAAATCATCTCTGATAGGAGAAGGGTCAACAACTCCTTCGATCCTGCTCAAATGATCCACCACCAAATTCTCTGCGCCACTCCTATCTCTAATCTCTAAATCAAACTCCTGGAGAAGCAACATCCATCTAATCAATTGAGGCTTTGAATATGCCTTCTTTAATAGGAACTTTAAGGCTGCATGATTAGAAAAAATAACCACTTTAGAGCCAAGCAAATATGATCTAAACTTATCAAGTGCAAATACAATAGCAAGCAACTCTTTCTCAGTGGTGGTATAGTTAGCCTGGGCAGCATCTAAAGTCCTAGAAGTGTAGGAGATGACATGAGGTAGCCTGCCAACTCTCTGGGCAAGGATAGCTCCCACTGCATAGTTAGATGCATCACACATGAGTTCAAAAGGGAGTGTCCACTCGGGTGGCTGAATGATGGGAGTGGTGGTCAGAGCTATTTTGAGACAATTATAAGCCTCTCTATACTTGTCATTAAAATCAAAGACAACATCTTTCTGCAACAAGTTGGACATTGGAAGGGCCTTTTTACTAAAATCTTTAATGAACCGCCTGTAAAAACCTGCATGGCCAAGAAAAGAACGAACCTCTCGCACGCAAGAGGGGTAAAGCAACTGGGAAATAACATCAATTTTAGCAGGATCTACCTCTATACCCTTCCGGGAGATCACATGGCCTAAGACTATGCCCTGTTCTACCATAAAATAACACTTCTCATAATTAAGAACAAGGTTAGTCTCAATGCATCGATGCAAAACTCTATCCAGACTGTCCAAATAGGCATCAAAGGAGGACCCATAAATAGTAAAATCATCCATAAACACCTCAATGCAATCCTCTAAAAAGTCTGAAAAGATACTTACCATGCATCGCTGGAAAGTTCCAAGGGCATTGCATAGGCCGAAAGGCATCTTCCTATAGGCAAAAGTGCCAAAGGGGCAGGTGAATGTGGTCTTCTCTTGGTCCTCTGGTGCTATGTGGATCTGGAAATAACCTGAAAAGCCATCAAGAAAACAGTAGTAAGATTTTCCAGCCAAGCGCTCAAGCATCTGATCAATAAAGGGCAAAGGAAAATGATCCTTTCTGATTGCTTGGTTGAGCCGCCTGTAATCAATACAAACTCTCCAGCTACTCTGCATTCTAGTAGGAATTAGCTCATCACAATCATTTTTCACTACTGTGATTCCTGACTTCTTTGGAACTACTTGAACTGGACTCACCCAAGCACTATCTGATATCAGATAGATGATGCGAGCTTGCAGAAGCTTGGTCACCTCTTTCTTTACCACGTCCAGGATCAAAGGGTTGAGTCGCCTCTGTGGTTGTCTCACTGGCTTAGCTCCATCCTCAAGTAGTATCCTGTGCATGCACATAGACGGACTAATGCCAGGAATGTCAGCCAAAGTCCACCCGATAGCTCTCTTATGCTTCCTTAGTATTTGCAGCAACCTCTCCTCCTGCTCAGCATGGAGGGCAGTAGAAATAATCACTAGCATCTTCTTACCCTCCCCTAAGTATGCATACTTAAGGTGTTGTGGAAGTTGCTTAAGCTCTAGTATAGGTGGCTGAACTACAGATGGAAGTATCCTGGTGGTATGAACTATGTCTACAACCTGTAACCCTACACAATCCAAACTATTACATTCTGACTCCGTGGAATTCACAGCTACACCACCATCAAACTGTTCAGAACCTGTAAAATCTGCATCAAAATCTGCATCAAAATCATCATGTAAATAGGATGCAATCTCAGCACAAACACTGCACATTTCAGACTCAATACAAGTAGGACAAGTGTAAATATCATCAAAATCATCAAAATCTGGGAAATCAATAGCAAGGAACTCAGATAGGTTATCATCAACTATATCAGCTAGCAAATCTATATGGAAAACAGAATGCTCCTCCATGGGGTGCTTCATGGCATCCAAAATGTTAAATCTGACCACACTATCTCCAAACTCCATAGAAAGAGTGCCTGTATGGACATCAATCTTGGTTCTAGCAGTTTTGAGAAAAGGTCTGCCAAGAATGATGGGAGCCTTGTTGGATTCAGATTCTCCATTCCTATCCAAAATATAGAAGTCTGTAGGAAAGATCAAATCATTAACTCTAACAAGGACATCTTCAATGAGTCCAGTGGGGTATGCATTACTCCTGTTTGCTAACTGAATGATAGCTCCTGTATTCTGTAGAGGTTCAAGGGAAAGAAAGTTAAACACAGACATAGGCATAACATTAATTGAGGCACCTAAATCCAATATGTCATTTTCGAATTTGCTATTGCATATGGTGCATGGAATAGTAAAAATCCCTAGATCCTTGCATTTTTGGGGCATTGTAAGCTGAATAAGTGCAGACACATTTCTCCCTATACTGATCTTCTCATTTCCCTTTAACCTCTTTCTGTGAGTGCACAGGTCCTTAAGAAACTTGGCATATCTTGGAATTTGTTTGATTGCTTCAATGAGAGGAATGTTCTCCTCAACATTCCTAAAAGTCTCCAAGATCTCCCTATCTGTGTTAGTCTCAAAAGTCTTCTTAAGCTGCACGACCCTCTGAGGGAATGGTAGTGGGACGGAATGCTCTTGCTCATCAGTAACTACACCAGGAGTGGGGTCAGAATCTGTTTTCTTTATTGTGCTGCTACATGGAATTTCTGATATAGCTTGTTGCTCCTGATTCCCCTTATCTAATCCATGTTGCAACCTACAATTTGGTGCATCAACAGCCTTACCAGATCTGAGAAAGATGGCACTCACATTTCTTGGATTCACCACAGTTTGTGCAGGCAACTTGTCAGAATCTTATGTCTGTAATTGGTTCATTGAACTAGCAAGCTGTCCAATCTGGTTCTCCAAATTCTAAATGGTAGCTTCTGTCCTCTGCTGGAACTGCAAGTTGTTCACCGCCATTTGCTTCATCAAATCCTCCAAGGTTGGCTCAGATTTAGGAGGTATTGTAGTGAGCTGCTGCATATTCTGCTGTTGCTGTAGGAAATATGGCTGATATGGTCTACTGGAACCTGCGGTGGACTAGAAGGGTAGCTGCTGCTGTTGCTGCCTAAATTGAGTAGGGGCAGGCTGTGTAAAGGTATTTCCCCACCTCAGATTTGGATGATTTCTTCAACCTGAGTTATATCTGTTGGAGGACAAATCGTAGCTCTGTTGTTGCTGCTGCTGAGGCCTATTATTGTAGATGTTTGCTGCATAGACCTGAAGGGTACCATCAGTATCAACCTCTTGCAATGTAGGGCAGGCATTTGTTGGATGATCAACAGAAATGCAGATTCCACACACTCTGGCAGGAGCTACTGCAGCAGGCTTCTGTTGTTGAGTCATAGCCAATTGCCTCACCAAGGATGCAAGGTCATCAATTTTGCTCTCCAATTTTCTGTGATCTACAGCATAAATTGCCTCAATTTCGTGGACACCTCTACTCAATACCACTGAGTTACTTCTGGTGCCAAACTACTGGGAATTAGTGGCCATATTCTCAATTAATTCTCTTGCAGCCATAGGGGTCTTGTCTACCAATGCTTCTCCACTAGCAGAATCAATCATGCTCCTATCTATAGGCAACAAACCTTCATAAAAATACTGGATTAGTAACTGGTCACTAATCTGATGGTGAGGACAGCTAGCACGCATCTTCTTGAATCTTTCCCAGTATTCAGACAATGGTTCTCTGTCAAACTACCTGATGCCACATATCTCTTTTCGGATTGATGCAGCCCTTGATGCAGGAAAGAATTTCTCCAAAAATAGCGTCTTAAGATCATTCCAACTAGTGACAGATCTTGGATGCAAATAATACAGCCAGTCCTTAGCAGCATCCTATAATGAGAAAATGAATGCTCTAAGTTTGATGTGATCTTCTAAGATGCCTTGAGGCTTCATGGTAGAACACAATGTGGAACTCCTTGAGGTGCTTATGAGGATCTTCTCCTGCATGACCATTGAACTTAGGCAGCAAATGAATCAATCCAAATTTAAGTTCAAATGGAACATCAACATCAGGATACTGAATGTATAAAGACTGATATGTAACATCAGGAGCAGCCAGCTCCTTCAAGGTTCTATTATCCATAATCTCAGTATGCTCAGTAGAATCAGAATTGAAAGATGGATCAGTGACAGAAAGTGCAGAATCAGAAAATTCAGAAGCAGAATCACTAGTATGATAAGTATGTGAAGAATCACTACTTCCTATATGCTCAACAAATGCAGAATCAAATCTATTAAACCTATGCAAGGTATGAAAAGTCCTATCTATCTCAGGATCAAAATTATGCACAAAACTAGGATTGGACCTAGTCATATAACATGCAAAACTCGAAAATAGCAAAACAAGCAAAATTTACTATCAAACAGTAAAAATGCACTAAAATAAATCTAATTGACATATCAAATGATTTTTAAAAATTATGGGACCACCACACACTAAAAACTACTCAAAAAGGGAACTTAAAAATGTAATAAAAAAATATTCAAAAATTAAAAAAAGTGGTCTAAACGATGGAATTTGGATTAAAAATGAGTGACCTTAGTAACAGTAAGCCTCTCTTAGAATGCCCTTTTCCTTCAAGGGAATAAGTCTCAGCTCAATCTAAAATTAGGCCCTTTTTCCAGAAATTATAAAACTGCCCAAAATCCTTACCAGATGATGAAAATTAGCTAAAATCTGAACACCTGATCCCTTCCTGCATAATTTGGCCAAAATCCATCGTTTGGTAGGGTTTTTGAGCAAATTTAGGTGAGACAATGGCATTTTTGTAATTTTTGGGTGAACAAACATGCTCAGAATGAGCTGAAAATTGGTGGGTTGAAGGAAAATGGCCTTCTCCACAAGGAGGGATCACTTTGCTCCAAATGACGTTTTACCCTTGGAGACCAAATTTCAGCTCAATCAAAGTTGGCCAAATTACATTTTGTTCTCCCCTGCACCAGAAATTAGGAAAATAGTGTTAGCAATGTATGAAACAGTGGTAAGAAGCTAGTAACACGCCCAAAATGAATGTATAACACTCACAATAAGGTCTTGCAATGCAATTGGCAATAAGATCAACAAAAGGATGGTCAATAGCAGAAAAAAAATCAATAAAACAGTAACAATGCAAAAACAGCAGCAGAATGAACAAAAAACACAATGCAGCAGATTACTTGTGCAACAGAATCACGAAACGGCACAATTATGTGTTGTGTGTTGTGTGCACAAATCAGGAATGTGTTGTGTACTGCAATGCACAATAACAAGAATCACGAAATTTGCAGCAAGTGAAACTAAGCCAATGCAATAGTAATCTAATGTAATAGTGCAGCAGAATGCAGAATCTGTAAAAGAAAAAAATAAAAAAAATAGCAAAATGCAAAAATGACAGAGACAGCAGAAACGGCAGAATAAGCACAATGCAACAATTATGATCAGAATGCAAAATGGATAATGCACCAGAAATGCAATTACATAAATGTAACAGAATTTGTTTTGACGAAACAGAAGGCAAATGCAAAAACAAGGCACGAAACAGAATGCAAAACAAAATGTGGAAACAGGAACAAAATGCAACTACAACTTAAACTTAATAATAAATAAAAAATAAAAAAAAATGAAAAGATCCCCAGCATCGGCGCCAAATTTTGATGAGCGATGTCGTACTCGCCTCAAAATAGACTAGGATTTAAATGGAATATAGCATAGTGCATAACCTAGGTCATCTCCCAAGGATCAATTCGGATTTCTCAAGTATATTAAAAATTATCAAAAGGTAGGGGGTTTTATTCATCAAATAACAGAATGTAAATTCGATAGTAATTAGGAATAAATTCAAAACTGAAAACACCAATCCAAGGTCTTCAATTCAAGTAGCAGAGTTAATCATAGTTCAAAGAGAGTAAAATTCTTTATGCAATTTCCTCTGTTAATTCGAATTCAACTAGATAATCACCTAGAATTTGATCAACTTAAATAGAATCACAATCGCAATTCTTGATTAAGATTGAATTAAGTACAATTTCAAATTAACATAGATTACCAATCGATGATCTATTCTCCATTAAATTCAGATTAATCAATCCAAATCTATCTTTAATTTAAAAAACATAATCATAAATCAATTAAAGAAGGAGAAGAGGAAAGAACACAATCAGAAATCATAAATAAACAAAAGAACTCAAAACTCTGACCACAATCATTGAATTCCTTGGATTGATTGGATCTTTAGCCTTCCATGGCCATCACCATTGAAAAGATACAGAACCTTCCGAGAAGAGAGAAAGAGAAAATGAAACTAGAGAAAATGAAAAGAGAGAAAAAAGGTTTCTTGATTCCAATCGTAAAACTCAAAAATCAAGATTCGTAAAGAGGTGTGTTTTTCGTATTCTGCCTTAACCTATTTGTAACTAAAAATTATTCTATAATTCCTAATCTAACCCTAGCCCAAACTGTAGCCCTCTGAATAAGCTTTTCAGAGACATATAATTTGCCTTATTTGGGTTTAAATTGAGAGAGTTAAGCCCAAATCAGTGAGGGAAGGTCCAAGCTTTATGACAGCAACGGCGTCCTAACTTCGAGGCTCAATTTTGCTCTGAATCCAGCTGAATTAGAAAAACTACATTAGATGCAAAATTGTGTATCTTCATCTCAGCTTTTAGGGGACAACAAGATCATCAAAATATGACATTTGTAACCCAAGATATGGCCTATACAAGAAAGAAAGGTCAAAATAAGTTAAATTCTGAAAATTAATAAAGCTTTTACAACTAAGCTCAATGAGGCCCAATCATCTAAAACTCACCCACAAACATAATATTGGATGCAGTTATCATCAATTAGGCCAAATATAAAGCAATAATGAATGCCTGAAAATTGATTGATCACTGAGCACGTGTCATCTTGTCTTGTGTATCAAAAGGCAAAGGTTGAACATCAAAGACCAGCAGGTATGCTACAACCCCTAACTATTCCATAATAGAAATGAGATAGTATTGCAATGGATTTTGTTACTAGATTACCAAAGACTAAGAAAGGTCATGATTCTATATGGGTCGTTGTTGATCGGCTTACAAAGTCTGCTCACTTCTTGCCAATCAATATAAAGTATCCAATGAAGAAGTTGACCCAGGTGTACATTAGTGAAATTGTTAGACTTCACGATGTACCCTCTAGTATAATTTCAGATAGAGATCCAAGGTTTACATCAAGATTTTGGAAAAGTCTACATGAAGCAATGGGGACTAAACTTCTTTTGAGTTCTGCATACCATTCGCAAACTAATGGTCAAACGGAGAGGACTATGTAGTCACTGGAGGATCTGCTAAGAGCTTGTGTGTTAGAACAAAAAGGGAGTTGGGATGAATTCTTGCCTTTAGTAGAATTCGCCTATAACAACAATTTTCACTCAAGTATAGGGATGGCACCCTATGAAGCGCTGTACGGACGACGATGCCAAACACCTTTGTGTTGGTATCAAGATGGAGAGAGTATGACCATAGGACCTAAGATGGCGCAACAAACGACAGAGAAGGTGAAAATGATTAAAGAGAAAATGAGGGCAACTCAGAGTAGACAGAAAAGTTATGCTAATAAAAGGAGAAGACCTTTTGAATTTGAGGAAGGTGAGCATATATTTTTGCAAGTCACATCCACGACTGGTGTTAGAAGGGTTATAAATCCAGAAAACTCACTCCTAAATTCATTGGACCCTATCAAATTCTTCGTCGAATAGGTCCAGTCACTTATTAAATAGCTTTACTGCCTTTTTTTTCCAACCTTCATAATGTTTTCCATGTGTCCCAGTTAAGAAAGTATATTCCCGATCCAACTCATGTCATTCAGCCTGATGAGGTACAATTGAAAGAAAATTTGACGTATAAGACACTTCCTGTTAAGATTGAAGACAGGGAGGTGAAGTAACTCAGAGGGAAAGTGATTCCGTTAGTAAAAGTGATTTGGAATGAAACAACAGGAGATTCTACATGGGAGATGGAAGATAAGATGAGGGAACAATATCCATAATTATTCTAAGGTATAATAAATTTTGGGGACAAAATTCTTTTTGTGGGGGAGAATTATAACACCCCAAGATTTGTTATTTCTTAGTAATGTCTGAATTGTACTATTTTGTGATTTCTGTGTGCTATAAAATTATTTTGACTGTTCTGTGACTATTTTTGATCATTGTGTGTGATTTACTCCGAGTCAGGAAAATAATAATTTTCGGGTCGGGGAAAATCTTTGACGATTTATTCGGAGCCAGGGATACGTTACCCGATCTTTTAATTTTAGAATTTATCTGTGAAATAAAAATATTTTGTGTATTATTTTATTGGACAGTATCTGCTGAATTGCAGGCAGTAGTTTCTGCTAATTGGGTAATAGATCCTGTATATTTTATCCGTAGGGTAATAGACTGGGAAAAATCTTTGTGACTCACAATTTGATGAACCAATAGGAATTAGTCAATGATAATGGCTTGAATTTTCTTAACCAATAGAAAGTGGTCGACAATAATGGTTAGACTAATTAATCAAGAAACTAAGTAAGCTAATTAAGTAGTTAACCATGTAACTAAGTGAACTAACTAACTAAACTAAGTGTAACTAGGAATTAATTGAAATCAAAACTTAGTTACTTACCTCTATGTGCTCCACGAACACTAGGTGGTTCTAGGGAGTTATTGAACAATCTATTCATCTATTATGACCAAAGGATGACCATCTAATGACCTAAGCCATGTGAGGCCATGTGATTGATTTCTATCTTGATTGAACAAGTCTTGAACTTTCTATGCATGCATCTACACGGCTATGCACTAGAGAAATAGGCTATCCTACTTCATTTCTATCACTTTGTGACTTACAACATTTTTCTCTGTTCTCTCTCATCCAAGAACAAACACAAAACTCCATTCTCTTCCTTTCTTGAAGCATTCGGCCACCACCTTCAAAGCCAACATCCAAGCTTCCAAAATTTCATTTAATCTCATTTTCCTTACCTATATGCTATTCTAAACACTTTTCATCTTATAAGTTTCACTTAGTTCATCCTTTTGGTGCTTCTAAATCAAGCTAGAGTTTTCTACTTTACAAGGTAAAGTTCTTTTTTCTTGTTCCTAAGTTTGATTCTTGAGTTTCTAAGCCATGATTGATCCATGATTTCTCTTTGTTAAGCTTTGTTTGTGACTTTAGTTTGGTTTAAGCTTGTTAGGGTTTTCTTTAGAGGCTCACAAAATTCCTAAGAGGCCATACAAGAAGGGTTTTTGCCTTCCTTGAAGTAAGAGGGAGATTAACCTCATCAACCATGTGTTGGTGGTGAGGAAATGACTTGTTTGTGGTGAAAAATCTATAAGGATTTATTCACTTGTATAGTTTAAAGCTTGCTTTGTTTGTGGTGATTTTTGGTTGGTATACTTTATAACTTTGATTATATGCTTGAATATGTGATTGTGGAAACATGATTGATTATTGTATTAAGTAGGATGTGATTCACATGATGAGGAAGTATATGAAGGTTTCAAAGAACCTATGAAGGCTCACGGCCATAACACCATAAATGGAGTAAAATGTTTTAATTTATTTTCCTAATCATGGATTTGTTACTAAGTGGCTTCCAGTACTCAATAGGGGGGTGAATTGAGTATAAAAACTTTTCGCAAACCTCTTTTAGTGAAAACACAAATATTAAAACTATTAAATAAAAGCAGAGAAATAACGAGATGTAGAAGAAAAGCTTAAGAAACAACAAAGAATAAATATGCAATAAAATAAAGCTGCGTAAAATAAAGAGATTAAGAAGAGAGAAGCAAGCACAGTATTTATCCTGGTTCGACCACTAACCCACTTGTAGTCTACATCCAGTCCTAGAAACAATAGCCGAGATTTTTCACTATGTATACAAGCTTCAATAGGTGCTTGCAACCGTTATACAAAAAAGCACTTTTCACACACAGGAAAACTCTACCCTTGTGCTAAAGTCTCAGCCTGCAGGGATACCTCACCCTTATACAAACTTTGAGGGATACCTCACCCTCGATATAGAATAGTAGAAAATAGATGAAGAGAAACTCTCACTCAGAGCAAATTATACAAATTGAAGTGCTAATGGAGCTTTCACAGAATATATCAAAGTTTTAATCGAAAAAGTGCGTAGCAAATAAATTCACGAGTTAGTGCAAGTAGAAAATGATTCAGGGTGTTAGGCAATTTTAGACGTGACCCAAGGCTCTTCTATTTATAGAGAAAATTTCAAACAAAAGGCCGTTGGGTGTAATTAAATCTCATAAAAGCAAATTAAAAGCCTGTTTGTTTCCATATCAGTACGTAAACAACTGTGTTTATTCGAATAGCTAAAGCTGTTATTCGAATAACATTGTTTGATAAAAACTTCGTGAAAAGCAAACTGATAAGAGTTATTCGAATAACATTAAGTTTATTCAAATAACTCTTTAAAAACAGAGTTCTGAAAAACCAGTATTATTCGAAATAACTACTAAGTTATTCGAATAACTCATTTTAGAAAAATAGTTCTGGAGGCCCTTTTAATCGAATAGTCAATGTATTATTCAAATAGCCATTTTAGAAAACAGAAGCTTTCAGCAAGATTTAAAAAGGCATTATTCGAATAACTTAAGTTGTTATTCGAATAGCAGTTTAGGAAACAGGAAATACTGAAAGGTTTTATTCGAAGAGCAGGAACATTATTCGGATAAAGCTATTAAAAATAGTTTTTAAGATAATTCATTTCAAAAGGTCAATTTTATTTTCCTCTCAAAACAGTGAGATATTAAAGTTTAGAAAAGGTGTGTTCTATATAAGCACGATTATCATGCAGAGTAGCCATATTTGCTCCAAAGTAACTAGAGTAAGAGCAGTAGCAGGGGCATCAGCAGGGGCAGCAGGTGCAACAGGGGCGTCAGCAGGGTCATCCTCATCATCAGCCTCATCTGGGTACACCTAACCTTCATCAGTCTCGATCATCTTCATTTTGTGCAAGGTGTGGGAGCCGAAGACATTGTGATGAGTCAAGGTGTAACACCCACCGTAGGGTGTCAAATTTATGTTACTTAATTACCAAAATTACCCTCAAGTTCCATATAAGGTGATGTTGTAATAAAAATATGAGTTGTAAAATTTTTTTTTTCTTCTTTGACAACTATAAAATAAACTTAGCAGAAAATAAAATATTATAGCAACCTCACACATAGTTTACATCATATACATATTACAAATGTGCTGTCAAGATTATTTATTTACAGACCATGCCTCAAACTATAAACACACTTAAATAATTACACACATAGCTTATATTAGAGTTCAAACTTGCCCAAGTTTAACTAAGTAGCAGACCCCTCAGACGGGTCCTCCTCGGGTTCCTCAGCAGATAGGAATCCGTTATGACAAGTAGCCCTCCGGACAGGTGTCCGGGCTGACGATACTATGCTGATTTCTGTTGGGACACAATTCCTAGTATCCCAATATCGCCTGATATGCAAAGGAAATTCAACATTAACAAAAATAGTCACACAGAAAAATGGATCCCCGCGAAACAACCTACTAATACTAACAGTCAGATACCCCTCGTAAATAAGTCCTCGCTCATCGGAACTTGTTCTCCATTCTCTAGCTCCTCCGTGAAATTGTAGACATACATAACCGAAGAAACTAGCTCTTGACGTCATACTGTCAAAATTCTGCGTTCCCAGCCGTGAAAACTAGTTCTTCTTCTCCTTCTTGTACTGTTTCTTTCTCAACGTCTTCACCCAATTATAAATACAATATACAAATATACATGCAAAGAGGTGAGATCACCTACGCCAATATCAGCATGCTAGCACAGAGATAAAATAACAGCATACCATATAAACACGTCATATTACAGATATGACATCAACATATTATCAATCAAAATTAACATTTAATAATTGCAGGAGATGCCATCTACACTAAGCAGATATTTATAATTATCATAATCAATATTTCACAACTATTATATCTCACAGATGTAAGCATTTACGTTAATGTATGAACATATAGACTTGATTTCCTACTCCATGGAGCTAAACTCAGGTCAGAGAAATTGATCGAAAAGATCTGCCGGTACCACGTGCCTCAGACCAAGTGCTATAATTATATCTTGCACATCTAGCACATACACGACAGTCTTTGTCAGATCTCGATTAAGAATAGTATCTCGGTCCAGATCATCGATGTGTTGCATCGGTCGAACCCACGGTGCAGAAGAGCTACCAACTGCCCATTGCGAGCAACCCGCACCCCGATGCCCCCAAGGTCCACAAGTGACCTACACTACGCGTATCGCACCTACTCAAGAGGTGTACGTTTCTCCTAGGCAATTAGCCATATACAGTCCATCGGACTATTTTCAATGTATGTGTAATGCACCAATTACCAACCAAAGGTAAATCACATAATTTCTCATACAAGGTTCAAATACTATTTTACGTTCGTAAAATGGATTAATGCCAATTACAGGCAAACTTCTCAATTTCTTGTACGGCATTCACATACTGATTTTAACTGTAAAGTTTACTATATAATTCATAGCAAAATTACATTATCGCATTTTTCTCATTTGCAAAAATATTTTTGTCACATTTTCACAGTCACGTAATATTTTATTACGTAAACAACGATTTGTAACATTTTTTGTTAATTTAAAAAAATTGCGTAACAATTTTCTACTGTATTCTAAATTACACAAATATATTCTTTTGTTTTTAAATCGCATAACAATTTTTTTTCTCTACAACATTTTGATTGTGTAAAATATTTAAACGCTTTAAAAATTGCGTAGAAATATTTTAATGTTTTTCAAATTGCGTAACTCAAAATTTACATTTTTGAGTTCCATAAATCATTTTTCACCGTTTTTACCCTTCGTAAAATATTTCTTAACATTAAAAATATTACTTCAAACTTTTCTTATAATAATATAATTTCTTACTTTATTCCCTTCTTATTCTTAGTCAAAAATCTTTTCCTTAATATATTTTCTCAAAATCACTTTTTATTGATCTAGTTTTACAAAATCACAGCTTAGTTGATTTAATTACTATTTCTAACTTTAAATTTCCTAACATTTTCCAAAACCCAATAAATAAATTCTACGTTAGTAAATTTAAGTTACAAACGTTTTCTTTTATATTTCTAAATCACTTCTAAAAATTGATTCTCTTTAAAGTAATTTGAAGTTCAACACTTTCAATCTTCTATTTCTTTTATTTATGAAAATTCCACTTCACTTAATTGATAACACTTTAATTCCCTTTCCAAAATCCTTATTTGAAAATTCTTGTATTTTATAACATCAAAACATTTTTCTAAATTATCAAAACCTTATAGATGGCCATTGAAACCATGAAATATTTTTTTCTTTCTAACTTAAATAAATTCCATTCTTGTTTCTACAAAAAAATAAATTCATGAAAACATAACTCAAAACTGTGTGCATTCTTTTTTTTGCAAAACAAACCCTTTTGTTTATTTTCTTTACTTCTCAAATCATTCAATTTTATCATTCATGAAAATATAATTTTGTGAACACCAAATTGGTTGGTGTCTTGGCCAAAAATTTGCTTAAGTTTAAGGACAAAAAATTAACTCCATTGTTCTTGAAAAATTTCAATAGAAACCCTAGTTTTGGAAGCTCAAAACTGTGACCTTTTCTTTCATCATAATATATTCAATATATCTTCATCATGCATATCATAAGCATACCATATAAGCAAAAAAAAATCATACTAAGCATGCATACACAAGTAAATTATGCAAAGCATATCAAGCATAGACAAAAATAATCAAAGCACATAACACACACAAATTATTATATGACCATGGATATGAATCCTCACATGGATTCACCATCCATCAAATATAAAACCATCTCTCACCACCATGCTTGGTTGGTGAGATGGATCTCCCTCTTACCTCTTGAAGAACCACAAAAGCTCCTTGCTTTGGATTTAGAACAAGATCTCCACCAATAAAAGTCTCTTGAACATAAAACAAACCTAAATAAATTAGTATATTAAGCTTGATTAAGAGGAACCATGGATCAAAAATGGTTTAGAACATGAAAAAGAAAATAATAAATGAAGTTTCCTTACACTTCACCAACAAAACTCTATAACTTGATCTTTGTAAAAGTCCTTCAAGATGGAAGATTTAGAGAAAGTCTTCAACATGAAAGTTGTTTAAAATAAGGTAAGGATTCAAGAAACTAGGTTGTATGAAATTAAAAAGTGATGGAGGAGAGGTTTAGGGTGCTTGGCCGAATGGTCTTCTTTAGGGAGAGAGAATGGAGTTTTCTTTGGTTTGTTTCTTGAAACTGAAGTGAAATAGGTGAAGATATGATAATATGAAGTGTAGAAATGAATTACTTAGTCTTCAAAGCTATGCATGGCCGTAGCTTGCATTGGAGAATGGTGGAAAGTGAAGTTTGAAAAAACATGATCATTAATGATCAATAGGAAAATAAATGATGGTCTTGACACTTGACTATTGCCTTCATCTTTTTCTTTGGCCTAAAATGCCTATTCAAAGTTGTCTCCCCTCTCCCTTGCATCTCCAAACTGTCCCCCCTTCCATTCTTCATAAAATGTGACAAATTTCATAGCCATCATCCTAAGCCATCCTAACCCTTGATTAAAAGAATGGTTTGGATTAAAATAGCTATTAGGTTTAGGTTATAGATGGAAGACTTTATTTGAGCCATTGAATCATTTTTGGCTTATAATCCTAATCATTGAATGTGTCTCCAAAATGAAGGGTCAAGATTACAGCTTCAAACTTTACACCCAAGGGTCCAAAATGGTTATAGTCATTTTTTATGACCAATTCTCCACCATTGATCTAAATCTAAATCCAATGGTCATTAATGATCCATCTCCATCATTGATTAAATCTACATCCAAGGGTTGATAATGGTCATAGCCATTTATAAGACTAAATCTCTACCCTTGATTTAATTTCCATCCAACGGTTATAGTTGATCCTATTCACTTTTAAGATCAAATCTCCACCATTGATTAAATCAAGATTAAATCTCCAATGGTAATTAAATCGATGGTGGATATCTAAACCACCAATGTTGACTTAACAGTATAGAATTTTATTTTTATCTGTTATAACCCCACAAGAGAATATATTTACTGTATTTTTATCGTCTGATAATTAAATACTGTACAAAATATAGTAAAGGAAATTTTCTAAAACTGTTTTTGGATTCAGGTTTAGTAAGATTCCCTGTCTCCGTCTAAACAGTACAAATTTTTCTATACGTAGAAAATTTTTTCACTTTGTGGGACCCACCTGGGCCCACATACACCCCCGGGCCCACAAACAGTAAAAATTTTCATAATCACACATAAAATCATAAAAATTAGAAAACTCACAAATATCAATTCAAATTACGTAAAATAATTAAGACTTTTCAGTAAAAATTAAATTACGTAAAATTTTTCCAGCCCAAAAATTATTATTTTCCTGACACGGAGCAAATTACTCAAAACGATCAAATATACAGGCAAAATATTCAAAATAATTTTACAGTACACAGAAATACTAAACAGTAGAATTTTGTTAACTGTCAAAATTACTATTCCTTAGATAGAAAGTTCGGGGTGTTACAACTCTCCCCCTCTAACAAAAGTTTCGTCCTCGAAACTTGATAAACTCGATTTCACACTTTTATAATAAATATGGATATTGTTCTTTTATCTTTTCTTCTAGTTCCCATGTGGTTTCTCCACTTACATCATTCCAAACTATTTTAACCAAAGAAATTTCCTTACCTTGAAGTTGCTTTGTCCTTCGATCTTCAATCTTTACTGGAAAAGTTTCATAGGTTAAATTTTCCTTCAGCTGTATTGTATCTAGCTTGATAACATGAGTAGGATTAGAAATATATTTCTGTAGTTGTGATATGTGAAATACATTATGAAGATTTGACAGAAAAGGTGGTAATACAATCTGATATGCCACCGAACCTACTCGACGTAAAATCTGATACGGTCCAATAAATTTTGGAGTGAGCTTTTTAGATTTAAGCACTCGCCCAACACCCGTCATAGGCGTCACTCGCAAAAATACATGGTCACCTTCTTCAAACTCAAGAAATTTTCTCCTTTTATCAGCATAGCTCTTTTGCCAAGTTTGACTCATTCTCATTTTGTCTTGTATCATCTTCACTTTCTCAGTTGTCTGTTGAACAATCTCTGGTCCTAACATAATACATTCACTGTCTTGATATCAACATAATGGTGTTCTACATTGTCTCCCATACAATGTTTCATAAGGTGCCATCCCTATACTTGAATGGAAACTGTTGTTATATGTGAATTCTATCAATGGCAAGAATTCATCCCAACTTCCAGTTTCTTCCAGAACACATGCTCTCAACAAGTCTTCTAACGATTGAATCTTCCTTTTTAACTGACCATCAGTCTGTGGATGGTAAGCAGAACTTAAACGTAGCTTTGTTCCCATCGCTTCTTGCAAACTACCCCAAAATCTCGATGTAAACCTTGGATCTCGATCCGAAATGATACTGGATGGTACACCATGAAGTCTAACAATTTCACTGATGTACACTTGAGCCAACTTTTCCATTGAGTATTTAATATTAATCGGTAAAAAGTGCACTGACTTAGTAAGCTGATCAATAATTACCCAAATGGCATCATGACCCTTCCGAGTCTTTGGTAGTCCCGTCACAAAATCCATTGCTATATCATCCCATTTCCATTCGGGAATAGGCAAAGGTTGCAACATTCCCGAAGGTCTTTGATGTTCCACCTTAGCCTTCTGACAGACTAAACAGGATGATACATACTCAATAACATCTTTCTTTATGCTTTGCCACCAATATAATTATTTTAAATCCTGATACACCTTTATGGCTCCTGGATGCATACTCAACTTACTCCTGTGAGCTTCATCCAAAATCAATCTTCTAAGATCCAGATCATTAGGCACACAAACTCTTCCTTGAAACTTCAAAATTCCATTAACACCTTCGCTAAATTCCAATACTGCTCCTTGGCTCTTTGCTTCTTTTGCTTCTTGCAAATATTGGTCACTGTTTTGTCCTTCACGGATTCTATCCATCAAATCATTTGAAATGGTGATCATGTTTAAACGTATCTTGCCCGGCGTCAATTTCACAGATAATCGCATATCCCAAAATTCTTCTATCAACTCCTTTTCTTTGGTCATCATAACAAAAGCACTAAGTATTTTTCTACTCAACGCATCCGCTATGACATTCGCCTTTTTGGGATGATACTGCAATTGAAAATCATAATCTTTCAGAAACTCTAACCAACGCCTCTGCCTCATGTTCAACTCTTTTTGGTCAAACAAGTACTTCAAGCTTTTATGATCACTAAAAATAGTGAACGTAGCTCCATAAAGAAAATGTCTCCATACTTTCAACGCAAACACCACAGCTGCCAACTCCAAGTCATGAGTCGGATAATTCCTCTCATGATTTTTCAACTGCCTTGAAGCATAAGCCACCACCTTTCGGTTTTGCATAAGTACACAACCCAATCCTTAGTATGAAGCATCACAATATACTTCGAAAGGTTCGTTTGGATCAGGTAGAATCAATACTAGTGAAGTACTCAATCGTCTTTTCAATTCTTGAAAACTTTCTTCGCATGCATCAGTCCACACGAACGGTTGATTCTTTTGTGTAAGTTGGGTAAGAGGTCCTGCAATCTTTGAAAACCCCTCAATGAAACGTCTATAGTAACCAGCTAATCCGATAAAACTACGGATTTCTGTTATAGTCTTTGGTCTTTCCCATTCCAAAACTGTCTTCACCTTTGAAGCATCAACTTCAATTCCTTTCTCCGATATCACGTGTCCCAAAAATTGAACTTCGCTCAACCAAAATTCACATTTGGACAACTTGGCATACAACTTATTCTCCTTTAAAATCTAGAGAACCACTCTGAGATGTTCAGCATGTTCCTCCTAACTTCGAGAATAAATCAAAATGTCATCTATAAAGACAACAATAAACTTATCCAAGTACGAATGAAAAATTATGTTCATAAAGTCCATGAATATAGTTGATGCATTTGTCACACCAAACGGCATCACTAAATATTCATAATGCCCATAACGAGTTCAAAATGAAGTTTTGGGAATATCCTCCACTTTCACACGTATTTGGTGATACCCAGAACGTAGATCAATCTTGGAAAATATTGCGGCTCCTCGCAATTGATCCATCAGATCATCTATCCTTGGAAGTGGATATTTATTCCTAATCTTGATTTTGTTTAATTGCCGATAGTCTACACATAAACGTGAAGTTCCATCCTTCTTCTTGACCAACAGTACTGGAGCTCCCTATGGTGACACACTAGGTCTCACAAATTGTTTCTCTAATAAATCCTCCAGCTGTTTCTTCAGTTCGGCTAATTCTACTGGCGACATCTGATAGGGCGCTATAGATATTGGTTCGACTCCAGGTACAAGGTCAATGGCAAACTCGATTTCCCTTACTGGTGGCAGTCTAGGTATATTTTCAGGAAATACTTCAGGAAATTCATTGACCACGAAAATATCCTTCAAGACATCTTCACATTGCACATCTAAAGAAGATAACAATAGATACCCATGATCTCCTTCCTTCAAACAAGCTTCCACTTGAGTAGCCATTAGGAATCTAGGATCCTTAGCCTCAGGAAACACTAATGTCTTATTCGAACAATCAATTAGGATATGGTTAGAAGACAACCAATCCATTCCCAAGATTACATTAATCTTGGAAAGAGGCAAACAGATCGAATCCAAATAAAAGATTCTATCCCTAGCATAGACAGGACAATTCAGGCATACTTTTTAAGTAACAACAGGCTTATCAGTAGGAGTAGCAACACTCAAATCATATGGTAATGCAGTCACAGTTAATCCCAAACGCTCAACACAATCACATACAATGAAAGAATGTGTTGCTCCCGAATCGTAGAGTACGGTTAAAGGATTACCTTTAATAGCACACTCTTCCATTAAGTCCTCTGATTTAGCGGCTTCCTCCCCGCTCATTGTATAGACATGACCACCCGCCTGTGGTCTTGCAGTACAGACATTTCCCACAGAAGATTCCTTCTTTATCTAATCACAGTCTTTAGAGAAATGTCCAAGCTTTCCACACTTAAAACAAACAACTTCTTTATGTTGACAATCTTTCGTGAGATGATCCTTCCCACATTTGAAACATCGAATAGGAGTCCCAGCTTGACTTGCCTTATTGCTGCTAGAACTTCCACCCACAAATTGCTTCTTGTTCTGACCTCCTGCCGGTTTCATATATGGCTTTTGTTGAGAGCGATTTGCTTGATTATTCTTCCCTTTTTGGAACCTTGCAGGTCCAAAATTCTTATTCCTTACCGCATGTTGATGATCAATCTCTTCAACTTTATGATATTTTTCAATCAAGTTGGAAATTAATTAATCTCCAACATCGATACAGCTCTCTTAATATCCAGCTTTAATCCTTCCTCAAATTTCCTGCATTTCCAGCCCTCATCTGGGTTCATCTACAAATATCTCAAAAACTGAGACAAACTTTCAAATTTTGCCGCATACTCACTACGGACTTCAATCCTTGTCGTAAACTCAGAAATTCCATTTCCTTCATATGCCTCACACTTGCTGGAAAATATTTCTCCAGAAATTTTTGCTTAAAAAGTTGCCATGTCACCATCCTTCCTTCAGCTTCCAACAGTCTTCTAGCTCCTGCCCACCAACGTTCACCATCTCCTACCAGCATAAACGTTGCTAACGTAAGCTTCCATTCATCAGCACAACCCATACCATCAAATATCTTTTCCATTTCTTGGATCCAAAGTTCAGCTTTCTCTGGATCAAACTCTCCACGAAACTTCGGTGGATTATTCCTTCGAAACTCCAATAAACTATGAACATCTGTATTCACTCTCTGATTCTGCTGCACAATAACTTCAGCCATTTATTGTATAGTTGCTATAGCTACAGCCATGTTCAAATTATCATTCCCATTAAGTTCCATATCTGTGCTATTATTCCCACGTCCACGTCCTCGTCCAACCATTACTTTTTCTATTCAAACTGAACAATACAAAGAAAGTAAGATAAATCTTCAAACAATATTGTTTCTTTTCAGAAAACAATAACAAAGAATCACACAACATAAACAAGATAAACCTAACCACAAACCCCAAAAGACTCTAACTTGGGCTCTGATACCAACTAATGTAACACCCACCGTAGGGTGTCACATTTATGTTACTTAATTACCAAAATTACCCTCAAGTTCCATATAAGGTGATGTTGTAATAAAAATATGAGTTGTAAATTTTTTTTTTCTTCTTTAACAACTATAAAATAAACTTAGCAGAAAATAAAATATTATAGCAACCTCACACATAGTTTACATCATATACATATTACAAACATGCTGTCAGGATTATTTATTTATAGACCATGTCTCAAACTACAAACACACTTAAATAATTACACACATAGCTTATATCAGAGTTCAAACTTGCCCAAGTTTAACTAAGCAGTAGACCCCTCAGACGGGTCCTCCTCGGGTTCCTCAGTAGATAGGAATCCGTTATGACGAGTAGCCCTACAAACAGGTGTCCGGGCTGACGATACTATGCTGATTTCCATTAGGACATAATTCCTAGTATCCCAATGTCGCCTGATATGCAAAGGAAATTCAACATGAACAAAAATAGTCACACAGAAAAATGGATCCCCGTGAAACAACCTACTAATAATAACAGTCAGATACCCCTCGTAAATAAGTCCTCGCTCATCGGGACTTGTTCTCCATTCTCCAGCTCCTCCATGAAATTGTAGAAGTACAAACCTTAAGAAACTAGCTCTTGACGTCATACTGTCAAAATTCTGCGTTCCCAGCCGTGAGAAGTAGTTCTTCTTCTCCTTCTTGTGCTGTTTCTTTCTCAACGTCTTCACCCAATTATAAATACAATATACAAATATACATACAAAGAGGTGAGATCACCTACGCTAATACCAACATGCTAGCACAGAGATAACATAACAGCATACCATATAAACACGTCATATTACAAATATGGCATCAACATATTATCAATCAAAATTAACATTTAATAATTACAGGAGATGCCATCTACACTAAGCAGATATTTATAATTATCATAATCAATATTTCACAACTATTATATCTCACAGATGTAAGCATTTATGTTAATGTATGAACATATAGACTCGATTTCCTACTCCATGGAACTAAACTCAGGTCGGAGAAATTGATCGAAAAGATCTGCCAGTACCACGTGCCTCAGACCAAGTGCTATAATTATATCTTACACATCTAGCACATACACGACAGTCTTTGTCAGATCTCGATTAAGAATAGTGTCTCGGTCCGGATCATCGGTGTGTTGCATCGGTCTAACCCACGGTGCAGAAGAGCTACCAACTGCCCATTGCGAGCAACCCGCACCCCGATGCCCCCAAGGTCCACAAGTGACCTACACTACGCGTATCGCACCTACTCAAGAGGTGTACGTTTCTCCTAGGCAATTAGCCATATACAGTCCATCGAACCATTTTCAATGTATGTGTAATGCACCAATTACCAACCAAAGGTAAATAACATAATTTCTCATACAAGGTTCAAATACTATTTTACATTCGTAAAATGGATTAATGCCAATTACAGGCAAACTTCTCAATTTCTTGTACGGTATTCACATACTAATTTTAACTGTAAAGTTTACTGTATAATTAATAGCAAAATTACATTATCGCATTTTTCTCATTTGCAAAAATATTTTTGTCACATTTTCACAGTCACGTAATATTTTATTACGCAAACAACGATTTGTAAAATTTTTTGTTATGTTAAAAAAATTGCGTAATAATTTTCTACTATATTCTAAAGTACATAAATATATTCTTTTGTTTTTAAATCGCATAACAATTTTTTTTCTCTACAACATTTCGATCGTGTAAAATATTTAAACGCTTTAAAAATTGCGTAGAAATATTTTAACATTTTTCAAATTACGTAACTCAAAATTTATGTTTTTGAGTTTCGTAAATCATTTTTTACCATTTTTACCCTTCGTAAAATATTTCTTAACTTTAAAAATATTACTTGACTTTTCTTATAATAATATAATTTCTTACTTTATTCCCTTCTTATTCTTAGTCAAAAATCTTTTCCTTAATATATTTTCTCAAAATCACTTTTTATTGATCTAGTCTTACAAAATCACATTTAGTTGATTTAATTACTATTTCTAACTTTAAATTTCCTAACGTTTTCCAAAACCCAATAAATAAATTCTACGTTAGTAAATTTAAGTTATAAACATTTTCTTTTATATTTCTAAATCACTTCTAAAAATTGATTCTCTTTAAAATAATTTGAAGTTCAACACTTTCAATCTTCTTTTTCTTTTATTTATGAAAATTCCATTTCACTTAATTGATAACACTTTAATTCCCTTTCCAAAATCCTTATTTGAAAATTCTTGTATTTTATAACATCAAAACATTTTTCTAAATTATCAAAACCTTATAGATGGCCATTGAAACCATGAAATATTTTTTTCTTTCTAACTTAAATAAATTCAATTCTTGTTTCTACAAAAAAATAAATTCATGAAAACATAACTCAAAACCGTGTGCATTCTTTTTTTTGCAAAACAAACCCTTTTGTTTATTTTCTTTACTTCTCAAATCATTCAATTTTATCATTCATGAAAATATAATTTTGTGAACACCAAATTAGTTGGTGTCTTGGCCAAAAATTTGCTTAAGTTTAAGGACCAAAAATTAACTCCATTGTTCTTGAAAAATTTCAATAGAAACCCTAGTTTTGGAAGCTCAAAACCGTGACCTTCTCTATGGCCTTTGGAGCCAAAATTTATTGTTTTATCATACTTTCATCATAATATATTCAATATATCTTCATCATGCATATCATAAGCATACCATATATGCAAATAAAAATCATACTAAGCATGCATACACAAGTAAATCATGCAAAGCATATCAAGCATAGACAAAAATAATCAAAGCACATAACACACACAAATTATTACATGGCCATGGATATGAATCCTCACATGGATTCACCATCCATCAAATATAAAACCATCTCTCACCACCATGCTTGGTTGGTGAGATGGATCTCCCTCTTACCTCTTGAAGAACCACAAAAGCTCCTTGCTTTGGATTTAGAACAAGATCTCCACCAGCAAAAGTTTCTTAAACATAAAACAAACATAAATAAATTAGTATATTAAGCTTGATTAAGAGGAACCATGGATCAAACATGGTTTAGAACATGAAAAAGAAAAGAATAAATGAAGTTTCCTTACACTTCACCAACAAAACTCTATAACTTGATCTTTGTAAAAGTCCTTCAAGATGGAAGATGTAGAGAAAGTATTCAACATGAAAGTTGTTTAGAATAAGGTAAGGATTCAAGAAACTAGATTGTATGAAATTAAAAAGTGATGGAGGAGAGGTTTAGGGTGCTTGGCCGAATGGTCTTCTTTAGGGAGAGAGAATGGAGTTTTCTTTGGTTTATTTCTTGAAACTTAAGTGAAATAGGTGAAGATATGATAATATGAAGTGTAGAAATGAATTACTTGGTCTTCAAAGCTATGCATGGCCGTAGCTTGCATTGGAGAAAGGTGGAAAGTGAAGTTTGAAAAAACATGATCATTAATGATCAATAGGAAAATAATTGATGGTCTTGACACTTGGTTATTGCCTTCATCTTTTTCTTTGGCCTAAAAAGCCTATTCAAAGTTGTCTCCCCTCTCCCTTACATCTCCAAACCATCCCCCCTTCCATGCTTCATAAAATGTGTTAAATTTCATAGTCATCATCCTAAGTCATCCTGACCCTTGATTAAAAGAATGGTTTGGATTAAAATAGCTATTAGGTTTAGGTTATAGATGGAAGACTTTATTTGAGCCATTGGATCATTTTTGGCTTGCAATCCTAACCACTGAATGTGTATCCAAAATGAAGGGTCAAGATTACAGCTTCAAACTTTACACCCAAGGGTCCAAAATGGTTATAGTCATTTTTGATGACCAATTCTCCACCATTGATCTAAATCTAAATCCAATGGTCATTAATGATCCATCTCCATCATTGATTAAATCTACATCCAAGGGTTGATAATGGTCATAGCCATTTATAAGACTAAATCTCTACCCTTGATTTAATTTCCATCCAACGGTTATAGTTGATCCTATTCACTTTTAAGATCAAATCTCCAGCGTTGATTAAATCAAAATTAAATCTCCAACGGTGATTAAATCGATGGTGGATATCCAAACCACCAATGTTGACTTAACAGTATAGAATTTTATTTTTATCTGTTATAACCCTGCGAAAGAATATATTTACTGTATTTTTATGGTCTGATAATTAAATACAGTACAAAATACAGTAAAAGAAATTTTTTAAAACTATTTCTAGATTCAGGTTTTGTAAGATCTCATGTCTCCATCTAAACAGTACAAATTTTTCTATGCGTAGAAAAATTTTCACTTTGCAGGACCCATCTGGACCCACGTATGGCCACCTAAGCCCACATATACCCCTAGGCCCATAAATAGTAAAAATTTTCATAATCACACATAAAATCACAAAAATTAGAAAACTCACAAATATCAATTCAGATTACGTAAAATAATTAAGACTTTTCAGTAAAAATTAAATTACGTAAAATTTTTTCGGCCCAAAAATTATTATTTTTCTGACACAGAGCAAATTACTCAAAACGATCAAATATACAGAAAAAATATTCAAAATAATTTTACAGTACATAGAAATCACTAAACAGTAGAATTCTGTTAACTGTCAAAATTACTGTTCCTTTAGATAGAAAGTTCAGAGTGTTACACAAGGCGATGGCTCGCTCAGTCTCCAAGACCTGAGGATACTTGCTAAGCAAGGTAGTGATGAGAATACCATAAGGCAAGTCAGATTTTTCCTTGCCCTTGGCTCTCATTATGTGTTTCATGATAAACACAGGCCAGTTGATCTGATGACCATTCTTCAGGATCCAAAGCATGAATATGTCATCTTCACTGAGGTAGGCGTAATTCCCACCGCGGGAAGCCAGAATGTGAGCAAAGGCATAATATAGAAGCCTATCTTGGCTCTTCAGCATGCCACCCTTGAGGCCCTTGTCAAGCAAGGCTAGACCAGGTTTCAACAGGTCCTCAGTCGCCCGAATCCTATTGAACTCCTCAAGAAAGGGGTTATCATCATCTTCAATGAGTGTGCCAGTAAACTACAACCCAAACAAAGTTTTCCAGTCCTGCTAAGTGATTACGATGTTCTGATCACAAACTTCAGAGAGGAGGTTCTGGCCATCAAAAGCCAGATTACAAAAAAAATCTTCACCAGAGCTGGGTAGAGAGTGGCCCGATGAGAACAGAGCTGTAGAACCCCCTGGTTTTGCAACAGGGTTAGAAAGTCGAAGCCTCTGTGTTACTGAAAGAAGGAGAGGTCAAGGTATTTGGGCTGGAAAAGGTTACACTCCCAGAAGTGCATAATGAAGCGGCCACGATGCTCTTCGTTAGAGGAGAGCCTTCTCAAGTCAAGTGGATTGTTGCAAGGGGCAGTCTTTGTGCGAGGACACTTAGAAGAAGAAGAGGCCATCATATTTGGAGGGTTGGTGGAGAGAAAAAGAGAAAGAAATAGTGGAGGAGAGTAGAGAAAAGATGGAGGCGTGGGCAGAGAAGGAGAAGAGCAGGGAGTGAGACGGGTTGGTGCGCAGGCGCCTTTTAAATAGAGGCCCATGTTTATTCGAATAACCAAGAGGTTTATTCGAATAAACCTTTGTAAAAACTCAAGGATCAAAAGTTTCTACTCGATTTTATTCGAATAGAAAGAAATCCTATTCGAATAGAGGATCAGGGAAGGCCAAACATTGTGGCCTTTTAAAAAGTTTTATTCGAATAACCTAGGGGTTATTCGATTAAACAGAGAGCAGCCAAACATGACAGAAAACCAAGTCTCTGGTTTATTTGAATAATCTTGATTTTATTCGAATAGTCAGAGAGCAAAAGCAAATGACTGATAAAATAATTCTCTAGTTATTCGAATGATCTAAAATTTATTCGAATAGACAGAGAGCACAGCAACACAGAATTGACATAGAAGTCAGTTTATTAGAATAAACTTAGTTTTATTCGAATAAAGCTATTAAAAGACATAGTAAAGTATATGTTTAGAATGTGATTTAAAAGAGAATTAACTTACCCAAATATAAAGTACCTACAAAACAAGATTTGGGATATCTCCAAAGCTTAAGTTAGTAAAAGATTCAAGGGAGATAAAAGTAATATTTAAGCAATAAATTCAAATAATTATATGTTGGATTGATCAATTATGCCCAATTCTCCTCTAATATAAAAGAATGCTTCTTTTGCTAAGGGTTTAGTGAAAATATCTGCAAGTTGCTTAGTTGTTTCAACAAACTCAAGAATGCAATCCCCTTTTTATACATGATCTCTGATAAAGTGATGTCTTATCTCTATATGCTTTGTTTTGGAATGCAGAATGAGATTCTTAGAGAGATTTATTACACTAGTGTTATCACATCTTATCGGTATGTGATCAAGCTGAAGACCGTAGTCTAGAAGTTGTTACTTCATTCATAGGATTTAAGCACAACAACTCCTGGCTGCGACATATTCAGCCTCAGCGGTAGACAGAGCCACACTATTTTGTTTCTTGTTATGCCAAGAAACTAAAGAACTATTAAGCAAGTGATATATCCCACTAGTACTTTTTCTATCCAATTTGCATCTAGTAAAATCAGAGTCGGAATAGCCTATTAGGCTACATGAGGCACCTTTAAGGTACCACATGCCCATTTGTGAAGTGCCTACTAGGTATTTCATTATTCGTTTAACAGCACTTAAATGATATTCCTTAGGGTTTGCCTGATATCTAGCACACATGCATATACTAAACATAATATCTAGCCTACTAGCAGTAAGATAAAGGAGAGATCCAATCATACCTCTGTATTTCATTATTTCTACTGATTTACCTCCTTCATCTTTGTCCAAATAGCAAGAAGTACCCATTGGAGTGGCCATGTGTTTAACATTTCCATTTCGAACCTTTTGAGCAATTCCTTGCAGTATTTGGTTTGACTTATGAAAGTCCCTTCATTTGTTTGTTTGATTTGAAGTCCGAGGGAGAAATTCAACTCTCCCATCATTGACATTTCAAATTCATTCTGCATTGTCTTAGCAAATTCTTTGCAAACGGATTCATTAGTAGCACCAAAGATAATATCATCCACATATACTTGCACAAGAAGAATATCATGCTTTTTATTTTTAATGAAAAAGGTAGTATTGACTTTTCCTCTTGAAAAACTATTTTCTAAAAGAAACTTACTTAACCTTTCATACCAACCTCTAGGAGCTTGCTTTAAGCCATATAAAGCCTTTTTAAGTTTAAAAACATGGTTGGGTAGTTCATGATTTTCAAAACCTGGAGGTTATTCAACATATACCTCCTCTTGAATAAGGCCATTTAGAAAAGCACTTTTAACATCCATTTGATATAATTTGAAATCCATGATGCAAGCATATGCAAGTAACATTCTAATAACTTTTAATCTTGCTACAGGTGCATAAGTTTCTTCATAATCTATTCCTTCTTCTAGATTATAACCTTTAGCAACCAACCTAGTTTTGTTTCTAGTTATTAATCCATTTCCATCAAGTTTGTTTCTAAAAATCTATTTTGTGCCAATTATAGGATGATCATTAGGTCTAGCAACTAATTCCTAAACTTAATTTCTTTCAAACTGATTTAATTCCTCATGCATAGCTAAGATCCAATGTTCATCATCAAAGGCTTCAATTATATCTTTAGGTTCAATTTGAGAAACAAAAGCTAAGTGATTACATGCATTTCTAAGAGAATTTTGAGTACTTACATCTTTAAACACATCACCTATTATTTGATCAAGGGAATGATATTTTGAAGTCCGTCATTCTTTGGGAAGTTCCAAGACTTGTGGATCTTCTTATCTTTGTTTATCTTCTTGTTCCTTGACTTCTTTTTCTTTGCTGCCCAAATGAGTTTTTGCCAAAATTTTTGCAGAATCATCAATAACAAGATCCTTTCTCAATCCATTTGGGTCAGTTTCATCAAATGCAATATGAATAGATTCTTCGATAGTCATAGTTCTTTTATTATATATATGAAAAGTCTTACTATAGTTGGAGTAACCAAGAAATATACCTTCATCAGACTTAGCATTAAACTTGCCTAAGTTATCTTTTTCATTATTTAAAACAAAACATTTGCAACCAAAAATATGAAAATATGAGACATTTGGCTTTCTTCCCTTGTATAACTCATATGAAGTTTTCTTTAAAATAGGCCTTATAAGGGTCCCGCTCATTACATAACAAGTTGTATTTACAACATCTGCCTAAAAATACTTAGGAAGAGCAGCCTCATTAAGCATAATTCTCGCCATTTCTTCTAAAGAACGATTTTTTCTTTCTACAACTCCATTTTGTTGCGGAGTTCTAGCAGTAGAGAAATTATGATTAATGCCATGTTCATCACGATAATTTTCAAAAACATTGTTTTCAAATTCGCCACCATGATCGCTTCTTATTGAGGAAATTGAAAAGCCCTTTTCGTTTTGAATAACTTTGGCAAGTCTTTTAAAAGCTAGAAATGCATCATTTTTATTTGTAAGAAATAAAGTCCATGTAAACCTAGAAAAATCATCCACAATCACTAAAGCATAGTAATTCCCACCAAAGCTCATAGTTCTAGATGGTCCAAAAAGATCCATGTGCAAAAGTTATAAAGGTCTAATAGTTGAAACTATATTTTTTGCTTTAAAAAAGACCTTTATTTGTTTACCCTTTTGACATGCATCACATAATTTATTTTTTACAAAATTAAGCTTAGGTAGTCCAATTACTAGTTTATTGGAGACCAACTTCTTTAAGTAGTCCATGTGAATGTGTGCAATTCTCCTATGCCATAACCATGAATCATCATTCTTACTCAAAAGGCATTTCATATCATTTGAAGATATATCATCAAGACTAATCATATAAATATTGTTTATTCTATGACCAATAAACTTAACATGCTTATCATTTTTATCTTCAATTATGCAACAATTTGAATCAAAAATTACTTTATTTCCTTTATCACATAATTGGTTAATACTAAGCAAGTTATGTTTCAAGCCTTCAACAAGCAATACATTTTCAATAGAGGAACTAGTATTCTTACCAACTTTACCGAGTTCAAGAATTTTTTCTTTGTTGTTATCACCATATGTAATGTGTCCATGATTCTTGGGAATGAGCAAGGTGAATTTTGAGTCATCCCTGGTCATATGCTTGGAGCAGCCACTATCGAGATACCAATTTAAACTCCTAGCTTTCAAGCACACCTACAATACATGTTTAGTTTTTAACTTTTGCTACGCAAACTTTCTTGGGTCCTTATGTGTCAGTTTTGGGTATAGTACCCTTGGGAACCAAAACCATTTTCATTCCAATTTTTGTATTAATATTTTTCCTTGTATTACATGTTGATGTACTATGTCCTTTCTTTTCACGGTAAAAATATTTAATAAAAGGACTACTTGAGACACTAGAATACACAAAGAAATTTTTATACAGTTTTTGTTGATTTTTTGGGTTATAACCTATCCCGATTTTTTGAAAAACTACTCTCTATTTTCCTAATAAAATATTTAAATTATCCCTTCCAAATGTGAATTTTGAAAGAGTGTTTTTTAAGTCTTCAATCTATTTTCAAGCATATGACATGAAGAACAGGATGAAGATGTAGAAGCATATGAAGAATGATTTGTGCATGCATCAATAATTCCCAAAGTTTCATTTTCAATTTTCAATTCTTCTATTTCTTTGTTTAAAATCAGAATTTGATTTTCTAAAGAAGAGATTGTTTTCTTAGAAGAGGAAATTAATTTTGTGAGTTTTAAAGACTCGTCATGCAATTCTTCAAAGGCGTCTTGTAACTTATCGTAAGAAGGTAATAAAGTAGTATTAGAACTTATCTCATTTTCACTTTCTTCTTCTTCTCCTTTTGCCATAAGACATAGTTGGGCTTCCTCGCTATCTGAGCTGTCAGTTGAATCCATGTCATTTTCATCCCATGCTATGTAGGCTTTTCTTCCTTTTCTTTCTTTGAAGGGCTTCTTTTCAAATTTCTCCTTCTTCTTTTGATAAACTGGGCACTCCATTTTCATGTGACCCGGTTTATCGCATTCATAGCAAGTTGGAGTTGATGAAACTCTTTCGCCTTTGTAATGATTCTTCTTTAGAAGATAGGAGGAGGTCTTCTTTGCGTTCCCTTCTTCTTGAGAAAATTTCCAAATTTTTTAACTAAAAGACTAAGATTTTCTTCGTTTATCTCGATATTTTCTAAACTTTCTTCATCTTCTTCATCATCATTGTTGATTATTGAGGAGGTGGCTTTGAGCACTATTCCCTTTTTCTTTTTATCATTTTCTTCGCTTTGACTTAATCTGCTTAGTTCCAGTTCGTGCTCATGAAGTTTTCCAAAGAGGGTAGCTAGAGTCATTGTCGACAAGTCCCTCGATTCTGATATGGCTGTTACCTTGGGTTGCCAAATCCTGTTAAGACATCTCAACACTTTGTTAATTAAATCTTCGTTAGAGAAACTTTTTCCTAAAGATGCAAGATGATTAACTATGTGGGTGAACCTCTTTTGCATTTCTTGAATGCTTTCTCCTTGGTTCATTCTGAATAATTCATATTCACGAGTTAGAGAATTGATTCTTGACCTCTTTACTTCACTAGTACCCTCATGGGTAACTTGCAAAGTGTCCCATATTTCTTTAGCAGTTTTGTAATTTGAAATTCTAAAAAAACTCATCATATCCCAAAGCGATAGTAATAATAATTTTCGCTTTTAAATTATGTTAAACTTTTCTTTTGTCCTCATCAGACCATTTATTTCTTGGTGTTTTAGTCCTTACACCATCGACCTCATACGTAGGTATAAATGCGCCATTTTTGACAGCATCCCACAAATCTAGATCAATAGCTTCGATGAAGATTTTCATTCTTTCCTTCCAATATGCATAATCATCCCCATTGAAAAAGGGTGGTCGAGTTATGGAAGATCCTTCTGAAAAACCATTTAAAGAAGTCATATTCTCTTGAAGCTGCTAAGCTCTTTATACAAGAGTCTAGCTCTGATACCACTTGTTACCAAGTGGCTTCCAGTACTCAAGAGGGGGGTGAATTGAGTATAAAAACTTTTTGCAAACCTCTTTTAGTGAAAACACAAATATTAAAACTATTAAATAAAAGCATAAAAATAATGAGATGTAGAAGAAAAGCTTAAGAAATAGCAAAGAATAAATATGCAATAAAATAAAGATGCGTAAAATAAAGAGATTAAGAAGAGAGAAGCACGTACAATATTTATTCTGGTTTGACCACTAACCCACTTGTGGTCTACGTCTAGTCCTCAAAACAATAGCCGAGATTTTTCACTATGTATATAAGGTTCAATAAGTGCTTGCAACCATTACACAAAAGAGCACTTGTCACACACGGGGAAACTCTACCCTTGTGCTAAAGTCTCAGCCTGCAGGGATACCTTACCCTTATACAAACTTTGAGGGATACCTCACCCTCGATACAGAATAGAAAAAAATAGATGAAGAGAAACTCTCACTCAGAGCAAATTATACAAATTGAAGTGCTAATGGAGCTCTCACAGAATATCTCAAAGTTTTAATAAAAAAAGAGCATAGAAAATAAATTCATGAGTTAGTGCAAGTAGAAAATAATTCAGGGTGTTAGGCAATTTTAGACGTGACCCAAGGCTTCTATTTATAGAGAAAATTTTAAACAAAAGGTCGTTGGGTATAATTAAATCTCATAAAAGCAAATTAAAAGCCTGTTTGTTTCCATATCAATACGTAAACAACGTTGTTTATTCAAATAGCTAAAGCTGTTATTCGAATAACATTGTTTGATAAAAACTTCGTGAAAAGTAAACTGATATGGGTTATTCGAATAACATTAAGTTTATTCAAATAACTCTTTAAAAATAGAGTTCTGAAAAACCAGTATTATTTGAATAACTACTGAATTATTCGAATAACTCATTTTAGAAAATAGTTTTGGAGGCCCTTTTATTCGAATAGTCAATGTATTATTCAAATAGCCATTTTAGAAAACAGAAGCTTTCAGTAAGATTTAAAAAGGCATTATTCGAACAACTTAAGTTGTTATTCAAATAGCAGTTTAGGAAACAGGAAATGCTGAAAGGTTTTATTCGAATAGCAAGAACATTATTCAAATAAAGCTATTAAAAATAGTTTTGAAGATAATTCATTTCAAAAGGCCAATTTTATTTTTCTTTCAAAATAGTGAGATATTAAAGTGAACTCCGTACAAAAAACTCTAAGTCCTAAAGCTATTCTTATAAGATATTGGACTTGGTCTTTCCATCATCTCCATTTTTGTCTTCACGTTTGTTATAATCAAAACAAGTCTTCAAAAGCATATGTCCAATCACAGGATTAAATGATTTAAAGACAAGAAATTGGATTAAAGGTTTTTGTAAAGAATAAAGTGATGGAGAATAATTAATTATGATTTATGAAACATATAGGGTAATTCAGCCAACATGCCTATTATTGATCTCCTAGATCCAAAAATTATTTTACTAAGTGTAGACTGGGGTATTTAATTAGTGGAAAATTAATTTTATAGGTTTTAGACCTAAAAAGAAAGTAAACTAATTTTTAAAATTAAATTAGTATAACTAGGTTAGGAAGTAAGGTAAAGTTTAAAACTTAAAATTTACTGACGTATAGCTCACTCTTTGGGTTTTGAAGCGCATTAGAAAATTTCAAGCTGTAATATCCCAATTAAATCAAAGAAATGTAATTTTGTGAAAAATAGTAGAAGATGCTACTTAAAGAATTTTTAGTGAGAAAATATTATTTAAAAGTGATTTAATAAGGAAATATTGGAATTAAAATCCAATTTTGATATTTTATGAAAAAAATTTTATTTTGAGCTTAGAATATTATATAAATATTTTATACAATTGAAAATATGTAGAAAAAACTCTTACGCAATTTAAAAATAGTAATTTTTAGCTACACGAATAAGAAAATGTGATAAAATGTTTACGCGATTGAGAAAATGTTAGAAAATACTTACGTGATTTGAAAACATAAGAAAAATATTTTGCGATTGTAAAAATGCAATAAAATTGCTACGCGATTGAGAGCAACAGCAGTTTGCTATCGGGCTATTGTGGTGGGTCCGGCTATGTTAGAAAGTGATTCCACCAAGAGATGGCGTGTTTAGGTGAAATACTGTAAGAATAATGATTACATGTGTATTTGAACCATACATCATGCATTGAAAAGCGTGTCAACTTAATTAGTTAATGCTATTGTTGTCTAGGAGATTGAATTTACGCCTTCGTGCGGGTGAGAATTGCATAGTTATGATCTTCAGTGATCTTGGAGACGTCAGGGTATGGAACGTTATATGTGGCCAGTTGGTAGCACCTTTGGGTCGTGGTATCCTATGCAAACACACTGACGATCTTGATGGAGTTATTACTCTTTTCGTGATTAGTTGAGAGTGTCTTGTATGAGCCATGTTGCGCACATTGATATGATATATTAGCACATGATTTGAGGCTGACGATATATAGACATGTACTCTCTATCTTTCTCTCTGAAATTATGATTAGCTCTATGGAGTAGGAATGGGTCTATGTGCATATGCACAGCTGGTCAACATATTGGCTTAATGATTATATTTAAATGATATTCTATCTGTGATATGACAATATGATTCATTGTGTTAATACTATATCTGTATATCTGCTGTCATTTTCTATACTACCATACTAGTATTGATGTAGGGGATCTCACCTCTTTGCTGTATTATATCTGTTTTACTGTGTATGTTTGATGAAGACCGAGGAGAAGAGGAAGCCAGAAATTCTGTTTACCACCAATGACTATTTTCTTGTTTGTTGAGATGGCGGCAAGGCGCCAAGTATTGGGATTTGTCCGAGTACAGTTCCATGGTGGGACTGATGCTTGGAGGTTTAACTTAGATAATGAATGGTTTGTGTATACTAGGGACTTGACTTTGAATCTAAGCGGAACCCGTGATGTGATTCTTGTTTTGACCCAGCATGTGTCGGTGCGTCTGGAGTTCACGATGCCTATTCGTGAGCTCTGGGGTGGTACTATTTATACACTATGGGAGGACTCGGTGGTGTCTTCAGCGAGAACCCCTATCAGGCGAGTGATGTACCCGCCAGGGTTTTTTGATGATACTGAGGAGGAGGATCTTTCTGAGGGCCCAAATCCTTAGTTTTTAAAAGTTTTTAGTAAGACAATTTATGTTTTGATATACATGTTGTACATATTTATCTATTGGAGTGTAATATTTATGTAAATTATTTAAGAACAAGGTTTGTAATATTAATGTATATTATGGTGAGTTTTGTTCTGATATAAGTTGTACTTATAGTTTTTAATTATTTTTTTTACTTTCAATTTTTCGCAAACAAATTTTAAAATTAATATTTTTTTTACAAGATTAATTCTTTTATAACCTGGGTAAGTCATATTAGGATTAGTCTTAAATGTGATACCTTACAGTGGGTGTTGCATAGTCTCTCAAGGATCTTAGTTACAAATTAATCAGATTGAGCCGAGATTGGGGGTGAGAAACAGAATACGAAATAGCAGAATTAAGGAAAGAACAATCAATTAAAAGCTTAATGAATTCATAAATCTATCCGAAATTTGGTGGATTCTATCATAGGTTACTAAACAAACATTTGAATTGTATTTGAATGATTAACTTGGAATTAACTGAAATCTCAGCATTAATTCCAGAATTCATACTAGACAATCATCTAAAATTCAATTAACAATTGATACACAAATTCGCAATTGCATAATTCATGTTAGATCTATGTTAATTTTAGATCCGAATTTAATTAACCTAAGCAAAAATTAGCAATTAACTTCTAATTCCATGATTAAACTAGATTAATCAACCTAAATTCAATCACAAATATCAATCCTAAATCAAGATCCAATCAGATCAAGATTAAGAAAAGGAAAGGGAAGAAGAAGAATTCAAATACAAATCAAAGAAAAACAAAATCAGAAAAATATCTCAAAAATCCAAACTAAATTTTTTTCAAGAATTACGAATTGATTATAAGGTGTTTAGCCCTCCATCAGAAGAGGAAAAACTCAAAAACGAAAATTAGATAGAAGGGGAAAAAAAGGAGAGAGTTCTAGAGAGAAATGAGAAAAGTGTGGAATATAAAATCTGATTCTCGGATTCCTCCTTCTAAAACTATAAACTGCCCCCTAAATTGGCCTTTAGTGCCTTGTAGGAATGCAATGGCCCAAGTTTCATCTGAATTGGACTTGAATTGACCAAGATATGCTCACTTTATTGCCATATGCTCCCTAAACCCGAGTCTGAACTTCCAGGCCCAATTAGGCCCACTAGACATCTGATTGAGACTTTGAGCTCTTCATCAAAGTTGTAGATCTTCCTCTCAGCTTTCTTACAAGGTAAAATGCACAATTTTTAGATGTCTAGAACTCAAGTTATGACTGGAACATAGAAATAACGTCAAAACTCAATAATGTTGGAAAAATTCAATTAAGCCCAATTTAAGCCCAAACTTATAAAACATATCCAAGGTCAAACAATTAAGTACATGAAGAGTGTAAATCACTAAAAATGAGGGCTTATTAATGTATAAAATATGTGATTATCAACTCCAACTTTGTTTCTTTTGAGTTTCCTGCCTCCAAAGCTCCTTTTTGTCCCTTTGTTTCTCTCCCATTGTAGTTGAGAATGGCCTCTTGTTAAATAACCTTTTTATTTTGTTGTTACAAAATTGAATAGACACTAATCCGTGAATCTGGCCGCTGCAGCACTGGACACTTGGATGCTACGACAACCAGCAGCTTGTGCCATCCTGGAATTCTCCTTCCTCCCTAGCTGCTACGGCATTGAGCATTGTAATGCTGCGGCAGCCAGTAGCTTGTGCTGTCTTGGAATGTTGATGATTTCCTCTTCTTCTTAGGTTTAATTCTTGCATTTTTCTTCATGTTTTTCCATGATTTTTTACCTTTCTATCAGTAGAAAGAAACTCAGTAATCAAGATCAAAAAACTATGATAATGAAATCATTCAAATTCATCACATATAATCATAGATAATAAAAAATGGATAACCTTACTCATCTTGATAAAGAAACAATGTTTCAATGCTCATCATTATAATAAAATAAGGATTTAGCACAATTTAAATATCAAATAGAGTTCAAATAACTCTACTTTCGTAGAGTTATCATACCCCTAAACTTAAGACTTTGCTAGTCCTCGAGCAAAAGAACAACAGTGAGCAACACCCAAGATTTATCAAATTAATTTCATCAACTTGTTCAAATTAGATTTTCATCTCAGTCCTCAAACAATCATCACATTCACTTAACATCTCAATATTCAGAAATATCATCCTAATATGCTTTCACTCAGCCACAAATCTGGAGTTAAGTTGAGTTTCCCGTGTTTATGTGTTTTGCCTCTTAGCAAAGATTTGCATGTTATCCATACAAGCTTATACAAAATGATACTCACCAAAATACATGAACCTCACAACTTTCATTTCCACTCTCTCTCCACTAATGTAGGCATGACCCCAAAACTCAGATCAGAAGGACTTTCAAGCTTGTAATGTTAGGCCAGGGTACTTGGCTATGAACAAATGGATGGATATCACAAAAATTATGGGTATCACAAGATACGTCAAAAAAAAATTGTTTTTACACATGATCTTTCTATAAAAATTCTCAACTTTTGACTTTGGTGCCTCTCTTTACTTTTAACTCTTTGCATTGCTTCATTTCTCTTTTCTATTCTTCCCTTTTCTTTTTATATTTTACACATTTGAAACAAATGCTTTTTACAACACAAGATTGAGACACCCTTAAATATAATTGGTACGTGTAAAATACACTAAGAGCAAGTGCACTTTATCGCTAAGTAATATAGGACTTGAGTCCCAGTTATCGATCCCACGAGGAATAAGTGGTAATTACTAGATTTGCATAACCCTTTGTTATCCAGACAATCAAAAGTGTAACACCCTAACTTTTGGGATAATTATAAAATAGTCCTAAAATGTACTGTTTTGTGAATTCTGTGAGCAGTAAATTTAATTTGACTCTTTCGTGAGTGTACTTGACTGTTGTATGTGATTTGCTCCGACCTAGGAAAATAAAAATTTTCTGGTCGGATAAATCTTATTTTAATTAATTGGAGCTGGGGGATCTTACTAAACCCAATTCTAATTAATATATATATTAATCTCGTAATTTTTTGGATTTAACTGTGCAATAAAATATAATTTTATATTATTATAATATTATTTTATATTACAAGACCTCTTGTCTCAAAAATAGTAAAAATCATGCTTGATTTGACCACAGATCTTTAAAAGTACTGTGGGACCCACATTTAGGAAAAGCAATCAACTGTGCTGACTGTACAAATTCTAGCCAATGAGAGCAAGTCAACAAAAGTGGCTTGACTTTCTAAACCAATAGGAATTGGTCAACGAAGGAAGCATAGACTTTCATTTGGACCGTTGGATGATGACTTAGTTAGGAAGCCTTTAACCTAAGCTGTTGATCTAATCAATGGTGAGATTAGAATGATAGATTTATGACCAAGTGATATCTACCTTAGATCTAATCTATGGTTAGGAATTAAAGATGAATCAAGGGTTAGAATTAAGTCAAAAATTGTAGGCTTGAATTTGGTTAGTAACCTAATTAAGCTTAATTTAACTAATCTAATTACTTAATTAGCATACTAAGTGAACTAGCTTAGTTATGAATTAATTATAATCTAAATACTAATTAGATATCCTAATATTAATTAAAGGTTATAATATATGTTAATATATACTAAATTAATGAGTTATATGATTAAGATGTTAATTAAGTTTGGATAGGATGTTTAACCTAACAAATTACCTAATTAACTAGCATGTAATTAGGAGTAATTTGGAAACAATTAAACCCTTAATTTGATGAAGGAGCACACGGTTTGGGCAGTAGCAAGTGGGCTTGGAATGGCTTGGTTCTACATGGTACTTGAAGGATCCAACATCACATAAGCCATGTGCTTAACCATGTGAACACTTTGTGATATTTTACCATGCAAAGTTGATCACTCAACCTCACCAACACTCACTCACAGCTGCAGCTCTATCTATTCACTCTTCACTTTTGTTTTTCACACTTATCATTTTTAGCTATCCATTTCTCTCTCTAAAAATACCAAAGAACTCAAGCACACTTTTCTCTCACTTTCTCTCCCTAAGGTTCGGCCAGCACCCATACTTACACAACCAAACCTTCATAATTTCATCTCATCATATTTCCTAAACTCAAATCCCATTCTAAACACTTTTTGTTCACAAAGTTTTCCCAAATTCCTACTCTATGTTGTCCAAAATCCAACCTTTTGGTTACTTACTTAAGGGTAAGTTTTGTTTCTATGGTTCAAAACTACATTTCTAATTTTTCTAACCATGATTGTTCCATGGTTTTTCTATTTTGTACCTTGTATATGTTTTTACTAATTGTTTAAGAATTTTAGGAATTATTTTGGAGCTTGTACGAAATTTGAAGGAAATGAGGAAAACTAACCGGTTAAATTGTCTACAAGAGGTAAGAGGGAGATTTAATCTCATCAACCCTAAGTGGTGATGGGAAAATGGATTTGTGTTTGTGTGTAGAATCCATAAGGATTCGGTTTGTATGGTTTATTTGTGGTTTTTATTGTTTTTGATTGTTTAAAATGCTTTCCTATTTGTGATTATTTTTGCTATGCATGATTATAGCTTTTATTCTTTTTGCTATGCATGTTTATGGCTTTCAATATATTGTATGTATATTATATGTGATTTAATAATTGTATGTGCTTATAACTGTATAATTATTAAAGTAGGATGTAAATAACATGTGCGATTTGCATGAGTGTTCCAAAGAACACATTATGAGGCTCACAGCCTTACATCAAAATAGAGAACCAAAATGTTCTCAGCAATTTTCTAAATCACTGATTTAAGGAATCTAGGCAAAATAATCAAGTTAAAAGTGGTTTAAGTTAATTGTGGCCAATATGCCATTTAGTGTATAATTAAATACCATTTTATTTTGATTTGGCCAACATGCCATTTTAATTGCTAAGATAGGTTAGGTAAGTAATTTACAACATAAATGGATTCCAATGATTCATTGAGAAAAATAAAAAGGAATAAATTCAGTTTTAGAAATTTAACTTAGTAGAATTTAGTTTAAGTAAGAAATAAAATAAACGCTAGAAAAATACTAATGTAAAGCTCATTTTATAAATTTTGAAGCGCGTTAGCAAGTTTCAAAGCGTAATTATTGGGTAAAAATAAAATGAACCATATTTAGTGGAAAACGTTGAAAATACCTTATACTGATTTTATAGGCAAAATGTCTGCAAAATTTATTAAAATCAGACGCATAAAATGAAAAGATTCCATACTATATTTAGAACACAAGGAAAATACTCTATGTATTTTAAAAGTACTAGATATAGTTTTACACATATTAAAAATGATGATTTTAAGCTATTCGGTTAAGAAAATGAATTAAAAATCTTACGCGATTGAGAAAATGATTTAAAAACATTCTGCGATATTTAAAAATGACAAAATATCTTTATGCAATTTAAAAACGTTTGTGAAAACGATGAGATTGTGAAAATGCGATAAAATTCCTACCCGATTGAATAATACTGTGAGTTTTGCTATCGGGCCAAAGTGGTGGACCCGGACATGTTGTGGTGTAGTACTGTCAGGTGGGACGTACTATACTTTGTTATTTTGTGACTAAGGATATTTTGGTAATTTTTTGTAATTATGGTAAAATTTGAATAATAAGGTTATTTTTGTAATTTTAGATCATGTTTTGAGTGTTGTGCCAATTAGGTTTATAATTGGTGATTGATTGATGAGGCGAATTACACCGTGTTTGGTGTGATAAGCATAGTGTGGTTCATTTATGAACTTGGAGGCGTTAGTGTGCGGAGAATTCCACATGCAGATAGTGGGTTGCTCCTCTGGGCCGTGATAACGGGCAACACACTAATGATCTTGACAAGCACTATTCTTAGTCGAGATCTTGAGGGGACTATTAAGTACTATGCCTGTGGTACACAATGTTGGACTGTGTACTGCTACACGATGTTTGGACTGTGGACTATAGACATAAAGATTGGACAGTGCAATAGTTTGGTTGGGCAGCCATAAAGTATTATTAGTTTCTTTTCGGATCATTCTCTCAGATATCCGTGTTTAGCTCCATGGAGTAGGAACGAGTCGGTGTGTGTTCATGCATTACCTGCATTTTACTGCTTACCATAATCTGTGATAAATTGTATGATTTATTGCTTTAATATATTATGCATGATATAATGGTATGTATTATTATTATATATTGCCTGATATATTATGCATGATGTATTGGTATGTACTGTTATGATAACTGTTTTGTACTGTCGTTTTGTTTATTGCCATACGGGTAGTGATGTAGATTGTCTCACCTCTCTATATGTTTTCTCAAAATTATTATATTATATTCGTAAAGAGTTAGAGGAAGAAGAGGATCAGCCTCTTGAGATACAGTACCCTGATGAGCATCAGTCGGGCGAAGTATACGAGGAGGAGGAGCTGGTAGATCACACTGATCGTCAAGACTGATCTTGAGATCATGGCATTGCCAGGATTCTTCGGGTTCGTGAGACTGGAGTTTCATGGGGGTTCCGAGGTGTGGCGTATGCATGTGGACCGAGGGATAGTTGCTTATGTGGGACGTTTGACCGTGTCCCTATGTAGAGAGTATGACGGAGAGGTCATATTCACTACTATGCTTTATTTACATTTAGAGTTACCTCTGACCGTTAGGTGTTATTGGCAGGGAATATTCCACGCGCCTAGTGAGCTAAGCAGCGAGTCGACAGCTCGGACTCGTGTCCGTCGTGCTGTGAGATCTCATAGATGTGAACTTTTCGATGGTTATTCTAGAGGTTCTGGACGATGATCCATCGAAGGGTTTGATATCTACCGAGATGCACTTGGGCAGTACTATGTTTTAGCTTTGTGTCAACTCTTTACTGCTTTATTAAATACATGTAGTTGTAAATTATGTGTGTACTAAAAGAGAATCATATGTATAATATGGTGAGTTTATATTTGTTATATTTTGTGTTTCATGTTATTTTATTTAATGTTATAATTATAAAAAGAAAAAAAAATACTACCACAAATATTACGTAAGTATCAAATGTTTTACAACTTGGGTAAGAGTTTTATTTTATTTTATTTCATTGCATTCATAAATGTGACATCCCCACAAGGGTGTTACATTAGTTGGTATCAGAGCCCAAGTTAGAGTCTTTTGGGGTTGTGGTTAGGTCTGTTTTTGCTTGTGTTGTGTGAATCTCTGTGATTTGTTTCCGAAATGTTACATCTGACATTGTTTTATCTTGTTGAAGAAAGAAGATGTCTGGAGGAAGAGGAAGGCGTGCAAACGTGGCACAAAATGTGGATCCAATGATTGCTGTTGCTGAGGCTATACAACAAATGGCAGAAGCGATTACTCAGCAAAATCGAAGAACAACTCAACATCAAGATACAACTGCTGATGCTTTGAATTTGTCTGAGTTCAGACGCAACAATCCGCCCCAGTTTAGAGGCGAGTTTGACCCTGAGAAGGCAAGTCTTTGGATTCAAGACTTGGAGCGAGTATTCGAAGGAATGGGGTGCGCGGAAAATAAGAAGGTAACATATGCTGTATATATGTTGAGAGGAGATGCTGAGAATTGGTGGAGAAATACCCGCCAATTGTTGCAAGCTGAAGGAATTGAGATCACCTGGGAGGTGTTTTGTGAAGTATTTCTGGAGAAGTACTTTCCCAGTACTGCTCGACATGCCAAGGAAATGGAATTTCTTAGTTTACGTCAAGGGAATATGACTGTTGGAGAATATGTTGCAAAATTTAAGAGTTTGTCGCAATTCTCAAGGTATTTCCAAAACTGACCCGATGAGGTATGGAAGTGCCAAAAGTTTGAAGATGGGTTAAGGATGGAACTGAGGCGTGCAGTTCTACCAATGCGAATGAGGGAGTTTCCTGTGTTGATGGATACTTGTCGACGACTTGAAGCATTGGAGCCGTCCAGATATCAGAGAAATCATAATTTTGGACCGACTAGGTTCCAAAGAGGAGGTAGTAGCAGTGGTGGTCGATTTCAGAGGAAGCCTTATGCGAGACCGTTAGGACAGCCGCAACGTCCATCTGTTGGGGGAAGTTCTAGTGGAAATCGAGCTGGTTAGAATGTGGCAAGAGTGGCCATATCTCTACAGATTGCCGAATCAGAGGAACCATCTATTTCAACTGCAGAAAACCTGGACATGTTTCTAGGGATTGCACTCAGCCGGAGAGGAAGCTTGCTGTGAGGAATGTCCATGCTACTCAGCCGAGATCTGGAGGGCGAGTGTATACGATGACCGGAACTGAAGCTTCTCAGTCTGAGGATCTTATTCAAGGAGAAGGTGTCATTGAAGGTAATCACCTGACTTTGCTATATGATTCAGGTGCAACACACTCATTTATTGCATATGATTGTGTGGAACGTTTGAAACTGCCTGTGTCTTCTCTGAGTTTTCAACTGATTGTTTCTACACCGACATCTAAGCCCGTTGTTACATCCAAGATGTGTATGAACTGTCCTGTTGTTATAAAGGATCGTATGTTTTCGGTCAACTTGATTTTTTACCTCTTGTTGAGATAGACATAATACTAGGAATGGACTGGTTATCTTCTAACCATATCCTTATAGACTGTGCGAGTAAAACCATAGTTTTTCCTAAGGAAGAAAGTTCTGGATTCTTGACAGCTGTTAAGGTCAAGTCACTGTTGAGGGATGGAGCTCAAGGGTTTATGTTGCTGTCTTCTTTGGAAGTCAAGTGTGAGAAGGATGTGAGCACTATTCCTGTCGCCAATGAGTTTTCAGAAATTTTTCCCGATGGTGTACCTGGTTTGCCACCGGAAAGGGAAATCGAATTCTCTATCGACTTAGTACCAGGAGCAGGTCCTATTTCGATTGCACAATACCGAATGTCGCCTGTAGAATTGGCGGAGCTAAATAAGCAATTGGAGGAACTGTTGGAGAAGCAGTTTGTGCGACCTAGTGTTTCACCATGGGGAGCACCAGTGCTGCTGGTCAAGAAGAAGGATGGAACATCGCGTCTTTGTGTGGATTATCAACAGCTGAACAAGGTCACTATAAAGAATAAATATCCACTACCGAGGATTGATGACTTGCTGGATCAATTGAAGGGAGCCGCTGTATTCTCTAAGATAGATCTGCGATCAGGTTATCATCAGATTCGTGTCAAGGTCGACGATGTACCTAAAACAGCTTTCCGAACTCGTTATGGACATTATGAGTATCAAGTGATGCCGTTCAGAGTGACGAATGCTCCTGCGATATTCATGGACTATATGAATAGGATTTTTCATCCGTACTTAGACAGATTTGTCGTTGTCTTTATCGATGACATTTTGATCTATTCTCAAAGTCGAGAAGAGCATGCTGAACATCTCAGTATAGTTCTTCAGATTTTGAAGGAGAAGAAGCTGTATGCGAAATTGGCAAAGTGCGAGTTTGGTTGGAGGAAGTTCAATTCTTAGGTCACGTAATTTCCAAGGAAGGTATTGCGGTAGACCCAGCAAAGGTGGAAACTGTTTTACAGTAAGAAAGGCCTAAGACTGTGACTGAGGTTCGAAGTTTTGTTGGATTAGTCGGATATTACCGAAGGTTTATTGAAGGTTTTTGCAAGATAGCTGGACCACTTACACAACTCACAACGAAAGACCAAGCTTTTGATTGGACAGGAGAACGTGAAACGAGTTTTCAAGAGCTGAAGAAGAGATTAACGACTGCACTAGTGTTAATTTTTCCGGATCCTAACAAATCATTTGAGGTGTATTGTGATGCATCTTATCAAGGGTTAGGATGTGTGTTGATGCAGGATCGGAATGTAGTCGCTTATGCTTCAAGACAGTTGAAGGTTCATGAGAGGAACTACCCAACGCACGATTTGGAGCTAGCAGCAGTAGTTTTTGCGTTGAAAGTGTGGAGGCATTTTCTATATGGAGCTATGTTCAATGTCTTTAGTGATCACAAGAGCTTAAAATACTTGTTTGATAAAAAAGAATTGAATATGAGACAGAGGCGATGGTTGGAATTTTTGAAGGATTATGATTTTCAACTTCAATACCATCCAGGAAAAGCGAATGTGGTGGCAGATGCCTTGAGTAGAAAGGTGGTTAGCGTTTCTACTATGATGATAAAGGAGGAAGAGCTGATGAATCAATTCAGAGATCTATGGTTATCGATAGAATTGGTACCTAGAAAGATTCGTCTAAGTAGAGTTGTGGTTTTGAATGACTTGTTGGAGATAATAAAAGAGAAACAAGATGAAGATGCGTTCTTACAGAATGAGAAGGAATTGTTGAAGCAATGTCATAAAGCGACGGTGGAGGAAGGATCTGATGGAGTCCTAAGGTTTGAAGGAAGAGTTTGTATACCTGATGATCCCGAACTTAGGAGAGCGATTTTGGATGAAGCTCATCCAAGTAATTTGAGTATGCATCCGGGGATGACGAAGATGTATCAAGACTTGAAACGACTGTTTTGGTGGCCAAGAATGAAGAGAGATGTAGCTGAACGTGTGATGTCTTGTCTTGTCTGTCAGAAGGCAAAGGTGGAACATCAAAGGCCTGCTGGTATGTTACAACCTTTGACTATTCCAGAGTGGAAGTGGGATAGTATCTCGATGGATTTCGTTACTGGATTTTCGAGGACAAGGAAGGGGCATGATTCGATATGGGTTATAGTTGATAGGCTTACGAAATCAGCGCATTTCTTGCCGATCAATATTAAGTATTTGTTGGAACGCTTAACCCAGATATATATCGACGAAATTGTTAGACTTCATGGTGTGCCTGTAAGTATAGTTTCTGATAGAGATCCGAGGTTTACGTCAAGACTCTGGCAAAGTTTGCAAGAAGCAATGGGGACTAAATTGCGATTGAGTTCTGCATATCATCCGCAGACTGATGGTCAGACAGAGAGAACGATTCAGTCATTGGAAGATCTGTTGCGTGCTTGTGTGTTAGAACAGCAAGGGAGTTGGGATGAATTTCTGTCTTTGATAGAATTCACCTACAACAATAGTTTTCACTCAAGCATAGAAATGGCGCCCTATAAAGCACTTTATGGACGACGATGCCGAACACCTTTGTGTTGGTATCAGGATGGAGAGAGTATGACTATTTGTCCTGATCTTGTACAGCAGACTACGGAGAAGGTGAAGATGATACAAGAAAAGATGCGAACGACTCAGAGCCGTCAGAAAAGTTATGCTGATAAATGAAGACGACCCCTGGAATTTGAAGAAGGCGATCATGTTTTCTTGCGAGTTATGCCTACGACGGGTGTCGGAAGAGTTCTTAAATCTAGGAAGCTTACACCTAAGTTTATAGGGCCTTATCAGATTATTCGTCGGATTGGTCCTGTAGCTTACCAAATAGCTTTACCGACTTTTCTATCCAATCTCCATAATGTATTTCATGTGTCTCAGTTGAGGAAATACATTCCCGATCCAACCCACGTGATACAACCTGATGTAGTACAGCTGAAGGATAATTTGACGTATGAAACACTTCCTGTTAAAATTGAGGACAGAAGAGTGAAACAACTTCGAGGGAAAATGATTGAACTGGTGAAGGTAGTGTGGAACGACGTAACGGGAGATGCTACATGGGAATTAGAGGATAGGATGAGGGAGCAATACCCTCAATTGTTTGATATATGATGAATTTCGGGGACGAAATTCTTATTAGTAGGGGAGAGTTGTAACACTCCAACTTTTGGGATAATTACAAAATAGTCCTAAAATGTACTGTTTTGTGAATTCTGTGAGCAGTACATTTAATTTGACTGCTTTCGTGAGTGTACTTGATCAAGTTGTATGTGATTTGCTCCTACTAGGAAATAAAAATTTTTTGGCCGGATAAATCTTATTTTAATTAATTGGAGCTGGAGGATCTTACTAAACCCAATTCTGATTAATATATATATTAATCTCGTAATTTTTTGGATTTAACTGTGCAATAAAATAATTTTATATTATTATAATATTATTTTATATTACAGTACCTACTGTCTCAAAAATAGTAAAAATCTACTTTGATTTGACCATAGATCTTTAAAAGTATTGTGGGACCCAGGTTTAGGAAAAGCAGTCAACTGTGCTGACTGTACAAATTCTAGCCAATGAGAGCAAGTCAACAAAAGTGGCTTGACTTTCTAAACCAATAGAAATTGGTCAACGAAGGAAGCATAGACTTTCATTTGGACCGTTGGATGAAGACTTAGTTAGGAAGCCTTTAACCTAAGCTGTTGATCTAATCAATGGTGAGATTAGAATGATAGATTTATGACTAAGTGATATCTACCTTAGATCTAATCTATGGTTAGGAATTAAAGATGAATCAAGAGTTAGAATTAAGTCCAAAATTGTAGGCTTGAATTTGGTTAGTAACCTAATTAAGCTTAATTTAACTAATCTAATTACTTAATTAGCATACTAAGTGAAATAGCTTAGTTATGAATTAATTATAATCTAAATACTAATTAGATATCCTAATATTAATTAAAGGTTATAATATATGTTAATATATACTAAATTAATTAGTTATATGATTAAGATGTTAATTAAGTTTGGATAGGATGTTTAACCTAACAAATTACCTAGTTAACTAGCATGTAATTAGGAGTAATTTGGAAACAATTAAACCCTTAATTTGATGAAGGAGCACATGGTTTGGGCAGCAGCAAGTGGGCTTGGAATGGCTTGGTTCTACATGGTTCTTGAAGGATCCAACATGACATAAGCCACGTGCTTAACCATGTGAACACTTTGTGATATTTTACCATGCAAAGTTGATCATTCAACCTCACCAACACTCACTCACAACTGTAGCTCTATCTATTCACTCTTCACTTTTGTTTTTCACACTTATCATATTTAGCTATCCATTTCTCTCTCTAAAAATACCAAAGAACTCAAGCACACTTTTCTCTCACTTTCTCTCCCTAAGGTTCGGCCAGCACCCATACTTACACAACCAAACCTTCATAATTTCATCTCATCATATTTCCTAAACCCAAATCCCATACTAAACACTTTTTGTTCACAAAGTTTTCCCAAATTCCTACTCTATCTTGTCCAAAATCCAACCTTTTGGTTACTTACTTAAGGGTAAGTTTTGTTTCTATGGTTCAAAATTACATTTCTAATTTTTCTAACCATGATTGTTCCATGGTTTTTCTATTTTGTACCTTGTATGTGTTTTTACTAATTGTTTAAGAATTTTAGGAATTGTTTTGGAGCTTGTACGAAATTTGAAGGAATGGAGGAAAACTAACCGGTTAAATTGTCTACAAGAGGTAAGAGGGAGATTTAATCTCATCAACCCTAAGTGGTGATGGGAAAATGGATTTGTGTTTGTGTGTAGAATCCATAAGGATTCGGTTTGTATGGTTTATTTGTGGTTTTTATTGTTTTTGATTGTTTAAAATGCTTTCCTATTTGTGATTATTTTTGCTATGCATGATTATAGCTTTTATTCTTTTTTCTATGCATGTTTATGGCTTTCAATATATTGTATGTATATTATATGTGATTTAATAATTGTATGTGCTTATAACTGTATAATTATTAAAGTAGGATGTAAATAATATGTGCGATTTGCATGAGTGTTCCAAAGAACACATTATGAGGCTCACGGCCTTACATCAAAATAGAGAACCAAAATGTTCTCAGTAATTTTCTAAATCACTAATTTAAGGAATCTAGGCAAAATAATCAAGTTAAAAGTGGTTTAAGTTAATTGTGGCCAATATGCCATTTAGTGTATAATTAAATACCATTTTATTTTGATTTGGCCAACATGCCATTTTAATTGCTAAGATAGGTTAGGTAAGTAATTAACAACATAAATAGATTCCAATGATTCATTGAGAAAAATAAAAAGGAATAAATTCAGTTCTAGAAATTTAACTTAGTAGAATTTAGTTTAAGTAAGAAATAAAATAGACGCTAGAAAAATACTAACGTAAAGCTCATTTTATAAATTTTGAAGCGCGTTAGCAAGTTTCAAAGCGTAATTATTGGGTAAAAATAAAATGAACCATATTTAGTGGAAAACGTTGAAAATACCTTATACTGATTTTATAGGCAAAATGCTGCTGAAATTTATTAAAATCAGACGCATAAAATGAAAAGATTCCATACTATATTTAGAACATAAGGAAAATACTCTATGTATTTTAAAAGTACTAGATATAGTTTTACACATATTAAAAATGATGATTTTAAGCTATTCGGTTAAGAAAATGAATTAAAAATCTTACGCGATTGAGAAAATGATTTAAAAACATTCTGCGATATTTAAAAATGACAAAATATCTTTACGCGATTTAAAAACGTTTGTGAAAATAATGAGATTGTGAAAATGCGATAAAATTCCTACGCAATTGAACAATACTGTGAGTTTTGCTATCGGGCCAAAGTGGTGGACCCGGACATGTTGTGGTGTAGTACTGTCAGGTGGGACATACTATGCTTTGTTATTTTGTGACTAAGGGTATTTTGGTAATTTTTTGTAATTATGGTAAATTTTGAATAATAAGGTTATTTTTGTAATTCTAGATTATGTTTTGAGTGTTGTGCCAATTTGGTTTATAATTGGTGATTGATTGATGAGGCGAATTACACCGTGTTTGGTGTGATAAGCATAGTGTGGTTCATTTATGAACTTGGAGGCGTTAGTGTGTGGAGAATTCCACATCCAGACAGTGGGTTGCTCCTCTGGGCCGTGGTAACGGGCAACACACTAATGATCTTGACAAGCACTATTCTTAGTCAAGATCTTGAGGGGACTATTAAGTACTATGCCTGTGGTACACGATGTTGGGCTGTGTACTGCTACACGATGTTTAAACTGTGGACTATAGACACAAAGATTGGACAGTGCAATAGTTTGGTTGGGCAGCCATAAAGTATTATTAGTTTCTTTTCGAATCATTCTCTCAGATATCCGTGTTTAGCTCCATGGAGTAGGAACGAGTCGGTGTGTGTTCATGCATTACCTGCATTTTACTGCTTACCATAATCTGTGATAAATTGTATGATTTATTGCTTTAATATATTATGCATGATATAATGGTATGTATTATTGTTATATATTGCCTGATATATTATGCATGATGTATTGGTATGTACTGTTATGATAACTGTTTTGTACTGTCGTTTTGTTTATTGCCACGCGGGTAATGATGTAGATTGTCTCACCTCTCTATATGTTTTCTCGAAATTATTATATTATATTCGTAAAGAGTTAGAGGAAGAAAAGGATCAGCCTCTTGAGATACAGTACCCTGACGAGCATCAGTTGGGCGAAGTATACGAGGAGGAGGAGCCGGTAGATCATATTGATCGTCAAGACTGATCTTGAGATCATGGCATTGCCAGGATTCTTCGGGTTCGTGAGACTGGAGTTTCATGGGGGTTCCGAGGCGTGGCGTATGCATGTGGACCGAGGGACAGTTGCTTATGTGGGACGTTTGACCGTGTCCCTATGTAGAGAGTATGACGGAGAGGTCATATTCACTACTATGCTTTATTTACATTTAGAGTTACCTCTGACCATTAGGCGTTATTGGCAGGGAATATTCCACGCGCCTAGTGAGCTCAAGCAATGAGTCGACAGCTCGGACTCGTGTCCGTCGTGTTGTGAGATCTCATAGATGTGAACTTTTCGATGGTTATTCTGGAGGTTCTGGACGATGATCCATCGGAGGGTTTGATATCTACCGAGATGCACTTGGGCAGTACTATGTTTTAGCTTTGTGTCAACTCTTTACTGCTTTATTAAATACATGTAGTTGTAAATTATGTGTGTACTAAAAGAGAATCATATGTATAATATGGTGAGTTTATGTTTGTTATATTTTGTGTTTCATGTTATTTTATTTAATGTTATAATTATAAAAAGAAAAAAAAATACTACCACAAATATTACGTAAGTATCAAATGTTTTACAACTTGGGTAAGAGTTTTATTTTATTCTATTTCATTGCATTCATAAATGTGACATCCCCACAAGGGTGTTACATTAGTTGGTATCAGAACCAAAGTTAGAGTCTTTTGAGGTTGTGGTTAGGTCTGTTTTTGCTTGTGTTGTGTGAATCTCTATGATTTGTTTCCGAAAGGTTACATCTGACATTATTTTGTCTTGTTGAAGAAAGAAGATGTCTGGAGGAAGAGGAAGGCGTGCAAACGTGGCACAAAATGTGGATCCAATGATTGCTGTTGCTGAGGCTATACAACAAATGGCAGAAGCGATTACTCAGCAAAATCGTAGAACAACTCAACATCAAGATGCAACTGCTGATGCTTTGAATTTGTCTAAGTTCAGACGCAACAATCCGCCCCAGTTTAGAGGCGAGTTTGACCCTGAGAAGGCAAGTCTTTGGATTCAAGACTTGGAGCGAGTATTCGAAGGAATGGGGTGCGCCAAAAATAAGAAGGTAACATATGTTGTATATATGTTGAGAGGAGATGCTGAGAATTGGTGGAGAAATACCCACCAATTATTGCAAGCTGAAGGAATTGAGATCACCTGGGAGGTGTTTTGTGAAGTATTTCTAGAGAAGTACTTTCCCAGTACTGCTCGACATGCCAAGGAAATGGAATTTCTTGGTTTACGTCAAGGGAATATGACTGTTGGAGAATATGCTGCAAAATTTGAGAGTTTATCGCAATTCTCAAGGTATTTCCAAAACCAACCCGATGAGGTATGGAAGTTCCAGAAGTTTGAAGATGGGTTAAGGATGGAACTGAGGCGTGCAGTTCTACCAATGCGAATGAGGGAGTTTCCTGTGTTGATGGATACTTGTCGACGACTTGAAGCATTGGAGCCGTCCAGAGATAAGAGAAATCGTAATTTTGGACCGACTAGGTTCCAAAGAGGAGGTAGTAGCAATGGTGGTCGATTTCAGAGGAAGCCTTATGCGAGACCGTTAGGAAATCAGCTGCAACGTCCATCTGTTGGGGGAAGTTCTAGTGGAAATCGAGTTGGTCAGAATGTGGCGTTCACGCCGACATGTTTTAAATGTGGCAAGAGCAGCCATATCTCTACAGATTGCCCGATCAGAGGAACCATCTGTTTCAACTGCAGAAAACCTGGACATGTTTCTAGGGATTGCACTCAGCCGGAGAGGAAGCCTGCTGTGAGGAATGTCCGTGCTACTCAGCCGAGATCTGGAGGGCGAGTGTATACGATGACCGGAACCGAAGCTTCTCAGTCTGAGGATCTTATTCAAGGATAAGGTGTCATTGAAGGTAATCACTTGACTTTGCTATATGATTCGGGTGCAACGCACTCATTTATTGCATATGATTGTGTGGAACATTTGAAACCGCCCGTGTCTTCTCTGAGTTTTCAACAAATTGTTTCTACACCGACTGCTAAGCCTGTTGTTACATCCAAGATGTGTATGAACTGTCCTGTTGTTATAAAGGATCGTATGTTTTTGGTCAACTTGATTTGTTTACCTCTTGTTGAGATAGACATATCTTCTAACCATATCTTATAGACCGTGCGAGCAAAACCATAGTTATCAAAAGTTCTGGATTCTTGACAGCTGTTAAGGTCAAGTCATTGTTGAGGGATGGAGCTCAAGGGTTTATGATGCTGTCTTCTTTGGAAGTCAAGTGTGAGAAGGATGTGAGCACTATTCCTGTCGCCAAGGAGTTTCCAGAAATTTTTCCCGACGATGTACCTGGTTTGCCACCGAAAAGGGAAATCGAATTCTCTATCGACTTAGTACCAGGAGCAGGTCCTATTTCGATTGCACCGTACCGAATGTCGCCTGTAGAATTGGCAGAGCTGAAGAAGCAATTGGAGGAACTGTTGGAGAAGCAGTTTGTGCGACCTAGTGTTTCACCATGGGGAGCACCAGTGCTGCTGGTCAAGAAGAAGGATGGAACTTCGCGTCTTTGTGTGGATTATCGACAGCTGAACAAGGTCACTATAAAGAATAAATATCCACTACCGAGGATTGATGACTTGATGGATCAATTGAAGGGAGCCGTTGTATTCTCTAAGATAGATCTGCGATCAGGTTATCATCAGATTCGTGTCAAGGTCGATGATGTACCTAAAACAACTTTCCGAACTCGTTATGGACATTATGAGTATCAAGTGATGTCGTTCGGAGTGACGAATGCTCTTGCGATATTCATGGACTATATGAATAGGATTTTTCATCCGTACTTAGACAGATTTGTCGTTGTCTTTATCGATGACATTTTGATCTATTCTCAAAGTCGAGAAGAGCATGCTGAACATCTCAGTATAGTTCTTCAGATTTTGAAGGAGAAGAAGCTGTATGCGAAATTGGCAAAGTGCGAGTTTTGGTTGGAGGAAGTTCAATTCTTAGGTCACGTAATTTCCAAGGAAGGTATTGCGGTAGACCCAGCAAAGGTGGAAACTGTTTCACAGTGGGAAAGACCTAAGACTGCGACTGAGGTTCGAAGTTTTGTTGGATTAGCCGGATATTACCGAAGGTTTATTGAAGGTTTTTCCAAGATAGCTGGACCACTTACACAACTCACAAGGAAGGGCCAAGCTTTTGATTGGACAGAACGTGAAGCGAGTTTTCAAGAGCTGAAGAAGAGATTAATGACTGCACCAGTGTTAATTTTGCTGGATCCTAACAAATCTTTTGAGGTGTATTGTGATGCATCTTATCAAGGGTTAGGATGTGTGTTGATGCAGGATCGGAATGTAGTAGCTTATGCTTCAAGACAGTTGAAGGTTCATGAGAGGAACTACCCAACGCACGATTTGGAGCTAGCAGCAGTAGTTTTTGCGTTGAAAGTGTGGAGGCATTTTCTGTATGGAGCTATGTTCAATGTCTTTAGTGATCACAAGAGCTTAAAATACTTGTTTGATAAAAAAGAATTGAATATGAGACAGAGGCGATGGTTAGAATTTTTGAAGGATTATGATTTTCAACTTCAATACCATCCAGGAAAAGCGAATGTGGTGGCAGATGCCTTGAGTAGAAAGGTGATTAGCATTTCTACTATGATGATAAAGGAGGAAGAGCTGATGAATCAATTCAGAGATCTATGGTTATCGATAGAATTGGTACCTAGAAAGATTCGTCTAAGTAGAGTTGTGGTTTTGAATGACTTGTTGGAGATAATAAAAGAGAAACAAGATGAAGATGCGTTCTTACAGAATGAGAAGGAATTGTTGAAGTAATGTCATAAAGCGACGGTGGAGGAAGGATCTGATGGAGTCCTAAGGTTTGAAGGAAGAGTTTGTATACCTGATGATCCCGAACTTAGGAGAGCGATTTTGGATGAAGCTCATACAAGTAATTTGAGTATGCATCCGGGGATGACGAAGATGTATCAAGACTTGAAACGACTGTTTTGGTGGCCAAGAATGAAGAGAGATGTAGCTGAACGTGTGACGTCTTGTCTTGTCTGTCAGAAGGCAAAGGTGGAACATCAAAGGCCTGTTGGTATGTTACAACCTTTGACTATTCCAGAGTGGAAGTGGGATAGCATCTCGATGGATTTCGTTACTGGATTTTCGAGGACAAAGAAGGGGCATGATTCGATATGGGTTATAGTTGATAGGCTTACGAAATCAGCGCATTTCTTGCCAATCAATATTAAGTATTCGTTAGAACGCTTAACCTAGATATATATCGACGAAATTGTTAGACTTCATGGTGTGCCTGTACGTATAGTTTCTGATAGAGATCCGAGGTTTACGTCAAGACTCTGGCAAAGTTTCCAAGAAGCAATGGGGACTAAATTGTGATTGAGTTCTGCATATCATCCGCAGACTGATGGTCAGACAGAGAGAACGATTCAGTCGTTGGAAGATCTGATGCATGCTTGTGTGTTAGAACAGCAAGGGAGTTGGGATGAATTTCTGTCTTTGATAGAATTCACCTACAATAATAGTTTTCACTCAAGCATAGAAATGGCGCCCTATGAAGCACTTTATGGACGACGATGCCGAACACCTTTGTGTTGGTATCAGGATGAAGAGAGTATGACTATTGGTCCTGATCTTGTACAGCAGACTACGGAGAAGGTGAAGATGATACAAGAAAAGATGCGAACGACTCAGAGCCGTCAGAAAAGTTATGCTGATAAACGAAGACGACTCCTGGAATTTGAAGAAGGCGATCATGTATTCTTGCGAGTTACGCCTACGACGGGTGTTGGAAGAGTTCTTAAATCTAGGAAGCTTACACCTAAGTTTATAGGGCCTTATCAGATTATTCGTCGGATTGGTCCTGTAGCTTACCAAATAGCTTTACCGACTTTTCTATCCAATCTCCATAATGTATTTCATGTGTCTCAGTTGAGGAAATACATTCCCGATCCAACCCACGTGATACAACCTGATGCAGTACAGCTGAAGGATAATTTGACGTATGAAACACTTCCTGTTAAAATTGAGGACAGAAGAGTGAAACAACTTCGAGGGAAGATGATTGAACTGGTGAAGGTAGTGTGGAACGACGTAACGGGAGATGCTACATGGGAATTAGAGGATAGGATGAGGGAGCAATACCCTCAATTGTTTGATGTATGATGAATTTCGGGGACAAAATTCTTATTAGTAGGGGAGAGTTGTAACACCCTAACTTTTGGGATAATTACAAAATAGTCCTAAAATGTACTATTTTGTGAATTCTGTGAGCAGTAAATTTAATTTGACTGTTTCGTGAGTGTACTTGACTGTTGTATGTGATTTGCTCCGACCTAGGGAAATAAAAATTTTCTGACCGGATAAATCTTATTTTAATTAATTGGAGCTGAGGGATCTTACTAAACCTAATTCTGATTGATATATATATTAATCTCATAATTTTTCAGATTTAACTGTGTAATAAAATAATTTTATATTATTATAATATTATTTTATATTACAAGACCTCATCGTCTCAAAAATAGTAAAAATCTGCTTCGATTTGACCACAGATCTTTAAAAGTACTGTGGGACCCGCATTTAGGAAAAGCAGTCAACTGTGCTGACTGTACAAATTCTAGCCAATGAGAGCAAGTCAACAAAAGTGGCTTGACTTTCTAAACCAATAGGAATTGGTCAACGAAGGAAGCATAGACTTTCATTTGGACCGTTGGATGAAGACTTAGTTAGGAAGCCTTTAACCTAAGCTGTTGATCTAATTAATGGTGAGATTAGAATGATAGATTTATGACCAAGTGATATCTACCTTAGATCTAATCTATGGTTAGGAATTAAAGATGAATCAAGGGTTAGAATTAAGTCAAAAATTGTAGGCTTGAATTTGGTTAGTAACCTAATTAAGCTTAATTTAACTAATCTAATTACTTAATTAGCATACTAAGTGAACTAGCTTAGTTATGAATTAATTATAATCTAAATACTAATTAGATATCCTAATATTAATTAAAGGTTATAATATATGTTAATATATACTAAATTAATTAGTTATATGATTAAGATGTTAATTAAGTTTGGATAGAATGTTTAACCTAACAAATTACCTAGTTAACTAGCATGTAATTAGGAGTAATTTGGAAATAATTAAACCCTTAATTTGATGAAGGAGCACACGGTTTGGGCAGCAGCAAGTGGGCTTGGAATGGCTTGGTTCTACATGGTTCTTGAAGGATCCAACATGACATAAGCCATGTGCTTAACCACGTGAACACTTTGTGATATTTTACCATGCAAAGTTGATCACTCAACCTCACCAACACTCACTCACGGCTGCAGCTCTATCTATTCACTCTTCACTTTTGTTTTTCACACTTATCATATTTAGCTATCCATTTCTCTCTCTAAAAATACCAAAGAACTCAAACACAGTTTTCTCTCACTTTCTCTCCCTAAGGTTCGGCCAGCACCCATACTTACACAACCAAACCTTCATAATTTCATCTCATCATATTTCCTAAACCCAAATCCCATACTAAACACGTTTCGTTCACAAAGTTTTCCCAAATTCCTACTCTATCTTGTCCAAAATCCAACCTTTTGGTTACTTACTTAAGGGTAAGTTTTGTTTCTATGGTTCAAAATTACATTTCTAATTTTTCTAACCATGATTGTTCCATGGTTTTTCTATTTTGTACCTTGTATGTGTTTTTACTAATTGTTTAAGAATTTTAGGAATTGTTTTGGACCTTGTACGAAATTTGAAGGAAAGGAGGAAAACTAACCGGTTAAATTGTCTACAAGAGGTAAGAGGGAGATTTAATCTCATCAACCCTAAGTGGTGATGGGAAAATGGATTTGTGTTTGTGTGTAGAATCCATAAGGATTCGGTTTGTATGGTTTATTTGTGGTTTTTATTGTTTTTGATTGTTTAAAATGCTTTCCTATTTGTGATTATTTTTGCTATGCATGATTATAGCTTTTATTCTTTTTGCTATGCATGTTTATGGCTTTCAATATATTGTATGTATATTATATGTGATTTAATAATTGTATGTGCTTATAACTGTATAATTATTAAAGTAGGATGTAAATAACATGTGCGATTTGCATGAGTGTTCCAAAGAACACATTATGAGGCTCACGGCCTTACATCAAAATAGAGAACCAAAATTTTCTCAGCAATTTTCTAAATCACTGATTTAAGGAATCTAGGCAAAATAATCAAGTTAAAAGTGGTTTAAGTTAATTGTGGCTAATATGCCATTTAGTGTATAATTAAATACCATTTTATTTTGATTTGGCCAACATGCCATTTTAATTGCTAAGATAGGTTAGGTAAGTAATTTACAACATAAATGGATTCCAATGATTCATTGAGAAAAATAAAAAGGAATAAATTCAGTTCTAGAAATTTAACTTAGCAGAATTTAGTTTAAGTAAGAAATAAAACAGACGCTAGAAAAATACTAACGTAAAGCTCATTTTATAAATTTTGAAGCGCGTTAGCAAGTTTCAAAGCGTAATTATTGGGTAAAAATAAAATGAACCATATTTAGTGGAAAACATTGAAAATACCTTATACTGATTTTATAGGCAAAATGTTGCCAAAATTTATTAAAATCAGACGCATAAAATGAAAAGATTCCATACTATATTTAGAACATAAGAAAAATACTCTATGTATTTTAAATGTACTAGATGTAGTTTTACACATTTTAAAAATGATGATTTTAAGCTATTCGGTTAAGAAAATGAATTAAAAATCTTACGCAATTGAGAAAATGATTTAAAAACATTCTGCGATATTTAAAAATGACAAAATATCTTTATGCGATTTAAAAACGTTTGTGAAAACGATGAGATTGTGAAAATGCGATAAAATTCCTACGCGATTGAACAATACTGTGAGTTTTGCTGTTGGGCCAAAGTGGTGGACCCGGACATGTTGTGGTGTAGTACTGTCAGGTGGAACGTACTATACTTTGTTATTTTGTGACTAAGGGTATTTTGGTAATTTTCATAATTATGGTAAAATTTGAATAATAAGGTTATTTTTGTAATTTTAGATCATGTTTTGAGTGTTGTGCCAATTTGGTTTATAATTGGTGATTGATTGATGAGGCAAATTACACCGTGTTTGGTGTGATAAGCGTAGTGTGGTTCATTTATGAACTTGGAGGCGTTAGTGTGCGGAGAATTCCACATGCGGACAGTGGGTTGCTCCTCTAGGCCGTGGTAACGGGCAACACACTAATGATCTTGACAAACACTATTCTTAGTCGAGATCTTGAGGGGACTATTAATTACTATGCCTGTGGTACACGATGTTGGACTGTGTACTGCTACACGATGTTTGGATTGTGGACTATAGACACAAAAGATTGGACAGTGCAATAGTTTGGTTAGGCAGCCATAAAGTATTATTAGTTTCTTTTCGGATCATTCTCTCAGATATCCGTGTTTAGCTCCATGGAGTAGGAACGAGTCGGTGTGTGTTCATGCATTACACCGCATTTTATTGCTTACCATAATCTGTGATAAATTGTATGATTTATTGCTTTAATATATTATGCATGATATAATGGTATGTATTATTGTTATATATTGCCTGATATATTATGCATGATGTATTGGTATGTACTGTTATGATAACTGTTTTGTACTATCGTTTTCTTTATTGCCATGCGGGTAGTGATGTAGATTGTCTCACCTCTCTATATGTTTTCTCGAAATTATTATATTATATTCGTAAAGAGTTAGAGGAAGAAGAGGATCAGCCTCTTGAGATACAGTACCCTGACGAGCATCAGTCGGGCGAAGTATACGAGGAGGAGGAGCCGGTAGATCACACTGATCGTCAAGACTGATCTTGAGATCATGGCATTGTCAGGATTCTTCGGGTTCGTGAGACTGGAGTTTCATGGGGGTTCCGAGGCGTGGCGTATGCATGTGGACCGAGGGACAGTTGCTTATGTGGGACGTTTGACTGTGTCCCTATGTAGTGAGTATGACGGAGAGGTCATATTCACTACCATGCTTTATTTATATTTAGAGTTACCTCTGACCATTAGGCGTTATTGGCAGGGAATATTCCACGCGCCTAGTGAGCTCAGCAGCGAGTCAACAGCTCGGACTCGTGTCATCGTCTTTGTGAGATCTCATAGATGTGAACTTTTCGATGGTTATTCTGGAGGTTCTGGACGATGATCCATCGGAGGGTTTGATATCTACCGAGATGCACTTGGGTAGTACTATGTTTTAGCTTTGTGTCAACTCTTTACTGCTTTATTAAATACATGTAGTTGTAAATTATGTGTGTACTAAAAGAGAATCATATGTATAATATGGTGAGTTTATGTTTGTTATATTTTGTGTTTCATGTTATTTTATTTAATGTTATAATTATAAAAAGAAAAAAAAAATACTACCACAAATATTACGTAAGTATCAAATGTTTTACAACTTGGGTAAGAGTTTTATTTTATTTTATTTCATTGCATTCATAAATGTGACATCCCCACAAGGGTGTTACAAAAAGTGTATGAAGAAATTCAAATTAAAAGTAGAAAACAAATAAAGAAAAATAATGAACAATTAAACAAAAAAAAATAGATAATCAATGAGAGAGAGAAGCGCAAGGTTCACTTGAATCCAATTAATCAGATTTTCTTTCATTTATGATGTAAGGTAATTCTTTTGCCAATATTCTCTTACCTGCTATTGAATCCTAATGGTCATGGATGAAACAATATTCTATTCCTAAATTAAATCACCTATTTGGTCATTAGTTGAATTAATTAGGAATGCATTAAGCTTCAATTCAAGAGATGAATTAACATACCTGTCAATTCCATTGGTAGGAAAAATTGATGTTTGGTCATTCACCAATCTAATCCTAGGCTTATCATATAGATCCACTCATTGAATGCAGATGGTCATAGGTCAAACAATGAATTAACATATGCCAAAAGTGATTAAGTTATGACAAGAATACAAGTAATATGATAAACCCTAAAGAAATTACCTTAATCAAATTAGAAATCAAACCCAAATAATTAGGAAAACAAGATCCCCCATAGCCCTAGCTATGGGTTTAGCTACTCATGTTCAATATAAACAAATTCATATCAAGATACAAATCCATGGAAAAAAACCAAAGAAAAGGGAAACTAGAAAGAAAGAGAAATCAAAAACCCCTTTAATAGAGATTATGATCTTCAAGCCTTCAAGAATCGAATCCTCACTTCAAAGTCGTCCTCCAAGGTGTGTTACCGCAAAACAACTCTCTCAGGATTAAGGATTTTCTGTGTTATGTGCTTGATGTGTTGAATTTGGCGTAACTTTTCCTATTTAATGAAAATCATGTCTGCTATTACGCAACTAGCACCTAGGCGCTCAGTTCTGAGCACTCAAGCGCTCAACCACTTAAGTCCTGATGCGCGCTGCTACCTCTTGCGCGCTCAGTGTAATGCCTTTTTTTGGGAGGGAACGTCATATCATTTAATCTCGATGCAGAAATAAATAATATAAACTACAGTGCGAAAAACAAAAGTATAAACTTAGACCCAGTTCATTATATAAATGTAAACTTGCTTGAGTGAAATGGTATGATTAAATTAGTGAATATTTTTTTTATATAAAATAATATTAAAATATAGTGACGAGACATAGTTACAGCCAAGGGTAAAATAAAGCAAACCATACATTTGAATAACATGGATATACATATATATATATATACACATATATATATTTCATTATATTGAACTTGTTTAGTTACAACACCTAATATACAAAAAGTAAAACTATACATACCCCAAAAGATTATACATGTACAGCCCACCAAAAAGATAAATCATCAGGCCCTAGCCATTAGTGACTATCGACAGTATCAGCCCCGAAGAAGAAAGAGAAGGGACCGTATCAGGATCCTCGTCAGGGTCTTCCACGTCACAGGACACCCTCATCGGAGCCATCGAGTTATGGGCCAAGGCTCGGGCAATGGAGAGGAATGAATTCTCCTGTGGGGTATAATAACGTTCACCCCGCATATCCCTAATTAGCAGGTAAAACTCTAAATGTAAACGACCACTACAAGAAAAGATGGGTGGATCATATCGCCCCCAAGCTAGTAACATCGTCACGTCTCCCAGATAAACACAGCGGTCATAGCTAAAGTTGATGTGCTAACAGTCTGGACCTCCAAGGAAAGTCAGGCGCATATATCCCAAGAAGCCTTGCAAATGGGTTGTCATGATCAAACAGGTACTAATTGAAGTCAGGCCAAAAACTGAGGAACTCGTGTACTTCCCCTTCTTCACCGCCATCTTCGGAGAAACATATATATATACACAAATAGTAGAAATAAAGAAAAGAGGTGATACATCCTACGTTCATTACCAATTATGGTAGTAAAAAATAAAATGATGTCGGACGCCCACACAGCATTACAAGAGTAATAAATAGTAATCAATAGGCAAATATTAAATAACTTAACAATTCTAGGCAGTTATACATCAGTAAGGTAACGTTCCAATTATCATAAGAATTAAATGCCAGACAAGATATTGACTCACTATGCACATGCATACGATATCAAAATCCTACTCCTTAGAACTAGACACAAACATTCAGAGAGAAAGATCAGGAAACTTGTCTGTAACTCGACTGCCGTGGCCAAAGTGCTATATATCATCAATTTATCCATGTGTACGTCAAGGCATTATACAAAACATTCATCACTAGATCGTGATATAGGACAGTGTCTCGGTCCAGATCGTCGGTGCGTTTGCATCGGTCTACCCCGCGAACAGAAGAGCTACCAACTGTCCATTGCGAGGTACCCGCACCCCAATGTTACCAAGTGGCCTCAATACTCAAGAGGGGGGGTGAATTGAGTAGTTAAAAATAAGTTCACAAATCTTTCGCAAATCGTTTGACAATCAATTTTCGTTGAAGCTATTGAATGATCAGAGATAATTGAATAGATGAGTTAAGCACTTTTACTAATGAACGTAATAGCCAAGGAGACAATATCCAAATAAAACAATGAAACAGTGCACAAAGATAAACAGAGGAGAGTTTAGAGAAACAAACACAGTCGTTTATCCTGGTTCAATTACTACTCCACTTGTGATCTACGTCTAGTCCCCAAGCAACACCTTGAGATTTTCCACTATATCTTCAAGCTTCAATGGGTGCTTGAAAAATCACTACAACCTTGAGCACTCAACAGTATGGGATACCTCACCCAAAAGCTTGAGCCTCTATTTTCCAAGGGATACCTCACCCTCACTAATCAGAATGTATAAGATTGAAATAGAAGAAGCTCTCTCTAGAGCAAGTGTTTACAAATTGAAGCTCTAATATGCTCTCAAAGATTTTTCATGTTTTTAGTCAGAAAACAGAGCAAGAAATGATTTTAAGAATTGATTCACGTTTTGAAGTATAATGATCAGCCGATTCAAGGTCAACCGTAAACAAAGACCCAACTTGGGTATTTATAAGTTTCTCAATTAATAGAGCCGTTGGAGGTAGTTGGGCATGCATTTAATGCATTTAATATAGCCGTTGGACGTTGTCGATGCGTGTAATCGATTACATATCTCGGTAATCGATTACATTATTGTTCCAACGTTTTACGAACTTTCTCGGGCTCTGTGTAATCGATTACATTATTGAGGTAATCGATTACATGGATTCTCGACTTTGCTTGTAATCGATTACAATGCTCATGTAATCGATTACATGACTTCGACTTGGCTTGTAATCGATTACAATATTCATGTAATCGATTACATGGCTCGTCGAACGTGTTGTTTGAGTTTCGGGTTTTGTGTAATCGATTACATTATTGGTGTAATCGATTACATTCGACTTTGTTTGTAATCGATTACAACATCAATGTAATCGATTACATTACTCGTCGAACGTGTTCTTTGCCTTTCGGGCTTTGTGTAATCGATTACATGGCCTCGACTTGCTTGTAATCGATTACATTGTTCATGTAATCGATTACATGCTTTCTGTTTGATGTATAATCGATTACAAACATTGTGTAATCGATTACATTGGCCTTTGAACACATTTTTCAAGTCCAATACCGCTTATAAGTCATTTCCAACACCTCAAGATACTTGATTAAACATAAATCCTTTTAAGAGTGTTAGATTTAAAGTTGAAACTCAAGTTTTATTGAAAGCCATGTTTAACTTTGAAATTTCCCATTTATTTTGAAATCACATATTGAAAAACCATTTGAGAAATCTTGAGAGCATTTAACATTAATCTTCTAAGTCTAATTAAACCTTCTGTCTTCTTTCTTTGATCTTGATTTTTTCTTTTGTGCTTGATCTTCTCTTTTGCTTTTGTTATCATCAAAAACCTTTCGACATGCCTTAGAGACATAAGCATTCACATTCTCCCCCTTTTTGATGATGACAAACTGATCATAGGAAAAAGAAAGAATTTTTGCATTTGTATATAATAGTCATTTAGGTACAATGCTGCATGATATTGGGTTAGATTTTGAATATGAAAAGCTTAATAACTTAAAAGGTCAATAACTCTCCCGTACTCATGCAACCATTAATTACATTGCATTTTTCCTTATTTTCTCCCCCGTTGGCATTATCAAAAAGACATAAGCATTGAAGAAAAAAAAACGGACAGCATGACAGCTATATTTCATGATTCCCAATTGTTGGCCATAACAGAAAAGCCACAAAGATCAGTCCAATCAATATTCCAACATAAAGGAATATCAGAGTTAATAATCAGTATGTGCAAATAAACATATCACAACCAGTAGGCAATAATCAAAAGATAACCATAAAGGTATACCAATTTTATATAATCAAAGTTAAAACAAAATAAGTACAAGGTAGTCATCAATACAAGAAAATATATCAGGGCTATAGGCCATGATCACTATCAGTGTCCTCGTCACAAAAGACATCACCCTCTCGGATCCGACGCGAGTCTCCTAGATCAATGTTATCATCGGCCGGGCATAAGATCGTCGTCGAGTCCGAAGCTCCTCATCATCGGCGGGAACTCCCGGATGGACCAACGAAGGATATGGGATCCGGAGGGGCGAGAGGATGTGGGGGTGCGGCGGCGCAGGACTCTCGGGAACAAGAGGTCCACGTAAGAGGGATCGAATGGAGGCAAGCTCTGTCCGAGTAGTCCATCCTCGGCTCAAGATGGTCGATCTTTTGCTCTATATGATCCATGTGTGTGTTTACGTTGGCGCTCGGGTTGCGCATCTCTTGGAGCGAAGATCAAGAGAGGCTGGAGCGGGAGCGGAGGCGAGTGGTTGAGCGAGCCTCCTCATCATCACTATCTGGATCGTGATGGATATGGCCAAATGTGCCATGAGTAATGTAATGCCACCTATCTTCCATCTTGTAGAGTGAAGCTTCTTCGAGTATGCAGCCCAATTGATTGGGATCCCTTTGGTGGTGTCCTTGGACTCTTCGGTCGGCCGAAAATGCGACAAGTACTCAAGGATTGTGGTGACTAACATGGCGAAGGGGAGAGCAGAGTTCTTCTTTTTCTTGATGTCCAGCATATGCTCTAGAATATAGTATCCCCGGTTTATTGGGTGCCCTGTGGTCATTGCCCATAAAGCCACTACATCATCTTTGAGGACTTGGGAGTAATTCCCTCCTCTGGGAATCAATCCACGAACCAAGAGGTAGTGGAGGACCCTGTTTTCCATAGTGAGGCCAGTGGCCATTATTCTGCGTCTAGGATCACTGGGGAGGTGGTAGCCAGTCCTAATCAAAGAGAGAAGAGCAGCCTTATGATCAAACTCATGCCCCCAGATTTTGGCATTTCCACAGAACTGAGCTCCATCAGGAGTGAGCTTGGTAAGCCTATACCATTCTGCCATGGTTAACCTGATTTGTTGCTTTTTCACTTCAGAGATGATGCAATTATCTTCAACCTTCAGGTTAGCATAAAAGACTCGGACAAGGTTAAAGTAGATGGCCTTCTCTATGCTCAGGAATCCCAGCAAGCCTAAGTTTTCTATGGTCCTAAAGCTTTCTAAAGGTTCACTCTCGCAGAAGGTGATGGGAAGATACCCGGGAGAGATGATTTTGCGAAGTGGAAGTTCTTCCGAACAACTCGCTTTCTTCACGGTGGAGAAATGCCTCGTGAGGTCCGGCCGGAGATATTGCGTGAAGAGCCACCGGAGGAACCTCCAACAAAATTAGCCCCTGTTCTTGGGCGCTTCGAGCGATGAGAGGAATCAGCCATTGATGAGAAGGAGAAGCAAAGGTTGAGTGGTAAATGGTTGGGGATGAGTGAGGAGAGAGAGAGGGACGAGATTAGGTCAGAAAGGTGGAGAGGGTGTTCGTGAGAGAAGATGGGGAGATTTGGATGAGGGATTTGAGGGGATTTGATCGGTGGGTTATGTGGAGAGGGGATTTCCGAGATTGAGAGAGGCGAAATGACCGGTTTTGATGGAGATTTGAGTGAGAAAAGAGAGATTTGGAGATTTGAGGTGCGTGGGAGCAGAAGGAGAGAACGAGGACGATGAACAGGGCCAAACAGAAATGACCTCTACGCGCGTCAGGAGCCTTTTAAAAAACCCCGTGTGTCGATTACATTGAGTGTGTAATCGATTACATGCATTCTGTGGGTATGTAATCGATTACATTTTTGGTGTAATCGATTACATGCTTCTGGTGGGTATGTAATCGATTACATTTTTAGTGTAATCGATTACATGCTTTCTGAAACCTTGTAATCGATTACATAGATGATGTAATCGATTACCTGAAGTTTTGAGTTGGTTGTAATCGATTACAAAATGTGTGTAATCGATTACATGCGTGATGAATTCCTGTAATCGATTACAAAGGCATTGTAATCGATTACAAAGACTCTTTAACTCAGTTTTGCGTTCCAAACAAGACATATAATCAATTTTAATCCATCCAAAACAGTTTTAAAGCAACTTAAATCAATTCAAATCATCATGCAAGCATATAGACTAATCATATTATGATTCAACTCATATAATTGATCAAAATTATCATTTTTACCAAGAATTTCACCCTTTTTGGTGAAATTTGAGGTTGTTGAATTTCTTGTCAAAGTTGGACATGAGGGAGCACCTGCAAAATAATTTAGGGGAAACCTCCGACGCTCAAGTTAGTATGGGATTCAAATATATATAATGAAAATTCAGAGATTGTGCAGCAATGTGGCATAATTATGCAGAAAAAAGCAAGCTTAGGCTTTTGTTTTAGGATTATGCAGCAAATATTTAATTTATGCATGAATGGTCCAATATACCCAGTTCATTTCTAATGTAGAAAAATGCTTCTTTTGCAAGGGGTTTGGTGAAAATATCAGCTAATTGCTTAGTTGTTTCAACAAATTCAAGTATGCAATCACCTCTTTGAACATGATCTCTAATGAAATGATGTCTTATTTCAATATGCTTAGTTCTAGAATGCAAAATGGGATTTTTTGACAAGTTAATTGCACTAGTATTATCACATTTTATGGGAATGTGATCAAGCTCAAGACCATAGTCCAAGAGTTCTTTGTTTCATCCAAAGGACTTGAGCAAGAAACTCCCAACAAACATATTCAACTTCACTGTGGACAATGCCACACTATTTTGTTTCTTCTTGTGCCAAGAAACTAGTGAGCTTCCTAGCAAGTGGCATGTCCCACTAGTGCTCTTTTCGATCCATTTTGCATCCAAACAAAATCAGAATCGGAGTACCCAATAAGACTACATGAGGCACCCTTAGGGTACCATAAACCCATTTGTGATGTGCCTATTAGATATTTCATTATTCTCTTAACAAAGACTTAGGTGTGATTCCTTAGGATTAGCTTGATATCTAGCACACATGCATACACTAAACATTATATCAGGCCTACTTGCAGTGAGATAAAGGAGTGAGCCAATCATACCTCTATATTTTGTAATTTCTACCAATTTACGTCCTTCATCCTTGTCCAAATAGCAAGAGGTGCCCATAGGAGTAGCCATATGCTTGGCATTGTCCATTCCAAACTTTTTGAGCAGCTCCTTGCAATACTTGGATTGGCTTATAAATGTTCCTTCTCTTGTTTGCTTGATTTGTAGACCAAGGAAGAAGTTGAGCTCACCCATCATGGACATCTCAAACTCACTTTGCATAATATTTGAAAATTCTTTACAAAGAGAGTTGTTAGTAGCTCCAAATATAATGTCATCAACATAGATTTGAACTAGAAGAATGTCATGCATTTTGTGTTTTATGAAAAGAGTGGTGTCAACTTTACCTCTAGAAAAGCCTTTTTCTAAAAGAAATTTGCTCAACCTTTCATACCAAGCTCTAGGAGCTTGTTTCAAGCCATACAAAGCCTTTTTCAATTTAAAAACATGGTTGGGCATTTCAAAGTCTTCAAAACCAGGAGGTTGTTCTACATACACCTCTTCTTGTATAAAACCATTTAAAAAGCACTTTTGACATCCATTTGATAGAGTTTGAAATCCATGATGCAAGCATATGCAAGTAGCATTCTAATGGCCTCTAATCTAGCTACGGGAGCATAAGTTTCTTCATAATCTATGCCTTCTTCTTGATTATATCCCTTAGCTACAAGCCTAGCTTTATTTCTTATTATTAAACCCGTTTCATCAAGTTTGTTCCTAAAGACCCATTTGGTGCCAATTATAGGATGATCATTGGGCCTTGGAACTAATTCCCAAACTTGATTCCTCTCAAATTGGTTTAGTTCTTCTTGCATGGCCAAGATCCAATGCTCATCATTAATGGCCTCATTTATGTCTTTAGGTTCAACTTGAGAGACAAAGGCTAGATGATTACATGCATCTCTAAGTGAGTTTCGAGTGATTACCCCTTTTGATACATCACCTATCACCTTGTCAAGAGGATGATACCTTGAAGTCCTCCATTCCTTGGGTAGATCCAAGATTTTAGAATCTTCTTGCCATGAGTGATCAAGGAGTCTCTCTTCTTTCTTCTTAGACTCTATCTCTTGATTTTCCAAGTGCGTCTTTGCCAAGATTTCTGCAACATCATCAACAAGTTCCTTTCTCGGCTCATTTGGGTTAGTTTCATCAAATGCAACATGTATGGATTCTTCTATGGACATAGTTCGTTTATTATAGACTCTAAAGGCCTTGCTATGAATAGAATAACCAATGAATATTCCCTCATCAGATTTTGCATCAAACTTCCCGAAGTTATCCTTTCCATTATTCAAAACAAAGCATTTACATCCAAAAACATGAAAATGTGACACATTAGGTTTCCTTCCTTTGTACAATTCATATGGGGTTTTCTTTAAAATTGGCCTTATTAGGGCTCTATTCATAACATAACAAGCGGTGTTAACCGCATCCGCCCAAAAGTACTTAGGAAGATTGGCCTCATTGAGCATAGTTCTTGCCATTTCTTCTAAAGATCGATTTTTCCTTTCTACAACACCATTTGTTGTGGTGTTCTAGGGCAGAAAAAATTATGCTCAATGCCATGTTCATCACAAAAAGTTTCAAATTCATGATTTTCAAATTCACCACCATGATCACTTCTTATGGATGCAATACAAAAACCTTTTTTGTTTTGGATAACTTTGGCAAGTTTTCTAAATGATTGAAAAGCATCATTTTTGTGAGCCAAGAATAATGTCCATGTAAATCTAGAAAAATCATCCACAATCACTAATGCATAGTAATTCCCACCAAAGCTCATAGTTCTAGAGGGTCCAAACAGATCCATGTGCAAAAGTTGTAAAGGTCTAGAAGTTGAAACTATGTTTTTAGCTTTGAAAGAGACCTTTACTTGTTTTCCCTTTTGACATGCATCACAAAGTTTGTCTTTTTCAAATTTGAGCTTTGGAAGACCAATTACTAGTTCTTTAGAAACCAATTTGTTTAAGTGATCCATGTGAATGTAAGCAATTCTTCTATGCCATAACCATGAATCATTTTCTCTACTCATAAAGCATTTAGCATCATTTGAGGAAATGTCATCAAGACTAATCATATATATGTTATTGACCCTATGACCAACAAACTTAACTTGCTTATCATCCTTTCCCTCAATTATACAACAAGAGAAATCAAATATAACTCTATTTCCTTTATCACACAATTGACTAATACTAAGTAAATTATGTTTAAGTCCTTCAACAAGTAAGACATTATCAATAGATGATGAAGGGATCTTACCAACTTTGCCAATTCCAAGAATCTTCCCTTTGTTGTTGTCACCATATGTGACATGACCATGTTTCTTGTGTGTAAGGGAGGAGAACTTGGAGCCATCACCGGTCATGTGCTTGGAGCAACCACTATCAAGATACCAACTTGAGCTCTTGGTCTTCAAGCACACCTACAACACACATTCAAGATTTAACTTTTGGTACCCAAATTGTTTTGGGTCCTTGTGTGTTAGAATTAGGTATGGTGCCTTTAGGGACCCAAACCCTTTTGATTCCAACCTTGGTGTTTATGTTCTTTCTAACATTGCAAGTGGATGCACTATGCCCTTTCCTACCACATTAAAAACATTTAACAAAGGGGCTACTTGAAGTTTTTGAGGAAACAAAGAAGTTCTTATAAGATTTTTGATGGTTGTTTGGATTAAATCCTAAACCGGCTTTTTGGAAAACACATTTTTGTCTCCCTAACAACACATTCAAGTTGTCTCTTCCAAAAGTGAATTTTGCAAGAGTGTTGTTCAAGTCTTCAATTTCTTTTTCAAGAGCTTTACATGATAAACAAGGTAATGATATGGATGCATTATCATGTGAGGAACAAATCATGCATGATGAATTAGCATCTATGAGTCCTAAAGTCTCATTTTCAATTTTAAGTTCGTTTATCTCCTTGGTTAAAGTAGAAACTTTCTTTGTCAATAGGGAGATTGTTTTATTGGAAGACAAAATCATTTTTGTGAGCCTCAAAGATTCATCATGCAATTCTTGAAAGGCATCTTGCAATTCATCATAAGAAGGTGGAGGTTCTAGGTTAGAAGAGGTTACCTCGGTGTCACTTTCTCCACTTTCTTCTCCTTGAGCCATGAGGCAAAGATGGGCTTCCTCATTTTCTGAATCATCAGAAGAGCTTAAGTCATTGTCCTCCCAAGCTATATATGCTCTTCTTCCTTTCTTTTCCTTGGAGGGTCTTTTCTCAAACTTCTCCGTCTTCTTGAGATATATAGGACACTCCATTTTCATATGCCCCGATTTTCCGCATTCATAGCATTTCGGAGGAGTGGAGGATCCTTCTCCTTTGTGATATGCTTTCTTTTGAGGAAACGGTGGTCTTCTTTGAAATCCCTTTTTCTTCAAGAATCTTCCAAATTTTCTCACAAGGAGACTAAGATTCTCCTCACTTAGCTCAATATTTTCAGCATCCTCTTCACCATCTTCATCATCATCTTCAAGTATGGGAGAGGTGGCCTTGAGTGCAATTCCTTCTTCTTTTTGTCATGTTCTTCATTTTGATTGAGCCTACTTAGTTCCAGCTCATGCTCTTGAAGTTTTCCGAATAGGGTGGCTAGGGACATGGTTGATAAATCTCTTGATTCCGCAATCGCCGTTACCTTGGGTTGCCAATTCCTCGCTAGACATCTCAAGACTTTGTTAATAAGATCCTCATTAGGAAATGTCTTTCCCAATGAGATGAGATGATTAACAATATGAGTAAATCTCTTTTGCATATCTTGAATACTCTCACCTTGATTCATTCTAAACAATTCATATTCATGAGTAAGAGTGTTTATTCGAGATCTTTTTACTTCACTAGTACCTTCATGAGTTACTTGTAGGGTATCCCACATTTCTTTTGCGGTCTTACAATTTGACACCCTAAAGAATTCATCATACCCCAAAGATGTGGTGATGATGTTCTTGGCTCTCAAATTATATTGAACCTTCTTTTTATCATCATCGGTCCAATCACTTCTAGGTGTATTAATTGTTACACCATCCTTAGTTTGTGTAGGGACAAAAGCACCATTTTCAACTGCGTCCCACACATCTAAGTCAATAGCTTTAATAAAAATTTTCATCCTTTCTTTCCAATAGGCATAACCATCCCCATTGAAATAAGGAGGTCTATTTATAGAAGAACCTTCATTTGAAAAATCATTTGAAGCCATCACTTCTCTTGAAGCTGCTAAGCTCTTTATACAAGAGTCTAGCTCTGATACCACTTGTTACCAAGTGGCCTCAATACTCAAGAGGGGGGTGAATTGAGTAGTTAAAAATAAGTTCACAAATCTTTCGTAAATCGTTTGACAATCAATTTTCGTTGAAGCTATTGAATGATCGTAGATAATTGAATAGATGAGTTAAGCACTTTTACTAATGAACGTAATAGCCAAGGAGACAATATCCAAATAAAACAATGAAACAAAGGTGCACAAAGATAAACAGAGGAGAGTTTAGAGAAACAAACACGGTCGTTTATCTGGTTCAATCACTACTCCACTTGTGATCTACGTCCAGTCCCCAAGCAACACCTTGAGATTTTCCACTATATCTTCAAGCTTCAATGGGTGCTTGAAAAACCACTACAACCTTGAGCACTCAACAGTATGGGATACCTCACCCAAAAGCTTGAGCCTCTATTTTCCAAGGGATACCTCACCCTTACAATACTTGAGGGATACCTCACCCTCACTAATCAGAATGTATAAGATTGAAATAGAAGAAGCTCTCTCTAGAGCAAGTGTTTACAAATTGAAGCTCTAATATGCTCTCAAAGATTTTTCACGTTTTTAGTCAGAAAACAGAGCAAGAAATGATTTTAAGAATTGATTCACGTTTTGAAGTATAATGATCGTTTTCGATTCAAGGTCAACCGTAAACAAAGACCCAACTTGGGTATTTATAAGTTTCTCAATTAATAGAGCCGTTGGAGGTAGTTGGGCATGCATTTAATGCATTTAATATAGCCGTTGGACGTTGTCGGGATGCGTGTAATCGATTACATATCTCGGTAATCGATTACATTATTGTTCCAACGTTTTACGAACTTTCGGGCTCTGTGTGATCGATTACATTATTGAGGTAATCGATTACATAACTTCGACTTTGCTTGTAATCGATTACAATGCTCATGTAATCGATTACATGACTTCGACTTCTTTGTGTAATCGATTACAATATTCATGTAATCGATTACATGGCTCGTCGAACGTGTTCTTTGAGTTTCTGGGTTTTGTGTAATCGATTACATTATTGGTGTAATCGATTACATGGCTTCTGACTTTGTTTGTAATCGATTACAACATCAATGTAATCGATTACATTACTCGTCGAACGTGTTCTTTGCCTTTCTGGGCTTTGTGTAATCGATTACATGGCCTCTGACTTGCTTGTAATCGATTACATTGTTCATGTAATCGATTACATGCTTTCTGTTTGATGTGTAATCGATTACAAACATTGTGTAATCGATTACATTGGCCTTTGAACACATTTTTCAAGTCCAATAACGCTTGTAAGTCATTTCCAACACCTCAAGATACTTGATTAAACATAAATCCTTTTAAGAGTGTTAGATTTAAAGTTGAAACTCAAGTTTTATTGAAAGCCATGTTTAACTTTGAAATTTCCCATTTATTTTGAAATCACATATTGAAAAACCATTTGAGAAATCTTGAGAGCATTTAACATTAATCTTCTAAATCTAATTAAACCTTCTGTCTTCTTTCTTTGATCTTGATTTTTCCTTTTGTGCTTGATCTTCTCTTTTGCTTTTGTTATCATCAAAAACCTTTCGACATGCCTTAGAGACATAAGCATTCACACCCAACACCCCCAAGGTCAGCATTATAACCTACATTAGTCTACTCATACCCGCACTAAGGTGTGTTCAATCTCCTAGGTAACATGGCCTTAACAACAGTCTATCGGACTTTCACAATGCATGATGACTTAATGCATATATCATGTATATTCAACAATAATATACTTTCCATATCATGCCACAATTCAGTTAAGATAAGCATCAACACATTCTTGGTCTCACTCATAGACCCACAATAAATATTATTAAGTCCTTAAATAATACATTATACTTTTAGGGTACATTATAGAATTAAGCCTGAATTTCTACAATCTTCTTAATAAGTTTCTCTTTTAGAGAAATTCTCTCACATTATTTATTTAATCATTATTATTTTAATTAAATAAGTCCATCACTAAATTTTAAGCCTAATTCCCTTAGAATGATTTAAATTGAGTTATTCAACATTCTTACTTACACTCATGGTCTTACTTTAATTAAAATTATTCTAAGTTTTTGGATAAAACCTCATTCTTGGTTCTTTCCATTTTATGAATCCCTAATTAATTCCTAATTATCTAATTAATTAAGTTTCACTTCAATTTAATATTTCTTATGAAATTCATCTCTAGGGGAATTCTCTTGATTATTAAGTTCTTTACTTTAAGTTTATTCAAACTCACTTAGAGAATTATTCTAAGGTTTTCCAAGTCTCACACTCTTGTTCTTTAGTTAGGTCAAAAGATTCACTTTTAGGTTATTAATTAAATTTCTCTCCATCACCTTATCAACTACTTATTACTTGATTATTGAATTCCCAAAGTCACCTAAAAATTACATCTTTTGAATCCAAAATAGCCTAGAGGCCATGGCCTCCCAAGGGTAGTAACCTTATTTTTCTTAACTCCATTACATTTTATTCACTTGATTAGTTATGTTTCCATCTTGGTTATAAAATTTCAACCATGATCACTCCATTGGAGGGTCATGGCCATGAGCCTCCATGAGGAAAGCAAGGGACTTTTGTTTCCATTTCATTTTTCTAATCCATCCAAATCAAACCAAGTCATCAATATACATATACAATCAACCAAACATATCAAACAAGATAAAATCAACACAAAAGTATATAGATTAAACATCAAAGAGAGTAACCCTAACAAGGGTTTCTCACAACCAACACAAAATCAAGTCTCTTACTACTAAGAGAGGTTGAAGAGGATCATCTCCCTCTTACCCAAGAGAAAACAAGAAGAGGATCTCCTTTGTAGCTCATTGATGAATTCGGTTTCACTCCTTCAAAACTCTAGAAATTTTGACTTTAACCAATCAACACCAATGCTTGAAAAAGAGAAAATAAATGGTCTTGAAGATGGCCTTGAAAATGGAAAATGAAGAAGAAAAGGTGAGGAACTAAGAATCTTACCCTAAAGCTTCAAACTTGAAGCTTGAAGAAGATGACGAAGATGGAGGCTTTTCAAGTACATTCAAGGTAGAAAGGTGTTTAGAGTGTGACAGAGATTGAGGAAATGTGATTCCTTGAAATTTTTGTGATCAAGGAGGCATAGAGAGGGAGTGAGGCCATGTGGGTAGTAGAGAGAATGAGGAGAGTATGAGAGAAAGATGAGTGTAGAGAGAGAAGTTGATAGTAGAAAATGATGATGACTTTTTATTTTTGAAATTAGAATAGAAAACTTAATTAAGTGAAAGCACACTTTTGGCTCCAAAAAGGTCATGCAGCCGTGGACTGTAGGAGGAGAGAGAGAGTGTATGTAGCTTCCTTGAGAAGTTTGGTAGGAAGCTTCCTTAAGAAGCTTCGCACGCTTCTCGATAAAGTGAAAAGTAAAGTTGTCTCCTAAAGTGAACACTCTAAAAAAGATGATTAACACTCTACTAGAGCTATTATCCAGTGAACAAAAGTTACATTTAATAGAAATAATATTTATTGTTCATTGAATAATTTTATAGTACAACGATTTTATTTATCAGATAAAATCTCAAAAAATATAAATCTCATAAATTATGCCCGACCTCGGGTTTAGTAAGATCCCCCGTTGACGCTTCCATAGTTCAAGGTTTACCAGCTTCAGGAAAATTATTTCGTTTTACCGGCTCCGCTCAGCGTGTACGCAAAATAAGAAATATATTAAAATATTCGACGTTTCCAGAAAAATCCACAAAAATTCTCAAAAATCACAAATATTAGAAAATGGCTATTCATCACAAAATAAACAATTTCTGGCATGTTACACTAACTCTGTTCAGTGTGCACGTAAAATGAAGAATATATTAAAATATTCGATATTTCCAGAAAAATCCAGAAAAATTCTCAAAAATCATAAATATTATAAAATGATTATTTATGATGAGATAAATAATTTTCGGGGTGTTACAACTCTCCCATTCTAAAAAGAAATTTTGTACTCGAAATTTTCATACCTTTGAACAGTTGTGGATGTTGCTATTTCATCTTGTCTTCCAATTCCCATGTTGCATCTCCGGTCTTTTCGTTGCAGATCACTTTCACTAATGAGATTTCTTTTCCTCTGAGTTGCTTTACTCTCCTATCTTCAATCTTTACAGGAGGTAGCTCATATTCAACTCCTTTTGATCATATAAGTACTTCAAGCTCTTATGGTCACTAAAGACGTTGAACGTCGCCCCATACAGGATGTGTCTCCATATCTTCAAAGTGAAAACTATAGCTGCTAACTCTAAGTAATATATTGGATAGTTCTTCTCATGCACTCGCAACTGTCTCGAACACAAGCCATCACTTTTCCATTCTGCATAAGCACAGCTCCTAATCCTTGATATGAAGCATCGCAATACACTTCGAAGGGCTCATTCAGATCAGGTAGAACTAACACTGGTAAAGTAGTTAGTCATCCCTTCAGTTCTTGGAAGCTCTCTTCATAAGCATTAGTCCATTCGAAGGCTTGATTATTCCTCGTGAGTTGAGTGAGAGGCCCTGCTATTTTAGAGAATCCTTCAATAAACCTCTGATAGTATCCAGTCAAACCCACAAAGCTTCATATTTTTGTCACTGTCTTCAGCCTTTCCCACTGTAGAACTGCTTCCACCTTTGATGGATCCACTGCAATCCCTTCCTTCAAGATCACATGGCCCAAAAACTTAACTTCATCCAGCCAAAATTCATACTTCGATAGTTTGGCGTACAACTTTTTCTCCTTCAGAATCTGGAGAATTATACTGAGGTGTTCAACATGATCCTCCTGATTTTGAGAGTAGGTTAGGATGTCGTTAATGAAGACAACAATGAATCTGTCCAAGTAAGGATGAAAGCTTCGGTTGATGTAGTCCAGAAGATGGCAGGTGCATTCGTTACACCAAATGGCATCACAAGATATTCATAATGACCGTATCGGGTACAAAACGCTGTCTTGGGAATATTTTCCACTTTTACTCGAATTTGATGGTAACCCGATCGTAAATCGATCTTAGAGAACACTGCTGCTCCTTTCAGTTGATCCATTAAGTCGTCTATCCTTGGAAGTGGATGCTTATTCTTGATTGTGACCTTATTTAGTTAGTGATAGTCCATACATAATCGCGAGGTACCATCCTTCTTTCGGACTAGCAACACTGGTGCTCCCCAGGGTGACACACTGGGTCTAACGAACTACTTTTCCAAGAGCTTTTCCAACTACTTCTTAAGCTCGGCTAACTCCGATGGTGACGTTCTGTAAGGCGCTATAGATACAGGACCAGATCCCGATACAAGATCAATAGTGAACTCTATCTCCCGCTCCAGCGATAAGCCAGGTACATCATCAGGAAAGACTTCGGGGAACTCGTTAACCACTGGAATTGCATTCACATCAGCCTCGCTCTTGACCTTCAAGGAAGACAATAGAATGTATCCCTGAGCTCCTTCTTTCAAGAAAGCTCAAACTTGGTTAGCCGTAAAAAATCTAGAATCCTCATCCATGGGAAAAACTATGGTTTTACTAGAGCAATCCAATAGGATATGGTTGGAAGACAACTAATCCATTCCTAAAATTACATCTAACTGAGAAAGTGGTAAACAGATTAAATCAATAGAAAAGATTCAACCCTCAACAATCAAAGGACAATCCAAACTGACTTTGGTAGTAATAACAAGTTTATCAGTGGGAGTAGAAATAGTCAAGTCAAAAGGTAAGGAAGACACAGGTAAACCAAGTCGTCGCACACAGTCATAAGAAATGAAAGAGTGGGTTGCCCCAGAGTCATATAGTACAGTTAAAAGATTACCTCCTATGGCACCTTCTCTCTGTATTAGATCTTCGGATTTGGAGGCTTCAGCTCCACTTATGGTATAGACTCTACCCCCTACCTGCGGCTTTGTAGCTCATGCGGTGTTGACCGAAGGCTCAGCCTTAGCTTAGTTATAGTCTCTAGAGATCTGTCTAGGCTTCCCATATCAGAAACAGATGATCCCTTTGATGGTGCAGTCTCTTGTTACGTGATCTTTCCCGTATTTTAGACATTTTGAAGAAAATGCCACATTCTGTCCAATTCAGTTCCCACCAGAACCTCTACTAGAACCTCCACCTGATGTCTAATGCTGATTTCCAGTGGTCGGGAATAAGGCTTCTTTTGGAAACGGTTTGTGTTGTTGCTACCTCCTATTTGGAACCTAGTAGGTCCAAAGTTTTGATTTCTTGAGTCCCAAACTTGATCCAGGTCTTCCACCTGGCAACACGAATCTAGCAGCTACAAAAATTGGTTGATCTTTAAGGTGATGACTGCCCCTTTCACTTCGTGCCTCAGTCCTTCCTCAAATTTTTGACATTTCCACACCTCGTCTGACTGGTGCTGGAAATATGTCAAAAACTTAGATAAGCTTTTAAACTTTGCGGCGTATTCACTGAAAGACAAGTTTCCTTGCCTCAAGATGAGGAACTCCATTTCTTTTGCATGTCTGGCACTCGAGGGGAAATATTTCTCCAAGAACTTATGCTTGAATACCTCCTACGTGATTGCGTGACCTTCAATTTCTAACACTCTCTGTGTCCCATTCCATTAGTCTTTAGCATCCCCAATTAGCATAAAAGCGACATAAGTTATGTTCTTGTCGTTGGCATAGTTCATGCCTCTAAAGATTTTCTCCAGCTCCTTGATCAACAGACCAGCTTTCTCCGGATCAAATTCTCCTTTAAACGGAGGAGGGTTGTGGCGACGGAACTCTGCCAAATTTTGTGCATCAGCCATAGCTTCGAGTTGTTGAGCAACCCTCTCCTATTGTTGGGTAGCTCCCTTAGTTTGTTGGGTAATAACTTCTGCCATTCTTTGCATCGCTTCAATAGCTGCTGCCATATCTCCGCCTCGAGCCATTTCCCTTTTTTAAGTTATACTAACTGAAACATATAATGAAGAATTTGATGTACCCTTTTCAGAATACCAATCATAGAGAATCACATAGCACAAACAAGTCAGACCTAATCACAAAGACCCAAAGAAAACATAAATCGGGGCTCTTATACCAACTTAATGTAATGTCCCTTTTTGGGAGGGAACGTCATATCATTTAATCTCAATGCAAAAATAAATAATATAAACTACAGTGCGAAAAACAAAAGTATAAACTTAGATCCGGTTCATTATATAAATATAAACTTGCTTGAGTGAAATGGTATGATTAAATTAGCGAATATTTTTTATTTTTTATAAAATAATATTAAAATATAGTGACGAGACATAGTTACAGCCAAGGGTAAAATAAAGCAAACCATACATTCGAACAACATGGATATACATATATATATATATATATATATATATATATATATATATATATTTCACTATATTGAACTTGTTTAGTTACAACATCTGATATAAAAAAAGTAAAACTATGCATGCCCCAAAAGATTATACATGTACAGCCCACCAAAAAGATAAATCATCAAGTCCCAAAAAGAACATAGATAGCCATCAGTGACTATCGACAGTATCAGCCCCTAAGAAGAAAGAGAAGGGACCGTATCAAGATCCTTCTCAGGGTCTTCCTCGTCAGAGGACACCCTCATCGGAGCCACCGAGTTGAGGGTCGGGGCTCAAGCAGTAGAGAGGAATGAATCCTCCTGTGGGGTGTAATGACGTTCACCCCACATATCCCTAATGGGCAGGTAAAACTCTAAATGAAAACGAACACTACAAGAAAAGATGGGCGGATCATATCGCCCCTAAGCTAGCAACACCATCATGTCTCCCAGATAAACACAGCGGTCCGAGCTAAAGTTGATGTACCAATAGTCTAGACCTCCGAGGAAAGTCGGGTGCACATATCCCAAGAAGCCTTGTGGATGGGTTGTTATGATCAAACAGGTACTAATTGAAATCAGGCCAAAAATTGGAGAACTCGTGTGCTTCCCCTTCTTCACCGCTATCTTCAGAGAAACATATATATATACACAGATAGTAGAAATAAAGAAAAGAGGTGAGACATCCTACGTTCATTATCAATTATGGTAGTAAAGAAACAAAATGGCGTAGGACGCCCACATAGCATTACAAGAGTAATAAATAGTAATCAAGAGGCAAATATTAAATAACGTAACAATTCCAGGTAGTTATACATCAGTAAGGTAATAGTTCCAATTATCATAAGAATTAAATGGCTGACAAGATATTGACTCACTATGCACATGCATACGATATCAAAATCCTACTCCATGGAGCTTGACATAAACATTTAGAGAGAAAGATCAGGAGACATGTCTATAACTCGGCTGCCGCAGCCAAAGTGCTATAAATCATCAATTTATCCATGTGCACATCAAGGCATTGTACAAGATATTCATCACTAGATCGCGATATAGGACAGTGTCTCAGTCCAGATCGTCGGTGTGTTTGCATCGGTCTACCCCACGAACAGAAGAGTTACCAACTGTCCATTGCGAGGTACCCGCACCTCGATGCCCCCAAGGTCAATGTTATGACCTACACTAGTCTACTCGCACCCGCACTAAGGTGTGTTCAATCTCCTAGGCAACATGGCCTTAACAAAAGTCCATCGGACTTTCACAATGCATGATGACTCAATGCATATATCATGTATATTCAACAATAATATATTTTCCATATCATGCCACAATTCGGCTAAGATAAGCATCAACACATTCTTGGTCTCACTCATGGACCCACAATAAATATTATTTAGTCCTTAAATAATACATTACACTTTTAGGGTACATTATGGAATTATGCCAGAATTTCTACAATTCTATCACATTATTCATTTAATCATTATTATTTTAATTAAATAAGTCCATCACTAAATTTTAAGCCTAATTCCCTTAGAATGATTTGAATTGAGCTATTCAACATTCTTATTTATACTCATGGTCTTACTTTAATTAAAATTATTCTAAGTTTTTGGATAAAACTTCATTCTTGATTCTTTTCATTTTATGAATCCCTAATTAATTCTTAATTATCTAATTAATTAAGTTTTAGTTCAATTTAATATTTCTTATGAAATTCTTCTCTAGGAGAATTCTCTTGATTGTTAGGTTTCTTACTATAAGTTTATTCAAACTCACTTAGCGAATTATTCTAAGGTTTTCCAAGTTTCACACTCTTGTTCTTTAGTTAGGTCAAAAGATTCACTTTTAGGTTATTAATCAAATTTCTCTCCATCACCTTATCAACTACTTATTACTTGATTATTGAATTTCCAAAGTCACCTAAAAATTGTTAGCCAAGTGGCCTCAAACTCAAGAGGGGGGTGAATTGAGTTTATGAAATATTTTCGCAAATCTTTCGTAAAACGTTTGTTAAACAATTTTTGTTGAAGCTATTGGATAATAGAAGTGAATAAATAAATGAGATTGAATACTTCACTCATAAATTAAATAAACCAAGATGAATAATATTTAAGCAAGCATATAAAGTAAATGCACAAATGTAAAGAGATAGGGTTGAGAGAATCAAACACAAGGATTTATCCTGGTTCAGCCACCCCTTGTGACCTACGTCCAGTCCTCAAGCGAAACACTCAAGATTTTTCACTAAACTTCAAGCTTGAACGGGTGCTTGAAAACCTTTACACAATAGAGCACTCACCAACACCTTGGGATACCTCACCCTTGTGCTTTGAGCCTCAAAAACAGGGATGCCTCACCCTTTACAACCTTTTAAGGGATGCCTCACCCTCAAGGGATACCTCACCCTTTTCTAACTTTGAGAGATACCTCGCTTTCTAAGGGATACCTCACCCTTCACTCTAGAGGGATATCTCACCCTCTCTTTTTCAGATTACACAAAGTATAGAAGATAGAAACTCTTTTAAAGAGTAGATAAATACAAATTGAAGCTCTTAATATGCTCTCAAAGATTTTTCACGTTTTTACAAAAAACAGAGCAAGAAATGGATTTGAGGATTGATTCACGTTTGGAAGTATTGATGATCAGTTTTTGGTTCAAGGTCAACCTCAAATAAAGACCCAACTTTGGTATTTATAAGTTTCTCAATTAATAGAGCCGTTGGGGTGGTTTGGGCATGCATTTAATGCATTTAATATAGCCGTTGGATGTTGTCAGGGTTCGTGTAATCGATTACACAACTTATGTAATCGATTACATTGTTGTTCCAACGTGTTCTTGGCTTTCTGGGCACTGTGTAATCGATTACATTATTTGTGTAATCGATTACATGGCTTCTGACTTGCTTGTAATCGATTACAATATCCATGTAATCGATTACATGACTTCTGACTTGCTGTGTAATCGATTACAATATCCATGTAATCGATTACATGACTCTTTGAACGTGTTCTTGCCTTTCTGGGCTTGATGTAATCGATTACATATATTGTGTAATCGATTACATGGCCTCTGACTTTCTTGTAATCGATTACATTGCTCATATAATCGATTACATGACTTCTGTTTGCTGTGTAATCGATTACAAATATCATGTAATCGATTACATTGACCTTTGACCACATTTTTCAAGTCCAATAAAGCTTGTAAGTCATTCTTAACACCTCAAGACACTTGATTAAGCATAAATCCTTTTAAGAGTGTTAGATTCAAGATAGAAACTTAAGTTTTCTTGAAAGCCATATTTAACTTTGAAATTTTCCATTTATTTTGAAATGATATATTGAAAAACCATTTGAGAAATCTTGAGAGCATTTAACATTAATGTTCTAAGTTTTATAACTAAATAAACCTCTTGACTTCTTTCTTTGATCTTGATTTTTCCTTTTGCGCTTGATCTTCTCTTTTGCACTTGAACTTCACTTTGGCCTTTGTTATCATCAAAAACCCATTTGATATGCTTCAAGACATAAGCATTCACATTCTCCCCCTTTTTGATGATGACAAACTAAACATTCAATAGAATGAGAAATATATGCATTTATTTGATTATCAGATAATTAAGTACAACACTCCCCCGTAATGTATGCATGAGATAGAATATGTGAAAGTGCAAAACTTCCCCGTACACATGTAATATATTTCACTAATTTCTCCCCCTTTGGCATTATCAAAAAGAAGACATAAGCATTGATATTTAATATATTTATTTCAGCCCAGCAGGATCAATATAAGAGTATAATCGTTTAGCACATCAAGATGTGATACCAATAGTAAATGCATATGAAGAGAAACTTAGATAGTATTTATCATTTATGCCAATAGAAATCAGAGTCATATACAAAAGCAATATGGAATTAGATAAAGATTAAGCAAAAGGAAAGCATCATGAAGGACCAAACTTGAAACAATAAAAAAAGGTTCCAAATCATTCCAAGACAATTTCAAACATCATTTAAGCATATATTCTAGTCAGATTATGATCCAAAACACATTATTGTGTAGCAAAACAACATATTATGCATCAAGTTGATGTATTATGCAGAAGATTGTGACATTATGCAACAAAATGTTATGCAACAAGACATTATGCAACAAGGTGACCAATTTATGCAACAGATAAGCATATTATGTAGTAGACCAATATATTGTACAGCAGAATTAGATGTATGATTGATCTATTATGATAAGTTCAAAGATATTGATATTATACATGCCATTTCACATGAAAAATATATTCATTTAACATATTCAAGATATTAAACTAGTAAAGCATAGAGCAAGTCACACTTAACCAAAGGATGCAAGTTCAAGCTTCTTGGAGACAAGGAGGATAGCTTGATGTATTTTTCTGGTTTTGTGCTTGGAGCAGCCACTTTTCAGGATATCCAAAGTTAATTCTTGGCCTTTAAGCACACCTACAACACACTTTAATTTTTGACTTTTGGTACCCAAATTTTCTTGGGTCCTTGTGTGTTAGTCTTTGCCAAAGTGTCTTTGGGAACCCAAACCAATTTAGTTCCTAGCTTGTTATTGATATTCTTCCTTACATTACAATTTGATGCACTATGCCCTTTCCTACCACAATGAAAGCATTCAATAAAGGGACTATTTGATGTACTTGATGAAATAAAGAAGTTCTTGAGAAACTTTTGTTGTTTATTGGGATTATATCCCAAACCAGCCTTTTGAAAAACGCATCTTTGGCTTCCAAGTAATATGTTCAAATTATCTCTTCCATAGGTAAATTTTGAAAGAGTGTTTTTCAAATCCTCAATCTCAATTTCAAATGCTTTACATGATGAGAAAGATGATGGTGTAGATGCATTATCAAGAGATAAACATGTCATGCATGAAGAGTTTGCATCTATCAATCCAAGAGTTTCATTTTCTAATTTCAATTCCTCAATTTCTTTGTTTAAAGCATAAATTTGTTTTTCAAATGAGGAAATTGATTTCTTGGATGATGAGACAAGTTTTGCAAGTCTTATGGATTCTTTATGCAATTCTTCAAATGCATCTTGTAGTTCATCATAGGAAGGGGAAGAGTTTGATTCAGAATTTGAAGATGTTACCTCTATGCCATTTTCATCTTCCTCTTCTCCTCTAGCCATGAAACATAGATTGACTTTCTCATTATCTGAGCTATCGATTGAATCCATGTCATTATCATCCCAAGCTATGTAGGCTCTTCTTTCTTTCTTCTCCCTTGAGGATTTTTGGTGGTATTTTTCCACTTTACTTTGATAAATTGAGCACTCCATCTTCATGTGACCCAATTCTCCACATTCATAGCATTTAGGAGTGGATAAGGTTTCTTCCCCTTTGTGATAGACATTCTTTTGGGGAAAGGGAGGTCTTCTTTGAAATTCACTCATCTTGAAGAATCTTCTAAATTTCTTTACTAGTAGAGCAAGATTCTCCTCATCTATTTCCAAGCCATCTCCATCATATTCATCGTCATCGTGATCATTAATCATGGAGGAAGTGGCCTTGAGAGCAATCCCCTTCTTTTTGTTGTCAACTTCTTCACTTTGTTTGAGTCTATTCAACTCCAATTCATGTTCTTGGAGCATGCCAAAAAGTGTGGCTAAATTCATTGTAGCAAGATTTCTAGATTCTGAGATAGCCGTCACCTTAGGCTGTCAGTCCCTACTCAAGCATCTTAAAACCTTGTTAATAAGATCTTCATTAGAAAATGTCTTTCCTAATGAAGCTAAATGATTAACTATATGTGTAAAACGTTTTTGCACTTCTTGAATGCTTTCAATATGGTTCATTCTAAAAAGTTCATATTCATGAGTGAGAGTATTAATTCTTGATCTTTTCACTTCACTAGTACCCTCATGGGTTACTTCTAAAACGTCCCACATTTCTTGAGCAGATTTACAATTTGAAACTCTAAAGAATTCATCATGCCCCAAAGATGTGGTAATAATGTTTTTGGCTCTCAAATTATATTGAACCTTCTTTTTATCTTCATCCGTCCATTCACTTCTTAGTGTATTAATTTTTACACCATTTACAGCTTGTGTAGGGATAAAAGGACCATTTTCAATAGCATCCCACACATCTAAATCAATAGCTTCAATAAAAATTTTCATTCTTTCTTTCCAATAAGCATATCCATCCCCATTGAAAAAGGGAGGTCTATAGATAGAAGAACTTTCTAACAACTCATTTGAGGAAGCCATCACTTTCTCTTGAAGCTGCTAAGCCCTTTACACAAGAACCTAGCTCTGATACCACTTGTTAGCCAAGTGGCCTCAAACTCAAGAAGGGGGGTGAATTGAGTTTATGAAATATTTTTGCAAATCTTTCGTAAAACGTTTGTTAAATAATTTTTGTTGAAGCTATTGGATAATTGAAGTGAATAGATAAATGAGATTGAATACTTCACTCACAAATTAAATAAACCAAGATGAATAATATTCAAGCAAGCATATAAAGTAAATGCACAAATGTAAAGAGATAGGGTTGAGAGAATCAAACACAAGGATTTATCCTAGTTCAGCCACCCCTTGTGACCTACGTCTAGTCCTCAAGCGAACCACTCGAGATTTTTCACTAAACTTCAAGCTTGAACGGGTGCTTGAAAACCTTTACACAATAAAGCACTCACCAATACCTTGGGATACCTCACCCTTGTGCTTTGAGCCTCAAAAACAGGGATGCCTCACCCTTTACAACCTTTTGAGGGATGCCTCACCCTCAAGGGATACCTCACCCTTTTCTAACTTTGAGTGATACCTCACTCTCTAAGGGATACCTCACCCTCTCTTTTTTAGATTACACAAAGTATAGAAGATAGAAACTCTCTTAAAGAGTAGATAAATTCAAATTGAAGCTCTTAATATGCTCTCAAAGATTTTTCACGTTTTTACAAAAAATAGAGCAAGAAATGGATTTGAGGATTGATTGACATTTGGATGATGATCAGTTTTTGGTTCAAGGTCAACCTCAAATAAAGACCCAACTTTGGTATTTATAAGTTTCTCAATTAATAGAGCCGTTAGGGTGGTTTAGGCATGCATTTAATATAGCCGTTGGACATTGTCAGGGTTCGTGTAATCGATTACACAACTTATGTAATCGATTACATTGTTGTTCCAACGTGTTCTTGACTTTCTGGGTACTGTGTAATCAATTACATTATTTGTGTAATCGATTACATGGCTTCTGACTTGCTTGTAATCGATTACAATATCCATGTAATCGATTACATGACTTCTGACTTGCTGTGTAATCGATTACAATATCCATGTAATCGATTACATGACTCTTTGAACGTGTTCTTGCCTTTCTGGGCTTAATGTAATTGATTACATATATTGTGTAATCGATTACATGGCCTCTGACTTTCTTGTAATCGATTACATTGCTCATGTAATCAATTACATGGCTTCTATTTGTTTTGTGTAATCGATTACAAATATCATGTAATCGATTACATTGACCTTTGAACACATTTTTCAAGTCCAATAAAGCTTGTAAGTCATTCTTAACACCTCAAGACACTTGATTAAGCATAAATCCTTTTAAGAGTGTTAGATTCAAGATAGAAACTTAAGTTTTCTTGAAAGCCATGTTTAACTTTGAAATTTTTCATTTATTTTGAAATGATATATTGAAAAATCATTTGAGAAATCTTGAGAGCATTTAACATTAATGTTCTAAGTCTTATAACTAAATAAACCTCTTGACTTCTTTCTTTGATCTTGATTTTTCCTTTTGCGCTTGATCTTTTTACACTTGAACTTCACTTTGGCCTTTGTTATCATCAAAAACCCATTTGATATGCTTCAAGACATAAGCATTCACAAAAATTTCATCTTTTGAACCTGAAGTGTGTGAAACAACATCATGTTTTATTCTTATTTTGCATGCATTCTTGGGTATTTTGGGTATTTTAGTTTCTCTTTTGGTTTATTTTTCCCATAGTTCGAATAACTACGGTATTTTTAGTGTTGTTGTGCAGGATTAATGCTGAATTGGCCTTGGATTGAATGGAATGCTTGCATGATTGAAGTTGGAGCTTAACAGATAGCCAAAAGGTGCAAAAAGATCACTCCAGAGGGATCCACGGCCTACCCGTGAATCAAACCATGGCCATGGATCGAGCAGCAACTTGAAGAAGGAAAATAGAGATTCCAGAGAGTTCCACGACCAGGCCGTGGCACTTAAATGACTCAAAATTGGTTTTTTGGCAGAATGATCCACGGCCAGGCCATGGAATGATCCACGGCTGTGGATCGCAGTACGTAGCAATTTTTAGGTTTTATTTTTTATTTCTTTTGGGGCCTTTTACCAAATTAAAACCCTAGGGGTATTTATAGATTTTCTAAATACAGTTTAGGGGTTCCAATTTGGTTAGAAATAAGCACGTTTGGAGGGTCTAGTTCTTCATCTTTCTCCTCTCTTCTCCTTACGTTACGAGTTTGGATGTTCTTTATTTTGATTTCTTGTTTCTTCTTCTCCATGTCTGAGTAGTTTCTTTTGTTTCTAGGATTGGGCAATGCCCTTTGATACATTGATGATGATTAATTAACTTTTTTTCCCCTTTTATTAATCTTAAATGTTCTTTGATTCAATCATTATTGCTCTTATTCATGTGAATTTGCTGGCCACTTATTTGCATCTCATAGACATTTAGGGACGTACTGAGAGGTGAACCTAGGTGTTGGAATCATAAGAATTGAACTTAAGGTCTAAATCACGAGAGTAGGTTTAGCCTTTCGAGGATTCAATGAATTGTTGTAAAGTGTAATGGGTTTAATTTAAATTCAATTACCACGAGAGTAGGAATTAGTTTAATTGAGCACGATTCTTGTCTCTTGAGAAAGAACATTAACTAATTTAGAGTAATTCACCTTTAATTGAATTTCAATTTTAATAAAAGGGTTATCAATTAGGATTTGTCTTGTATCATCGTGGTTACCCCCAATCCTGGAAGCTTTCTTAAATCTGAAAACCCTTTCTTAACAACTTACTAATTTTGTTCTCAATTTTGCACTCTAATATTATTTATTTAATTACTTGGATACTACATTCTTATCTCTCAACAATTTTATCCCCTTTGTTTAATTTAATTGAATTAATTAATTAATTAGTATTCATAGACATAGTCCCTATGGATTCTATCTTTTATTACTTGACGTTAAAACCGTACACTTGCGGATTTCACACATTAGAACCCAAAATGGCCTAGAGGCCGTGGCCTCCTGAGGGTAGTAACCCTAAAATTTTTCTTAACTCCATTACATTTTATTCACTTGATTAGTTATGTTTCCATCTTGGTTACAAAATTTCACCATGATCACTCCATTGGAAGGTCATGGCCGTGAGCCTCCATGAGGAAAGCAAAGGACTTTTGTTTTCGTTTCATTTTTCCAATCCATCCAAATCAAACCAAAATCATCAATATACATATACAATCAACCAAACTTATCAAACAAGATAAAATCAACACATAACCATAAACATCAAACATCAAAGAGAGTAACCCTAACAAGGATTTCTCACAGCCAACACAAAATTAAGTCTCTTACTACCAAGAGAGGTTGAAGAGGATCATCTCCCTCTTACCCAAGAAAAAACAAGAAGAGGAATCTCCTTTATAGCTCCTTGATGAATTCGGTTTCACTCCTTCAAAACCCTAGAAATTTCAACTTCAACCAATCAACACCAATGCTTGAAAAAGAGAAAATAAATGGTCTTGAAGATGGCCTTGAAAATGAAAATGAAGAAGAAAAGGTGAGGAACCAAGAATCTTACCCTAAAGCTTCAAACTTGAGGCTTGAAGAAGATGATGAAGATGGAGGCTTTTCAAGTAAATTCAAGGTTGAAAAATGTTTAGAGTGTGATGGAGATTGAGAAAATGTGGTTCCTTGAAATTTTTGTGATCAAGGAGGCATATAGAGGGAGTGAGGCCGTGTGGGTGGTAGAGAGAAGGAGGAGAAAATGAGAGAAAGATGAGTGTAGAGAGAGAAGTAGATAATAGAAAATGATGATGACTTTTGATTTTTGAAATTAGAATAGAAAACTTAATTAAGTGAAAGCACATTTTTGGCTCCATAATGGCCATGCAGCCGTGAAGTGTGGGAGGAGAGAGGGAGTGTGTGTAGCTTCCTTGAGAAGCTTCGCATGCTTCTCGATAAAGTGAAAAGTAAAGTTGTCTCCTAAAGTGAACACTCTAAAAAAGATGATTAACACTCTATTAGAGCTATTATCCAGTGAACAAAAGTTACAGTTAATAGAAACAGTATTTATTTTTCATCGGATAATTTTACGGTACAGCGATTTTATTTATCAGATAAAATCTCAAAAAATATAAACCTCGTAAACTGTGTCCAGCCTCAGGTTTAGTAAGATCTCCTATGACGCTTCCACAGTTCAAGGTTTACCAGCCTCAGGAAAATCATTTCGTTTTCCTGGCTCCGCTCAGTGCACACGTAAAACGAGGAATATATTAAAATTTCAATGTTTCCAGAAAAATCCACAAAAATTCTAAAAAATCACAAATATTAGAAAATGACTATTTATCACGAAACGAACAATTTTTTGGGGTGTTACATTGACTTTGTTCAGTGTGCACTCAAAATGAGACATATATTAAAATATTCAACATTTCTGAAAAAATTTAGAAAAATTCTCAAAAATCATAAATATTATAAAATAATTATTTATGATGAGACAAATAATTTTTGGGGTATTACACTCAGGCGCTCCTCACCCATGCTCAGGCACTGGGACATTAAATCACCTTTGCTATATACGCTTTGGGTGCTCAAGCGCTCCACTCTTAGTGCTTAAGCGTTGAACACTGCTACAAAATTCTTATTTTCCTTGCTTCTTTGAGCATCCGATCTTCTTCATGTGTAATTATGTGACAAAAACACACAAATCACTTAATAAAAGCACAATCAAACAATACTAAAATGTAACAAAACTTATGAACAAAATTCATTAAAAATAAATAAAAAAATATGAAAAACCAAGGAATTGAATCATAAAAATATGACATGTTGACAGTTCATCAACCCCCCACACTTGAGCTTTGCTTGTCCTCAAGCAAAGAATAGGAATTAACAACAAAATCAAACTCAACATCAAGAAACATGAATCAAAGAAGAATTCCACAATTAAAAGAAATTCAAGTTCAGTAATCAAATTCAGTCAAGCAAGATCATTTAACACTTAAAAAATTGGAGGCTCAAGTCTAGCTTGCAACTGTTCTCTTCATCCAACATCTGAGATCACTCATCTTTCCATTGCTTAAGTGTTTAAAGGACAAAGAGATCACTCAAATTTCTCTTAAAAAATGTAATACCATAGGCTTGCTTATCAATCTCATCTCCACTTTCAAGTTCACATACAACACAAAAATCAAAAAGACTTTCATTTGGTTGTAACATGGCCAAGGGTATAATGGAAGGTAGGAAGAAATGATAAAATAGGAATAAAGAATGCTCATGGATAAATTAATACAAAGTAGAATCAGGTTGAAAAGATGATAAACAGAGCATAATGCACAAAGATATAACAAATTCTCACTTTCAACCCAATATTCTCATTATTTTTCACTAATAATTCTTTTCTTTCTTTTTCTTCCTTTTTTTTATTTTTTTATTTTTTTCTTTTATTTTTAACCCTTGAAAACAATAACAACCTTTTATGACTTCTCAATTAACACATCAATTACTCCAAATAATTCAACCTGATTATTCAATTGGGTATTCAAAGAAATCAATTTCAGGCTCAAATAGGACAACTAAGTGGTTATTTTAAATCAATGCAACTCTGGAAGTCAGGAAAGAATTAAGCCTAATTGCCTTAATCATATGCAAGTCTGTATGTAAATCATTAAAGCCTCAACAAGATATCAAAGCAAGTTCTAGCGCACATCAATCAAGAGAAAACTCACTTCAGAAGAAAAATAGGATTTCATTTTTTGAAAAATCCAATCATTAAGGCTCAAAACTCACTTTCTGGCTAAGTTGATAAAGAGAACAAAAGCAATCAAACGAGGCTAAATTCCAAATAAGATGCTAAATTTCACTTTACTTCATTGAAAAAGATTGCTTCACACATTATCAGCTCATGATCAATGGAATCCCCTTTAAAACATATCTCCATCAGCTCAGGATAAATCAAGACATTAACACACAATTCTACCTTAATTACCAGCAATACTCAAGTGCTTATCAAAATTTTTTCTTTGGACAAAAAATGTAAAAGTACCCCCCACACTTAAGATAAATATTGTCCTCAATGTGGAAGGAAAAAAAAAAGGGTAAAGAAAAGAACAACACAACTTGATGAATACTGACACAATGTTAGGCAAAGGAGGAGCATAAGGGTCAATGCAACAACAGAATCTGAAAAAAATAAAATCCCAAAACACATGAGTAGCATCTAAAAGAAAAACAAAAATAACAAAAATAACTAAAAAAATTAAAATAAGATAAATAAAGAAGAAACACAGGTTGTCTCCTGTGAAGCGCTTATTTAATATCATTAGCTTGACGTTACCTTTTTCAGATAAATCAAGGTGGCTTAAAGCAAGAGAAATAGGAAGACTACTTCTTCTTTTCAAAGTAGTGCTTCATTCCTTTGTTCATGACCTTGGGATTGCTTCCATCAGCATTCTAAACTTGACAAGAGCTTGGTTGTCCCAATTTCACCTTAACTCCGCTAGGCCATGGTGGTCACACTCAATCAACAGATGAAAGGCCAATTCGTGAAGAAGCAGGGAATATAGAAGGACCTTTATCTATTTCAGCAGCTTAAGTTACCGGAAGATCAACATCAACATTATATGATGGCAGGGGTTAAAACTTGTTACGATATATCCCCGACAACGGCGCCAAAAACTTGTTAGGGTCAAAACATGTTGCCCATTTGCTAACCGCAAGTGCACGGGTCGCACAAGTAATACAGATACAGAGTAAAAGTTCGTTCCCACGAGGATATTACGATATAAAGCTAAATACCAACCAATAGCTTAATCAATTCTAGACAAGGACATAAAAATAGGAAAATAATATAAAAATAATCTAACCTACAAAAGCACTAAACCTAAAAGCGGTTAGGTTTCAGGAAATCCTCCTTCATCCCCTACATCTATTAACAACATGCAATTCCCCTCATAAACACAAATGCATTGATTAGGTTAGCTTGAGAATCTTCATTAGTCAAAAGCCTATGTCTAGGTCAATCAACCCTGGTTTCAATTGCCCAACTCACTAAGTTTCCTTGAGAGCCAGTGCAACTTCCACTCATGAACGATCTATTCTCAATCACACACTATACATGGTTAATAGGTATATTTCTATCCTATTAATGAATCAACTCATCCAAGCTAATTGAACTCACCGAACATGTATCAACCACACCATATCCATATCAACAAATCCCTATGTCTAGTTCATTTGTCAATATTGAGATCATGCAATTGAGGCCAACCAAGAACAAGCATTAAACACAGATAATGATTGAACCATAATCAAATATCCATCAAAACTTAGAGAAAAACACATCATTAATATAAATAAAAGGATCCAAAATATTCCTAAAACATAGCTCAGCTATACAAAAGATAAGGAAGATAAGAGAGAAAAGGAAAAGAGAGAAAGAAGCTCATTGATCTGTCTCTGAAGCTTGAATCCTCCTTTAATCCTTTGATCCTTGACTCCAATCCACCAGCAATGAAGATCTAGCCAAGCTATCTAACCTAAAACTAACCTAAACTAACTAAACTAACAAAACCTAAAAAAGAGAGAGATGGCCAAATGGCCAAAACTCAGAAAAACAGAGAGAAAACGGAGAAAGATGGGAGAGTCTCTGAAAGAAAAATGTGTAAAAATCTATTTATAGGCTCAGCAGCCGCCTTCACGCCGCGGCGGCCACACATGCGTGCCGCGGTGCACAATGGGTCGGTCTATGTACCGCTGCAACATTCACTTAATTACGTCGCGGTGCTCTTGCCCCAGGTCCAAGTATAACCAGGCTGAAAATCCTCTTTGCGCCGCGGCGTGCTCTGCTTTGCGCCGCGGCATTGCTTGCTGGGATGCTAATTTGGCTTCCTCTTCCTCTTTAAGCTCAATTGCTCCATATTTCACCTTGTTTGGAGCCCCTCTTATCATTGAGAAAATGCCAAATCAATAACATATATAAATCTACTCAATTCATGATCATTAAAGCTCAGTTTTGCATAATAACACATCAGAAAGGCTTAAATTCAGAATGTGACAAATATAAACACAAAACCCTCCAAATATGCATTTAAACAAGGACATAGCATTCATTCTAGCACAAGGGTAGGGCACAAATAACTGCATTCAATGTAGCTATCACAGGGGGTCGTTGATAGATAAGGTTTCCTACTTCTTAGCTTGAACAAAATTGATAGGGCATGGAGATTTAACATTAGGGAAGATTTAGCCTCCCTAAAGACATTAATGGTCACATAATCTCCATCCACTCTCAAGATGAGCTCACCCCGAGGTACATTAATCACAGCTCCTGAAGTGGCCAAAAACAATCTTCCAAGAATGAAAGGAATATCAGCATCCTCTTCCATATCTAGCACCACAAAATCAACTAGGAAAATGAATCTATTCACCTTCACCAAAACATCCTCCACCACATCGCGCGGGTATGTGATGAATCTATTAGCCAACAGTAATGAAATGTTGGTGGGCTTCGGTTCCTACATTCCCAATTTCTTAAACATAGAAAAAGGCATTAAATTGATACTAGCACCCAAATCACATAATGCCTTATCAAAATAAGAGTTACCAATTGTGCAAGGAATGGTAAAACTCCCTAGATCTTTCAATTTTGTGGGCAACTTCTTTGAGAGAATAGCATAACACTCCTCAGATAGATATATTGTCTCAAATTCCTTAATTTTGCGTTTCTTTGTAAGTATTTCTTTCAAAAAATTTGCATACTTAGGCATTTGAGAGATGGCTTCGATAAACAGAATGTTAATTTGTAATTTCTTGAATATCTCCAAGAATTTGGCAAATTGCTAATCTGACTGATTGTTCTTGAGCTTCTAAGGGAATGAGATCTTGGCATATGGAGATGGTTCATAAATTGTGCTCTGCTCATGATCCTTCTTCACTCTCTATCACTTTGGTTCTTTCTTCTCAACCTCTCCTTTATTGACATCTTGAATTGAGACATCTTCAATAAGGACATCATTTTTCTTTGTCTCAATTCCTGACGGATTAGGTGCTTCAGTTGCCTTCTCATCTTCATGCACTGACTGAATAAGAGTATATCTAGGCTCTAACATTTCCCTCTTCTGGGAGAACTCCCCAAGTACCTTACCATTTCTCAGGGTAATTGCAAGGACCTGTTCCTTTGGATTAGTCTCAGTAGTGCTAGGCAATGTCTCTGGTGCCCTTATTGTCATGAATATAGTCAACTGAATAATCTGAGTCTCCGTATTCTTCATTCTAGCATCAAAATTCTACATGTACTTCATTACCAGATCTTCAAAACTTGGTTTCTTTACAAGTGCTTGGAAACTAGGAGGTGATGGTGGAACTCTCTACTAATTCTACTAATAGCCCTGTGGATTTTCCCAGTTAAATTCAGGTGGTCCCTCCAACCAGGATTGTACGTATTTGAATACAAATTGTACTGCTGCCAGTTGGAATTACCAACAAAATCTACTCCTTTAGGATTGAGGGCAAATGGACTACCAACTTGATAGTTTGAACTTGTAGACCTTGTCCTCCGCATGCCTCACAAATGATTGGTGGGACTGCACTATTTATCACCATCAAAGTCTCCACCTTCTATGTCAAAGCTTCCAATTGACTTAGAATAGTAGTAGAGGAATCAACAGCATGTACACCTGCTTGTCTCTTAGGAACCTGGCGCTCATTCTGCCATTGATAACTGTTTAGCTCTATTTCTTCAATCAATGCCTGGCTCTCAGTAGGTGTTTTCCTCCATATTGTACCTCTCACAGCAGCATCTATGAGTGAACGATTTACAAGCGACAAACCATTGTAAAAAGGCTGAACTTGCTGCCATATAGGAAATCTATAATGTAGACATCTCCTCAACAACTCTTGGAAGCGCTCCTAAGCTTCATAAAGAGTATCCATTTCAAATTACACAAAAGAAGATATATCATTCCTTAACTTAGCAGATTTAGAAGAAGGAAAATACTTAACCAGAAACTGCTGTGTCAGTTGATCCCATGTAGTGATGGAACCCCTCGATAGTGATGTTAACCATTGACTTGCTCTATCCCTAAGAGAAAAAGGGAAAAATCACAATCAGATTGCATCATCTGTTACACCATTGTACTTAATAGTATCACATAACTGCAAGAACCTGGCCAAATACTGATTTAGATCATCTGAAGGCAATCCACCAAATTGAACTGAATTTTGAATCATAGAGATCAATGTTAGTTTAATCTCAAAATTATTTGTCACCACAACTGGTTTTATAATACTCCCTCCATACCCTTCAGTAGTGGACATAAAGTACTCAAACATGGTCTGCTCTGCTGGGATAGCTTTTTCTTTACAGTTTACCTCAACAATTGGTTGTCTCTCCATCCTACTTATGTCTTCTGTCACAGCTACAATAAAAGACTGCTTCCTTAATTTGAGAGTTGTTTTCTCAATTTCTGGATCAAAAGCTAAATCAGGAAACTAAGATCGAGTAAGCATAAACAAAAATAAGAAGCGAAAAATTAATTAAAAATAAAAAAAAATAAAAAAATAATAAAATAAGAAATAAAAAAATAAGGAATAAAAGAAAAGGGCATCTAAATTAACTAGAGTTTTTCGCTTCTAATATTACCAAACTTATTCCCCGGCAACGACGCCAAAAACTTGGTGTGCGTAAAATACACTAAGAGCAAGTGTACTCTATCACCAAGTAATATAGGACCTGAGTCCCAGTTATCGATCTCACGAGGAATAAGTGGTAATTACTAGATTCGCAAAACCTTTTGTTATCCAGACAATCAAAAGTGTATGAAGAAATTCAAATTAAAAGCAGAAAACAAATAAAGAAAAATAATGGACAATTAAAAAAAATAATCAATGAGAGAGAGACTAGGGCATAAAGTTCACTTAAATCCAATTATTCAGATTTTCTTTCATTTATGATATAAGGTAATTCTTTTGCCAATATTCTCTTACCTGCTGTTGAATCCCAATGGTCATAGATGAAGCAATATTCTATTCCTAAATTAAATCACCTATTTGGTCATTTAGTTGAATTAATTAGGAATGCATTAAGCTTCAATTCAAGAGATGAATTAATATACCTGTTAATTTCATTGGTAGAAAAAATTGATGTTTGGTCATTCACCAATCTAATCCTAGGCTTACCATATAGATCCACTCATTGAATGCGGACGGTCACTGGTCAAACAATGAATTAACACATGCCAAAAGTGATCAAGTTATGACAAGAATGCAAGCAACATGATAAATCCTAAAGAAATCACCTTAATCAAATTAGAAATCAAACCCAAATAATTAGGAAAACAAGATCTCCCATAGCCCTAGCTATGAGTTTAGCTACTCATGTTCAATACAAACAAACTCATATTAAGATACAAATCCATGGAAAGAAAACCCAAAGAAAAGTAAACTAGAAAGAAAGAGAAATCAAAAACCCCTTTAATGGAGATTATGATCTTCAAGCCTTCAAGAATCGAATCCTCACTTCAAAGTCGTCCTCCAAGGTCTGTTACCGCAAAACAACTCTCTCAAGATTAGGAATTTTTTGTGTAATGTGCTCAATGTGTTAAATTTGGCATAACTTTTCCTATTTAATGAAAATCACATCTGCTGTTACGCAACCAATGCCTAGGCGCTTAGTTCTAAGCGCTCAAGCGCTCAGCCACTTAAGTCCAGATGCGCGCTGCTGCCTCTTGCGTGCTCAGGTGCTCCTCACCTAGCGCTCAGGCACTGGGACACTAAATCACCGCTGCTATATATACTTTGGGTACTCAAGCGCTCCATTCTCAGCACTCAAGCACTAAACACTACTACAAAATTCTTCTTTTCTTTGCTTGTTTGAACATCCAGTCTTCTCCATGTGTAATTACCTGACAAAAACACACAAATCACTTAATAAAACACAATCAAACAATACTAAAATGTAACAAAACTTACGAACAAAATTCATTAAATATAAATAAAAAGAATATGAAAAACCAAGGAATTGAACCGTAAAAATATGACATGTTGATGATTAATCAATAATCAAATAATGCCCAGACTCAAAGTAGATGTATCCATATAATACCCAAAACTCAATATGGTTTGACAATTATAAATAGGCTCATCCAGGTTGATCATGTCAGGGCTTAATTGAATAAAATGCTTATGCATCACAAGGCTCAAAAGAGGTACTAAGGATGTATATCACAATGGTAGGCTTGAAAGGCACAAATGATCCAAAAACTGCCTAAATCATATCCAAATTCTAGGATCACACTAAGGATTTCATCTCAAGAGAGCATCACAATTATTGTAAGATCCCGCAAATAGAGAGCACAAATTATATAAACATTGTCTAAACAAACATACATCTCAAAGCAAGAGACAAAGAGGAAATATTTTTATAGGCCACTCAACTTAAACAAACCAATTGCAACAAAGCTAAACACACCTCAGACAATTTTCTGTGGTCTCAAGAGTCAAGCAAAATGAATGATTCAATACTATCATGGGAGTTAAAAATCAATCATGCACACAAAACAACAAATAAATTACAAGAATGGAATACCCCCTAAACTAAAACAATGCATTGTCCTCAATGTGCCAATTATGAAACTAACAAACAACAGTAAGTAAAAATAAATTAAAATAAAATAAAATAAGAAAGAGAAACTTCCCAGATAAAGTCAGTTAATCAATAACCAGATCTTGGCCACCATCATCCAACTCCGAAGGTAGGCGTGGAAAAGTAGGAAATGCATTCATATCTACCCCCAGCTGAATAGCACATACCCACATCATCTGCTCAAGAGTGGTAATACAAGACATCTGATAATCAAGCCGTAAATTCACTTAAGCCAGCTGCATAGATGTAGACAATGCAGTCCGACAAGGTGGAGGTGGGGGTCGCACAATAGATGGTTGCGCAGCAGAAGAACTTGCGCCAGTAGAAAGACCATCAGCTCCACTCAAAATAGGAGAAACAAGCGTGTCATCCCTAGGGGCCTTTGTTGGAAGAACTTCTTTAGTAGAATGCCACTGGACCCCTGTTTGCTGAAGGATACCATATACCTTCACGGCAGCTATTAGTAGTGTGCAATATCGCCACATGGATTAAACGCCCCACATCAATACTCAAACCAGACATAATGGCATATAGAAGTATAGCTCGCTCCTTGGTAACTGAAGTAGAATGCAGACTAGGCAACAAACGGGCTAACTCAAAGTGCAACCAAACATGTGCCATCGGCACTAAATCACCCTTCAAAATGGAATAGGGATTATCATTAGAAAGCTGCCATGTAGTTCCTAGAACACAAATCATGTTCAACACAATATCCAAATCTACCTCTCCCTGGCTCAACTAACTATAATCATTGTCAGGGATATCGAGAAACTCATAGATGTGATTAATAGCCTCAGTATAAAAATCAACTTGTCTATCCCGCACAAATACAAAACTATCAATGTGCTCCACAACATTTGCATAAAATTCTTGCACAACGGGCAACACTGCAGGGCCTGGGTGAGTACAAAAATTCTCCTACCCCCTAGAATTAATAATAGCAAATAGGTCCCTATATCTGTGAGCACTTACACACAAACACCACTCCGATACAAATTTCTTACACACTAAAGCAGATTGGAAGCGATGTTCTATAGCAATAGACACAAATTTTGAAACATCAAATGAAGCACTTGATGAAGCTTTGGATGAAACTCTGGAACACTTAGGACCCATGAAATCAAGGTGCGATGGTGGTCTGTGGGTAGTTGTTTATGGTCAGGAGAATGAAAGGAAAGAGAAAAATAGTGGAAATTGGAGCTCAAAGGGTGGCGGCCATGGTGGTTTTCTGGTGGCTGGAGTGGTGGTGAATGGTAGGAAGAAGATAGGGAAGAAGAAGAAGAGAAAAAAAGATAGATAGGTATGGGGGGTGTTGTGGCGTAACATATTTTAGGGCATCAGCCCACTGCTCCCCTGCGCCTGGCCACCGCGGCATTGGCCACTTGGCTGCTGCGGTACCATTTTTTTTTATTTTTTATTTGAGTAACCACTGCCGTAGCACTGAACACTTGGCTACTGGAGTGGTCAGAGTTTGGCACTTTTGCGAGAGAATTTCACCGTCAGCACTGCAACATTGACTGGTGACCGCTACAGCGCCCAGTCTTCTATCATGACAACTTGATTTTTGTCACTGTACTCTCTCTCTTTGGCTGCTGCAGCATCATTTCTTTATTGCCCTAGCACCCAGAAACTGCATCTATTCAATAATTCAGCTGAAAAACTTGCTACTCATCAACTAAAAAAAATGAAAAGAATATAAAGATTAATTTTAAAAATAAAGGGTCAAGAACTTGGGTTGCCTCCCAAGAAGCGCTTGATTTAAAGTCGTCGACTTGACTTTTATCCCCAATTATGTAAGATTAGCCAATGTAATTGAGGTTTTATCACGATTAAAATCTTTACCCCAATATCGCTTAAGACGCTAGCCATTCACCAAGAACTTTCTTTGCTCCTTGATATCTTCAACCTTAACAGCTCCACGTGTAAACACCTTAGGTACCAAAAAGGGACCGAACTACCTGGATTTGAGCTTTCTCGAAAAAAATTTGAATCGAGAATTAAATAGAAGTACATAGTGACCTGGCTCAAAAGTACATTCTAGAATTCGCTTATCATGCTATTTTTTTATTTTTTCTTTATAAAGCTTAGCATTTTCATAAGCTTCACTTTAAAACTCATCCAACTCATTAAGCTAAAGAAGCTTGCACTCACCTACTGCTTGCAAATCAAAATTGAGCTTTTTTATAGCCTAATAAGCATTATGTTCCAATTCCAAAGGAAGGTGACAAGCTTTCCCAAACACAATCCTGAAACGAGACATGCCTAACAGAGTTTTGTAAGCTGTATGGTATGCCCAGAGTGCATCATCCAACTGCTTTGACCAATCCTTCTGAGTTGGACTAATAGTCTTCTCTAAAATGTGCTTTACCTCCCTATTTGACACCTCAACCTACCCACTGGTCTGAGGATGATATGCAGTAGCAACCTTGTGCTTAATGTTATACTTCAAGAGGAGAGCCTCAAAGTATTTGTTGCAGAAATGTGAACCTCCATCACTGATAATTGCTCTTGGTGTCCCAAAGCAAGTGAAAATATTTTTTCTCAAAAAATTCAGCACCACGTTGGAGTTATTAGAAGGCAATGCCACTGCTTCAACCCATTTGGACACACAGTCTACAGCCACCAAAATATATTGATTTCCGAAAGATGGTATGAAAGGATCCATGAAATCTATCCCCCCCACATCAAATAACTCCACTTCTAGGATTAATTTTAGTGGTATCTCATGCCTTTGGGATATGTTACCCACACGCTAATAGCGATCACAACTTGTAACAAATCTATGAGCATCTTTGAAAATATTAGGCTAATAGAAACCAGATTGAAGTACCTTTGCTACTGTTCTTTCACCTCCAAAATGACCACCATAAGGGGAGGAATGACAATGGTACAGTATATCAGAAATTTCCTCTTCAAGAACACATCTTTGCAGAATTTGATTAGCACATTTTTTAAATAAAAAAGGGTCATCCCAGAAATAAAATCTAACATCATGCTCAAATTTCTTTTTTTACTGATAATTTAAATCAGGTGGATAAATACCACTTACCAAGAAATTCACATAATCAGCATACCATGGGTAATTTACCTGATTGATTGCTAGCAACTGCTCATCTGGAAATTTTTCATTAATTTGAACAAAGTCTTCCAATACAACCTCATTCTCTAGCCTAGATAAGTGATCTACAACCTGATTCTCAGTGCCTTTTCTATCCCGAATCTCAAGATCAAATTCTTGTAACAATAGAATCCATTGAATTAATCGAGGCTTAGCATCCTTTTTACTAATCAAATATTTAATTACAAAATGATCAGTAAACACAATTACCTTGGCACCCACTATATATGACCTGAACTTATCAAAAGCAAACACCACTGCAAGCAACTCCTTCTCTGTTGTTATGTAGTTAACTTAGGCATTGTAGAGAGTCTTACTTGCATAATAAATAGAATGAAAGATCTTATCTTATCATTGCCCTAATACTGTTCCAACTGCAAAGTCACTTGTGTCACACATCAACTCAAAAGGGAGATTCCAATCAAGAGTAATGATAATAGGAGAAGATACCAGCTTCATTTTTAACTCCTTGAATGCTTTCAAACAAGTCTCATCAAAAAGGAAAGGAGCGTCCTTCTCCAGCAAATTGCACAGTGGTTTTAAAATTTTGGAGAAGTCTGTGATGAAGCGTCTATAGAAACCTACATGCCCCAAGAAACTCTGAATCACTTTTACAGAAGAAGGAGGAGGGAGTTTATCAATGACCTCAAGCTTTTCTTTGTCCACTTCTATTCCTCTGTTGGAGATTCTATGGCCCAACACAATGCCTTCTTAGACTATGAAATGACACTTTTCCCAATTAAGCACCAAATGAGTCTCTTCACAGCGCTTGAGAACTCTAGATAAATTTAGCAAACAACTATCAAAAGAATCCCCAAACACCGAGAAGTCATCCATGAAAATCTCAAGATTTTGGTCAACTATATCTGAAAAGATAGCCATCAAACACATTTGAAAGGTGGTTGGAGCATTGCACAGACCAAACGGCATTCTTTAAAAAGCAAAAGTGCCATAAGGACAGTAAAGGTTATCTTTTCTTGGTCTTTAAGAGCTATAGCAATCTGATTAAAGCTAGAATATCCATCTAAGAAGTAGTAAAACTCCTTTCCTGCTAATCTGTCAAGAATCTGATCAATGAATAGAAGTGAAGAATGATCCTTCCGAGTGGCCTTGTTCAATTTCCTGTAATCCATGCAAATTCGCCATCTAGTAACTGACCGAGTTGGAATTAGTTCATTGTTATCATTGGCCACCACTGTCATTCCTCCTTTCTTTGGCACACACTGTACTAGACTCACCCCTAAGCTATCAGAAATAGGATAAATTATACCTGTATCTAACCACTTGATAATTTCCTTCTTCACCATCTCTTTCATAATTGGATTAAGTTACCGCAGATGCTCTATAGATGCTTTATGTCCATCCTCCAAAAGAATTTTATGCATACACAAGGAAGGACTGATACCTCTGATTCTCTCAAGATGCAAAGAAGCTTTTCAACCTGCACATCAGAAAGTGCAGAAGATACAACTATTAGCAATGTGGAATTGGTTTCTAGAAAAATATACTTCAAATGAGAAGGTAGAGGCTTGAGCTCCAAAACTAGTGGCTGCTCAATTGAAGGTTTAGGGGCCTCCTTAGTACCACTAGGAAGATCAAGAGAGTCGAACTGCCACAAAAATCTAGATAATTTAGGAATTGAATCCAACCACTTCACACACTCTTCCACTTCTTCAGAAAATCCATCGTGCTCTATAGAGCACAATGATGTCACTAACAGTTCAGAATGAGTATTACTAAAAACATCACGAACCAAGTTATCCACCACATTGATGTTGAAACATTCTTTAGAATCTGAAGAGTATTGCAGAGCTTTATAAATATTGAAAGCAATCTGATCATCCTGCACCCTCATTATGAGTTCTCCCATCTACACATCAATCAAGGTCCTCCCCGTAGCTAGAAATGGTCTCCCAAGAATAATGTGGACCTCGTGGTCCTCTTCCATATCAAGCACAATAAAATATAAAGGGAATATAAATTTATCCACCTTCACCAGAACATCTTCAATGATACCCCTGGGGTAAGTATAAGAACGGTCCGCTAGCTGAAGGGTGACTGCAGTGGGTTTAGCTTCCCCCAAACCCAGTTTTTGAAAAATTGCCATAGGCATTAGATTAATGCTTGCTCCCAAATCACATAGAGCTTTTCCAAAGAACTGATTGCCTATGGTGTATGGAATAGTAAAGCTTCTAGGATCTTTGAGCTTAGGAGAGAACTTATTCTGAATAATTACACTGCATTCTTTAGTCAAAGCTATAGTCTCATAGCTGCCTAGTCTTCTCTTTCTAGACAAAATGTCCTTCATAAATTTCACATAACTGGGCATCTTCTCTAATGCTTCAACAAATGGGATATTGATATGCAGCTTCTTAAAGACATCTAGAAATTTTTTAAATTAAGCTTCATTCTTTTGTTTCTGGAGTCTCTGAGGAAATGGAGGAGGTGGAATAAGATTTGAAATTACCTCCTCTTTATCTTAATTTTTCTTGTTTTGGTCTTCCCTTGAAGTGTTGGAATCATTCTCAATTTCCTTGCCACTCTGAAGTGTAATTGCTTTGCAATGCTTCCTGTCTTCTAATCTTGGATTTGCCTCTATCTTGCTAGGAAGAATTCCAAGAGGTTGACTTTTAATAGCAGAAGCCAATTGGCCCACCTGATTCTCCAGACTCCTAAGAGAAACTGCTTGACTCTGAATCATGGTATCATTCTTTGTTATATATTGTATAAACATTTCCTCCAGTGGTGGCTTCTTCTCTTGCTACAGAATAGTATTATGCTAATTAAAACTAGGAGGTGGTCCTTGTGCTCAAGAAGTTGAAGCACCAACATTCTGATTTTGACCTTAAGCAAAATTTGGATGATTCCTCTATCTTAGATTAAATGTGTTGGAGTATGGATTGTTCTTCTGCTGATTAAATCATCTTACATAGTTCACAGATTTTGGATTTAATGAACAATTCTCTTGAGAATGGGCTTCTCCACAATAATTACAAGTAACAAAAGGACTAGCAGCAGACTGAAGACTAAGGCCATCAAACTTCTTTGACAAAGACACAATCTGAGCTGATAACGCGGTGATAGCATCCACCTCATATACTCCTGCCACACGCCTGGGTACTTGTCTTTCTGAAGGCCACTGATAACTGTTAAAAGCCATTTCCTCCAGCAAATCAAAGGCCTGATCAATGAGGCTCCTCTAGCTGCTACATTAATAGTAGTTCTCAGAGGTCCATTCAGAGCATTATAAAAAGTATGAACCTGCAACCACTTAGTAATGCCATGATGTGGACATTTTCTGATGAGTTCTTTAAATCTCTCTTATGCTTCATAAAGAGATTCACTGTCATACTGAGTAAAGGAGATGATGTCCTTCTGCATTTGGGTTGTCTTCCTAGATGAAAAGATCCTGTTAAGAAATTTATCAATTAAGGCATCCTAGGTAGTGATAGACCCTTCCGAAAGTGAGCGAAGCCAACTTTTAGCCTTATCTTGGAGAGAGAAAGGAAAGAGCCTCAATCTAATAGCATCTTCTGTAACTCCGCTGTGCTTGAAAGTGTCGTATATTTCCAAAAAATTCAGCTAGTGAACATTTGGATCTTCATTAGGCAACCCTCCAAACTGCACAAAGGTCTGGATCATCTGGATGATGGCTGTCTTGATTTTGAAATTATTAGCTTGGATGGCCAGCCTCCGAATGCTAGAATGCAGACTTTGAACTTAAGGAACAGAATACTCCCTCAAAGATTTTGTTGGATTTTCTTAAGCCATTGATTGAGAGTTGCTTTTCAACGCCGAACGCTCCTTTCTAATTCCTCGGAGTGTTCTTTCGATCTCAGGATCAAAAGGCAATAATTCAGGATTTTGTGTTCGTGGAGATTGTCGCATATAAAGTAAAAGAGTACCTAAAATTAGTAAAACCAACTTAACTAATTAAAAAAATTAAATTGAATAAAATAAATATGAATATACAACTAGAACCCAATTTGAATTAATAAAAAGAATTCTATGCATTAATATTAACTACAAAAATTAGAAACTAAATCCCCGACAATAGCGTCAAAAACTTGATGAGAAAATTCTAACAACGCAAGTACACGTGCCAATCAAGTAATATAGTAGTGAATAAAAGTCGTTCCCATGAGGATTTGTTACAAAATTTTATAGTTAACTACTAACATTTAGAATTCTTACTATTATGCAAATAACACTTTAATTTTGACCAATTTAATTAGTTGAAAAATAATATTGCAAAAACATAAACTATCAAGAACTGGGTAGTTTAGAAACTTTGTTTTAATGGATCTGAGGATTGTAATCTTCCTTCTCAGATCATTTGAATTACATTTAGAATAACTTTCCTATTCCAATTTACTCAAAATATCAATCTAGAGCTCTAATATAATTGTATTCCTCTTTCGATGGCAATACAAAATTTATCCCACTTAATTTTAATCTCTATATTCCTATAAGACAATACATCGAACAGGATACGTTCATGATCAAGCTCTATTTGAAATCACATATGGCACTAACAGATATTCCTATCCTTAGAATAATTTTTCCCCAATTAAAAACAATTGGTTCAAACACATGTTACTCATACTGATTCATATATTCAAATTCCCTTTCCCAAGTTCAATTCAAATCCAAAACTTCATCCAATTGATGATCAAGCAATCAGAAGCATTACACACAAGCATGAGTAAATATTTCTCATAAATTGAAACAGGAAATCAACTACTAGTGATTCAAACTACATGAGAAGTTCGATTACAATCATAGAAATAGAATTTAGTTCATGGCATACATTAAGAACAACAATATCAATTTAGAAACAACTGCCCTCATACAAAAAAAAAACTCAAAAATTCAGAAAAATCGTAACTACGGAGTTGCAGACGATGAATCCAGGACTCCAATCTCGACTCCCCTTTTGTTTCTTTCAGGTTTCCTGCCTCCAAAGCTCCTTTTTTGTCCCTTTGTTCCTCTCCCTTTGCAGCTGCGAATGGCCTCTTGTTAAATAACCTTTTTATTTTGCTGTTACAAAACTGAACAGATAGTACTTCGCAAATTTGGCCGCCACAACATTGGACACTTGGATGCTGCGGCAACCAGCAACTTGTGCCATCTTGGAATTCTCCTTCCTCCCTGGCTGCTTGGCACTGAGCATTGTAATGCTGTGGCAGCCAGCAACTTGTGTTGTCCTGGAATGTTAATGATTTTCTCTTCTTCTCAGGTTTAATTCTTGCATTTTTCTTCATGTTTTTCTATGATTTTTTACTTTTCCATCAGTAAAAAGAAACTCAGTAATCAAGATCAAAACACTATGATAAAGAAATCATTCAAATTCATCACATATAATCATAGATAATGAAAAATGGATAACCTTACTTATTTTGATAAAGAAACAGTGTTTCAATGCTCATCATGATAATAAAACAATGATTTAACACAATTTAAATATCAAATAGAGTTCAAATAACTCTATTTTTGTAGAGTTATCACATCACAGAAGCAAACATGTCCATCTCAGAGTCACACAATTGCCCATACAATTGCAATGTATGAAAATGTCATAATAGCAACCGCCCATACAATTGTCATGCCATGCCAATTTATGTCTAGTATTTATTCCTATGCAATATCCTAAGCATGAAAATGAATAATGTGTGATACCATATCCAGGAACCTCCAGTTCCATGGTAATGTCATGAACGCATGAAACTTGAACAAAGAAATGGAAGTCACAACCATAACCTTGAACAAGCACTGGAAGTCCATCTAGTAAACATCATTATCACAGAGGAAATCCATCCCCCCTATGTAACACCCCAAAAATTTGCTAGTTTCATAATATATTTTTATTTTATAATATTTATGATTTTTGTGAATTTTTTTGGAATTAATTTAATTATTTAATTATTTTAATATATTTCTAGATTTGTATGCACACTGAACGGAGCTGGGAAAATGAAATATTTTCCCTGAGGCCGAAAAACCTTGAACTGTGGAAATGGTGATGGGGGATCTTACTAAACCCGAGGCTAGATACAGTTTACAAAGTTTTTATTTTTTGAGATTTTATCTGACAGATAAAATTTGGGTGTGCTCTATTATCCATTGGACAATAGATACCGGCATTGTTAACTGTAACTTTTATCCACTGGGTAATAGCTTGCAGTAAAAATCCAGTAGATTATTTCTATCTAGTCACTTGATGATATCATCTAAGTGACATTGTCACATCACTACATGATAACATGATTTGATATTTTTAGGAAAACGTGTGAAGCTTCTCAAAGAAGCTTTAGTAGAAACTTGCAAATCAAGTTTTGCTCCATTCTCCTAGGGGGCACGACTTTTGAAGGAGGAAAAAGATGACAAGTTATCATCTTTTCACAAGCTTCCACATTTCACCAAAAGCTATTATATTTTTATTTTCCAAAAAAATTTCTATCACTTTCTCTCTCTACCCTAAAGTTTCTATCTCATTTTCTCTCATCATTTTCTTTCATGCATTTCTCCTTCACCTCACGGCCACCACCCTTAAATGCTCTCTTCCATTTTTGTTTCCTCTATTCAATCACATTTCTAGAATCTACACACTCTAGGGATAATTTTCTATGTTGAGATCATCTTCAAGTTCTCTCATCTTCATCATCTTCTTTCAAAAATCCTAACTTGAAGCTCTTAAGGTGAGACTTTGATTTCCATTTTCTCCTTTCATTTTCTCTACACCTCACGGCCAAACCATTTTGGAGGGCCAATCTATGCTTAGTTTACTACTTGTTCATCCTTCCATCCAAGCAACCAAAAACTAAACACAAGAGTCTCACTTTTTCCATTTGGAGCTCATGGCCAACCCCCAAAGACCATCATCCAATCTTCAATAATTCAAGATAATCTTAGATCTTGAGTCTTTACATCATTCTAAGACACTTTTGTGCGGAAATCGATCTCTAGTTCATCCATCTTCAAGCATTTCTTTTAGCTTTACTTCAAACCTCAAGTTCAAGAATCTTATGGTAAAGTTATTGAATCTTCCTTCTTGTTTCATTTTAAAGGATGTAAAGTCATACTTTGACCTATGGTAATCTTATTCAAGCCCTAGGTACTAATTCTTGTATGTTTGCTTTGATTCTAAGAACCTCTTGGTGGAGAAAGTTTGCTACATAAGGACTTACAAGGAGCTAGGAGACTACACTTAAGGTAAGAAGGAGATTAACCTCATCAACCAAGTTATGGTGGTGAGGAACAAATGGGTGTGTTGGGATTGAGAGGCCACGTGAGGATTCATCCACCCGAATGTGTGATTTTGATTTATGCTTATTGATCTTGTATGATTATATAGTGTTGTTATATGCAAAAATGATTGTGGTGATTTAATGGATATATGTGATTTTGATAACAAGCATGAATTTAATAAATTGTGATGATTGAAGTATGTGGCATGATAATCGAGAAATTTAAATTAAGCACTCACAAAATAAGAATGGGGAGGAATGAATTTTTATCATTAAACAAAAAAGTGATTTTTGGTCTTGAGAGGAAAAAAAAAAGCTTGAGAAAGGAATAGAAAAGATTTAAAAAAAAAAACTTAGATGAAAAGGAAAAGAATGGTGAGGTAAGGACAAATGTGTTTTTTTTAAGGTTTCATGAACGATAAGAGGATTAGTAATTCGAGGGACTTAGTTAGAAGAATTTGGTAATTTGGATTAATTTCTATTCTTATTTTTGGGAATATGATAATAAAAGTCTAAATGAGACCTAATGTTTCTATATACTAGGGGAATTGTGAAAATGCTCCACGTGATTTGGTAACAATGATTCATGAATTTGCACGACCAAAATCCTTTGAATAAGCATGCATAGACATTGTGCCTTGGGCTGATGTACTGAACCCAAGTGGAATTATGAATTTGACATTGTGCCTTGGGCCAACGTATTGGACCCAAGTGGAATTATGAATTTGACATTGTGCCTTAGGCCGACGTACTGGACCTAAGTAGATTGTGAATTTAGCCTTGTGCTTTTGGGCCGAAGTGTTGGACCCAAGTGGATAATTGGTTTTATGTAGTTATACAGGTGGCTATATAACATCATTGATACTAATGGTATTGGATAATTGTATGGGCAGTTGTCTTAATAGAGCTGGGAACAGTACACTGGTGGTTGAATTTCTTTGAGCATACACATGAGTATTAGACTGTCAGCTTTGAATGCCTAGGAGTGAGCAAGAATTTGGATAAGTGTGATCCCGGATGGATCTCAGGGGACATCAAGGCAAGGTGATCCACCTATTAACCATTGTCACATTATATACCCCTGGTCGTGGACACTGTTGCAACGCACAACGAGGACCGACAAGCATTATCCTTTTCGTGATCCGGCGTAGACTGTCTTTTGAGGGGGGCAGATCTTCTAGAATGCTCATCTCTGAACCTTGACTCCACGGAGTAGGATCTGGTTGCATTGTGTATAGGGATGGTCAACATACACATTGTGCATATGCATAGTCAGCATATCTGTTATTGTGACATGATCCATACATATATATGTGTCTTGATGTATATTGTTGAATTACTTATCAGTTAATAACATAATTATGTTGTTGTTCTAGAATAATCCTGTATTGACATGATTATGTTGTTGTTCTATAATATTCTTGTATTGACATGATTATATCTGCTATTACTTGATGTTGTTGTGTATGAAAGACATTACTGTCTTTCATTGTGTTTGTTGCTGCCAAGATGATATTGATGTAGGGAATCTCACCTCTTCTATTGTGTTATTTTAGTCTACTTCTGTTTCATATTTTTTAAGGAAAAGTCTGTGATGGCAGTAAGGCAAGACCCGTGAGGTTTCACTAAGCTATAATTCTATGGAGCTATCGGTGCATGGAGTGTCCAGTGGGACACGGGGCGTGTCCGGTACGATGGAAATGTCACTTTGAGTTGGAGCAGGACCCGGTATGAGGTGGTCACGTTCACCATGGCACAGATGTTCACTTGGAGTTCTATATGCCGCTTGGGGAGCGTTGGGACGATCGGAGAGCTTCCTATAGGGAGGGCTCTATTGAGTCGACTGCACTGACTCCTATCTGTAGTGACATGCCCCAACTGGGGCCTTTGTCTTTTAGGGATCTCGAAGGGGATTTGAACAAAGATTGAGTGCAGGAGCCCATTCTTCAGGTGTTTGAACTTGGTCAAGGCTCAATTTTCATTTGGTAGTCATATGTATAGGTATGTTTATTTTGGAGTACTTAAGTTTTATGTTTTGGGATATGCAAATGATGTACTTAAAGTTGTAGTAAACTTTGCTTTATGAAAAGTCTTTTCAGTCCCTATGACTTGAGTCTTTTATTTATTTCAGTGAGTTTAGATTACCTGTTAAAAGGTGATTTTTGAACTCGCGTTTTACAACATTGGCTAATATGTAAAAGAATTTTAAAAATGTAAAAGTCGGTCTAATATGTAATGCCACCCGGAATGGGGTGTTATATTAGGTGGTATCAGAGCAGTTCATCCTGTTGAGTTGGGGTATGGACTAACTGTGCTTAAACATATAGAAATTTCTATATGTGTGTGTTGTGCATTTCCTTGTCTCTTGTTGAGATATTGAAAGAGGATTGCATAAGTTGCTTTAAGTTGGATGTTAGTAGTTACTGTTACATAGCTACACGATATTGAGGACTAGCCAACTCAATATGTAATGTTCTATGTGGATAGGAAACTATGACTTCAACTAGGCAAACTAGGAGAATATGGGTTCTTCTAGTGAGAGTCCAATTGGATGACTGAACTCGTGCCGAATTATTTGTACCTATACCTTTGGAGTGGTACTTCTAGTGTGAGAAAAGTCTAATTTTGAACTTTTTGGGTTTATGGGAAGTTTATCTTGTTTGTGCTATGTGTTTCTCTGAAGCTAAACTTAGAGATGTATTGTTTGGTCTCTGAAAGGAGACAACATTGTTTGAGATGGTTACTTCTTGTTACCATTATGTTTTGACTTGCCTATTTTCGAAGGAGAGGCAAATAGCTCGCAGTAGACGTATGCATGAAAATAAGGAACGCTTCAATGTAGGGATGGCTGCGACTGTGAAAGCAATGCAAGGACTGGCTGGCATAATATTGCAACAAAATCAAAGGATCGTTCAGCAGTAGTAATTGATAGTTGAGGCTAAGATTTTGTTAGAGTTAAATCAATCTCAGGATGTTGAACCCTATAACATTGGACCGTATTGGTTCCGAAAAAGGAGAAGTCGTAAGGTCAAGTGATTCCAGTAGAAATCATGTTTGCGACCAAGAGGAAACCAATGTCAACAACAAACGGTTATAGGAAATGCTAGTGACAGCAGATTCGGTCAGATCGTGAAGTTTTTACAACATCGTAAGAAGTATGGGAGGAATCACTTAACAAGTGATTGTACAAGCAAGGAAAGGATCAGTTTCAAGTGCTAAAAGCCAAGACATGTGTTTAAGAATTGTACTTCTCAAAGGACGAAGTCTTCTGTTAGCAATAACCATGCGACAAAGGCTCAATTCGGAGGAGAAATTGGTACATTGTGTGGAGCATAAGCCTCCCAATCTGAAGAACTACTCAAGTGAGATTGTACCATAAGAAGTAAGCCTCAAAGATTATACTGTTTGATCTTGTGGTAATCCATTCTTTTGTTATCTATGACTGTGCAAACCAATTTGGGTTGTCTGTGTGTTTATTTTCTTCTGACCTGAGTATTGTCAATCTCATTTCTATGCCTGTTGTTATTACACGAGTTGTTTAAACTATCCTGTTATTGTTAGAAATTTGAAACCTTTCTGCTAATTTGATTGTTTGCCATTTTCATAAATAGACTCGATCTAAGTGAAGGATTGGTTATTTTCTAACCATATCTAGTTATTCTCTTCCAGTAAAACTTTAGTGTCTATTGAGATAGAAATTTCTGGATTTGAATCCATGAAACTCATTCCTAAATTTTGTTAGACCATATCATATTCTTCGTCGGATGGGTCCAATAGTATACCAAATGGCTTCACTAACTTTTTCTTTCTAACCTTCATAACGTTTTCCTGTACTTCGATTGAAAAAATATGTTCCTGAATCAAACCATGTCATAATGTTGAATGCAGTATAATCAGATAAGAACTTGCCCTGTGAGACACTTCCTCTTAAGATCGAGGTTTGGTGGTTTGATGGATCAATTGGAGGAAGCCGTTATTTTTTCCAAGATCAGTTTGCATTCTAGTTATCATCAAGTTTGTTTGAAAGTAGAAGATGCTTCCAAGACGGCCTTTCTGACAAGTTATGAGCACTACAAGTATTTAGTAATGTCATTCCGTGTAATGAACGCTTCAATAGTATTCATCGACTACATGAATAGGATCTTTCTTCCCTATTGAGATAGATTTGTCATTATCTTTGTTGATGACATTCTGATCTATTCTCAAAGTCTGGAGGAATATGCTGAACATCTCAGTGTGGTTCTTCAAATTCTGGAGAAGAAGAAGAAGTTATGCATGAAGTTGTCCAAGTGCGAATTCCGATTAGAGGCAGTTTAACTTTTGGGTCATGTGATCACAAAGGGAGAAATTATTATGGATCCATCGAAGGTTGGAGCAGTTCTTCAAGGGGAAAGATCGAAGATTGTATTGGGGATTCGTCATTAGCTGGCTAGTAACGAAGATTCACTGCAAGATTCTCCAAGATGGCAAGACCTCTCATCCAGCTCACGTGGGAGAGTCAAGTTTTTGCATGAACTGATGCATATAGGAAAATTTTTGAGAATTGAAGAAACACTCGACTACTTCGCCAATGTTAGTTCTACCTAATTCTAGCAAACCTTTCAAGACGTCTCACGATGCTTCACGTTGGAGTTTAGAACGTATGCTCGTTTGGAATAGAAAGAGTAGTAGTGTATACTTCAAGACAACTAAGAGCACATGAGAAGAACTGCCATACATAAACTCAGAGTTAGCCATTGTGGTTGCGTTGAAAATCTAGAGACATTCTACAAGGGACAGTATCTGCGTGTATTTTAAGGTATGACAAATTTCGAGGATGAAATTTGTTTTTAGTAGGGGAGAGTTGTAACAACCCAAAAATTTACTGGTTTCATAATATATATTTATTTTATAATATTTGTGATTTTTATGATTTTTTTGGAATTAACTTAATTGTTTGATTATTTTAATATATTTCTCAATTTATGTGCACACTGAACGAAGCCGGGATAATGAAATATTTTTCCCGAGGCTGAAAAACCTTGGACTGTGAAAATGGTGATGGGGGATCTTACTAAACTCAAGGCCAAACATAGTTGACAAAGTTTTCATTTTTCAAGATTTTATCTGATAGATAAAATTTAAGAGCGCTCTATTAACCATTGAACAATAGATACCAACATTGTTAACTATAATTTTTGTCCATTGGGTAATAGCTTGCAGTAAAACTCTAGTAGATTATTTCTATCTAGTCACTTTTATGATATCATCTAAGTGACAACATCACATTACTACATGACAACATAATTTGACATTTTTAGGGAAATGTGCGAAGCTTCTCAAAGAAGCTTTAAGAGAAACTTGTAAAGGAAGTTTTGCTCCATTCTCCTAGGGGGCACGACTTTTGAAGGAGGAAAAAGATGACAAGTTATCATCTTTCCACTGGCTTTTAGATTTCACTAAAAGCTATCATCTTTTCATTTTCCAAAAAAATTTCTATACTTTCTCTCTCTACCCTAAAGTTTCTATCTCATTTTCTCTCTTCCATTTCTCCTTCACCTTATGGCCACCACCCTCAAATGCTCTCTTTCATTTTTGTTTCCTCCATTCAATCACATTTCTAGAATCTACATACTGTATGGATAATTTTCTAGGTTGAGATCATCTTCAAGTTCTCTCATCTTCATCATCTTCTTTCAAAAAGCTTAACTTCAAGCTCTTAAGGTGAGACTTTGATTTCTTTTTTCTCCTCTCATTTTCTGTACACCTCACGGCCAAACCAATTTGGAGGGCCATTCTATGCTTAGTTTATCATTTGTTCATCCTTTCATCTAAGCAACCAAAAACTAAACACAAAACTCTCACTTTCCATTTGGAGCTCACGGCCAACCCCCAAAGACCATCATCCAATCTTCAATAATTCAAGATAATCTTAACTCTTGAGTCTCTACATCATTCTAAGACACTTTTGTGTGGAAATCGATCTCTATTTCATCTATCTTCAAGCATTTCTTTAAGCTTTGCTTCAAACCTCAAGTTCAAGAATCTTAAGGTAAAGTTCTTGAATCTTCCTTCTTGTTTCATTTTAAAGGATGTAAAGCCATACTTTGACCTATGGTAATCTTATTCAAGCCCTAGGTACTAATTCTTGTACATTTGCTTTGATTCTAAGAACTTCTTGGTGGAGAAAGTTTGCTACACAAGGACTTACAAGGAGCTAGGAGGGTACACTTGAGGTAAGAGGGAGATTAACCTCATCAACCATGTTATGGTGGTGAGGAATGAATGGGTGTGTTGGGATTGGAGAGTCCACGTGAGGATTCATCCACCCGAATGTGTGATTTTGATTTATGCTTGTTGATCTTGTTGATTATATGGTGTTGTTATATGCAAAAATGATTGTGGTGATTTAATGGATATATGTGATTTTGATAACAAGCATGAATTTAATAAATTATGATGATTGAAGTATGTGACATGCTATAATTATGTTGCAAAGAAATGATTTTTGGGTTCCCTTGATTCCTTGAGGCTCACGGCCATTTTAGCCCAAGAAGAGATATCCATGAGAATAATATTGGTTATCAAGAACTATAGATGATTAGGTGATAAAGACATGTTCTATAAGTTTACAAGTGAATGAAGAAAGAAACAAGTTTTACCATTATAGGGAATTGATCCTTGAGTATGATATTTGATAATTAGAGGTAAGAGTGAATTGGAGACCTAAAATATTTGATAATAAGATGGAAGAGCAATTAGGATGAAAGAATTTTATTTTGGAGTTGGATAAATGAAGTTTTAGAAAGAATATTAGGAAATACTGTTTAGGTGATTTGGGAGATAAATTAGGTATGCAAGATTCATAAGTAAGATTGAAAATAATTATAATGTCTTGATTTGAGGAGTAATAACTGTTGAATGCACCAATGGAAACTGTGAGAATCCGTATGTTATATGCTATTTCAGGAATGTTAATATTGTATCTCTTACTTATTTAGAATTAGAATCTGTATTTATTTTTGTAATTAGTCAATCCCTCAAATCAATGGATCTAGAATTAAGGAAGGAAACAATCTGTATTTATTTTTGTAATTAGTCAATCCCTCAAATCAAGGGATCTAGAATTAAGGAAGGAAACATCAGTTGTTTCCTAAAATAGTTGCTAGCACTTGTGTATATATTGCATATGATTGATCAATAATATGAGAGAGTTCAAATCCTATTTTTTGATTCTGACATAGTACCAGAGCCCTCGTTCTAAGGGGGCCTGCTTCCACAACACAACCCTACAGCCGTTAGCCTTCATTGTCGATGCACAAACATTTCAGTTGGCCTTCATCGCCAACACACCCTACCCATTGGTTAGCTTTCATTGCTGACCTTTCTCCCAGTCGCACCTTTCTCCATTCATTCGGCCTTTATTGCCATCAGGGTGACAACCTTCATACCTCACGATGTCTAACACAGAGGGTGAAGTTCTGAACATAGAGAATGGAACGAAGGATACCCAACCCCACCAACCTAGAGAATTGTAAACTATCCATGCTGCCTATCGACTAAATGGGAAGAACTACTTGAAATGGTCCCAACTTGTTCAGACGGTGCTGAAAGGGAAAGGGAAACTGAGCCACATCACGGGGACTAGACCAAAACAGGGGGACCCCAAGTTCGATGCATGGGATGAGGAAGATGTTATGATCATGGCTTGGCTGTGGAACTCAATGATTCTCGAACTCAGCGATACCTGCATGTTTCTCAAAGACTACAAAGGAGGTTTGGGATGCAATGGAGCGAGACCTACTCCAAAGCCAAGGATGCGACCTGTATATGAAATCAAGGTACAAACAAGCGTAGCAAAGAAAAAGGGAATAAGATCATATCGAATATGCCAATCAGCTAAAGTCCCTATGGATGGAACTGGACCTTTATAGAGTGATCAAGACAAAATGTTCAGAAGATGCCATAATTCTCAAGGAGTTTATTGAGCAGAACAGGGTTTATGATTTCCTAGTTGGCTTAAATTCTAAATTTGATCAGGTCAGAATTCAAATTCTTGGGAGACAAACGCTTCCATGCTTTAATGAAGTGGTGGCCATAGTACGAGGAGAAGAAAGTCAAAGATGCTTGATACTGGAAACTCCCAATGTGGATAGCTCAGCCATGGTGACTGAACGTATTAATGGAGAGCCTGCAAATGGTGGGAAGAAGAATGATGGGCTGTGGTGCACATATTGCAACAAGCTATGCCACACTCGCGAGAAGTGCTAGAAACTGAAAGGAAAGCCTCCTACCCGTGAGTGGAGTCAGAAAGGAGGACCTTCCAAGAAAAATAGGCATGTTAATGTTGCAGTAAGCGACACTAATGGTGGGAATAAGCCTGAATCCAGCAACCTGAATCAGGATGAGATAGAAAGGGTAAGGTCTTTCCTTAACAGCTTGGAAAAACCTTCAGGTACTTGTACTTTAGCATTCTCAGGTATGCTTCCATTTTCAGTTGGATTAAATGTTTCGAAAAAAACCCCTACCCTGCTCTAGAGTTTGGATTCTGGAGCCACAGACCATATGACACCTATATCCACACACTTTTCCACCTATTCACCTTGTCCTAGTAATAAAAAAGTTATTACAGCAGATGGTAATCTTGTGATGGTGGCAAGTTTAGGGAGACATTAAAATAAATACATCTTTAACATTAAAGAATGTTCTTCATGTTCCCAAGTTATCCACCAACCTTGTTTCTGTACAAAAACTTACTCAAGATTTATCCTGTAAAGTGATTTTTCACACCAATCATTGTGTTTTTCAGGACAAGGACTCGACGAGGACGATTGGACTTGCTAGAGAATGGAATGGCCTCCATTATATTGAAGAACCAAAACCACACTCCTTGGCTACCACCAATTTGCCTCACTTGTCCGAATCTATGTTATCCAATATGGAAAGAATTCTTCTTTACCATTGTAGATTAGGACACCCTTCCTTTAGGATTATCAAAATTCTTTTTCCTTCACTATTTACCTAAATTAAGGTTAAGAGTCTACATTGTGATGTGTGTGAGCTTTCTAAACACAAGCGTGTATCTTTTCCCATAAGTAATAAAAGATGCATATTTCCCTTTTATCTTATTCATACTGATGTGTGGGGTCCCTCTAAGGTTCCTAGTGTGTCTGGTGCTCGCTGGTTTGTGACCTTTATTGATGATTGTACCCGTGTTACTTGGACCTTCTTACTTAAAAATAAATTTGAAGTAAGCTTAACTTTCCAGATTTTTTTCTCCATGATTAAAAATCAATTTGGTGTGAGTATCAAGCGCCTCAGGTCTGATAATGCTAAGGATTACTTCAATTCCACCCTTACACCTTTCTGTCAAAAAGAAAGCATTGTACATGAGTCCTCTTGTGTCAAAACACCACAACAAAATGGGATAGCTAAAAGAAAGAATGGGCACCTTCTTGACCAAACACGTGCACTTTTGTATCAGCATAATGTTCCTAAAACCTTCTGGGAGGAAGCTGTTCTTATAGCAACATACTTAATCAATAGACTTCCTTCCAAGGTCCTAAGTCTAAAAAGTCCAATGAACACCCTTTCTACCTTTTACCCAAATATATCCATTACAAATAACCTTACCCCTTAGATTTTTGGGTGTGTATCCTTTGTCCATGTCCATAGTCAAGATAGAGGAAAACTTGATCCTAGGGCCCTTAAATGTGTGTTTGTTGGGTACTCGTCCACTCAAAAAGGATATAAATGTTATCACCCTTCTTCCAAAAAAATTTTTGTTTCCCAGGATGTCATCTTTCATGAAGCTCAACCCTATTTCCCTCAACTTTATCTTCAGGGGGAGAGCTTTAGGGAAGATAAGGATCTAGAACCCCCTAGGTTACCTGCCTTGCCTAGTTTTGAGCCTAAAAACCTACCCTCTGATACTGAATCTGATATAGAACCTGATATGGCTGAAACTGAACCTGAGATGGCTGCAACCGAATCTTCTGATGTAGCCAAGCCTGATGTGTGGTTTGGACAAAATCTGGTTTACAAAAAGAGGTTAGTGGCTGTTCCAAACTCTCTTCCAATTCAGGAGTCCAACTCCAACCCTTCTACTGAGGTAATAAATTTTGATTTTGAAGTTTTACAGGATAAAACTGAGTCTCAATCTGTTGTTGGTGATCTTGACCTTCCAATTGCTGTTAGAAAAAGAACCAGAAAAGCCACTAAACAGCCCTTATACCCCCTCTCCAACTACCTCTCATTTAAGCATTTTTCACCCATTCACAAAGTTTTCCTAATTAACCTAAACACTACCTCCATACCCACTACACTATCTGAGGCATTGTCCAATGAAAAATGGAAGCAAGCCATGGATATTGAGATGGAGGCCCTGGAGAAAAATGAAACATGGGAATTAGTTACTCTCCCAAGAGGAAAAAGGCCAGTTGGATGCAAGTGGGTATATACCGTGAAATATAAAGCTGATGGGTCAATTGAAAGGTATAAGGCGAGGCTTGTTGCCAAAGGGTTCACACAAACCTATGGGATTGATTACTTAAAGACATTTGCTCCGGTTGCTAAAATGAACACAATTGGGGTACTACTATCTCTTGCTGCCAATAAGGGTTGGGATTTACAACAGTATGATGTAAAGAATGCGTTCTTACATGGGGAACTTGAGGAAGAAATCTACATGGAAGTGCCTCCAGGATATGGAAGAAATGTAGCTGCCAACACAGTGTGCAAGTTAAAAAAGGTCCTATATGGGTTGAAACAATCTCCTCGAGCTTGGTTTGGAAGGTTTACTAAAGCTATGACTGCCTTAGGGTACAAATAAAGTCAAGGGGATCATACACTATTCATTAAATGTTCTGCCTCAGGGGGAGTAATAGCACTATTAGTGTATGTAGATGATATTATTGTGACCAGAGATGATAGGAGAGAATAGCAAGCTTTGAGTCAGTCTTTGGCCAAGGAATTTGAGATCAAAACCTTGGGAAAGCTGAAATATTTCCTGGGAATCGAAGTGACACACTCTAAGAAAGGCATCTTCATATCACAACAAAAATACATAACTGATTTACTCAAGGAAACAGGTAAAACAGCATGTAAGCCTACAAGTACTCCCATGGATCCAAGCTTAAAATTGGGGAATGTAGAAGAGGATGCTGTTGTTGATAAGGAAATGTATCAGTGCATTGTGGGTAGGCTCATTTACTTGTCCTACACCAGGCTGGATATCGCCTATGCAGTGAGTCTAGTCAGCCAATTTATGCATAGTCCAAGAGAAACTCATCTGCAGGCTGCTCACAGGATTTTATAGTACCTCAAGGGGACTCCGGGAAGAGGAATCTTGTTCAAGAGAAGTGAGAATATGTCTCTTGAAGCTTATACAGATGCTAACTATGCAGGGTCGATTATTGATAGGAGATCAACTACTGGGTATTGTACTTTTATTGGAGGAAATCTTGTGACTTGGAGAAGTAAAAAACAAAGTGTAGTAGCGCGATCTAGTGCTGAAGCAGAGTTTCATGCCATGGCACAGGGTGTGTGTGAATTACTTTGGTTAAAAATCATATTAGAAGATTTGAAGATCAAGTGGGAAGAACCAATGAAGCTTTACTGCGATAACAAATCCTCAATCAGCATAGCACATAATCCAGTCCAACATGATTGAACTAAGCACATTGAGGTGGATAGGCACTTCATTAAAGAAAAGCTTGACAGCGGTTTAATATGCACTCCATATGTGCCTACACAGGGACAACTTGCGGATATCCTCACAAAAGGATTGAATAGCTCCACATTCGAGAGAATTGTTTCCAAGCTGGGAATGGAAAACACCTATTCACCAGCTTGAGGGGGAGTGTGAGAATCCGTGTGTTGTATGCTATTTCAGGAATGTTAATATTGTATCTCTTACTTATTTAGAATTAGAATCTGTATTTATTTTTGTAATTAGTCAATCCCTCAAATCAAGGGATCTAGAATTAAGGAAGAAAACAATCTGTATTTATTTTTGTAATTAGTCAATCCCTCAAATCAAGGGATCTAGAATTAAGGAAGGAAACATCAATTGTTTCCTAAAATAGTTGCTAGCACTTGTGTATATATTCCATATGATTGATCAATAATATGAGAGAGTTCAAATCCTATTTTCTGATTCTGACAGAAACAATTTTGGAGACAATTGGAATAATGGAAAATGATTTATTAGTGGTGGATCTAGGTGACATGATACTAGAGAAATTTAAATTAAGGACGAACAAAATAAGAATGGGGAGGAATGAATTTTTATCATTAAACAAAAGAGTGAATTTCAGTTTTGAGAGGAAAAAAAAAACTTGAGAAAGGAATAAAGAAGATTTGAAAAAAGAAAAACTTAGATGGAAGGGAAAAGAATGGTGAGGTAAGGCCAAATGTATTTTTTTTTTAGGTTTTATGAACGATATGAGGATTGATCATTCGAGGGACTTAGTTAGAAGAATCTGGTTATTTGGATTAATTTCTATTCTTATTCTTGGGAATATGATAATAAAAGTCTAATGGAGACCTAATGTTTCTATATACTAGGGGAATTGTGAAAATGCTCCACGTGATTTGGTAACAATGATTCTTGAATTTGACTGACTGAAATCCTTTGTGATAGCATGCATTGACATTGTACCTTGGGCCGACATACTAGACCCAAGTGGAATTATGAATTTGACATTGTGCCTTGGGCCAAAGTACTGGACTTAAGTGGATTATGAATTTAACCTTGTGCCTTTGGGCCAAAGTGCTGGACCCGAGTGGATCATTGGTATTATGTAGTTGTATGGATGGCTATATAATATCATTGATACTAATGGTATTGGACAATCGTATGGTCAGCTGCCTTAATACTGTTGGGAACGGTACATCGGTGGTTGAATTTCTTTGAGCATGCACATGAGTATTAGACTGTTGGCTTTGAATGCCTAGGAGTGAGTGAGAATTTGGATAAGTTTGATCCCAGATGGATCTCAGGGGGCATCAAGGCTAGGTGATCCCCCTAGTGACCACTGTCACATTGTATACCCCTAGCCGTGGAGACTGTTGCAACGCACGACGAGGACTCGACAAGCACTATTCTTTTCATGATCTGGCGTAGACTGTCTTTTGAGTGGGGCAGATCTTCTAGAATGCTCATTTTTGAACCTTGACTCCATGGAATAGGATCTGGTTGCATTGTGTATAGGGATGGTCAGCATACACATCGTGCATATGCATAGTCAGCATATCTGTTATTGTGACATGATCCATACATATATATATGTCTTGATATACATTGCTGAATTATTTATCAGTTAATAACATGATTATGTTGTTGTTCTACAATAATCCTGTATTGACATGGTTATGTTGTTGTTCTATAATATTCCTGTATTGACATGATTATATCTGCTATTACTTGATGTTGTTGTGTATGAAAGGCATTATTGTCTTTCATTGCATTTCTTGCTGCCATGATGGTATTGATGAAGTGGATCTCACCTCTTCTATTGTATTATTTTGGTCTACTTCTGTTTCATATTTTCGATGGAAAAGTCTGTGATGGCGGCAAGGCAAGACCTGCGAAGTTTCACTAAGCTACAATTCTATGGAGGTATTAGTGCATGGAGTGTCCAGTGGGACATGGGGCATGTCCTGTACGATAAAAATATCACTTTGAGTTGGAACAGGACCCGGCATGAGGCGGTCATGTTCACCATGGACGCAAATGTTCACTTGGAGTTCTACATGCCTCTTGGGGAGCTTTGGGACGATCGGAGAGCTTCCTATAGGGAGGAATCTGTGAAGTCGACTGCACGGACTCTTGTCCATAGTGACATGCCCTAACTGGGGCCTTTGTCTTTTGGGGATCCCGAAGGGGATTTGGACAAAGATTGGGTGTAGGAGCCCGTTCTTCAGGTGTTTGGACTTGGTCAAGGCTCAATTTTCATTTAGTAGTCATATGTATAGGTATGTTTATTTTCGAGTACTTAAATTTTATGTTTTGGGATATGCAAATGATGTACTTAAAGATGTAGTAAACTTTGCTTTATGAAAAAAAAAATTAGTCCCTATGACTTGAGTTTTTTATTTATTTCAGTAAGTTTAGATTATCTGTTAAAAGGTGATTTTTGAACTCGCGTTTTACAACATTGGCTAATATCTAAAAGAATTTTAAGAATGTAAAAGTCGGTCTAATATGTAATGCCACCCGGAAGGGGGTGTTATATTAGGTGGTATCAAACCAGTTCATCTTGTTGAGCCGGAGCATAGACTAACTGTGCTTAGACATGTAGAAATTTCTATATGTGTGTGTTGTGCATTTCCTTGTCTCTTGTTGAGATGTTGAAAGAGGATTGCATAAGTTGCTTTAGGTTGGATGTTAGTAGTTACTGTTACATAGCTACACGATATTGAGGACTGACCAACTCAATATGTAATTTTCTGTGTGGACAAGAAACTATGACTTCAACTAGGCGAACTAGGCGAATAAGGGTTCTTCTAGTGAGAGTCCAGTTGGATGATTGAACTCGTGCTGAATTATTTGTACCTACACCTTTGGAGTGGTACTTCTAGTGTGAGAAAAGTCCAAGTCAAAATCTTTTGGGTTTGTGGGAAGTTTGTCCTGTTTGGGCTGTGTGTTTCTCTGAAGCTAAACTCAGAGATGTATTATTTGGTCTTTGAAAGGAGATAACATTATTTGAAATGGTTAATTCTTGTTTTTATTATGTTTTGACTTGCCTGTTTTTGAAGGAGAGGCAAATGGCTCACGGTAGATGTACGCGTGAAAATAAGGAATGCTACAACATAGGGATGGCTGCGACTGTGGAAACAATGCAAGGACTGGATGGCGTAATAGTGCAACAGAATTAAAGGATCGTTCAACAGCAGGAATTGATAGCTGAGGCTCAGATTTGTTAGAGTTGAATCAATCTCAGGATGTTGAACCCCATAACATTGGACCGTATTGGTTCCGAAAAAGAAGAAGTCGTAAGGTCAAGCAATTCCAATAGAAATCGTGTTCACGACCAGTAGGAAACCAACGCCAATAGCAAATGGTTAGAGGAAATTTTAGTGACAGCAGATTCTATCAGACTATGAAGTTTTTACAACATCGTAAGAAGTGTGGGAGGAATCACTTAACAAGGGATTGTACAAGCAAGGAAAGGATTTGTTTCAAGTGTGGAAAGCCAAGACATGTGTTTAAGAATTGTACTTCTCAAAGGATGAAGTCTTCCGTTAGCAATGAGCATGCGACAAAGGCTCAAGCCGGAGGAGGAATTGGTACGTTGTGTGGACCAGAAGCCTCCCAATCTGAAGATCTACTCAAGTGAGATTATACTGTATGAAGTAAGCCTCAAAGATTATACTGTTTGATCTTGTGGCAACCCATTCTTTTGTTATGTATGACTGTGCAAACCAATTTGGGTTGTCTGTGCATTTATTTTCTTCTGACTTGAGTATTGCCATTCTCATTTCTAAGCTTGTTGTTATTACATGAGTTGTTTAAACTATCCTGTTATTGTTAGAAATTTGAAACCTTTCTGCTAATTTGATTGTTTGCCTTTTTCATAAATAAACTTGATCTCAGAGAGGGATTGGTTATTTTCTAACCATATCTTGTTATTCTCTTCCAGTAAAACTTTAGTGTCTCTTGAGACAGAAATTTCTGGATTTGAATCCATGAAGCTCATTCCTAAATTTTATTAGACCATATCATATTCTTCGTCGGATGGGTCCGATAGTATACCAAATGGCTTCACTACCTTTTTCTTTCTAACCTTCATAACGTTCCCCTGTACTTCGATTGAGAAAATATATTCCTGATTCAAACCATGTCATAATGCCGAATGCAGTACAATCAGATAAGAACTTGCCCTGTGAGACACTTCTTGTTAAGATCAAGGTTAGGTGGTTTGATGGATCAATTGGAGGAAGCCGCTATTTTCTCCAAGATCAATTTGTGTTCTAGTTATCATCAAGTTCGTTTGAAAGTAGAAGATGCTTCCAAGACAACCTTTTTGACGCGTTATGTGTAACACCCCAAATTCTGACTATATTAATAGTAATAGCAGAATTACACTGTTTTGCATTTTCTGTATGTTATAAAAATAATTTGACTGTTCCGGGATCATTATTGATCGTTTTGTGTGATTTGTTCCTGGTCAGGAAAATAATAATTTTAGGGCAAGGGAAATTCTTATCTGATTTATTCGGAAGTAGGGGATCTTACTAAACCTAAATCTGAGTGATACAAAAAGAATCTTTTAATTTTTAGAATTTATCTGTGAAATAAAAATATTTCACGAATAAATATCTGTTATTTTATTTATAGCAGCTTCTGCTATAATTTATTTGACCCGGTATAGTTTAATTGATAGAAAATGTGCTTAGAATATTTTCTGTAATGTAAATCAAAACGAACCAATAGGAATCAGTCAAAATAGGTGGCTAGACTTTTCTATCCAATAGGAAGTGGTCAAATAAAGGGGCATGGACTTTATTAAGGACCATCGGATGAAAAGCTTTATTAAGATGTTTTCGATCATAACTATTGATCAGATCAATGGTGTGAGAAGAATTCTGATAAAATCACTAAGTGATATCCACCTTATATTAGATCAATGGATAGGAAATAAAGTTAATTTCAATGACTAGGATTGAGTCAAATATAGTGGCTTGACTTTTACTTAGTAACTAATTAAACCTAATTTAGTCATCTTAATTGGCCAATTAACAAACTAAGTAAACTAACCTAGTTATTAATTAGTTATAAGCTAATTTCAAATTAGATATCTTAATTTTATTTAGAGGCTATGATATATGCAATTATATACTTAATTAATTAGTTATGTAATTAGAAAGTTAAGTAAGTGTAATTAGGAAACTTAACCTAATTAATTAGCATGCAATTAGGCTTTAATTGAAGTCAAATTAAGTCCTTAAATCCACTAGAGTCCCACGGCCAAGGAGGGCCATTCCACCATGTTCTATTATGTTCTAGGTCCATCCAAGTGACCATTGCATGACCAAAAGGTGACCAAGCCATGTGCAATTGCATGTGCACTCAAATTGTGATATTTTGGTTTAAGTAAATCTTCTAATTCCTCTATACACTCACACAGCAGCCCACTCCAATTTCACTCTCAATATTTACTTTTTCTCTCACCAAAAAGCCAAGCATCATTTTCTCTCAAATTTCCCAAGAACACCAACTATTTTTCCTTTCCATTTTCTCTCTAGATTTCAGCCCCAACTCACAAGACCACCATCCATCTTCTATAATTTTTGTTCTTATCATTTCCTAAACCTAAACCACCTCCTAAACAATTATCATTTAGGAAGTTTTCTCAAAATCCCACCCTAAGTGCTTCAAAATCCAAGTTCTATCTTACTTCCCTAAAGGTAAACTTGTGATTCTTTGGTTTTAAATTAAGTTTGTGATTTTCTAAACTATGATTTTTCCATGGTTTATCATTATTAAGCCTTGTTTGTGATTTTACTAATTGTTTAAGAATTGTTAGGGAATTGTTTTGGTTCATACGAAATCAAGGAGAAGGAGAGGAGCTTGAGGATCTTGTCTTCAAGAGGTAAGAGGGAGATTTTACCTCACCAACCAAGTTTTGGTGGTGTGGGGATGGTTTTGTACGGTGAAAAACTCATAATGGTTTATTCACTAGTGTTTAATGCTTCTTTGATTTTTGTTTGTGGTATTTATGCTTTGTTTTTATGAATTGCATGTGTGCTATTATGATTATTGCTTTGATATATGCTTGTATGCATGATTGTGTAAGCATGAAAATGTATGAGTAAAGTAAGATATGAATAACATAATGAAATGAATTTATGAGAGCTCCAAAGAGCTTGAGGCTCACGGCCATATTAGGGTTTAGAGGACCAAAGTCCTGAAAATGAAGGATTCAAATGAGAATTAAGGATTTAAATGAAAAGGAAATGAATTTAAACAAGTTTGAATGTAGCAAGCAAAATGGTTTTGGGAAAACAATCTGATATAATTAAATAAATAGGTTATGAAATAAAATGAGTGTCAATACTTGAAGTTTACTGATGTATAGCTCACCTTATGGATTTTGAAGCGCGTTCGTAAAATTTGAGCTGTAATATGTGAAGTAAAAGAAAGAAATATCATTTTTGGGGAAACATTACAAATACTGATTTTTAGAGGGGTTATACTATAAATTTTTATAAAAGAGGGAGAAAATTGTAATTAATATTTTAAGAAGGACCATATTATAATTTTTATTTAAAGATGGGTCATATTACAAATATTTTATAAAAGAAGGGTCATTTCATAAATATTAGTTTTATGAGGGACTATTTCATAAATATTAATTTATGAGAGACTATTTCATAAATATTAATTTATGAGGGACTATTTCATAAATATTAATTTATGAGAGACTATTTTGTAAATATTAGTTTTAAGAGGGACTATTTCGTAAATACAAGTTTTATGAGGGACTAATGTGAAAATATTATTTAAGTGAGGACAAAAATGTAAATATTATATTTTTGAGGGGTTATTATGCAAATATGGAAAATAAAGTTAATTTTTAGTGTTAAATAAGAAAAATAGTATTTTTGATTTAAAATGTATGAAAAATGTTGTACGCGATTTGAAAATGCGACAAAATGATTGCGCGATTTAGAAAATGGAAAAATATGGCTACGCGATGAAAATACAGTAATAATACTGTTAGGTTATTGAGTGGACCCTGAATATGTGATAATAAATTGGAACTGTGAATGATGCATAATACATGCATTAGAAAGGTCCGATGGACTGTATGAGGCTATTTGCCTAGGAGAGAATACACCTCTTGAGTGGATGCGATATGCGTAGTGTAAATCACTCGTTGACCTTGAGGGCATTGGGGTGCGGATTGCCTACAATGGGCAGTTGGTAGCTCTTTTGTACCGTAGGTTGGATCGACGCAACACACCGATGATCCTAATCCAGACACTATTCTTAATCAAGATCTGATAAAGACTATCATGCATATGCTAGATGTGCAAAATTGAGCACCAGGTCTGAGGCATGTTGGTGTAGACAAATCTTTTCGATCACTCTCTTTGACCTGAGTTGTAGCTCCATGGAGTAGGAAATTGAGTCTGTTTGCATACATATAGTGATTGAGAGCATTATCGTAATTATGGTTTATGATAATTGAACTATTGAATATTTTGTTATTGATAATTGCATGATTGTAATAATCGTATATTACATATTTTGTGATGATAATAATGTTAGTGGCATAACTGTAATTATGGTATGATAGTTGTATGAGATATTGTATGTGTTTATCTTCATTGCTACCATAGTGGTAATGGCGTAGGTGATCTCACCTCTTTGTATATCTATTCTATATTGTATTTATAATTTAAAAGACGTTGAGCAAGAAGTTGAGTGAGAAGTTGAGGAAGAGCAGATCCCTATTGAGGACGCTAAGTTTTGAAGAGATGGAGATGTCGTGTTTCCTTGGATATATGAGATTGACGTTTCTTGGAGGATCAGAGGTATGGAATGTTGATTTGGATAGAGAGCGTATTTATTACTTGGGCAACCTAAATATTAGATTGAGTAGACAACAACTTGGACATCATTACTTTAGTGTTAATATTTAAGTACAACTAGAGTTTCCTATATCTATTAGGCAATACTAGGGGACATACTACCATACCCCTAGTGAGGTCAGTATTGTGTCATTTGCTCGGACACTTGTCCGTAGAACTTCACGTCAAGCTGGATTCCTACCTGCGGAGGAATCCGAGGAGGACCCGTCTAAGGGTTCTATTGTCTAGTAGGACTTGGGTAATATGTTAGTTTAAATTAAAGTTTAAATATTTTGAAAGTTTAGATTGTAAATATTAAGTGTGACAGTACTAAACGCTTGTTTATATATGATGTACATTATTTGTGATGATGTTGTAATGTTTTTGTTTTCTGCTAAGTCTATCTTATTGTTATTAAGAAATTTTACAACTCGTATTTATATTACAAGCACAATTTTCAATGAAGGAGTAATTTGGTAATTAAGTAATATGAAATGTAACGCCCTAAGGAGGGTGTTACATTAGTTGGTATCAGAGCCCAAGTAAGAGTCTTTTGGGTTTATGGTTAGGTCTGTCTTGTTTAATTTGTGTCTCTATGATTGTTTTCTGAAAGAAAAATAATATTGTTTGGAAGATTAACTTCAACTCTTCTTTGTGTTGTTCAGTCTATTTAAGATAATGAAATGGCTAGACGAGGAAGGGGACGCATGAATGCGAGGGCAAGAGCTGGGAATATCGGTGACGACAATCAAAACATGGTTGCAGCTGTAGTAGCAATACAACAGATGGCTGAGGTTGTTGCACAGCAAAACCAAAGAGAAACTGACGATGCTCACAACTTGTCAGAATTTCAAAGGAACAATACATCGAAGTTTCATGGAGAGCTTGATCCAAAGAAAGTTGATATATGGATCAAAGAACTGGAGAAAATATTTGAAGGCATGGGTTGTAGTGATGAGCAGAAGCTTACTTTCGCAACATTTGTGCTAGTCGGTGTAACACCCTCCTTAGGGCGTCACCCTTCTTGTTACTCAAATACCAAATTACCCCTTCATTGGAAAATCGTGCTTGTAATATAAATACGAGTTGTAAAATTTCTTGATGATAATAAGATAAACCTAACGGAAAATAAAAACATTACAACAACATCATAAATTAATATACATCATATATATACAAGTCATAGTACTGTCGTATTTTAATATTTACAAACTAGACTCTCAAAATATTTAAACTTTAATTTAAACTAACATACTGCCCAAGTATTACTACACAATAGAACCCTCAGACGGGTCCTCCTCAGACTCCTCAGAAAATAGAAGTCCAACTTGACACGAAGTCCTACGAATAGGTGTCTGCATAGACGACACTATACTAATCGCACTAGGAGCACGATAGTATACTTCCCAATACTGTCTAATTGACAATGGGAACTCTAAGTATTAATATTCACACTAACGTCCAAGAATGTAGTCTACTCAATCATATATATACCCAAGGAAACGAGACTCCTCCATCACTTCAAAACTCAGCGTCCTCTACCGAAATCGCTTTCCTCAGCTTCTTGCTCAAGTTCTCGCTCAACGTCTTTAAAATTATAAATACAATATAGAAAAGACATACAAAGAGGTGAGATCACCTACGCCAATACCAGTATGGTAGCAATGAAGATAAACACATACAATATCTCATACCAGCACATCATACATAATCATGATTACGTCATCACATCAATCATCATCATATCACAAGTAATAACCAACAATCACAATCATGACATTTCCAATATTCAACTATTCAATATTTCAATTATCATAAATAATATTTACGATAATACCCTCAATATCTCTGCATATACACTTAGACTCAATTTTCTACTCCATGGAGGTTTCCACTATTTCGAGAAGAATGCTCTGGTTAATTGTCCAGTCTTAGTCCATAGACAATCTCCAGTCTTCGAAAAGAATCGTGTTCTTGTCGGGTATCGTCAATGCGTTGCAACGGACTACGTCGCCACGTGGCACAAGGTATTTGCCTTTGCTCATTGGATCGACTGCCGCGCCTTGACGCCCCCAAGATCCATCATAGATCTCACTTTTCAATTCTCATTCCCTCTTCGACCACAAGGGTCTTAATAGCTATTAGCTATATTTTATACAATGCACGAATATATCAGTGCAAGTCCAACCCCAAAGGGCCAAATCTTTTCAATTTCATTTGTCTCATATTCGGGGTCCCCATATAGGCCCAACAGTGTCATTACTATAATTTTATCGCGAAATCATATTTTTCACATTTTCTCAGTCGCGCAACAGTTCTGTCGCATTTTCAAATCACGTATCAATTTTTCATCGTTTCTCAATCGCGTAAAATACTTTTCACACGTTTTAAATCAAAAATACTATTTTCCTCATTTAACACCAAAATTCAACTTCATTTTTCATATTTGCATAATAATCCCTCAAAACTTAATATTTGCTTTATAATCCTCATTTAAATAATATTTTCACAACACTCTCATAAAATTCACCTTTATGAAATAGTCCCTCGTAAATTTCATATTTACGACATTGTCCCTCATAAAATTCATATTTCTAAAATAGTCCCTCATAAAATTCATATTTTCAAAATAGTCCTTCCAAAACATAATATTTACGTTTTAGGGCCCTCAAAAATTATTATTTACAATATGGCCCTATTAAAAATGAAAATGACTATTTTGCCCCTCTAAAAATCATATTTACAATATTGCCCCTTTTAAAAACGAAAATTATAATATTGCCCTTTTAAAATTATATTTACAATATTGCCCCTTTTCAAAAACGAAAATTACAATATTGCCCTTCTAAAAATCGGTATTTGCATTGTTTCCCCAAAAATGTTATTTCTTTCATTTACTTCATATATTACAGCTCAATTTTTACAGACGCACCTCTAAACCCGTAGGGTGAGCCATACGTCAATAAACTTCAAGTATTGATACCCAAATAAATTTCATAATTCATTTATTAAATCAAATTATTTTCTCAAAATCATTATACTTTACTATACTCAAACTTTTTCAAATTCATTTAAATCTCTCAGTTCTCATTTTAATTCATCAATTTAATTATATCCGATGATTTTCCCACAACCTCCAAACTTGTTCAAATTCATTTCTTTTTCATTTAAATCCTTCATTTTCAATTGAATTTCTCATTTTCAGGACTTTGGTCCTTTCTAGCCTATTATGGCCGTAAGCCTCAAGCTCTTTGGAGCTCTCATAAAATCGGTTCATCATATTATTCACATCTTACTTTACTCATATATTTTCATGCACACAATTTCATACATACAAATATATATTAAAACAATAGACATAATATCACACATGCAAGCACAAAAACACAATCATACACAACACAAACACAATCAAATAACATCAAACAATCGGTGAAGAACCCTTATGGATTTTCCACCGTACACAACCATCCCCACACCACCAAAACATGGTTGGTGAGGTAAAATCTCCTTCTTACCTCTTGTAGACAATTTTAATCGATTTGTTCTCCTTCCTTCCTTCAAATTTGTGCTATCCACCAAACAAATCCCTAAAATTCTTAAACAATTAGTAAAAACACATACAAGGTACAATATGGAAAAACCATGGAACAATCATGGTTAGAAAAATTAAAAATTCAGTTTTGAACTATAGAAACCAAACTTACCCTTAAGTAAGTAAGCAAGAAGTGGAATTTTAGGCAAGATAGAGTAGGAATTTGGGAAAACTTTGTGAATGAAATATGCTTAGAATGGTATTTGGCTTTAGGAAATATGATAGGAAAAAATTATAGAGGTTTGGTAGTATATGTCAGGTGCATGGCCGAATATAGAGAGAAAAAGAGAAAGGAAAGTTTGCTTGGCTCTTGGTAGCTTTTTGAGAGAAAATAGATGCTTTGATTTGTGATAAGTGAAAAAAATGAAAGTGAAATGGAAAGATGAGTGCAGCTGCCGTGTATGAGCTTTGGGTGAGGTTGAGTGAATGAATTTGCATGCTAAATATCCTAAAGTGTTCACACTTGGTGCACATGGCTTATGTCATGTTGGATGGTTCTTGAACCTTGTAGATTCAAGCCATTTGCCTCCTTATTTCAGCCCCAATTTCGTGCAGCCCCTCATCCATTTAGTGACTTAATTATTTCCAAATTAGTCCTAATTACTTGCTAACTAATTAGGGAATTTGTTAGGTTAAATATCTTAACCAATTTTAATTAACATAACAATCATATAACTAGTTAATTTAATATATATTAGCATATATTATAACCTTTAATTAATATTAGGATATCTAATTAGTATTTAGATTATAATTAATTTAGAATTAAACTAGTTCACTTAGTTTGCTAATTTAGTAATTAGATTAGTTAAATTAAGCTTAATTAGGTTACTAACCAAATTCAAGCCTACAATTGTTGACTTAATCCTAACCCTTGGTTCATCTTTAATCCTTAGCCATAGATCACATCTAGGGTAGATATCAATTGGTCATAAAACTATCATTCTAATCTCACCATTGATTAGATCAATCGGCTAAGATTAAAGCTTCTAAAGTAAGCTTTATAATCCAATGGCTCACAAAGAAGTCAATGCTTCTTTTGTTGACTCTTTCTAATTGGCTTAGAAAGTCAAGCCATCTATTTTGACCATTTTCTATTGGTTTAGATTTCTATACAACAAGACAGCTTGATCACACTAAACGTGGGCCCCACAAACTTTTTCGGGTCCACAAATAATTTTTCTCTTGCTTTTGAGACAAGAGGTACTATTGAATAAAATAATATTATAAAAATATAAAATTATTTTATTACACGCTTAAATTCTAAAAATTATGAGATTAATATTTATATCAATCAAAATTGGGTTTAGTAAGATCCCCCACTCCAATTAATTAAAATAAGAATTTCCCACCAAAAATTATTATTTTCCCGACCGAGAGCAAATCACACAAAATAATCAAAAACAAGATCGAATAATCAAATTATTTTTATATTGCACGTAAAACACAAAACAAGTGTAATTACATGGGTTACCAGAACATAGTCTAAAATTTGGGGTGTTACAGTCAGTGATGGAGAGGCTTGGTGGGCAGGAGCCCAGAGATTAATTCAAGCTGAAGGGAGAGTTATGACATGGCAGCTCTTTAAACAGAAGTTTCTGGGAAAATATTTTCCAGCCAGTGTTTGACATGCTATGGAGATGGAATTCCTTAGTCTGAGGCAAGGAGCAATGTCTGTAAGTGAGTACGCGGCAAGGTTTGAAAGCTTGTCTAAGTTTTCAAGGTATTTCCAAATGCACCCAGATGAGGAGTGGAAGTGTAGAAAATTTGAAGAGGGGTTGAGGTTGACATCAAGCGACCTTTAGCAACTGTGGATATTGATCAGTTTCCCGTATTGTTGGATAAGTGCCGAAAGGTGGAAGAAATTGATCATCTCTGTGAAGCAAGGAATAAGAACTTTGGACCAGTACGGTTCCAAAGAGGAAGGGGTAGCAATGGCAACCGTTACCAATAGAAACCATACACTAAACCAGCAAGAAGTCAGAATCGGCAACAATTGTTTGGAGGAAGTTCTAGTGGCAGTAGGGTAGTTTCAACTGAAACTTCTACACTTAAATGTTTTAAGTGTGGGAAGAGACATCTCACCAAGGATGGTCAGCATAAGGGGGTGATTTCTTATCGATGTGGGAAGCCTGGACATTTCTCTAGAGAGTGTGATCAACAGAAGGCAGAACCATCAGTGGGCAGTGTTCGTACTACAAGGCCACAGGCGGGTGGTCGAGTGTATACTATGAGTGGGGAAGAAGCCACTAAATCCGAGGACTTGATAATAGAGGAGTGTGATGTTGAAGGTATTTCTTTATACATGTTATATAATTCAGGAGCAACACATTCTTTTATTGCATGTGATTGTCTGGAGCTTTTGGGATTAACTGTGACTATATTGCCATATGATTTGAGTGTTGTTACTCCTACTGATAAGCCTGTGATAACTATAAAAGTGTGTTTGAATTGCCTTGTATGTGTTAGGGATAGAATCTTTCATGTGGATTTGATCTGTTTGCCTCTTTCGAAGATTAATATAATCTTAGGAATGGATTGGTTGTCTTTCAACCATATCTTGATAGACTGTTCGAATAAGACATTAGTTTTTCCTAAGGTTAAGGATTCTAGATTCCTAATGGCTACTCAAGTGGAGGCTTGTTTGAAGGAAGGAGATCAGGGGTACTTGTTGATGTCTTCTATAGAGGTGCAATGTGAAGACGTTCTGAAGCATATTTTCATTGTTAATGAATTTCCTGAAGATATACCTGGACTACCGCCAGAGAGAGAAATCGAGTTCTCTATTGATCTAGTACCTGGAGCTAGACCTATATCTATGGCGCCTTACAGAATGTCACTGGTAGAGTTAGCAGAGCTTAAGAAACAATTGGGGGATTTATTGGAGAGGCAATTTGTGAGACCAAGTCTATCGCCTTGGGGAGCTCCGTATTGTTGGTAAAGAAGAAGGATGGGACTTCTCATTTATGTGTAGACTACCAGCAATTGAACAAGATTACGATCAAGAACAAGTATCCACTACCAAGGATTAATGATCTGATAAACCAATTGTGAAGAGCCGCAATATTTTCCAATATTGACTTACATTTTAGTTATCACCAGAAACGTGTGAAAGTGGAGGATATTCCTAAAACTGCATTTCGAACACGATATGGGCATTACGAGTATCAAGTGATGCCATTTGGTATGACTAATGCACCTGCGATATTTATGGACTTTATGAACTGGATTTTCCGTTCATACTTAGATAAGTTTACTATTGTCTTTATTGATGACATTTTGATTTATTCTCGAAGTCAGGAGGAACATGCTGAACATCTCAGAGTGGTTCTCCAGATTTTAAAGGAGAATAAGTTGTATTCCAAGTTGTCCAAATGTGAATTTTGGTTGAGCGAAGTTTAATTTTTGGGACACGTTATATCGGCGGATGGAATTGAAGTTGATGCTGCAAAGGTGGAGACAGTTATTGAATGGGAAAGACCGAAGACTGTATCGGAGATCCATAACTTCATCAGATTGGCCGGTCACTATCAATGATTTATTGAGGGATTTTTGAAGATTGTAGGACCTCTTACCCAACTTACACGAAAGAATCAACCATTTGTATGGACCGAAGCATGCGAGGAATGTTTTCAGGAGTTGAAAAGATGACTGACTACTTCACCGATTTTGATTCTTGGAGGATCAGAGGCATGAAACGTTGATTTGGATAGAGAGCGTATTTACTACTTGGGCGACCTAAATATTAGATTGAGTAGACAACAACTTAGACATCATTACTTTAGTGTTAATATTTATGTACAACTAGAGTTTCCTATATCTATTAGGCAGTACTAAGGGACATACTACTGTACCCCTAGTGAAGTCAGTATTGTGTCGTCTGCTTGGACACCTATCCGTAGGACTTCACATCAAGCTGGATTCCTACCTGCGGAGGAATCTGAGGAGGACCCACCTGAGGGTTCTACTGTCTAGTAGGAATTGGGCAATATGTTAGTTTAAATTAAAGTTTAAATATTTTGAAAGTCTAGATTGTAAATATTAAGTGTGACAGTACTAAACGCTTGTATATATATGATGTACATTATTTGTGATGATGTTGTAATGTTTTTGTTTTCTGCTAAGTCTATCTTATTGTTATTAAGAAAGTTTACAACTCGTATTTATATTACAAGCACGATTTTTAATGAAGGGGTAATTTGGTAATTAAGTAACATGAAATGTGACGCCCTAAGGAGGGTGTTACATTATGAGCACTACGAGTATTTAGTAATGTTGTTCCGTGTCACGAACGCTTCGGTAGTATTCATCGACTACATGAATAAGATCTTTCTTCCCTATTGAGACAGATTTATCGTTGTCTTTGTTGACGACATTCTGATCTATTCTCAAAGTTTGGAAGAACATGCTGAACATCTCAGTGTGGTTCTTCAAATTCTGAAGAAGAAGAAGAAGAAGTTATGCGTGAAGTTGTCCAAGTGTGAATTCTAATTAGAGGCAGTTCAACTTTTGGGTCACGTGATCTCAAAGGGAGAAATTTTTATGGATCCATCATAGGTTGGAGCAGTTCTTCAAGGGGAAAGATCGAAGATTGTATTGGGGATTCGTCACTACATAGGATTAACTGACTAGTATTAGAGATTCACTACAGGATTCTCAAAGATGGCAGGACCTTTCATCCAACTCACGTGGGAGAGTCAAGTTTTTGCATGAACTGATGCATGTAGGAAAATTTTTGAGAATTGAAAAGACACTCGACTACTTCGCCAATGTTGGTTCTACCCAATTCCAACAAACCTTTCAAGACGTCTCGCGATGCTTCACATTGGAGTTTAGAACGTATGCTTGTTTGGAATAGAAAGAGTAGTAGTGTTTACTTCAAGACAACTAAGAGTACATGAGTAGAACCGCCATACACAAACTCAGAGTTAGCCGTTGTGGTTACGTTGAAAATTTGGAAAAATTCTACAAGGGACAGTATCCGCGTGTATTCTAAGGTATGACATATTTCGAGGACAAAATTTATTTTTAGAAGGGGAGAGTTGTAACACCCCAAAAATTTGTTGGTTTCATAATATATATTTATTTTATAATATTTGTGATTTTTATAAATTTTTCTGGAATTAATTTAATTGTTTGATTATTTTAATATATTTCTCAATTTACGTGTGCACTAAACAGAGCGGGGAAAATGAAATATTGTCCCTGAGGTCGGAAAACCTTGGACTATGGAAACGGTGACGGGGGATCTTACTAAACCCGAGGTCGAACACAATTTACGAAATTTTTATTTTTTGAGATTTTATTTGACGGATAAAATTTGGGTGCGCTCTATTGTCCATTGGACAATAGAGCCTGACATTGTTAACTGTAACTTTTATCCACTAGGTAATAGCTTGCAATAAAAATTTAGTAGATTATTTCTATCTAGTCACTTTTATGATATCATCTAAGTGACATTGTCACATCACTACATGACAACATGATTTGATATTTTTGGGGAAACGTGAAGCTTCTCAAAGAAGCTTTGGGAGAAACTTGCAAAGGAAGTTTTGCTCCATTCTCCTAGGGGGCTCATGGCTTTTGAAGGAGGAAAAAGATTATAAGTTGTCATCTTTTCACAAGCTTTCACATTTCACCAAAAGCTATCATCTTTTCATTTTCCAAAAAAATTTCTATCACTTTCTCTCATATCCTAAAGTTTCTATCTCATTTTCTCTCATCATTTTCTCTCTTCCATTTCTCCTTCACCTCACGGCCACCACCCTCAAATGCTCTCTTCCATTTTTGTTTCTTCCATTCAATCACATTTCTAGAATCTACACACTGTATGGATAATTTTCTATGTTGAGATCATCTTCAAGTTCTCTCATCTTCATCATCTTCTTTCAAAAACCTTAACTTGAAGCTCTTAAGGTGAGACTTTGATTTCTATCTTCTCCTCTCATTTTCTCTACATCTCACATCCAAACCATTTTGGAGGGTCATTCTATGCTTAGTTTATCACTTTTTCATCCTTCTATCCAAGAAACCAAAAACTAAACACAAGACTCTCACTTTTTCCATTTGGAGCTCACGGCCAACCCCCAAAGACCATCATTCAATCTTCATTAATTCAAGATAATCTTAGATCTTGAGTCTCTACATCATTCTAAGACACTTTTGTGTGGAAATCGATCTCTATTTCATCCATCTTCAAGCATTTCTTTGGGCTTTACTTCAAACCTCAAGTTCAAGAATCTTAAGGTAAAGTTCTTGACTTTTCCTTCTTATTTCATTTTAAAGGGTTTAAAGCCATACTTTGAACTATGGTAATCTTATTCAAGCCCTAGGAACTAATTCTTGTATGTTTGCTTTGATTTTAAGAACCTCTTGGTGGAGAAAGTTTGCTACACAAGGACTTACAAGGAGCTAGGAGGCTACACTTGAGGTAAGAGGGAGATTAACCTCATCAACTACGTTATGGTGGTGAGGAACGAATAGGTGTGTTGGGATTGGAGAGTCCACGTGAGGATTCATCCACCCGAATGTATGATTTTGATTTATGCTTGTTGATCTTGTATGATTATATGGTGTTGTTATATGCAAAAATGATTGTAGTGATTTAATGGATATATGTGATTTTGATAACAAGCATGAATTTAATAAATTGTGATGATTAAAGTATGTGGCATGCTATAATTATATTGCAAAGGAATAATTTTTGGGTTCCCTTGATTCTTTCAGGCTCACGACCATTTTAGCCCAAGAAGAGACATCCATGAGAATAATATTGGTTATCAAGAACTTAGATGATTAGGTGATAAAGACATGATCTATGAGGTTACAAGTATATGAAGAAAGAAACAAGTTTTACCATTATAGGGAATTGATCCTTGAGTATGATATTTCATAATTTGAGGTAAGAGTGAATTGGAGACCTAAAATATTTGATAATAAGATGGAAGAGCAATTAGGATGGAAAGAATTTTATATAGGAGTTGGATAAATGAAGTTTTAGAAAGAATGTTAGGAGATACTGTTTAGGTAATTTGGGAGATAAATTAGGTATGCAAGATTCATAAGTAAGATTGAAAATAATTATAATGTCTTGATTTGAGGAGTAATAACTGTTGAATGTACCAATGGAATCAATGTTGGAGACAATTGAAACAATGAAAAATGATTTTTTTGTGCTGGATCTAGGTGACATGATAATCGAGAAATTTAAATTAAGGACTCACAAAATAAGAATAGGGAGGCATGGATTTTTATCAATAAACAAAAGAGTGATTTTTGGTCTTGAGAGGAAAAAAAAACAAGCTTGAGAAAGGAATAGAGAATATTTGAAAAAAAAAACTTAGATTAAAAGGAAAATAATGGTGAGGTAAGGACAAATATGTTTTTCTTTAGGTTTCATGAACGATATGAGGATCGGTCATTTGAGCGACTTAGTTAGAAGAATCTGGTAATTTGGATTAATTTCTATTCCTATTATTGGGAATACAATAATAAAAGTCTAAACCAGACCTAATGTTTTTATATACTAGGGGAATTGTGAAAATGCTCCACTTGATTTGGTAACAATGATTCTTGAATTTGCACTACTGAAATCCTTTGTGATAGCATGCATTGACATTGTGCCTTGGGCCGACATATTGGACCCAAGTAGAATTATGAATTTGACATTGTGCCTTAGGCCAATGTACTGGACCCAAGTGAAATTATGAATTTGACATTGTGCCTTGGGCCGACGTACTAGACCTAAGTGGATTATGAACTTAGCCTTGTGCTTTTAGGCTGAAGTGCTGGACTCGAGTGGATCATTGGTATTATGTAATTGTATGTGCGACTGTATAATATCATTATACTAATGGTATTGGATAATCGTATAGTCGTTTGCCTTAATACTATTGGAAATGGTACACTAGTGGTTGCATTTCTTTGAGCATGCACATGAGTATTAGACTGTCGGCTTTGAATGCCTAGGAGTAAGTGAGAATTGGGATAAGTGTGATCCCAGATGGATCTCAGGGGGCGTCAAGGTGAGGTGATCCACCTAGTGACCACTGTCACATTGTATACTCCTAGCCATGGACACTGTTGCAATGCACGACGAGGACCCGACAAGCACTATCCTTTTCATGATCCGGCGTAAACTATCTTTTGAGGGGGGGCAAATCTTTTGGAATGCTCATCTCTGAACCTTGACTCCATGGAGTAGGATTTGGTTGCATTATGTATAGGGATGGTCAGCATACACATCGTGCATATGCATAGTCAACATATTTGTTATTATGACATGATCCATACATATATATGTGTCTTAATGTACATTGCTGAATTACTTATCAGTTAATAATATGATTATGTTGTTGTTCCACAATAATCCTGTATTGACATAATTATGTTGTTGTTCTATAATATTCCTTTATTGATATGATTATATCTCCTATTGCTTGATGTTGTTGTGTATAAAAGGCATTACTGTCTTTTGTTGTGTTTCTTACTGCCATGAGTGTATTGATGTAGGGGATCTCACCTCTTCTATTGTATTATTTTGGTCTACTTCTGTTTCATATTTTCGATGGAAAAGTCTGTGATGGAGGCAAGGCAAGACCCGTGAGGTTTCACTTGGCTACAATTCCATGGAGGTATCGATGTGTGGAGTGTCCAGTGGGACACGGGGCGTGAAGGTCACTTTGAGTTGGAGCAGGACCCAGCATGAGGCGGTCACGTTCATCATGGATGCAGATGTTCACTTAGAGTTCTACATGCCCCTTGGGGAGCTTTGGGACGATCGGAGAGCTTCCTATAGGGAGGCCTCTGTGGAGTCGACTGCACGGACTCTTGTCTGTAGTGACATGCCCCAACTAGGGCCTTTTCCTTTTAGGGATCCCGAAGGGGATTTGTACGAAGATTGGGTGCAGGAGCCCATTCTTCAGGTGTTTGGACTTGGTCAACGATCAATTTTCATTTGGTAGTCTTATGTATTGGTATGTTTATTTTGGAGTACTTAAGTTTATGTTTTGGGATGTGCAAATGATGTACTTAAAGATGTAGTAAACTTTGCTTTATGAAAAGTCTTTTTAGTCCCTATGACTTGAGCCTTTATTTATTTCAGTAAGTTTAGATTATCTATTCAAAGATGATTTTTAAACTTGCATTTTACAACATTGGCTAATATGTAAAAGAATTTTAAAAATGTAAAAGTCGGTCTAATTTGTATTGCCACTCGAAAGGGGGTGTTACACCCTGGGTAGTAAAATTCATCTACTACACAGTTATCGATAATGAACAAGAAAATCCATCCTTAATAACACTATATTAGGAAGGATATAATCCACCTTACCCAATATAGAACACCTACATCTACGGGGCTTACACTTTTTAAAAAAGCAAAACATACAATCATGTTTTCATCAGGCATAGTGAGGATATGACTCACCAACACTATCCATCAAAACAAATAGAGGATATTACTTACCTCCACTAGTCAAACAAAGCAAAGAGAATATTACTCACCTCATTACTCAACAATGTAATAAGGATACTACTCATCTTATTACACACAACATAGAGAGGATATTACGCACCCCAATATTCTTCAAACAACATAAAGAGGATATTACTCACCTCAATGTGCCTCACAAATAATAGAGAGGATATTACTCACCTCATTATGTTTCTCAAACATCTCATGCAAAACAATCACTAATTACCTTTAATAATTAGCTTCACAATTGATTTAAATGCATCTTAAACTTATCTCACACACACTTCATCAAATACTTATATAAGTATTTTAACACTCTTAAAAGAGTATACAGGAGTGATTCCAACACTTAAGGAAGCTCATTTTCTCAAATCATCATAATACAAAATGTATGTATATATAATCATGCCTAATTATCCCATATAATTAGCACCACGAATCCATTTGATTCAACACATTCACACTTCAAATTAGGAACACTCACACTATATGTCATTCCCATCACATCACCGCATCACAAATGATACTAAAACAACCCCATATGGGTCAAATCCTAAGTATTACCCTATGGCATTCCACCACACTATGGAAACCTAAGGTGTTCCAACACATTACCCCTTAATAATCCACCTCAATATGGTTATCTAAGGTCCTTCTAAGGCTTCCAGCCTTAGAAAATGTCAAAACATCATGCATTTCTTATCCAAAAACGCATCCTGCCCAATCTCAACCTTTGACCTTTGCACAGTAAAATGAGCATAACTTGAGCTACAGAGGTCAAAACGAGGTGATTCCAATGGCATTGTAAATCTAAGAGAAAGAGCTACAACTTTTATGAAGACCACAAGAGCTAATTCTCATCACAGAATGAGACACGACCTGTGTCTTTAGATATGACCTACTCCTTATTTTCCTCTGTGAGCACTGTTCACGAATTTTCAACTAGCAAAGAGAGACACGGTCGACCCCGTGTCTTCAGACACGAGCCGTGTTTCTTAACTAGAAACACTCTGTAGCAATATCTGTAGGTTTGAGCACTGTACCATTGGAAATTTCTCCTTCTCCAATCACTCAAACTCCGCATCTAAGTGATTTCCAACCTTACATAAGGTTCAACTAAACATAGCAACTCTTATTCCACTTTAATTTCACTGTAAACCAAAGATAATGGATATTCTTCCAATTCAAAACCTAAAACCCTAATTCTCATCACAAAAGGATTTAAAGTCATACAAGGGCTGGAAATCTATTTCCATACACCTAACAACTCATAAACAAGTCATCCTCAAGTTCTACAACAAGATTTAAACCAAAACAACCAAAATAACTCAAATCCTAAAATCAAACATCAAGCCATAACTCAAGATCAAGATGGAGAGAGTAGGAAAATGAGTTAAGAAAAAGGTTTTCCCCTACCTCAAGGTCTTGAAGATGAAGATGAAGCCAAGCCTCCACTTGAATCCTCTTTCTCCTTCCTCTTTCTCTTCTCCTTCGGTTTCCCCCCTTTTCTCTTCTTTTTTTTTCTTTCTTTTCTTTTTCTATTTCTTTTCTCCCATTTTGCTGTGGGATATATATAAAAAGGCAAAGTCTAACTTTGCTTCTTCCAAAAAAGTACCAAAACTCCGATCCGCTAAAAACACCTAGATTTCACCAAATCCAGATTTCTAGCTCCCAACAAGTTTAAAATAAATCCTAAGATCCATTAAAAATCTTCTTTCACCATTTTCATAATTTTCCATATCAGCTACTAGTCAAATCGGTATTAAAACACAATTAGTATGCTTAAAAATGTTAAACTAACTCTGATTATCCTTAAACTTTAACTGTAGCACAGTTCACACATTTGTGACCTAGAAATAAACTTTCCATATTTATTTCCATTAATTGAGCAGTTAAGCCACTTTCGGAGCAAATAACAACTATATTTCACACATATTATTACAGCAAAGTGCCTAAACATACTCAGACAGTCACAAAACTTAACAGGCATGATAAACAGGTATTAAGCTACCTCTGTAACCATATACAAGCCTAACATGTTTTCTAGGGTGTTACAGTATACAACATTAACCATGCCACTTCTAAACTAAAAACATAAACTAGATCCATAATAACCTTACACGTTATTATAAAGAGCTTTATGGAAAAGAAAGATTATATAAATACAATCCTCAGCCTCAAAAAGGCATATTGAAATACATAAAACTTTCTACATACCAAAGAAAATATATAAAGTTATATAAACTTTGTTTTGCAACAAATAAAATTATCTATTCTATTTGCTTCTTCTTCTTCCCCTTGAAAGAATCTCCACCTGGATTTAACATGGAAACAAGCAAATGGGGTGAGAATTCACAATTCTCAGTAAAAGTTTCTAAAAACATGTCATCATGTTACCTCTAGCTGCTTCAGGGAAAAACTAGTATAAAACTTAAGTTATACCTTAGAAAGGTGGCAAAAGCCAAAAATTGTTCCTTTCTCTTCCCGAGGCAGTGCGTGCAATTATTACTTAAAAAACACTTTCAATCATTAAACTAACTAACAATATATTATAATTTCACCATGACATTGAGTCTCTACTCAACATCACTAGAACAATCACACATTCACCTTATGTAAAAGTTCACTAAGCAAATACATAATCTGAAGCTAACCTCATAGCAAAAGATAAGACAATCACACATACAATTGTCTAAGAATTACAAATGGATATGTATGCAATATGCTCATGGCTATGCAATGTTAGGGAATAATGTTTTTGAAATGCAATATGATTGTGCATGTGTAGATTTATGTGTGTATCACTTATATATTCCATATTCTCTTTAAAAATTGTAGTTAAGAAGATCGACTCTTCAAACTACTTGGTAATGAGTGGATTATTCTTCTCACAACAGTGAGTGTACTGATACCACTTCGTAAAACTGGTAACCTTGGCCCTATGAGCCTGAATGCTCTGAGAATCTAGGGCTAACCCTCATTCAAAGAACCTTTTGGACTTTCTCATTCTCTCCTTTGGCTAAATGATTGTGCACATCATTAACGGTTACTCTACGTAGGTATTAGCAAGTGACATCAAGTGCAATATCAATATCCTTCAATGATTAGCACCTTAAACATTACCTATGTCAATCCACTACTATTGGATGTACAAGGTTTTATTATTTTATACAAGTACTAGGTAGATATTTCTTTCTTGAGATATCCCTAATAGTGTCTTAACTTACACTAAAAGGTATGCATAAAAGATCTCTACAAGGAAGGAACTTCAATTCCTCAACATAAATGTCCTAGACATTTTTGGACCTAGTGCCTAGGTGCTAGCCTTCCATGCCTAGGCATGGGCATGACAAGGCATCACCCTATTTTCGTGGTCCTCTGGCACTCAGTGTAACACCCTTACTACTAATACTAAAGTGTATCCAAAATTACACCATAGTAATTAATAGTAAGCACATCACTTTTAAACTTTAATAACAAAAATTCAAATATACTTTACTTTGATATATAAAAATATGAGCTAGAACGAGTGTAATAATATACATACACTGAGTAATGCTTATACTAGAATACAATGGTATACAATATTCATCAAATGCCTCCAAGACATTATCTATACATTCTTGATACAAAAATTCAGAATTTCAAATAAATTACATCTTCCGCTTCTGCTGTCGTGCTGCAAGATTGCGACCCTAGAATTATCATGAATAAAAATACAAAAAATGGGTGAGAATACTAATTCTCAGTAGTTCTGTTATGAAAACGTGTCATCACAATAATTCTAACTATTTTAGGAAAAAATACATTTCTTTAAAATTCAATTTCTTTATATATATATATATATATATAGTTAGAAGGGTGGCAAAATGTCAAATCTGGTCCATTCTCTTCCCGAAATAGAATTCCATTTCATAGTAGTTTTCAAAAATATTCCTTATCATAATACAAATTTCAGTCACAAATAATTCCAGGAAATGTCTCCAAATACAAATACTATGATATCAAATTCATTCAATAATTCATATACTCACAATATCAAATTCATTCAATAATTCATATACTCATTCAAGTCATAATATGGCATAAAAATTCAATTCCATCATTCATATACATATTCAAGTCATAATATAACATACAAATTCAATTCCATCTCAGTACTCATTCAAATACTCATTCAAATACTTACTTATCCTACAAAACCCATATCTCAAGCACCATAAGGGTGGGAGCCACCTATATAGCTCGGGTTCTATATATTCATGGTAGGGAGTGATTCAAGACCTCACACTACCACTAGAATCCTATAAGATAATTAATAAATGAGGATTATATTGATATTATGAGGAATTTATTCCGGAATACAGGATCCTCCTTCCTCACAAGAGATCATCTCCATGATTCTAATGGAATTTCAAATACCCTACCCTCATACAAGATCGACTCTGAAATCCGCTTTACTAAGTGAAATATAGTTCACATAAAATGAAGGATACTGAGTAGGAGAGCCTGGACTAATTACCTTTAGATTCAAGGATAATTGTCCAATTCTCATTCTCAATTCAAATACAAATTCCAAGAGCACTGATTATCCAAACATACATTCAAAATATTATTTCTCAATTCACAAATTAATTGCTAGCTCAACCTTAATAACTTAAGGGAGAATATTCTTAAATTCACTAATGTACAATCACATTCCATAAATTCTCAATAAGTATACAATACCACACTCATTTGATACACAATCAGTTATTCAGTAATTATCCATACAAACATAATTCATTCACTTACACGTTAAATGCTACATAGAGATTACAATATCTCCTTTAATTCTCATTTTAGCCTATATGGCAACATATCAAAGGTGATACATATAACCAAATAAATCAATATTGAACATCCAAATAATTAATATAAGAATCCAATCACTAGATTTTCCAAGTATAGCCAAAAATGCTATAGTTATCAACCATATAATTGAATCACAAGAACAACTACCATTATACATTTTTAGTCACTAAATCTTTGATTAATGATATATAACATACAAGAATTCAAACATTTTTCCTTTCAAAGCACACTTCGCCGTGACTCCCCTAGGAGCCAAAAGCAAGCAAATTTGGTTCTTATATACCATATTTCTTTACAAACTCCTTAAAAATCATAGAAATAAGATAAAGATATATTCTTAACATCATGGTGAACACAATATAATATGAAACAACTCATTCAAAACAGCCTCGGATCTGGTCATACTATGACCAAAAGATGACATTTTTAGAGAGTATTTGGTCCCAAATCATGTTTTTCTTCATGAGAATACTCAAAATCATGAGAAAATATTTTTTTTTCTTCATGAGAATACTCAAAATCATGTTTCAAATTCAGATTTTACAGTCCTTTAATCACACGACAACTAGAATCCTAATTTTCATACAAAAATTCATAAAAGGAAAGGAGCTAAATGAAAGTAAGGAATAAAATCACAAAAACAAGAAATTCCACCATTCTTCCCTTGGTCTGGCCATAGGCATTATGGTCTCCAACAACCAGATTTCGAGCTCAACAATAATAAAAGAAAAGAGCAAGTTGAAGGCAAAGAACTCTTGCCTCAAATCCCTAGCTTTGATTCCTTGATTTTCTTCCTTTTTCCTTTACTTTTTCTTCCTTTTTTCTCTCTTTTTCTTCTATGTTTTTGCTGTTGTTACACCTCTGTTTCTACTACTATTCTGCTTCTATTTTGGGTTGTCAATCGTGTCAAAATAATGGAGGGGAAATAAGGAATAACAAGGTTGATGTGGATGGAGATGAAAAGATGAAAAATGAAGAATGAAATGGAGAAAATGAGAAGTTTTCCCTTTCTATTTTAAGCATTCTATTTTACGCAAAATGAGGTAGAGAAATGAAGTTGAATAGGACGAGAATGTGAGGGAGAAAAGAGTGGAAATATCTAGAGAAAGAGAGAGACGGTGGGTGAGGAAAAATGAATAAAAAATTTAATGTTGAAATTTTTATATCTCTTAAGAATACTTTAATCCTTTAACACTAAGTTTTCAAATGTCCATAAGTATTAGGAAAAAATTTAGGACTCATCTTAGTCCTCAAATCCATTTTTCCATAATTTTTTATATATTGTTATTTATCAGATAAGCTACATTATTTTTCTCAAATTAAATCGAACCTGTAAAATAAGTAAATATGCTTGCCTTAAATTATTTTCCATACCAAAATACTCTCCATATTCTACTTATCATCTTTGTGAAATTTCATAATTTTTTAAGCTACTTAACTATTTTGACTATTTTTTAGCAGTATCCTTAAAAATACCAAACTTGCTCTATTGCTTCTCTAAAATTTTTCACAACTCTTATCAATGGATCTTAGTTAGGAAATAAATTTTTCATATTTATTTTCATCATATCAACTGATTCAGTAGATACCTTAATTATTCTCTTATATTTAGTGTTATAGAATTACGCTCAAACTAGTTCTGAAAATTATCCGAATTAACAAATAATTCTTACCAATAATACTGAGCTTTTATAACTCTAATTAGGGCCATTAAATTAGGGAGAATATTACAATTCTTTCCCCTTTTATAAATTTTGTCCTCAAAATTTGCTTGCATTTTCCCCCCTTTTTCATATTAAACTTAAGCTCCTACTGATCTTCCTTTGAATCACTATTTTCTCATAATACCTTCATTAAAGGAATTTATTTTCTTCTAAGGTCTTTTACTATTCTATCCAAGATCTTTTAAACTTTGAAATCCTGTTATGAAATTCGTAGAAATACTCTTCCATTTCCATTCCAAGATTTCTAACCAAAACATATTTTCCTTAACTTCAGCTTTTCTTAGGGCACAAGGTCTTTCTCTCAACATAATTGTTCCATTTTCAACTTCTCATTTTCTTCTTGTGCATCTTTAATCTAAGTTCTTAAATTATTTTTAATCTCCAATCTATTCAAATCGAGACCATAGGGTAACATAGTCATTGCCAAACTCAAATTTCTAAAACTTCCTAACAATTCCACTTCTTGCTTCATCATATGGGATACATGCAGAATTTTTCTGCTTAGTGTATCGGCCACTACATTAGCCTTATCCAGATGACATCATAATTCATAATCATATTCTTTCAGAAACTCCATCCATTTCTTTTGCCTCATATTCAATTCTTTTTTATTAAATGAATATTTCAAACTTTTATGGTCACTAAGAATCTCAACTTAGCATCATAGAGGTAATGTAACACCCTCCTTAGGGCGTCACACTTCGTGTTACTCAATTATCATATCGCCCCTTCGTTATGAAATTGTGCTTGTAATATAAATACGAGTTGTAAAATTTCTTGGTGATAGTAAGATAAACTTAGCGGAAATTAAAACATTACAGCATCATTACAATAAAATTTTACATTATATATACATAAATCGTAGTACTGTCACACTTTAATATTTACAAATTGGACATCTAAAAATATTTACACATTAATTAAATTACATAATGCCCAAGTAACTCTAAACATGCAGAACCCTCAAACGGGTCCTCCTCAGACTCCTCAACAGGGAGGAATCTAACTTGACACAAAATACACAATACTAACCGTACCAGGAGTATGGTAGTAAGCTCCCTATTACTGTTTATGTGAGAAATACATTTTCCAACAAGCTCGACGCACTATGCCTCCGGTTCCCATAAATCTTACGAAAACTCAGTATCTCCATCTCTTTAGAATTCAACCTCTTTCTCGAAAATCTGATCTTCCTTGCGTTCTCACTCAACGTCTTGCTCAATCTCTTTACAATTATAAATACAATACAGAAATAGACAGACAAAGAGGTGAGATCACCTACGCCAATACCAATATGGTAGCAATGAAGATAAACACATACAAATTCTCATACCATACATCATACATAATTACAATTATATCATCAATATCATTTATCTAACACACATCATATCTCATATCAACACATCATACATAATTAAAATTATGCTACCAACATCATTTATCTAACACATATCATTTATCATCATAATTCATAATTACGTCCACGTCCTTATGAATATTCACTTATTCAATAATTCAGTTATCAAAATCAATAATTATGAAAATACCCTCAGTATCTCTGTATATGCATCTAGACTCATGTACCTAGACTCAATTTTCCTACTCTATGGAGCTAAAACTCAGGTCGAAAAGAGTGATCAAAAAGAATCATGTCTGCACAACATGCCTCAGACCACGTGCTCATTCTCTTTGCTCATTTAGCATTTGCTCATTTAGCATTTGCACATCTAGCATATGCATCACAGTCTTTATCAGATCTCGATTATGGATAGTGTCTCGGTCCCGGATCATCGGTGTGTTGCATCGGTCTAACCTACGGTACAGAAGCTTTATTCTCTATCCATTGTAGGCAACCCGCACCCCGATGCCCCCAAGGTCAACGAGTGACCTACACTACGCACATCACACCCACTCAGGAGGTGTGTTCTTTCCTTCTTTCGACAATCAGTCTTATTCGGCCCATCAGATTTTTTTTTTCAATGCACATTCAAATGCACCTTTCTCAGTTCAATTCATTCTCTCATCTTCTCAATTCAATTTTCTTTATCTCATATTCGGGGTCCTCATATAGGCCCAACAATATTATTACTGTAATTTCATCGCAAAACCATATTTTTTCGCATTTTCTCAAATCACATATCAATTTTTCATCATTTCTCAATCACGTAAAATACTTTTCACACGTTTTAAATTAAGAATACTAGTTTCCTCGGTTAACACCAAAACTCAACTTCATTTTTCATATTTGCATAATAACTCCTCAAAACATAATATTTGTATTATAATCATCATCCAAATAATATTTTCACAACAGTCCCTCATAAAAGTCACATTTGCGAAATAGTCCCTTGAAAAATTCATATTTACAAAATAGTCCCTCAAAAATTCATATTTACAAAATAGTTTTTTTCAAAAATTCATATTTACAAAATAGTCTTTCAAAAATTCATATTTACAAAATGGTTTTTCATAAAATTCCTTTTTACGAAATAATCTTTCATAAAATTCATAATTTACAACATAGTCCCTCATAAAAATCCTATTGATTGAAATAGTCCTTCATAAAATCACATTTACGAAATAGTTTCTCATACAAATTATATTTATGAAATAGTCTCTCAAAAACCATATTTACTAAATAGTCCCTTATAAAAATCATATTTACAATATAACCATTCAAAAATCAATAATTACAACATGTCCCCATTAAACACAAAATTACAATATTACTCCTATAAAATCATAATTTGTATTGTTTCTCCAAAATCATTTCATCTTGCTGTATTCGACTCTTCCAAATTCAATTCCTTTTCTTTCAAATTCTAAATTCTCAGTTTAATCCATCATATTATTCACATCCTAATTTACACATACACTTACATGCATTCATTTCATACATACCAATATTTATCAAAACAATAAACATATTATCACACATGCAATCATAATTTCAAAGCCATAAACACCACAATCACAAACATAAAATCACCAACAACACAATCACAACTAAAGAAGTAATTAAACAATAAGTGAATAAACCCTTAGGGGTTTTTCACCAGACACAACCATCTCCACACCACCAAAACTTGGTTGGTGAGGTTAAATCTCCCTCTTACCTCTCGAAGAACCTCCAAAGCTTCTTGTATGTCTCCTTCAAGCAAACTCCCTCCACCAAGAGCTTCTTCAAGGCTTCAAACTTGAGCTTTGAAGAACAAGATAGAAAATAGATGATTCAAGCTTTTTAAGCTCTTCTCCTTCTCCTTGTTTTCGTACAAGCCACAATAATTCCTCCAAGGAAGTAAGATAGAAATTGGATTTTGAAGCACTTAGAGTGGGATTTTGTGAAAACTTTCTAAATGAAAGTGTTTAGAATGGTGTTTGGCTTTAGGAAGTGGTGAGAATGAAAATTATAGGTGATGGATGGTATCGAGGATGCTTGGCCGAACCAAAGAAAAGAAAAGGAAGAAAACTGATACTTATGTTCGTGAGATTTTTGAGAGAAAAGATGAATGCTTTTTGATGAGAGAGAAAATGTAATTTTATGAGAGTGAAATTATGAGGCGGTTGTTGCCGTGGGATAAGTATAGGAAAAATTAGGATTTACTTGAAGTAAAATATCTTATTCTGAATGCACGTGGCTGATGTCATTCATTTGACTTTCAAGGTTATTGGATTGTTCAAGAACCTTGTAGAACCTCCTTCAAGCTGCTACGTGGCCGACGTAGAACCCCTCCAAATTGCTGCATGATCGTGAGTTTCTAAGGAAATTTTTGACGAAAAATGACAACATTCGGTAAAATGGGAGAACATCATTTCCCAAGAATGGTTAAAATCAAGTGTTGTCGGATGAGAACTCTGTCGAATGTTGATTCTGTCAAAACGAAATGAAAGGCTGTCGATTGAACTTGAAAAGGTCAACAAATATCCTAATTCGTCGGACAGATGTTGATGTTGGAGAAATCTTCCAATTGTCGAATCGACAAAATACTATATGGTCAGAAGATCAAATTCGACGAATTTTGACATTAGAGAAGTTTTTCTACTGAAATCAGGAATTCTTACTCGACGGTCGTTAGCACCATAACTCGACGAACATTATCATTCAAATTTGACGGACATTAGCATCCTCACTCGACGAAAATTAACATTCTAACTCAACAGACATGAGCATCCTCACCCGACGGATATTAGCACCATAACTCGACGAACATTATCATTCAAATTCGATGGACATTGGAATCCCTACTCGACGGATATTGACATTTTCACTTAACTGATACTAGCATCCTCACTCGACAAATTTTAACTTGGTACTTAATAATTAAAAGATCCAATTCGACGGATTTTAACATGGTACCAAATAGTAAGAAGATGAAATTCGACGTATTTGGATAGAAGTCCAAATTCGATGGATATGACATTGTCTTAAATGATCAGAGGATTAAATTCGACAGATATTAACATTGTCCTAAATGGTCTGAAGATAAAATTTGACGATAAGTGTTTGTCCAACAATGAGCAACCTTCGACATAAAATAGTGTTCGATAACGAATAGTAGTACTATTTATGATCAGTTAGGTCGATTACATAGCAGTCATCTTCATTTTGATTTACAAAATCGTCCGACAAGATTGAGGGAAAAGGAGAACCATATTGTTCTTAACTGATTCTTTGCTAACATAACGTCCATCGCTTTGTCGAACCTGAGGACTTCTCCCATGTTTTGAATAGATGGTCTTCTGTCAGAAAGATGGTCTTGGTCGGAATAGATGGTCTTTGTCGGAAGAGACAGCCATAACAGCCAAAATCTTTGATTCTGATTCAAGAATTGAGAATCAGTTTCATCCAGTCTTGAGGTATTTTGGGTTTTGTCGAACTACCGATTGATGTTGTCGGGAAAATACTCTGAAGGTGTCGGATTCAACTCTCCATTTAACTTATGCTTGCATTCAGTAATTAAATCCGACGGGATCAAAATGTTAGGAAAATTTCTTCAAGTGTTTGGATCTTGTCCAAATTCTGTCGATGTCAAGACCTTCAAAAATCTTGGATTGTCGAATGAGTTACGTGAGATTGATCTTTTGGATCCCTGTAAGGCTTGAGAAAGACCGAGTCTATCGACAGGAGTATATTCATAAAACTGTCGAGTTTTGTTTGTCGGAATAGGCTTGAAATGAAGTCAGTATCGACAAGAATCTATTCTCAAAAGAAATTGTCGAATTCGGTTTGTCAAAACAGGTTTTGAAATGAAAACCATTTGGGAAAATGTTGAGGAACTTCTGTCGGATTGGGATTTCAATTTTGGTCGAATTAGAATTCTAGAATTTTGGTCGAATTGGGAATTCCATAATTTTGGTTGGTTGAGTATAATGGCAAATTAAACTATACTTGGGTCAAAATAAGTCATAGCAATAACAAATATGCATCAAGCAACATATATTTATCAAGTAAAATAGAATTATTTTACGATAAATTCTAAAAATTAATAGATTCTTTTCTATGTTACTCGGATTCGGGTTAAGTAAGATCCCCGTCTCTAAATAATCGAGACAAGAATTTCCCACCCGAAAATTATTATTTTCTTGACCAGAGCAAATCACACAAAATAATCACAAATAGTATTGGAATAATCAAATTACTTTTATAATGCACAGAAAACACAAAGTAGTGTAATTACACACTCTTTACAACATAGTCTAAAATTTGGCGTGTTACAACTCTCCCCCTCTAAAATAAATTTCGTCCTCGAAACTTGACATACTTAAAATAAAAATGGATACTACTCTCTTATCTTATCTTCTAATTCCCATGTTGCTTCACCACGTATATTGTTCCAAACCATTGTAACCAATACGCTTTCTTTTCCTCGAAGTTGCTTTGTTCTTTGATCTTCAATCTTGACTAGAAACGTCTCGTAGGTTAAATTTTCCTTCATTTGTACGATGTCCAACAGAGTATCCGATATGGTCTAATAAACTTCGGAGTGGGTTTCCTCGACTTAATCACTCGTCCATCTCTTGTCATAGGTGTCACACGTAGAGACACATGGTCACCTTCTTCAAATTCAAGCGGTCTTCATCTTTTATCTTCATAACTCTTTTGTCGTGTCTGAATTGTCCTTATTTTGCCTTAGATCGTCTTTACTTTCTCAGTAGTTTGCTGCACAATTTCTGGTCCTACCTCTGTACTTTCAACATCATGATGCTAACACAATGATGTTCTACATCGTCACCCATACAATGCCTCATAGGGTAGGTACCCTATATTCGAACGAAAACTATTGTTGTATGTGAATTCTATCAATGGTAGAAATTCACCCCAACAACCAGCTTATTCTAGAATACAAGCTCTCAACAAATCCTTTGAAAATTCTATCTACCGTCTTTTCCTTATATCCTAGCCCCTCTTGATTGTACAGGTACTTCAAACCCTTGAAATTATGGTAGTCTTTATAGGAAAGAACATATCTTCAAATTTTCGTGACAAAACAACTATCGCATATTCTAAAATGTAAATCGAATGATTCTTCTCATGTACGTTCCACTGCCTTGAAGTATACGTCACCATCTTTCTATTTTATCTTAACACTCAATCTAAATTCACAAGTTGAACTTCTAACAGAACTTGCATTCGATTAGTTTTACGCATAACTCTTTCTTAATTGAGATACATGAAAGACACTTTGAAAGTCATAAGGAAAAATAATAAGACTATTCGGTAGGTTACTAGATTAGTCCAACAAGAATTTGGAATGGTCTAATAGATTTCGAAATGAACATAGTCCAAAAATTTTAGAAATGAACTTTCTGGATTCAAATTCAAAAATCTCAGGTCAAGGAAACACTAAGGTTACCTTGTATCAATCTAGTAGGATATGGTTGGAAAATAACCAATCCATTTATAAAGTCAGATTCTCAAATAGATGTAATTTTAGATAAACAAATCAAATCAACAGAAAAGATTTGATATTCAATAGGTATAGGATAAAGTTAGAAAACTTGAGTATAAACAACAAGTTTAACAAGAAGGATAGAAATACTTTGATCACACTATAACGAAGACATGGATAAGTCAAATTGATTTACTCAGTCTATTTGAACAAGAAATAGATAAACCAGATCAACAGAAAAGTTTCAAACTCCAATAATAATAGGGTAGTTTCAGACAGACTCGAGTAGTAATAACAAGTTTAGAAGTTGAAGTAGTATTATGAAAAGAAACAAAACACAGATAACCCCAAAAGATTCACACAATCATAGATCACAAGAGACTGGGTTACCTTATGGATTATACAGCACAATTTTAAGATTACCCTCTATGGCACAATTTCCTCACTCCTTAAGTTTTTGTATTTGAACGTTCTCATTACTCCATCTGCATCGGCTTTTTCTTCTTGGGATTTTGAAATACGTGTATTACTAATGGAAAGTTCCATCTTCAGTTGATCACAATCTTTGGAGAAATGTCCAAGCTTCCCACATCGATAACAAATAACTCTTTTATGCTGACAATCTTTGGTAAGATGATTTTTTCCACACTTGAAACATTTCAGTGATGATGCCACAGTCTGACCAAAATCGTTGCCACTAGTACTTCCTCTCTTTGTTTGTTGTTGCTTCCTCAGTGGTTGTACACACTGCTTTTGCTGAACACGATCGACCTTACGCTTCCTTCCATCTTGGATTATCGAAGGTTCTAAGTTACAGCTTCTCACATCTGATGGCTGCTCCAATCCTAGTACGCTATGAAGTTCGATTATCAGTTCGTGTTGTTGAGTGATCATCTGTCTCTGTTGTACTGCTACTTCAATCATCTTTTGCATTACACTTCTAGCTGCAGCTATACGATCTTCATCACGTCTCGCATCCTCATGCTCATGTTCGCTTCGTTCCATTATCTTTCTTCAAAGATAAACAAAATCAAAACACGATGAACTAAACGTAACTATTTCACAAAACATCGTCTCCTTTCGGAAACGAAAACATATCTCTGTGTTCAACATCAGAGATTCACACAGCACAAACAAGACAAGCCTACCCACAAACCCAAAAGACTCTAACTTGGGCTCTGATACCACCTAATGTAACACCCTCCTTAGGGCGTCACACTTCGTGTTACTCAATTATCATATCGCCCCTTCATTATGAAATCGTGCTTGTAATATAAATACGAGTTGTAAAATTTCTTGGTGATAGTAAGATAAACTTAGCGAAAATTAAAACATTACAGCATCATTACAATAAAATTTTACATTATATATACATAAATCGTAGTACTGTCACACTTTAATATTTACAAATTGGACATCTAAAAATATTTACACATTAATTAAATTACATAATGCCCAAGTAACTCTAAACATGCAGAACCCTCAAACGGGTCCTCCTCAGACTCCTCAACAGGAGAAATCTAACTTGATACAAAATATACAATACTAACCGTACCAGGAGTACGGTAGTAAGCTCCTTATTACTGTTTATGTGAGAAATACATTTTCCAACAAGTTCGACGCACTATGCCTCCGGTTCCCATAAATCTTACGAAAACTCAGTATCTCCATCTCTTTAGAATTCAACCTCCTTCTCGAAAATCTTATCTTCCTTGCGTTCTCACTCAACGTCTTGCTCAATCTCTTTACAATTATAAATACAATACAGAAATAGACAGACAAAGAGGTGAGATCACCTACGCCAATACCAGTATGGTAGCAATGAAGATAAACACATACAAATTCTCATACCATACATCATACATAATTACAATTATATCATCAATATCATTTATCTAACACACATCATATCTCATATCAACACATCATACATAATTAAAATTATGCTACCAACATCATTTATCTAACACATATCATTTATCATCATAATTCATAATTACGTCCACGTCCTTATGAATATTCACTTATTCAATAATTCAGTTATCAAAATCAATAATTATGAAAATACCCTCAGTATCTCTATATATGCATCTAGACTCATGTACCTAGACTCAATTTTCCTACTCCATGGAGCTAAAACTTAGGTCGGAAAGAGTGATCGAAAAGAATATGTCTGCACAACATGCCTCAGACCACGTGCTCATTCTTTTTGCTCATTTAGCATTTGCTCATTTAGCATTTGCACATCTAGCATATGCATCACAGTCTTTATCAGATCTCGATTATGGATAGTGTCTCGGTCCGGATCATCGGTGTGTTGCATCGGTCTAACCTACGGTACAGAAGCTTTATTCTCTGTCCATTGTAGGCAACCCGCACCCCGATGCCCCCAAGGTCAACGAGTGACCTACACTACGCACATCGCACCCACTCAGGAGGTGTGTTCTTTCCTTCTTTCGACAATCAGTCTTATTCGGCCCATCAGATTTTTTTTTTTCAATGCACATTCAAATGCACCTTTCTCAGTTCAATTCATTCTCTCATCTTCTCAATTCAATTTTCTTTATCTCATATTCGGGGTCCTCATATAGGCCCAACAATATTATTACTGTAATTTCATCGCGAAACCATATTTTTTCGCATTTTCTCAAATCACATATCAATTTTTCATCATTTCTCAATCACGTAAAATACTTTTCACACGTTTTAAATTAAGAATACTAGTTTCCTCGGTTAACACCAAAACTCAACTTCATTTTTCATATTTGCATAATAACTCCTCAAAACATAATATTTGTATTATAATCCTCATCCAAATAATATTTTCACAACAGTTCCTCTTAAAAGTCACATTTGCGAAATAGTCCCTTGAAAAATTCATATTTACAAAATAGTCCCTCAAAAATTCATATTTACAAAATAGTTTTTTTCAAAAATTCATATTTACAAAATAGTCTTTCAAAAATTCATATTTACAAAATGGTTTTTCATAAAATTCCTTTTTACGAAATAATCTTTCATAAAATTCATAATTTACAACATAGTCCCTCATAAAAATCCTATTGACGAAATAGTCCTTCATAAAATCACATTTACGAAATAGTTTCTCATACAAATTATATTTATGAAATAGTCTCTCAAAATCCATATTTACTAAATAGTCCCTTATAAAAATCATATTTACAATATAACCATTCAAAAATCAATAATTACAACATGTCCCTATTAAACACAAAATTACAATATCACTCCTATAAAATCATAATCTGTATTGTTTCTCCAAAATCATTTCATCTTCTTTGTATTCGACTCTTCCAAATTCAATTCCTTTTCTTTCAAATTCTAAATTCTCAGTTTAATCCATCATATTATTCACATCCTAATTTACACATACACTTACATGCATTCAGTTTCATACATACCAATATTTATCAAAACAATAAACATATTACCACACATACAATCATAATTTCAAAGCCATAAACACCACAATCACAAACATAAAATCACCAACAACACAATCACAACTAAAGAAGTAATTAAATAATAAGTGAATAAACCCTTAGGGGTTTTTCACCGAGACACAACCATCTCCACACCACCAAAACTTGGTTGGTGAGGTTAAATCTCCCTCTTACCTCTCGAAGAACCTCCAAAGCTTCTTGTATGTCTCCTTCAAGCAAACTCCCTCCACCAAGAGCTTCTTCAAGGCTTCAAACTTGAGCTTTGAAGAACAAGATAGAAAATAGATGATTCAAGCTTTTTAAGCTCTTCTCCTTCTCCTTGTTTTCGTACAAGCCACAATAATTCCTCCAAGGAAGTAAGATAGAAATTGGATTTTGAAGCACTTAGAGTGGGATTTTGTGAAAACTTTCTAAATGAAAGTGTTTAGAATGGTGTTTGGCTTTAGGAAGTGGTGAGAATGAAAATTACAGGTGATGGATGGTATCAGTAGGATGCTTGGCCGAACCAAAGAAAAGAAAAGGAAGAAAACTGATACTTCTGTTCGTGAGATTTTTGAGAGAAAAGATGGATGCTTTTTGATGAGAGAGAAAATGTAATTTTATGAGAGTGAAATTATGAGGCGGTTCTTAGTGGGATAAGTATAGGAAAAATTAGGATTTACTTGAAGTAAAATATCTTATTCTGAATGCACGTGGCTGATGTCATTCATTTGACTTTCAAGGTTATTGGATTGTTCAAGAACCTTGTAGAACCTCCTTCAAGCTGCTACGTGGCCGACGTAGAACCCCTCCAAATTGCTGCATGATCGTGAGTTTCTAAGGAAATTTTTGACGAAAAATGACAACATTCGGTAAAATGGGAGAACATCATTTCCCTAAGAATGGTTAAAATCAAGTGTTGTCGGATGAGAACTCTGTCGAATGTTGATTCTGTCAAACGAAATGAAAGGCTGTCGGATGAACTTGAAAAGGTCAACAAATATCCTAATTCGTCGGACAGATGTTGATGTTGGAGAAATCTTCCAATTATCAAATCGATGAAATACTATATGGTCAGAAGATCAAATTCGACGGATTTTGACATTAGAGAAGTTTTTCTACTAAAATCAGGAATTCTTACTCGACGGTCGTTAGCACCATAACTCGACGAACATTATCATTCAAATTCGACGGACATTAGCATCCTCACTCGACGAAAATTAACATTCTAACTTAACAGACATGAGCATCCTCACTCGATGGATATTAGCACCATAACTCGATGAACATTATCATTCAAATTCGACGGACATTGGTATCCCTACTCGACGGATATTGATATTTTCATTTAACTGATACTAGCATCCTCACTCGACAAATTTTAACTTGGTACTTAATAATTAAAAGATCCAATTCGACGGATTTTAACATGGTACCAAATAGTAAGAAGATGAAATTCGACGTATTTGGATAGAAGTCCAAATTCGATGGATATGACATTGTCTTAAATGATCATAGGATCAAATTTGACAGATATTAACATTGTCCTAAATGGTCTGAAGATAAAATTCAATGATAAGTGTTTGTCCAACAATGAGCAACCTTTGACATAAAATAGTGTTCGACAACGAATAGTAGTACTATTTATGATCAGTTAGGTCGATTACATAGCAGTCATCTTCATTTTGATTTATAAAATCGTCTAACAAGATTGAGGGAAAAGGAGAACCATATTGTTCTTAACTGATTCTTTGCTAACAGAACGTCCATCGCTTTGTCGAACCTGAGGACTTCTCCCATGTTTTGAATAGATGGTCTTCTGTCGGAAAGATGGTCTTGGTCGGAATAGATGGTCTTTGTCGGAAGAGACAGCCATAACAGCCAAAATCTTTGATTTTGATTCAAGAATTGAGAATCGCTTCATCCAATCTTGAGGTATTTTGGGTTTTGTCGAACTACCGATTGATGTTGTCGGGAAAATGCTCAAGGTGTCGGATTCAACTCACCATTTAACTTATGCTTGCATTCGGTAATTAAATCCGACGGGATCAAAATGTTAGGAAAATTTCTTCAAGTGTTTGGATCTTGTCCAAATTATCGATGTCAAGACCTTCAAAAATCTTGGATTGTCGAATGAGTTACGTGAGATTGATCTTTTGGATCCTGTAAGGCTTGAGAAAGACCGAGTCTATCGACAGGAGTATATTCATAAAACTGTCGAGTTTTGTTTGTTAGAATAGGCTTGAAATGAAGTCAGTATCGACAAGAATCTATTCTTAAAAGAAATTGTCAAATTCGGTTTGTCAAAATAGGTTTTGAAATGAAAACCATTTGGGAAAATGTTGAGGAACTTCATCGGATTGGGATTTCCAGAATTTTGGTCGAATTAGAATTCTAGAATTTTGGTCGAATTGGGAATTCCATAATTTTGGTTGGTTGAGTATAATGGCAAATTAAACTATACCGGGTCAAAATAAGTCATAGCAATAACAACTATGCATCAAGCAACATATATTTATCAAGAAATAAATTATTTTACGATAAATTCTAAAATTAATAGATTCTTTTCGTGTTACTCGATTCGGGTTAAGTAAGATCCCCGTCTCTAAATAATCGACAAGAATTTCCCCCTTTGAAATTATTATTTTCTTGACCAGGAGCAAATCACACAAAATAATCACAAATAGTATTGGAATAATCAAATTACTTTTATAATGCACAGAAAACACAAAGTAGTGTAATTCTGTCAGCTCTTGCAACATAGTCTAAAATTTGGGGTGTTACAGGTAATGTCTCTAAATCTTCAATACAAAAATCACTACTGCTAATTCTAGTTCATGGTAGGATAATCTTCTTCATCATCTTTCACCATTTTTTACAAGTCATATATTTCATCATATCTTATATCCATTATATTTTTTCATTTCTCATAATATCTTTTTTTGTTTTATCAATCTCATATTCAACACATTACTTCATTCTTCAAATTCCATAATTCAACATAATACTCTTCATATCTCTTACATTATAAATCAAATACTTTGTCTTTAATCATATTCCATTATTTCATTCCTTGCTATATCTTATTTTATTTATATCTCATTATTATTCAAAGGGTATAGAAGGAACGCCCATCCTCCTTTACCATTCACTTGCATATTTATCATACATTCTTCATTCTTTGTATCTTTTTTCATTTTCTTCAAGTTTCATAATTCATTATATCTCTTTCTTTGACAATTCTTACCCTTAATCAAAGGTATGGAGGGAATGTCCTCCCTCACTATACCATTCTATTGATTTTCATGTTCACATTCATTTGGTAGGTGAGTAAATGTTTATCCTCACATTATCATTCCATTCATATCCTCTTGGTAGTAGTTTGTTTTCAAGTTAATGCACGTTAACCTATTCATGAACATTCGCTGGTCACACAGAACTATTCCATATTCTGAGTAACCCAAACCATAACTTATGAGGAAATGCCCATCCCCATTTCAAAGTTGTGAGTATGAGGGAAATACCATCCTCATATACTATGATAGGGAGAGAAATACCATCCTCACACTATCATTTCATTTTCATTCATATTCAGTGGTAAATGATGGAAATACCATCCTCATAATACCATTCATTTTAGGATCACCTCTGCCAACTGGGAAGAACTTGAGTGAAGAGGAAGAGTGCATCATCCATCCTCAACCTCAGCTACTCCGGAAAAGAGGGTCTATCCTCAACTTTCCATTCTAACTTAGAATGAAGATCCTTTCCTTATTTTGTCATCCATCTAAGATTACCTCCAGTCGAAGAGGGAATGTCTCTTCCTCGACTACCTTTCACCTAGGGAGGAAAATTTAGGTAAAGGGAGGGAATGTCTATCCTCAACCTCAATAACTCTAGTGATAAGGCAAATACCTTCCTTAACCACCATTCCTTAAGTCTCACCCCAGGTATGAGGTTAATCTTAGATAATGGGTTACCCATACTACTCATTCTGTAATTCTTTATCATTCTATTTGTCTTTGTTTACCTTTTAATCACCAAGTTTATTATTCATACAATACATTTCATATAAAGTCATTCAATCAATTTAGATTCTAGGCAGAGAGGGAGTAAGTCACTCAACCTCAATCTACTATTGTTCATCCATTAAGCATATCAATTACTTCTATCTACTATACAACTCCATTCTTCCTCATTCATCAAGCATTCTGTCATAGTATATATCATCATTTACGTACCCTAAATTACTATACATTTCATTTCACATTTATATTCAATACTTACTCATCGTACAATCTCAAATTCTCATCCAATATACCATAAAATAGCATTAATCAGCATTGGAAATCTTATATTCTTATAATAGCATAACATAAAAATTCTTCTGCTCTTTGGGCACTTGGACGTTGGACATTAGGCACTCGGCGCTACACAATGAGTGCTTAGGCGCCTAATAGCTAGCGGAATTCATCCTCTGTTTTGTTGATTTCCAAATCAACTTCCTATCTCTAAAACATGAATTGAAAAGGATTTCTAATCTCATAAAAGATCTTTAGACTATCCGAAAACATTCACAAATAAATCTTAAATCCATTATTATAATGAATCAATAACCACTCATCTCAACTTAAATCCATTCCTAAACATAAGGTCATGAAAAACCACTTAAACCATTTTCAAACTCATACATGCTATTCATAAGCATGAAGAAAAGAATAGCGAAGTAGATCAAAACAATCACCCTTGTCTACCTTCTTTAGTTTTCTAAGGGTTACTTCACTTTTTCTTTTTTGGAAACCTAATTGTCTAAACTTCTACTGTAGCCTTAAATTCTCTGATTCCACAACACTACATTTGTTTACCAACATTGGAAAAATCTCTAATCTCTATAGGCCTAACTGCTTTTCTTATCCCATTTCTCAGTTCAACTTCAAATTTAACACATTTCTAAATCTCATCTGAGTTATATATGAAATATAAAGAAAATTTAAGTTATTTCTCAAACTTTGCTTCATACTGCTCCACAATCTTATCTCTTTGCTTTAAGTTCTAAGAATGCCGACTCTTTCTCTTCTTGAAACTTCTTTGTAGAATACTAGTCCAAGCCATGTTATCTCAATCCCGATATTTTCCTTTAAACTTCAGGCACTAGCCCACCAATACTCAACTTCTTCTTTTAATGTTTAAATAGCAAGTGACACACGCATCACATTGCTACAATTATCTTCTATAACTTTATAGTAGTCATAGCTGCCTATTTTCTCACAACATCAGCTATGTTTTTAAAAGTCTCTAACATGTTTGGCATACTATTGCCAGCGGGGCTCTACCATTTTAGGTTCTCCTAGTCGATGCTATAACCTCCTGCACATACTGCATATTATATATTGCGTTGATCAGGCTCAATATTATGTAACAATGTGACAGTTAACCATAACATACAAACTCAAGGTTGTTATGCAATTTTATCTATGCATCTCAACATTAGGACAAGACAAGTGCATAACAAAGCATAGCTAGTCCATACCCCAGCTCAACAGGATGAATTGCTCTGATACTAAAATGTAACACCCTCACAACTAATACTAAAGTGTATCTGGAATTACACCATAGTAATTAATAGCAAGCACATCACTTAAACTTTTATAAAAAAAATTCAAATATACTTTACTTTGATATACAAAAATATGAGCCTAGACGAGTGTAATAATATACATATATTGAGAAATTTTATACCACAATACAATGGTATACAATATTCATTAAATGCCTCTAAGACATTATCTATACATTCTTGATACAAAAATTTAGAATTTCAAATAAATTACATCTTCTACTTCTACTATCGTGCTGCAAGATTGCAACCCTGGAATTATCATGGAATAAAATACAAAAAATGGGTGGGAATACTAATTCTTAGTAGTTCTATTATGAAAATGTGTCATCACAATAATTTCAACTATTTCAAGGAAAAATACATTTCTTTAAAATTCAATTTGAGCACACACACACACATATATAAATATATAGTATATGAGAGCGTATCGAGTGAGAGGAGTGTTTATTTTAAAAGGTAAGAGGAGTAAATCTTGAACATTGGATCTTACAAGAATGATCAAGATTAGATCATAAATGCATGTGATTTTTTTAAGTAGTCACATGACCTTTAAGTAACTTTTAATCTTGACCATTCTTGTATGGTTATATAGTCAACATTTACTTCTCTAACTCTCTTACAATAAAAACTCCTCTCACTATATATATATATATATATATATATATATATATATATATATATATATATATATATATATAGTTAGAAGGGTGGCAAAATACCAAATCTGGTCCTTTTTCTTCCCGAAACAAAATTTCGTTTAATAGTAGTTTTCAAAAATATTCCTAATTAAATAATTCAAATTTCAATCACAAATAATTTCAAGAAATGTCTCCAAATACAAATACTATGATATTAAATTCATTCAATAATTCATATACTCACAATATTAAATTCATTCAATAATTCATATACTCGTTCAAGTCATAATATGACATAAAAATTCAATTCGATCATTCATATACATATTTAAGTCATAATATAACATACAAATTCAATTTCTTCTCAGTTCTCATTCAAATACTCACTTATCCCATAGAACTCATATCTCAAGCATGTAACATCCTTTTTTTAGAATATTAGACTTGTATAAAGTTATAGAGGTAATTTAATACTTGTTTAACATGTCCACCAAAATTTGTGATGTTTTGAGTTAATTTAGGCACTTTGCCATAACACAGAATGTGCAAAATGACTATTTTAACTCAAGAAAATAGCATAAATTATTTGGTTAAGGGAAATAAATATAAAAAATTTATTTCTAAGTCACAAATGTGTAAAAGAGGATGTAGTTAAATTTTGAGGATAAACAATTAGTTCGGTATTTTTAAGGACATTGAGTGAGTGTTTAAATACCAAATTGACGAGTTGTAAATATAAAAAATTAAGGAAATGGTGAAATAAGGATTAATACAAATCTTAGGACTTATTTTCATGCTTTTGGAGGTTAGAAAACTTGATTTAGTAAAATCAACGTGTTCTTAACAGATACGAAGTTCAACAAAATAACCAAACTACCCCTAGTTTAATGCTTATCTTTAAAAAGAATTTCCACTCTCTTTTCTCTCATTCTCACGGCACTCTTCATTAGAAATGAAGAAAATAGAACCGAAGGAAACAAAAGAGAGAATGAAGAAAGAAACAGAGAAAAGAAAAGGGGAAAAGAAGAAGAGGAAAGGAGAAGAGTTTGACTTCATCATCTTCAAGTGAGGTAGGGAACCTTGATTTACACTTATCACCCTTTCTTTACTACTTTTTGCTGTATAATCTCTGGTGAATGATAAATGGGTTTGGGTGATTGGTTGTAGTTTTCATGTGTGATTCTTGATTTTAAGGATGAAATTAGTTTGGTTTTAGTTTGTATGAAGTTTGGTGGTGATTTAGGGCTTGTTTATGTCCTTGATTTGCATGAATTCGTGATTCTCTTGATTGTTCTTTAATCTCTATGATTGAAAATGGATTGGATTTAACTTGTGATTGATTCTTGGTGGTTGGTTGTGAACTTTTGAAACCCCTTATGATTCCTTATGTAGAGATATAGAAAATGGGTTTTTAGAAGAGAATGATGTTTTTCTAAGTGATGAATCTATCTTTAGAGGTTGCAATGGTGGTTTATGACTTATTCTATTTAGGTATATGGGTTATGAACCCAGAGAAGTTTATAGGAACCTTTGAGGCACAAAGTGAGAAATAAGTTTTAGGTTGATGTTTGATGTTTAAATCTTTACTTTTAATAAGTCTTAAAGATTTACGATTGATATATATATTAATCTTTTAATTTTTAGAATTTAAGTGTGCAATAAAATAATTTTATATTACATGATTATTTTAATTAACAAGATGTAACACCCCAACTTTTGGGATAAATATGATATTGTCCTAAATGTACTATTTTGTAATTTCTGTGAGTAATAAATTGAATTTGACTATTTTGTTGAAAATTCTAAACCAATAAGAATTGGTCAAATAAAGAAGCATGGACTTCATTAAGTTAGATGTAAAGCTTGTTTTAGATTTACATCCGAAAATCAAAAATAAAAAAATTTTCTAGCCAAAAAAATCTTATTTTTAATTATTCAAATATAGTGGGACTTTCACTTAGATCTTACTAAACCCATTTTAAGATTGATATATATATTAATCTTTTAATTTTTAAATTTAAGTGTGCAATAAAATAATTTTATATTATTATAATATTATTTTAATTAACTATTTAATTAGTATACAATTAGGCTTTAATTGAAATCTTAAGCCTCAAAAAAGAGGCCAGTAAAAATTCCACAAGCTTCAAAATGATCATGGACTCAAAAAAGTCAAATGTGGGACCCAAATGGATATTTACTAGCCAAGTTTATCAGCAATCAAAACTACCTCACAGAAGCCCCTCTCATTTCACACTTAATATTGGACTAAATTTTGAACCAATAAGAATCAACTTTACTTCAAATGGCTTGAAAATTCTAAACCAATAAGAATTGGTCAAATAAAGCATGGACTTCATTAAGGACCATTAGATGTAAAGCTTGTTTTAGATGCCTTTGATCATAACCGTTGATCAAATCAATGGTACCAGAACACCACAATCTATCTAATTAAATCACTAAGTGATATCCACCTTAGATTACATCAAGGGATAGGAAACAAAGTTAAATTCAATGGCTAGGATTTTTGTTCCAGTCAAATATAGTGGCTTGACTTTTAGGGATTTATTTTGTGGGCTAGTAGCTAATTAAACCTAATTTAGTTAATCTAATTACCTAATTAAGGAACTAAATAAGCTAACCTAGTTATTAATTAGTTATAATCTAATTTCTAATTAGATATCCTAATTTTATTTAGAGGCTATGATATATGCCATTTAATGTATAATATATTTTCTAAGGTAGGTTAAGTAACTAATCGAATTCTTAATTAAAGAATTTTTTAATTAATTAATTGTGTATTAAGTGTAATTAGAATGTTAATTAAATGTAATTAATAAACCTAACCTAATTAATTAGCTATTTAATTAGTATACAATTAGGCTTTAATTGAAATCAAATTAAGCCCAAGGGTAATCCCCAACTTGAGTCACATCTATACCAAGAGGCCAAGTTCTCCCTTTAGAAGAGCTCGAAGTTCCACAAGCTTCTTGAACCATCCAAGTGACCATTAGGTGACCACTTGGTGACATAGGCATGGCATATGCCATTCAAATGTGAACACAAAATGGATATTTACTAGCCAAGTTTATCACTCAATCTCTCCTACAAACTACCTCACCTAAGTATGAAGGTGAAGCCCCATCTCATTTCACACTTAATATTCACTTTCATTTACCTAAAGACTTTACTTCATTTTTCTCTCAAATTCCCAAGAACACCAAGCATCTTTTCTTTTCTATTTTCTCTCTAGTTTTCGGAAGGTTACCATGTGCCTTACACCGATATAGAACACCCACTTTCACAAGCACCAAACACCACCATCTATCTTCTATATAATTTTTCCTCTTAGTTTTTCCTAAACCTAAACTATCTCTCTAAACACTTTTCCTTTAGAAGGTTTTGTCAAAAACCCTCATACTCCTTCTAGTTCAAAATCCAAGCTTTTACTCCTATTAGTTTACTTCCTAAAGGTAAACTTTGGTTTTTATGGTTTAAAATTTAGTTTGTGATTTTCTAAACCATTTTTGTTCCATGGTTTTCCATTATGAAGCCTTAATGTGATTTTGCTTATTGTTTAAGAATTTTAGGGATTTATTTTGTGGGCTACACAAAAAATCAAAGGAGAGGAGGAGGCTAGGAGATCCTTGTCTTCAAGAGGTAAAATTAGGCAGATTTTTAATCTCATCAACCTTTTTCTTCAGAATCTGCCGTGATGAGAAAGAAACTGGATTGATTGGCTTGTGTGAAGAATCCATAAGGATTCATTTGTGTGGTTGTTTATTGTTTTATGCCTATTTGTGGTTGATTTTGTTTGCAAGCATGTTTATAGTTTTTTCAATCATATATTGCATGTGTTTATAGTTCATTAACACTTAGATATATGATTATTAATGTAGGATTTGAATAAACATGTAAGGAATTGTATGAGTGTTCCAAAAGAACACAAAGGAGCTCATCTATGGATTCCATCTATTTTATTCTCAATAAGCTAAATACTAACTTAGTCCTTGAGAACCAAAAAAACATGTTTGACTCAACCATTTTCTAAAATAATGATTTAAAGAATCTAGGTAAAATAATGAATTTGAGAATGATTTAGATTGATTTTGCTTGCCAACATGCCATTTAATGTATATTTGAATTCCTAAATTTATTTTCTAATTAGGTTAATTCAAGTAGCTTCCAACAACTTTAGAATAAATTAAAAGAATTTATTTTATAGTAATCAATCAATTAAAAAAGCACTACCAAGTATGCCTAAAAATACCAAACGACTCCTAAAATTTTAATCTACTAACATAGAGCAAACTCTAAGCGGTTTAAGCCACTTCCGTTATTTCCACTTAGTTTTGAAGTGCGTAAACGCTCGAGAAGTTTCAAAACATGTAATAAGTATTAGACTAAGGTTAAATACAAGCCTAACATGATTTTTAGATTAAAATGTCAAAACTATCATATAGCTCACTTCTACGATTTTCTAGGCAAAAGTTTCAAGGTGTAACAGTTGGGTAAGGTTAAAATGAACAGTATTTAGAGAAAAATGTCAAAAATAACATATACTGATTTTCTAGACAAAATGCTGCCGAAATTTACTGAAATCAGATAAATAAAATGAAAAGATTCCATAATATATTTATAACGTAAGAAAAATATTCTACGTAGCTTAAAGGTACTAAATAAGGCCTATGCATTGTTAAAATAAAGACTTTAAGCTATATGGTTAAGAAAATGATTTAAAAGTCTTACGTGATTGAGAAAATGATTTAAAAACATTACGCGATGTTCAAAAATTTCAAAATATATTTATGCGACTTAAAAATATTTGTAAAAGCGATGCGATTATGAAAACGTGATAAAATTTCTAGGTGACTAAATGGAACAATGAGTTTTACTGTTAGGCCAAAGTGGTGGACTTGGACATATTGTGAGATAGTACTGTCAAGTGGAGACATACTATATTTTAGTATATTGAGACTGAGGGTATTTTTGTAAATGTGGTAATATATTGAGACTAAGGATATTTTTATAATTATTTGTAATCATGCATTGAGAGTTGTGTCAATTTGGTTGATAATTGGTGATTTACACCGTGTTATGGGTATGATAAGCGTAGTGTGGTTCATTATATGAACTTGGAGGCATTAGTGTGCGGAGAATTCCACATATGGACAGTGGGTTGCTCCTTTGGGTCGTGGTAATGGGCAACACACTAATGATCTCGACGAGCACTATTCTTAATCGAGATCTTGTGGAGACTATTTAGTACAATACCTGTAGTGCACGATGTTTTGGACTATGTACTGCTACACGATGTTTTGGACTGTGGACTATAGACACGACGTTGGACAGTGTAATAGTTTGGTTGGGCAGCCTGAGGTACTATTAGTTCTTTTCAGATCATTCTCTCAGATATCTGTGTTTAGCTCATTGGAGTAGGAACGAGTCAGTGCGTGTTATCATTCATTATTTGCATTTTAATGTTTACCACAATCTGTGATAGAATGTATGATGTATTAACTTGATATATTGTATATGATATAATGGTATGTATTACTGTGATATTTGTTTGTATTATCGTTTTCTTTATTGCCATACTGGTAATGATGTAGATTGTCTCACCTCTCTATATGGTTTTCTCTATATGGTTTTCTCTATATTATTATTATATTTCCGTAAAGAGTTTGAGGAGGAAGAGGAATAGCCTTTTGTGATTCAGTATTCGGACGAGCGTCAGCCGAGTGAGCAGTGCGAGGACGGCGAGCCGTTAGATCACCCCTACCATCAGGATTGATCTTAAGATCATGGCGTTGCTGGGATTCTTCGATTTTGTGAGACAAGTTTTTCATGGAGGCTCGGAAGCCTGGCGAATGCGTGAGGATAGAGGATCAATAGTCTACGTGGGACTTCTGACTATGTCCCTGAGTAGAGAGTTTGATGGGGAGATTATATTTACTACTACTTTGTATTTACATCTTGAGTTGCCTTTGACTCTTAGGCGTTATTGGGGAGGGATTTTCCATGTTCCTAGTGAGCTTAGTAGTGAGTCGACAGCACGAACTCATGTTTGTAGAGCTGTGGGACCTCCAGGATTTCTGTCATTCGATGATCTCTCTGAAGATGATCCATCGGAGGGTTAGAAATCTTTTGAGGTGCACTTGGGCAATGTTATGTTTTAATATTATACTGACTTTTTACTGCTTTGTTAAATATTTGTAGTTGTTTATTTGTATACTTCAGACAAAATCATATGTATATTATGGTGTGTTTATGTTTTGTCTTATTTTGTGTTCTGTGTTATTTTATTTAACGTTATAAGCATGAAAGGAAAAAATTTTACCACTAATATTATTTATGTACCAAATGTTTTACAACTTGGGTAAGATTTTATTTTATTGCATTAAAATGTGACATCGCCACAAGGGTGTTACAATTAGAGGTCATGATTTATGTTGGAAAACATTAGTAATAAAGTTGGAAGTGTTAGAAATTGGTTGGAGAACCAATTATGCAGAATAGCTTTTGCAGCAACTGCTTCTGCATAAATCTCACTCTAACAGCTTGTGATGTTTGTTGCATAACTTGAGCTACAGACATCGAAATGACTTTCTTCTTATTGCATTTGAAATCTAAGACATAGGACTTCATTTAGTAAAAATCTTAGAATTTTAGACTAACTCAAGTAGCATCAGTTTCTATTTGAATCTAAGATAGATTCTGCAGAAACAGCAATCTGGCAATTAGTAAACCAGATTGCATAACTTCCTGCTCCAAGGTCGTAATTACATAAGACCAGTGGAATTTGAAAGCTAATATATATGGATATAAGAGGTAAAAATTTTAGAATTTTTGCACTCTTCATTAGTTCCTAGTTTCATTTTAAAGTCAAGTCAGTTTCGAGTAAAATAATGAGTGTCCTGTTTTAGCTTCTGCATAATGTGGCATAACTTTTACTATACTTAGCCAAATGAAATAAGATTTATTTCATTTGAAAGATAAGAGATGAGGCTATTTGCCTATAAAATTTCAAAAATTTTGTAGTTAGAATTGCATTTGGTGCACTCATGAAAAACAGCCTTTTAAAACAAAAATTGAGGTATTTTTGTGATGGTTTGGACCCTATGAATACTAGTAACTCTTTTAACATTTAAAGTTTAGTTAAAGGAGTGTAGTAAGAGTGTGGTTGCTCTCTCATAAGTTAAACTTAAGCTAAACGCTCCTTTATTAAGTACTAAAATGAAATGAATGCATGATATTTGATATATGAATGTGATGAATTGAATTACTTATGATATGAAACATTACTTTATATGTAATGAATGATATATATGAATAATGTTAACAAGCATAGTATTGAGAGGCATAAAAATGAAAGGATTGAATAATTTTATATACAATGAACTGTATGAATGAAAAGCTTGATGACTAAGGTTATGCCTCTTTATTATGCAAAGAAAAGCAAGGTTGTGTGAAAAGTGAATGAAGGAAAGGTTTTTAAAATACTCTTGCATGTTTTGTTTTCAAACTTGTTTTCTATTTCCATGTTTGAATGGCCCTATGGCTTGAGCAAAAGAGAGCTCCTAGTGCCGGAGTTCTGGGTACTCATACCCAGAGTGAGGTATTAAAAGTGGTAACAGGTAACCTCACTACTGTGGGGCAAAATAGACCACTCATACTAGGTAGTGCAAGGAGATAAGGAACCAATAGAGCTTCCTACCCTTTCCTACCCAAGATATACAAGGAACCAAAAGAGCTTCCTAGAACAAAGGTTTTCCTGGAAATGTGCAAGTGACATGTGTTTTCCAAAATAAAATCTTTTAAAAATATTGCATAAGCATACTTTAGGGCATTCATTAGACATAATCATAAATCATAAAACATTGCATAAAATGATAATTATATGAGCAATTGTCTTTTTTTTTTTTAAAGTGATAAGGACTGAGGATAAGGGTCTTGTTACCCCTAGAATGACGAGATGTGTTATATATATAAGTGTGTGTGTGTATTTTGGTTTATGAGCAAGTATGTTTACTTATACTAGTTATGTAACACCCTTGTGAGGATGTCACATTTATGAATGCAATGTAATAAAATAAAATAAAACTCTTACCCAAGTTATAAAACATTTGATACTTACATAAAATTTGTGGAATATATTTTTTTTTTTTTATAATTGTAACATTAAATAAAATAACACGAAACACAAGGTATAACAAACATAAACTCACCATAATATACATATGATTCTCTTTTAGTACAAACATAATTTACAACTACATGTATTTAATAAAACAGTAAAGAGTTGACACAAAGCTAAAACATAGTACTGCCCAAGTGCACCTCGGTAGATATCAAACTCTCTGATGAATCATCGTCCATCACCTCCAGAATAACTATCGAAAAGTTCACATCTATGAGATCTCACAGCACTTCAGACACGAGTCCGAGCTGTCGACTCGCTACTCAGCTTACTAGGCGCATGGAAAACTCCCTGCCAATAACGCCTAATGGTCAAAGGTAACTCCAAATGTAAATAAAGCATAGTAGTGAATATGACCTCTCCGTCATACTCTCTACATAGGGACACAGTCAATCGTCCCACATGCATACGCCACGCCTCGGAACCCCCGTGAAACTCCAGTCTCACGAACCCGAAGAATCCTGGCAGTGCCATGATCTCAAGATCAGTCTTGACGATCAGCGTGATCAACCGACTCCTCCTCCTCGTGTAAGTCGCCCGACTGTTGCTCGTCAGGGTATTGTACCTCAAGAGGCTGATCCTCCTCTACCTCAAACTCTTTACAGAAACAATATAGTAATATCGAGAAAACATATAGAGAGGTGAGACAATCTACATCACTACCCGCATGGCAATAAAGAAAACGACAGTACAAAACAGTTATCACAACAGTACATACCAATACATCTTGTACAAGATAACAAGTGATATATATATAAATAACACATACAATAATATCATGCATAGTATAATAAAGCATTTAATCATACAATTTATCACAGATTATGATAAACAATAAAATGCAGATAATGCATGAACATTAAAAATGCGAGATGATGAATGATACACACACTGACTCGTTCCTACTCCATGGAGCTAAACACGGATATCTGAGAGAATGATCCGAAAAGAAACTAAAAATACTTTATGGCTGCCCAACTAAACTATTGCCTGTCAAACGTTGTGTCTATAACCCATAGTCCAAAACATCGTGTAGCAAGACACACGATCCAACGTCGTGTACCACGGCATAGTACTTAATAGTCCCCTCAAGATCTTGACTAAGAATAGTGCTTGTCAAGATCATTAGTGTGTTGCCCGTTACCACGGCCCAGAGGAGCAACCCACTGTCCGCATGTGGAATTCTCCGCACACTAATGCCTTCAAGTTCATAAATGAACCACACTACGCTTATCACACCAAACACGGTGTAATTCGCCTCGTCAATCAATCACCAATTATAACCCAAATTGGCACAACACTCTAAACATGAGCTAAAATTAAAGAAATACCCCTATTATCTAAATTTTACCATATTTATGAGAAATTACCAAAATACCCCTAGTCACCAGATAACAAAGTATAGTACGTCCCACCTGACAGTACTACACTACAACATGTCTGGGTCCACCACTTTGGCCCGACAGCAAAACTCACAGTATTGTTCAATCGCGTAAGAATTTTATCACATTTTCACAATCTCATCGTTTTCACAAACGTTTTTAAATCGCGTAAAGACCTTTTGACGTTTTTAAACATCGTAAATTGTTTTTGAGTTATTTTCTCAATCGCGTAGGATTTTTAATTCATTTTCTTAACCGAATAGCTTAAAATTGTCATTTTTAATATGTGTAAAACTATATCTAGTACTTTTAAAATACGTAATGTATTTTCCTTGTGTTATAAATATAGTATGAAATCTTTTCATTTTATGCGTTTGATTTTAATAAATTTTGGCAGATTTTGCCTATAAAATCAAGTATAAGGTATTTTTAACGTTTTCCTCTAAATATAGTTTATTTTAATTTTACCCAATAATTTCACTTTGAAATTCACTAACGCTTCAAAATTTATAGTATGAGCCCTACGTTAGTACTTTTCAAGTGTCTGATTAATTTCTTACTTAAATTGAATTACTCGCTAAGTTAAAATTCTAGAAACGTAATTAATTCCTTTGATTTTCTCAATGATTCTTTGGAATCAATTTATGTTATAAAACAATTACCTAACCTATCTTAGTAAATAAAATGGCATGTTGGCCAAATCAAAATAAAATGGCATTTGGTTATACACTAAATGGCATTTTGGCCACAATTAACCTAAACCATTTTTAACTTTGATTATTTTACTTAAATTCCTTGAATCAGTTATTTAGAAAATTGCTGAGAACATTTTGGTTCTCTTTTTGGATGTAAGGCCGTGAGCCTGATGGTGTGTTCTTTGGAACACTCATGCAAATCGCACATGTTATTCACATCCTACTTTAATAATTACACAGTTACAAACACATACAATTATTAAATCACATATAATACACATACAATATATTTAAAACCATAAACATGCATAGCAAGAATTAATGAAAGCTATAATTCATGCATAGCAAAAATAATCACAAATAGGAAAAGCATTTAAAACAATCAAAAACAATAAAAACCACAAATAAACCATACAACCGAATCCTTATGGATTCTACACACAAACACAATCCATTTTCTCATCACCACTTAGGGTTGATGAGATTAAATCTCCCTCTTACCTCTTGTAGGCAAATTAATCGGTTAGATTTCCTTCTTTTCTCCAAATTTTGTACAAGCTCCAAAACAATTCCTAAAATTCTCAAACAATTAGTAAATACACATACAAGGTACAAAATAGAAAAACCATGGAACAATCATGGTTAGAAAAATTAAAATTTCAGTTTTGAACCACAGAAACACAACTTACCCTTAAGTAAGTAAGCAAAAAGTGGGATTTTGGACAAGATAGAGTGGGAATTTGGGAAAACTTTGTGAATGAAAGATGCTTAGAATGGGATTTGGGTTCAAGAAATGTGATGGGATAAAATTATGAAGGCTTGGGTGAGTACGTGAGGGTGCTGGCCGAACCTAGTGAAAGAAAATGGGAGAGAAGTGTTTGCTTGAGTTTTTGGTATTTTAGAGGGAGAAATGAATAGCTAAAAGTGATAAGTGTGAAAAACAGAAGTGAAAAGTGAATAGATAGGGCAGCAGCCGTGAATGAGTGTGTAGGGAGCTTGAGTGTTTAATTTTGCATGTAAAAATATCACAAAGTGTTCACACTTGTTAGGCACATGGCTTAGGTCATTGAATCCTTCTAGAACCATGTAGAACCAAGCCACCTTGCCTTCTCCTTGGTAGCCCAAAACCGTGCAGCTCCTTCATCAAATTAGGGGTCTAATTGTTTCCAAATTACTCCTAATTACATGCTAGTTAATTAGGTAATTTGTTAGGTTAATTATCCTAACCAAATTAAATTAATATACTAGTCACATAACTAATTAATTTAGTATATATATTAACATATATTATAACCTTTAATTAATATTAGTATATCTAATTAGTATTTAGATTATAATTAATTCATAACTAAGCTAGTTCACTTAGTTTGCTAATTAAGTAATTAGATTAGTTGAATTAAACCATTTTCAAGCCTACAATTGTTGACTTAATCCTAACCCTTGGTTCATCTTTAATCCTTAGCCCTAGATTAGATCTAAGGTAGATATCACTTGATCATAAACCTATCATTCTAATCTCACCATTGATTAGATCAATGGCTTAGGTTAAAGGCTTCATCATTAAGTCTTCATCCAACGGTCCAAATGAAAACCTATGCTTCCTTAGGTGTCCAATTCCTATTGATTTAGAAAGTCAAGCCTACTTTGGTTGACTTGCTATCATTGGTTAGAAATTATCCAGTCAGCACAGTTGACTGTTTTTCCTAAACGCGGGTCCCACAAAGACTTTTAAAGATCTATGGTCAAACTGAAGCAGATTTTTACTGTTTTTGAGACAGTAGGTACTGTAATATAAAATAATATTATAAAAATATAAAATTATTTTATTGCATAGTTAAATCCAAAAAATTACGATAGTAATTTATATATCAATCAGAATTGGGTTTAGTAAGATCCCCACTCCAATTAATTAAAATAAGATTTATCCCCAGAAAATTTTTATTTCCCCAGGTCGGAGCAAATCACATACAATAGTCAAGTACACTCACGGAACAGTCAAATTAAATTTACTGCTCACAGAATTCACAAAATAGTACAAATCGGGACTATATTGTAATTATCCCAAAAGTTGGGGTGTTACAACTCTCCCCTACTAATAAGAATTTCGTCCCCGAAATTCATCATACATCAAACAATTGGGGATATTGCTCCCTCATCATATCCTCTAATTCCCATGTAGCATCTCCCGTTACATCGTTCCACACTACCTTCACCAGTTCTATCATCTTCCCTCGAAGTTGTTTCACTCTCCTATCCTCAATTCTAACAGGAAGTGTTTTATACGTCAAATTATCCTTCAGTTGTACTTCATCAGGTTGTATCACATGGCTTGGATCGGGAATGTATTTCCTCAACTGAGACACATGAAATACATTATGAAGATTGGATAGAAAAGTCGGTAAAGCTATCTGATAAGCTACAGGACCAATCCGATGAATAATCTGATAAGGTCCTATGAACTTAGGTGTAAGCTTCCTTGATTTAAGAACTCTTCCGACACCAGTCGTAGGCGTAACTCGCAAGAACACATGATCGCCTTCTTCAAATTCCAAAGGTCATCTTCGTTTATCAGCATAGCTTTTCTGACAGCTCTGACTCGTTCGCATCTTTTCTTGTATCATCTTCACTTTTTCTGTAGTCTGCTGCACAAGATCAGGACCAATAGTCATACTCTCTCCATCCTGATACCAACACAAAGGTGTTCGGCATCATCGTCCATAAAGTGCTTCATAGGGCGCCATTCCTATGCTCGAGTGAAAACTATTGTTGTAAGTGAATTCTATCAAAGACAGAAATTCGTCCCAACTTCCTTGTTGTTCTAACACACAAGCATGCAACAGATCTTCCAACGACTGAATTGTTCTCTCTGTCTGACCATCAGTCTGCGGATGGTATGCAGAACTCAATTGCAATTTAGTCCCCATAGCTTCTTGCAAACTTTGCCAAAGTCTTGACGTAAACCTCGGATCTCTATCAGAAACTATACTTACCGGCACACCATGAAGTCTAACAACTTCGTCGATATATATCTGGGTTAAGCGTTCCAACGGATACTTAATATTGATCGGCAAGAAATGCGCTGATTTCGTAAGCCTATCAACTATAACCCATATCGAATCATAACCTTTCCTCGTCCTTGGAAATCCAGTAACGAAATCCATCGAAATACTATCCCACTTCCACTCTGGAATAGTCAAAGGTTGTAACATACCAGCAGGCCTTTGGTGTTCCACCTTTGCCTTCTGACAGACAAGACAAGACGCCACACGTTCAGCTACATCTCTCTTCATTCTTGGCCACCAAAACAGTCGCTTCAAGTCTTGATACATCTTCGTCATCCCCGGATGCATACTCAAATTACTTGTATGAGCTTCATCCAAAATCGCTCTCTTGAGTTCGGGATCATTAGGTATACAAACTCTTCCTTCAAACCTTAAGACTCCATCAGATCCTTCTTCCACTGTCGCTTTATGACCTTGCTTCAACAATTCCTTCTCATTCTGTAAAAACGCATCTTCATCTTGTTTCTCCTTTATTATCTCCAACAAGTCATTCAAAACCACAACTCTACTTAGATGAATCTTTCCAGGTACCAATTCTATTGATAACCATAGATCTCTGAATCGTTTCATCAACTCTTCTTCTTTAATCATCATAGTAGAAACACTTACTACCTTTCTGCTTAAGGCATCAGCCACCACATTCGCTTTTCCTGGATGGTATTGAAGCTGAAAATCATAATCCTTCAAAAATTCCAACCATCGCCTCTGTCTCATATTCAATTCTCTCGATCAAACAAGTATTTTAAGCTCTTGTGATCACTAAAGACATTGAACATAGCTCCATACAGAAAATGCCTCCACACTTTCAACGCAAAAACTACTGCAGCTAGCTCCAAATCGTGCGTTGGGTAGTTCCTCTCATGAACCTTCAATTGTCTTGAAGCATAAGCTACCACGTTCCGATTCTGCATCAACACACATCCTAACCCCTGATAAGATGCATCACAATACACCTGAAAAGATTTGTTAGGATCTGGTAAAATTAACACTGGTGCAGTCGTTAATCTTTTCTTTGGTTCTTGAGAACTCGCTTCACGTTCCTCCGTCCAATCGAAAGCTTGACTCTTCCTCGTGAGTAGTGTAAGTGGTCCAGCTATCTTGGAAAAACCTTCAATAAATCTTCTATAATATCCGGCTAATCCAACAAAGCTTCGAACCTCAGTCACAGTCTTAGGCCTTTCCCACTGTAAAACAGTCTCCACCTTTAATGGGTCTACCGCGATACCTTCCTTGGAAATTACGTGACCTAGAAATTGAACTTCATCCAACCAAAACTCGCACTTTGACAACTTCGCAAACAACTTCTTCTCCTTCAAAATCTGGAGAACTATACTGAGATGTTCAGCATGCTCTTCTTGACTTTGAGAATAGATCAGAATGTCATCGATGAAAATAATGACAAATCTGTCTAAGTATGGATGAAAAATCCTATTCATATAGTCCATGAATATCGCAGGAGCATTCGTCACTCCGAACGGCATCACTTGATACTCATAATGCCCATAACGAGTTCGGAAAGCTGTTTTGGGTACATCATCGACCTTGACACGAATCTGATGATAACCTGATCACAGATCTATCTTAGAGAATACAGCGGCTCCCTTCAATTGATCCATCAAGTCATTAATCCTTGGTAGCGGATACTTGTTCTTTATAGTCACCTTGTTCAGCTGTCGATAATCAACACAAAGGCGCGAAGTTCCATCCTTCTTTTTGACTAGCAACACTGGTGCTCCCCATGGTGAAACACTAGGTCGCACAAATTGCTTCTCCAATAGTTCCTCCAATTGCTTCTTCAACTCTGCCAACTCTACCAGTCACATTCGGTACGGTGCAATCGAAATAGGACCTGCTCCAGGTACTAAGTCGATAGAGAATTCGATCACCCTTTCCGGTGGCAAACCAGGTACATCGTCAAGAAAAATCTCTGGAAACTCATTGACGACAGGAAAAGTGCTCACATCCTTCTCAGACTTGACTTCCAAAGAAGACAGCAACATGAACCCTTGAGCTCCATCCCTCAACAATGACTTGACCTTAATAGCAGTCAAGAATCCAGAACTTTCTTCCTTAGGAAAAACTATGGCCTTACTCGCACAGTCTATAAGGATATGGTTAGAAGATAACCAATCCATTCCTAATATTATGTCTATCTCAACAAGAGGTAAACAAATCAAGTTGACCGAAAACTTACGATCCTTTATGACAATAGGACAGTTCATGCATATCTTGGATGTAACAACAGGCTTGGCAGTCGGTGTAGAAACAATCAATTGAAAACTCAGAGAAGACACAGGTAGTTTCAAATGTTCCACACAATCATATGCAATAAATGAGTGTGTTGCACCCGAATCATATAGCAAAGTCAGGTGATTACCTTCAATGACACCTTCCCCTTGTATAAGATCCTCAGACTGAGAAGCTTCAGTTCCGGTCATTATATACACTCTCCCTCCAGATCTCGGTTGAGTAGCACGGACATTCCTCACTGCAGGCTTCCTCTCAGGCTAAGTGCAATCTCTAGAAACATGTCCAGGCTTCTTGCAGTTAAAATAGATCGTTCCCCTGATCGGACAATCTGTAGATATATGGCCACTCTTGCCACATTTAAAACAGGTTGGCGTAAACGCCACATTCTGAGTAGGTCGATATCCACCATAACTTCCCCCAACAGATGGACGTTGCGGCTGACTCCCAGACGGTCTCGCATAAGGCTTTCTCTGAAACCTACCACCACTGCTACTGCCACCTCTTTGGAACCTAGTCGGCCCAAAATTATGATTCCTCGGATCTCGGGATGGCTCCAATGCCTCGAGTCTTCGACAAGTGTCTATCAACACAAGAAACTCCCTGATTCTCATCGGTAGCACTGCACGTCTCAACTCCATTCTTAACCCATCCTCAAACTTCTGGCACTTCCATACCTCATCTGGTTGGTTCTGGAAATACCTCGAGAATTATGACAAACTCTCAAATTTTGCAGCATATTCTCCCACAGTCATATTCCCTTGACGCAGACCAAGGAATTCCATTTCCTTGGTATGTTGAGCAGTACTGGGAAAGTACTTCTCCAAAAATACTTCACAAAACACCTCCCAGGTGATCTCAGTTCCTTTCCGCTTGCAACAGCTGGTGGGTATTCCTCCACCAGCTTCTCGGATCTCCTCTCGGCATATATACAACAAATGTTACCTTCTTATTCTCCGCGCACCCCATTCATTCGAATATTCGCTCCAAGTCTTGAATCCAAAGACTTGCCTTTTCGGGTCAAACTCGCCTCTAAACCGCGTGGCGGATTGTTGCTTCGAACTCGAGACAAATTCAAAGCATCAGCAGTCGCATCTTGATGTTGGGCTGCTCTTTGATTTTGTTGATTTTGTTGAGCAATCACTGCTCCCATTTGCTAAATAGCCTCAGCAACGGCAACCATTGGGTCCACATTAGGTGCCACGTTTGCACGCCTTCCTCTTCCTCCCGACATCTTCTTTCTTCAACAAGACAAAACAATGTCAGATGTAACCCTTCGAAAACAAATCACAGATATTCACACAACACAAGCAAAAACAGACCTACCCACAACCCCAAAAGACTCTAACTTGGGCTCTGATACAAACTAATGTAACACCGTTGTGGGGATGTCACATTTATGAATGCAATGTAATAAAATAAAATAAAACTCTTATCCAAGTTATAAAACATTTGATACTTACATAAAATTTACGGAATATATTTATTTTTTTTATAATTGTAACATTAAATAAAATAACACGAAACACAAGGTATAACAAACATAAACTCACCATAATATACATATGATTCTCTTTTAGTACAAACGTAATTTACAACTACATGTATTTAATAAAATAGTAAAGAGTTGACACAAAGCTAAAACATAATACTGCCCAAGTGCACCTCGTTAGATATCAAACTCTCCGATGAATCATCGTCCATCACCTCCAGAATAACTATCGAAAAGTTCACATCTATGAGATTTCACAGCACTTCGGACACGAGTCCGAGCTGTCGACTCGCTACTCAGCTTACTAGGCGCATGGAAAACTCCCTGCCAATAACGCCTAATGGTCAAAGGTAACTCTAAATGTAAATAAAGCATAGTAGTGAATATGACCTCTCTGTCATACTCTCTACATAGGGACACAGTCAATCATCCCACATAAGCTACTGTCCCTCGGTCCGCATGCATACGCCACGCCTCGGAACCCCCGTGAAACTCCAGTCTCACGAACCCGAAGAATCCTGGCAGTGCCATGATCTCAAGATCAGTCTTGACGATCAACGTGATCAACCGGCTCCTCCTCCTCGTGTAAGTCGCCCGATTGTTGCTCGTCAGGGTATTGTACCTCAAGAGGCTGATCCTCCTCTACCTCAAACTCTTTACGGAAACAATATATTAATATCGAGAAAACATATAGAGAGGTGAGACAATCTACATCACTACCCGCATGACAATAAAGAAAACGACAGTACAAAATAGTTATCACAACAGTACATACCAATACATCTTGTACAAGATAACAAGTGATATATATATAAATAACACATACAATAATATCATACATAGTATAATAAAACATTTAATAATACAATTTATCACAGATTATGATAAACAATAAAATGCAGATAATGCATGAACATTAAAAATGCAGATGATGAATGATACACACACTGACTCGTTCCTATTCCATGGAGCTAAACACGGATATCTGAGAGAATGATCCGAAAAGAAACTAAAAATACTTTATGGCTGCCCAACCAAACTATTGCATTGTCAAACGTTGTGTCTATAGCCCACAGATTCAAAACATCGTGTAGCAGTACACAATCCAACGTCGTGTACCACAGGCATAGTACTTAATAGTCCCTTCAAGATCTTGACTAAGAATAGTGCTTGTCAAGATCATTAGTGTGTTGCCCGTTACCACGGCCCAGAAGAGCAACCCACTGTACGCATGTGGAATTCTCCGCATACTAATGCCTCCAAGTTCATAAATAAACCACACTACGCTTATCACACCAAACACGGTGTAATTCGCCTCGTCAATCAATCACCAATTATAACCCAAATTGGCATAACACTCTAAACATGAGTTAAAATTACAGAAATACCCCTATTATCTAAATTTTACCATATTTATGAGAAATTACCAAAATACCCCTAGTCACCAGATAACAAAGTATAGTACGTCCTACCTGACAGTACTACACTACAACATGTCTGGGTCCACCACTTTGGCCCGACAGCAAAACTCACAGTATTGTTCAATCGCGTAAGAATTTTATCGCATTTTCACAATCTCATCATTTTCACAAATGTTTTTAAATCGCGTAAAGACATTTTGACATTTTTAAACATCATAAATTGTTTTTGAGTTATTTTCTCAATCGCATAGGATTTTTAATTCATTTTCTTAACCGAATAGCTTAAAATTGTCATTTTTAATATGTGTAAAACTATATCTAGTACTTTTAAAATACGTAATGTATTTTCCTTGTGTTATAAATATAGTATGGAATCTTTTCATTTTATGTGTTTGATTTTAATAAATTTTGGCAGCATTTTGCCTAAAAATCAAGTATAAGGTATTTTTAACGTTTTCCTCTAAATATAGTTTATTTTAATTTTTACCCAATAATTTCACTTTGAAATTCACTAACGCGCTTCAAAATTTATAGTATGAGCCCTACGTTAGTACTTTTCAAGTGTCGATTAATTTCTTACTTAAACCGAATTACGCTAAGTTAAAATTCTAGAAACAATTAATTCCTTTGATTTTCTCAATGATTCTTTGGAATCAATTTATGTTATAAAACAATTACCTATCCTATCTTAGTAAATAAAATGGCATGTTGGCCAAATCAAAATAAAATGGCATTTGGTTATACACTAAATGGCATTTTGGCCACAATTAACCTACACCATTTTTAACTTTGATTATTTTACTTAAATTCCTTGAATCAGTTATTTAGAAAATTACTGAGAACATTTTGGTTCTCTTTTTGGATGTAAGGTCGTGAGCCTGATGGTGTGTTCTTTGGAACACTCATGCAAATCGCACATGTTATTCACATCCTACTTTAATAATTACACAGTTACAAACACATACAATTATTAAATCACATATAATACACATACAATATATTTAAAACCATAAACATGCATAGCAAGAATTAATGAAATCTATAATTCATGCATAGCAAAAATAATCATAAATAGGAAAAGCATTTAAAATAATCAAAAACAATAAAAACCACAAATAAACCATACAACCGAATCCTTATGGATTCTACACACAAACACAATCCATTTTCTCATCACCACTTAGGGTTGATGAGATTAAATCTCTCTCTTACCTCTTGTAGACAAATTAATCGGTTAGATTTTCTTCTTTTCTGTGAATTTCGTACAAGCTCCAAAACAATTCCTAAAATTCTCAAACAATTAGTAAATACACATACAAGGTACAAAATAGAAAAACCATGGAACAATCATGGTTAGAAAAATTAAAACTTCAGTTTTGAACCATAGAAACACAACTTACCCTTAAGTAAGCAAAAAGTGGGATTTTGGACAAGATAGAGTGGGAATTTGGGAAAACTTTGTGAATGAAAGATGCTTAGAATGGTATTTAGGTTCAAGAAATGTGATGGGATAAAATTATGAAGGCTTGGGTGAGTACGTGAGGGTGCTGGCCGAACCTAGTGAGAGAAAATGGGAGAGAAGTGTTTGCTTGAGTTTTTGGTATTTTAGAGAGAGAAATGAATAGCTAAAAGTGATAAGTGTGAAAAACAGAAGTGAAAAGTGAATAGATAGGGCGGCAGCCGTGAATGAGTGTGTAGGGAGCTTGAGTGTTTAATTTTGCATGTAAAAATATCACAAAGTGTTCACACTTGTTAGGCACATGGCTTAGGTCATTGAATCCTTCTAGAACCATGTAGAACCAAGCCACCTTGCCTCCTCCTTGGCAGCCCAAAACCGTGCAGCTCCTTCATCAAATTAGGGGTCTAATTGTTTCCAAATTACTCCTAATTACATGCTAGTTAATTAGGTAATTTGTTAGTTAATTATCCTAACCAATTAAATTAATATACTAGTCAAATAACTAATTAATTTAGTATATATATTAACATATATTATAACCTTTAATTAATATTAGTATATCTAATTAGTATTTAGATTATAATTAATTCATAACTAAGCTAGTTCACTTAGTATGCTAATTAAGTAATTAGATTAGTTGAATTAAGCTTAATTAGGTTACTAACCATTTTCAAGCCTACAATTGTTGACTTAATCCTAACCCTTGGTTCATCTTTAATCCTTAGCCCTAGATTAGATCTAAGATAGATATCACTTGATCATAAACCTATCATTCTAATCTCACCATTGATTAGATCAATGGCTTAGGTTAAAGGTTTCATCATTAAGTCTTCATCCAACGGTCCAAATGAAAACCTATGCTTCCTTAGGTGTCCGATTCCTATTGATTTAGAAAGTCAAGCCTACTTTGGTTGACTTGCTCTCATTGGTTAGAAATTATCCAGTCAGCACAGTTGACTATTTTTCCTAAACGCGGGTCCCACAACACTTTTAAAGATCTGTGGTCAAATCGAAGCAGATTTTTACTATTTTTGAGACAGTAGGTACTGTAATATAAAATAATATTATAAAAATATAAAATTATTTTATTGCACAGTTAAATCCAAAAAATTATGATAGTAATTTATATATCAATCAATTGGGTTTAGTAAGATCCCCACTCCAATTAATTAAAATAAGATTTATCCCACAGCCGGAAATTTTTATTTTCCCAGGTCGAGCAAATCACATACAATAGTCAAGTACACTCACAGAACAGTCAAATTAAATTTACTGCTCACAGAATTCACAAAACAGTACAAATCGGGACTATATTGTAATTATCTCAAAAGTTGGGGTGTTACAACTCTCCCCTACTAATAAGAATTTCGTCCCCGAAATTCATCATACATCAAACAATTGAGGATATTGCTCCCTCATCATATCCTCTAATTCCCATGTAGCATCTCCCGTTACATCGTTCCACACTACCTTCACCAGTTCTATCATCTTCCTTCGAAGTTGTTTCACTCTCCTGTCCTCAATTCTAACAGGAAGTGTTTCATACGTGAAATTATCCTTCAGCTATACTTCATCAGGTTGTATCACATGGCTTGGATCGGGAATGTATTTCCTCAACTGAGACACATGAAATACATTATGAAGATTGGATAGAAAAGTCGGTAAAGCTATCTGATAAGCTACAGGACTAATCCGATGAATAATCTGATAAGGTCCTATGAACTTAGGTGTAAGCTTCCTTGATTTAAGAACTCTTCCGACACCAGTCGTAGGCGTAACTCGCAAGAACACATGATCGCCTTCTTCAAATTCCAAAGGTCGTCTTCATTTATCAGCATAGCTTTTCTGACAGCTCTGAGTCGTTCGCATCTTTTCTTGTATCATCTTCACTTTTTCTGTAGTCTGCTGCACAAGATCAGGACCAATAGTCATACTCTCTCCATCCTGATACCAACACAAAGGTGTTCGGCATCATCGTCCATAAAGTGCTTCATAGGGCGCCATTCCTATGCTCGAGTGAAAACTATTGTTGTAAGTGAATTCTATCAAAGACAGAAATTCGTCCCAACTTCCTTACTGTTCTAACACACAAGCATGCAATAGATCTTCCAACGATTGAATTGTTCTCTCTGTCTGACCATCAGTCTGCGGATGGTATGCAGAACTCAATCGCAATTTAGTCCCCATAGCTTCTTGCAAACTTTGCCAGAGTCTTGACGTAATCCTCGGATCTCTATCAGAAACTATACTTACCGGCACACCATGAAGTCTAACAACTTCGTCGATATATATCTGGGTTAAGCGTTCCAACGGATACTTAATATTGATCGGCAAGAAATGCGCTGATTTCGTAAGCCTATCAACTATAACCCATATCGAATCATGACCTTTCCTCGTCCTTGGAAATCCAGTAACGAAATCCATCGAAATACTATCCCACTTCCACTCTGGAATAGTCAAAGGTTGTAACATACCAGCAGGCCTTTGGTGTTCCACCTTTGCCTTCTGACAGACAAGACAAGACGCCACATGTTCAGCTACATCTCTCTTCATTCTTGGCCACCAAAACAGTCGCTTCAAGTCTTGATACATCTTCGTCATCCCCGGATGCATACTCAAATTACTTGTATGAGCTTCATCCAAAATCGCTCTCTTGAGTTCGGGATCATTAGGTATACAAACTCTTCCTTCAAACCTTAAGACTCCATCAGATTCTTCTTCCACTGTCGCTTTATGACCTTGCTTCAACAATTCCTTCTCATTCTGTAAAAACGTATCTTCATCTTGCTTCTCCTTTATTATCTCCAACAAGTCATTCAAAACCACAACTCTACTTAGACGAATCTTTCCAGGTACCAATTCTATTGATAACCATAGATCTCTGAATTGCTTCATCAACTCTTCCTCTTTAATCATCATAGTAGAAACACTTACTACCTTTCTCGCTTAAGGCATCGCCCACCACATTCGCTTTTCTGGATGGTATTGAAGTGAAAATCATAATCCTTCAAAAATTCCAACCATCGCTTCGTCTCATATTCAATTCTCTCTGATCAAACAAGTATTTTAAGCTCTTGTGATCACTAAAGACATTGAACATAGCTCCATACAGAAAATGCCTCCACACTTTCAACACAAAAACTACTGCAGCTAGCTCCAAATCGTGTGTTGGGTAGTTCCTCTCATGAACCTTCAATTGTCTTGAAGCATAAGCTACCACGTTCCGATTCTGCATCAACACACATCCTAACCCCTGATAAGATGCATCACAATACACCTGAAAAGATTTGTTAGGATCCGGCAAAATTAACACTGGTGCAGTCGTTAATCTTTTCTTTAGTTCTTGAGAACTCGCTTCACGTTCCTCCGTCCAATCGAAAGCTTGACTCTTCCTCGTGAGTTTTGTAAGTGGTCCAGCTATCTTGGAAAAACCTTCAATAAATCTTCTTTAATATCCGGGTAATCCAACAAAGCTTCGAACCTCAGTCACAGTCTTAGGCCTTTCCCACTGTAAAATAGTCTCCACCTTTAATAGGTCTACCGCGATACCTTCCCTGGAAATTACGTGACCTAGAAATTGAATTTCATCTAACCAAAACTCGCACTTTGACAACTTCGTAAACAACTTCTTCTCCTTCAAAATCTGGAGAACTATACTGAGATGTTTAGCATGCTCTTCTTGACTTTGAGAATATATCAGAATGTCATCGATGAAAACCATGACAAATCTGTCTAAGTATGGACGAAAAATCTTATTCATATAGTCCATGAATATCGCAGGAGCATTCGTCACTCCGAACGGCATCACTTGATACTCATAATGCCCATAACGAGTTCGGAAAGCTATTTTGGGTACATCATCGACCTTGACACGAATCTGATGATAACCTGATCACAGATCTATCTTAGAGAATACAGCGGCTCCCTTCAATTGATCCATCAAGTCATCAATCCTTGGTAGCGGATACTTGTTCTTTATAGTCACCTTGTTCAGCTATCGATAATCAACACAAAGGCGCGAAGTTCCATCCTTCTTTTTGACTAGCAACACTGGTGCTCCCCATGGTGAAACACTAGGTCGCACAAACTGCTTCTCCAATAGTTCCTCCAATTGCTTCTTCAACTCTGCTAACTCTACCGGTGACATTCGGTACGGTGCAATCGAAATAGGACCTGCTCTAGGTACTAAGTCGATAGAGAATTCGATCTCCTTTCCTGGCAAACCAGTACATCGTCGGAAAAATCTCTGGAAACTCATTGACGACGGGAATAGTGCTCACATCCTTCTCGGACTTGACTTCCAAAGAAGACAAAGAACATGAACCCTTGAGCTCCATCCCTCAACAATGACTTGACCTTAACAAAGCGATCAAGAATCCAGAACTTTCTTCCTTAGGAAAAACTATGGCCTTACTCGCACAGTCTATAAGGATATGGTTAGAAGATAACCAATCCATTCCTAATATTATGTCTATCTCAACAAGAGGTAAACAAATCAAGTTGACCAAAAACTTACGATCCTTTATGACAATAGGACAGTTCATGCATATCTTGGATGTAACAACAGGCTTGGCAGTCGGTGTAGAAACAATCAATTGAAAACTCAGAGAAGACACAGGCAGTTTCAAACGTTCCACACAATCATATGCAATAAATGAGTGTGTTGCACCCGAATCATATAGCAAAGTCGTGATTACCTTCAATGACACCTTCCCTTGTATAAGATCCTCAGACTGAGAAGCTTCAGTTCGGTCATTGTATACACTCTCCCTCCAGATCTCGGTTGAGTAGCACGGACATTCCTCACTGCAGGCTTCCTCTCAGGCTGAGTGCAATCTCTAGAAACATGTCCAGGCTTCTTGCAGTTAAAACAGATCGTTCCCCTGATCGGACAATCTGTAGATATATGGCCACTCTTGCCACATTTAAAACAGGTTGGCGTAAACGCCACATTCTGAGTAGGTTGATTTCCACCATAACTTCCCCCAACAGATGGACGTTGCGGCTGACTCCCAGACGGTCTCGCATAAGGCTTTCTCTGAAACCTACCACCACTGCTACTACCACCTCTTTGGAACCTAGTCGGCCCAAAATTACGATTCCTCGGATCTCGGGATGGCTCCAATGCCTCGAGTCTTCGACAAGTGTCTATCAACACAGGAAACTCCCTGATTCTCATCGGTAGCACTGCACGTCTCAACTCCATTCTTAACCCATCCTCAAACTTCTAGCACTTCCATACCTCATCTGGTTGGTTCTGGAAATACCTCGAGAATTATGACAAACTCTCAAATTTTGCAGCATATTCTCCCACAGTCATATTCCCTTGACGCAGACCAAGGAATTCCATTTCCTTGGTATGTCGAGCAGTACCGGGAAAGTACTTCTCCAGAAATACTTCACAAAACACCTCCCAAGTGATCTCAGTTCCTTTCGCTTACAACAGCTGGCGGGTATTCCTCCACCAGTTCTCAGCATCTCCTCTCAGCATATATACAGCAAATGTTACCTTCTTATTCTTCGCGCACCCCATTCCTTCGAATATTCGCTCCAAGTCTTGAATCCAAAGACTTGCCTTTTCAGGGTCAAACTCGCCTCTAAACTGTGGCGGATTGTTGCATCTGAACTCAGACAAATTCAAAGCATCAGCAGTCGCATCTTGATGTTGGGCTGCTCTTTGATTTTGCTGATTTTGTTGAGCAATCACTGCTCCCATTTGCTAAATAGCCTCAGCAACGGCAACCATTGGGTCCACATTAGGTGCCACGTTTGCACGCCTTCCTCTTCCTCCCGACATCTTCTTTCTTCAACAAGACAAAACAATGTTAGATGTAACCCTTCGAAAACAAATCACAGAGATTCACACAACACAAGCAAAAACAGACCTACCCACAACCCCAAAAGACTCTAACTTGGGCTCTGATACAAACTAATGTAACACCGTTGTGGGGATGTCACATTTATGAATGCAATGTAATAAAATAAAATAAAACTCTTACCCAAGTTATAAAACATTTGATACTTACATAAAATTTGTGGAATATATTTATTTTTTTTATAATTGTAACATTAAATAAAATAACACAAAACACAAGGTATAACAAACATAAACTCACCATAATATACATATGATTCTCTTTTAGTACAAACATAATTTACAACTACATGTATTTAATAAAATAGTAAAGAGTTGACACAAAGCTAAAACATAGTACTGCCCAAGTGCACCTCGTTAGATATCAAACTCTCCGATGAATCATCGTCCATCACCTCCAGAATAACTATCAAAAAGTTCACATCTATGAGATCTCACAGCACTTCGGACACGAGTCCGAGCTGTCGACTCGCTACTCAGCTTACTAGGCGCATGGAAAACTCCCTGCCAATAACGCCTAATGGTCAAAGGTAACTCTAAATGTAAATAAAGCATAGTAGTGAATATGACCTCTCCGTCATACTCTCTACATAGGGACACAGTCAATCGTCCCACATAAGCTACTGTCCCTCGGTCCGCATGCATACGCCACGCCTCGGAACCCTCGTGAAACTCCAGTCTCACGAACCCGAAGAATCCTGGCAGTGCCATGATCTCAAGATCAGTCTTGACGATCAGCGTGATCAACCGGCTCCTCCTCCTCGTGTAAGTCGCCCGACTGTTGCTCGTCAGGGTATTGTACCTCAAGAGGCTGATCCTCCTCTACCTCAAACTCTTTACGGAAACAATATAGTAATATCGAGAAAACATATAGAGAGGTGAGACAATCTACATCACTACCCGCATGGCAATAAAGAAAATGACAGTACAAAACAGTTATCACAACAGTACATACCAATACATCATGTACAAGATAACAAGTGATATATATATAAATAACACATACAATAATATCATGCATAGTATAATAAAACATTTAATCATACAATTTATCACAGATTATGATAAACAATAAAATACAGATAATGCATGAACATTAAAAATGCAGATGATGAATGATACACACACTGACTCGTTCCTACTCCATGGAGCTAAACACGGATATATGAGAGAATGATCTGAAAAGAAACTAAAAATACTTTATGGCAGCCCAACCAAACTATTGCACTATCAAACGTTGTGTCTATAGCCCACAGTCCAAAACATCGTGTAGCGATACACGTCCCAACGTCGTGTACCACGGGCATAGTACTTAATAGTCCCCACAAGATCTTGACTAAGAATAGTGCTTGTCAAGATCATTAGTGTGTTGCCTGTTACCACGGCCCAGGAGCAACCCACTCGTCCGCATGTGGAATTCTCCGCACACTAATGCCTCCAAGTTCATAAATGAACCATACTACGCTTATCACACCAAACACGGTGTAATTCGCCTCGTCAATCAATCACCAATTATAACCCAAATTGGCACAACACTCTAAACATGAGCTAAAATTACAGAAATACCCCTATTTTCTAAATTTTACCATATTTACGAGAAATTACCAAAATACCCCTAGTCACTAGATAACAAAGTATATATGTCCCACCTGACAGTACTACACTACAACATGTCTGGGTCCACCACTTTGGCCCGACAGCAAAACTCACAGTATTGTTCAATCGCATAAGAATTTTATCGCATTTTCACAATCTCGTCATTTTCACAAACGTTTTTAAATCGCGTAAAGACATTTTGACGTTTTTAAACATCGTAAATTGTTTTTGAGTTATTTTCTCAATCGCGTAGGATTTTTAATTCATTTTCTTAACCGAATAGCTTAAAATTGTCATTTTTAATATGTGTAAAACTATATCTAGTACTTTTAAAATACGTAATGTATTTTCCTTGTGTTATAAATATAGTATGGAATCTTTTCATTTTATGCGTTTGATTTTAATAAATTTTGGCAAAGATTTTGCCTATAAAATCAGTATAAGGTATTTTTAACGTTTTCCTCTAAATATAGTTTATTTTATTTTTACCCAATAATTTCACTTTGAAATTCACTAACGCGCTTCAAAATTTATAGTATGAGCCCTACGTTAGTACTTTTCAAGTGTCTCGATTAATTTCTTACTAAACCGAATTACGCTAAGTTAAAATTCTAGAACAATTAATTCCTTTGATTTTCTCAATGATTCTTTGGATTCAATTTATGTTATAAAACAATTACCTAACCTATCTTAGTAAATAAAATGGCATGTTGGCCAAATCAAAATAAAATGGCATTTGGTTATACACTAAATGGCATTTTGGCCACAATTAACCTAAACCATTTTTAACTTTGATTATTTTACTTAAATTCCTTGAATCAGTTATTTAGAAAATTACTGAGAACATTTTGGTTCTTTTTTTGGATGTAAGTCGTGAGCACGATGGTGTGTTCTTTGGAACACTCATGCAAATCGCACATGTTATTCACATCCTACTTTAATAATTACACGATTACAAACACATACAATTATTAAATCACATATAATACACATACAATATATTTAAAACCATAAACATGCATAGCAAGAATTAATGAAAGCTATAATTCATGCATAGCAAAAATAATCACAAATAGGAAAAGCATTTAAAACAATCAAAAACAATAAAAACCACAAATAAACCATACAACCGAATCCTTATGGATTCTACACACAAACACAATCCATTTTCTCGTCACCACTTAGGGTTGATGAGATTAAATCTCTCTCTTACCTCTTGTAGACAAATTAATCGGTTAGATTTCCTTCTTTTCTCTAAATTTCGTACAAGCTCCAAAATAATTCCTAAAATTCTCAAACAATTAGTAAATACACATACAAGGTACAAAATAGAAAAACCATGGAACAATCATGGTTAGAAAAATTAAAATTTTAGTTTTGAACCATAGAAACACAACTTACCCTTAAGTAAGTAAGCAAAAAGTGGGATTTTGGACAAGATAGAGTGGGAATTTTGGAAAACTTTGTGAATGAAAGATGCTTAGAATGGTATTTGGGTTCAAGAAATGTGATGGGATAAAATTATGAAGGCTTGGGTGAGTATGTGAGGGTGCTGGCCGAACCTAGTGAGAGAAAATGGGAGAGAAGTGTTTGCTTGAGTTTTTGGTATTTTAGAGAGAGAAATGAATAGCTAAAAGTGATAAGTGTGAAAAATAGAAGTGAAAAGTGAATAGATAGGGCAGCAGCCGTGAATGAGTGTGTAGGGAGCTTTAGTGTTTAATTTTGCATGTAAAAATATCACAAAGTGTTCACACTTGTTAGGCACATGGCTTAGGTCATTGAATCCTTCTAGAACCATGTAGAACCAAGCCACCTTGCCTCCTCCTTGGCAGCCCAAAACCGTGCAGCTCCTTCATCAAATTAGGGGTCTAATTATTTCCAAATTACTCCTAATTACATGCTAGTTAATTAGGTAATTTGTTAGGTTAATTATCCTAACCAAATTAAATTAATATACTAGTCACATAACTAATTAATTTAGTATATATATTAACATATATTATAACCTTTAATTAATATTAGTATATCTAATTAGTATTTAGATTATAATTAATTCATAACTAAGCTAGTTCACTTAGTATGCTAATTAAGTAATTAGATTAGTTGAATTAAGCTTAATTAGGTTACTAACCATTTTCAAGCCTACAATTGTTGACTTAATCCTAACCCTTGGTTCATCTTTAATCCTTAGCCCTAGATTAGATCTAAGGTAGATATCTCTTGATCATAAACCTATCATTCTAATCTCACCATTGATTAGATCAATGGCTTAGGTTAAAGGCTTCATCATTAAGTCTTCATCCAACGGTCCAAATGAAAACCTATGCTTCCTTAGGTGTCCAATTCCTATTGATTTAGAAAGTCAAGCCTACTTTGGTTGACTTGCTCTCATTGGTTAGAAATTATCCAGTCAGCACATTTGACTGTTTTTCCTAAACGCGGTCCCACAAAGACTTTTAAAGATCTGTGGTCAAACCAAGCGATTTTTACTATTTTTGAGACAAAAGAGGTACTTGTAATATAAAATAATATTATAAAAATATAAAATTATTTTATTGCACAGTTAAATCCAAAAAATTATGATATTAATTTATATATCAATCAGAGTTGGGTTTAGTAAGATCCCCCAGCTCCAATTAATTAAAATAAGATTTATCCGGCCAAAAAATTTTTATTTCCCCAGGTCAGAGCAAATCACATACAATAGTCATGTACACTCACGGAACAATCAAACTAAATTTACTGCTCACAGAATTCACAAAACAGTACAAATCGGGACTATATTGTAATTATCCCAAAAGTTGGGGTGTTACAAGTTATAATGTGATGTTTATACTATTTTTGTAATTAAATGAATTGTCTGCCTTGGGAAGGGAAATGATTGAGTTTTGGCTTATGCCACCTTTCCACATATATATTTATGTATAACTTGTTTTTCCCCGAAGCAGTTGGATTTATTGTGATGTCACATTTTTAAAATGATTACTGAGAATTTCTAATTCTCACCCTAGTTTCTATTTCCACAATAAATCCAGCAAATGACCAAAGCATGCGTAAGGCACGGTGATGAAGACTTAATAAAGTTATTAATGTATATACATTGTGTTTTATACTTAAATTTATGGTTCTGTATATAAGCCTTCATGGCTAGTTGTATAGAAGTATGTAATCTCAGACATATCATGTGGTTGTATAGTAAAGAGCAAGTTTCCAGATTATGTAAAATGTCTCGTTCTCTTTAATTTTATGTTAAAGGCTCTATATATCTATTTGTTGATAGTGAATATACAGGTTGTGTTTACGTTTAAGTTTAGAAGTGACATGCTTAATTCTATTTACTTGAGTATATTGACAGTATACTACAGTATATAGAATTAGGGTGTTACAAAGCACCACAAAGGTGGGAGCCACCTCATATAGCTCGGGTTCTATGTACTCAAGGTAGGGAATGATTCAGGGCCTCACACTGCCACTAGTATCCTATGAGGGAATTAATACGTGAGGATTATACTGATACAATGAGGAATTTATTCCAGAATAAAGGATCCCCCTTCCTCACAAGAGGTCATCTCCATGATTCTAATGGAATTTTGAATACCCTGCCCTCATACAAGATCGTCTCCGAAATCCACAATACTAAGTGAAACATAGTTCACATAAAACAAAGGATACTGAGTAGGAAAGCTTAGGCTAATTACCTTCCCGTTCAAGGATAATTGTCCAATTCTCATTCTTAATTCAAATACAAATTCCAAGAGCACAGATTATCCAAACATACATTCAAAATATTATTTCTCAATTCATAAATTCATTGCTAGCTTAACCTTAATAACTTAAGGGAGCATATTCTTAAATTCACTAATGTACAATCACATTCCATAAATTCTTGATAAGCCTATATTTTATAATCTCAAACTGAATAAATTATGGTGATTTGCTTATATTTTTTGGTGAATTTTAGATGGATCCTTATCATTGTCTTCGTCTTTGCAGATTAAAAGAGATTTATCACATTTGGAGTGAAAGAAAGCAAAGACATCGCGTTTTCAGAGCAAAAGAGGACTATTATGGCTTAAACATGGGCCTATGTCAACTTAGAAGTGATTGATGAGTTAGACATGACCCTGTCTAACTTGGGAAACGTCTCTGTCAAGCTCACACGACTCTATCTAACTTGAAGAACACTTCTGTGTGATTATTTTTAAGAGACATGGCTGTGTCTTTGGGTCACACGGCCATGTCTCCCTTATGGTGTGAGTTACGCAATTCAAGATCACACGGTCGTGTCAAGTTTAGACATGGCCGTGTGAGGCCTCCTGTGCTTGAAAATAGTAATTTTTTCTGTAACACCCACCTTAGGGTATCACATTTTAGACTAACTCCTTTTAATACTTTTTACCCAAGTTATAAAAATATTTAATATTATCTTAATATGGGTTTCAAAATTTCTTTTTCGCGGATAACATAAAGTTACTGAACTTTAGAAACATAAGACATAAGAACTGAATAACATACATCTCTCATACATGACATAGGTTAATAACAACTTAATTACATAAAACTTGCATACTTTAAAATAATATATAATTACCATATAAAAACTGAACTTAGCCCAAGTCCAAATACTTGAAGAGTAGGGTCCTGTACCTGATCTTCCTCCAGATCCTCCTTGGGATCCCTAATAGACAAACTCCCCAAATAAACAACACGTTCAATGATAGTATCACAGTGCCAGGCTTCAGTGCCTCCTACTACTGCACTCTCACGTAACCAATAAATCCCTCCTTGTAGTCATTGCAAACCGATCAAACAAAATTAATCCAACTCAAACCTAGGCGATCCAACTTCATCCTTCTTACGGTCTTTATCAAACATAATCATAAAAACATAACAGAAAAACAACACAGCAAAGAGGTGAGATCCCCTACATCGCTTGTAACACCCCAAATTTTAAACTATGTTACAGAACTGACAGAATTACACTGTGTTGTGTTTTCTATGCAATATAAAAATAATTTGATTATTCCGATACTATTTTTGATTGTTTTGTGTGATTTGCTCTGGGTCAGGAAAATAATAATCTTCGGGCCGGGAAAATTCTTATTTTAATTATTCGGAGCTAGGGGATCTTACTAAACCCAATTTCGATTGATATATATATATATTAATCTTTTAATTTTTAGGATTTAACTGTGTAATAAAATAATTTTATATTATTATAATATTATTTTATTTGACAAGATTTCTTGTCTTAAAAATAATAGAAATCTGCTTCAAAATGATCATGGACTTGCAAAAGTATATGGGGCCCGCGTTTATAGTAGCAGTCAACGATTCTGACTAGACTGGATTCTAAGCTAATAAGAACTAGTCAACGAAAGTGGCTTGAAAATTCTAAACCAATAGGAAGGAGTCAAACTTAGTGGCTTGGACTTTAGTGTGAACCATTGGATGATGATCTTGATGAAGAAGTTTTGATTTATCACCATTGATCTAATCAATAGTGTAGGAGCAAACTTAGTAAGGAAGTCTTGGATGTTAGCCATTGATCAAATCAATGGTGTGGATGTGAGCTTGATTAGCAAGCATTGGATGTTGACCATTGATCAAATCAATGGTGTGGATGTGAGCTTGATTAGCAAGTATTGAATATTGGCCATAGATCTAATCAATGGATAGGAAACAAAGTTAATTTTAATGGCTAAGATGAAGTCAACAATAGTGGCTTGACTTTTACTTAGTAGCTAATTAAACTTAAATTAATCATCTTAATGGCCTAATTAACAAACTAACCTAGTTATTAATTAGTTATAATCTAATTACTAATTAGATATTCTAATTTTAATTAGAGGTTATGATATATATAATTATATATATTTAATTAATTAGTTATGTAATTAGAATGTTAATTAAGTGAAATTAGGAGACTTAACCTAATTAATTAACTAATTAATTAGCATGCAATTAGGTTTTAATTGAAAGCAAATTAGGTCCCTAATCCTAATAGAGCCACATGGTCAAGCAGCCCAAGGAGGCTTCTCAAGTCTTCTTGAATGGTCTTTTATGACCATTGCATGTCAAGTTGGTGACCAAGCCATGTGCTTCAAGTGTGAACACAATTGTGATCTTTTATTTCAAGTATATCTCCCAATATTCCCCTACACAAACTACCTCACGGCTGCACTCTTTTGTTCACTCTCAATATTTACTTTTCTCTCACCTAAAGCTTAGCCTTGTTTTCTCTCAAAAATTCCCAAGAACATCAAGTCATTTTTCTTTCCTTTTCTCTCTAGTATTTCGGCCTCTTCACCTAATATCACTACCCATCTTCTATAATTTTTGTTCTCATCAATTCCTAAACCTAAACTACCTCCTAAACACTTTTCATTTAGGAAGTTTCATCAAAATCCTACCCTAAGTGCTTCAAAATCCAAGTTTGGTTTACTTCCCTAAAGGCAAACTTTGGTTTTTATGGTTTAAAATTTAGTTTGTGATTTTCTAAACCATGATTGTTCCATGGTTTATCATTATTAAGCTTTGTTTGTGATTTTATTAATTGTTTGAGAATTTTAGGGAATTGTTTTGGTTCATACAAAATCAAGGAGAAGGAGAGGAGCTTAAGGATCTTGTCTTCAAGAGGTAAGAGAGAGATTTTACCTCACCAACCAAGTTTTGGTGGTGTGGGGATGGTTGTGTTCGGTGAAAAACCCATAAGGGTTTATTTACCTATTGTTTGATGTTCTTTGATTGTGTTTGTGATGTGTAAGATTTTGTTTCTATGCTTGCATGTGTGATAATATGCTTAAAGCTTTGATATTATGTGTGTATGTATAATTATGAAAGCATGAGAAAGTATGTGTAAAGTAAGATGTGAACAACATGATTAAATGATTGTATGAATGCGCCAAAGGGCAATGAGGCTCACGACCATACTAGGGATTAGAGGACCAAAGTCCTGAAAATGAGGGATTCAAATGAGAATGAAGGATTTAAATGAAAAAGAAATGAATTTGAACAAATTTGAATTTGGTAAGCAAAATAGTTTTGGGAACATAATCTGACATAATTAAATAAATAGGGTTTAAAATGAAATGAGTGTCAATACTTAAATTTTATTGACATATGGCTCACCTTACGGGTTTAGAGGTGCGTCTGAAAAATTTGAGCTGTAATATGTGAAGTAAATGAAAGAAATAACATTTTTGGGAGAAACGATGCAAATACCAATTTTTAGAGGGGTAATATTATAATTTTCATTTTTAAAAGGGGCCATATTATAATTATGATTTTTAGAGGGCAATATTGTAATTTTCATTTTTAATGGGGCTATATTGCAATTATTAATTTTAGAGGGGCTATATTGTAAATATTTTATAAAAGAGAGACTATTTCATAAAATATTATTTTATGAGGAACTATTATGAAATCATTATTTGAAAAAGGACTACATCGTAAATATTATGTTTTGGAGGGGCTATTTTGTAAAAATGAATTTTATAAGGGACTATTTCGTAAACATGAATTTTATGAGGGACTATTTCATAAATATAAATTTTATGAGGGACTATTTTATAAATATGAATTTTATGAGAAACTATTTCGTAAATATAAATTTTATGAGGGACTGTTGTGAAAATATTATTTAAATGAGGATTATAATGCAAATATTATGTTTTGAGGGGTTATTATGCAAATATGAAAAATAAAGTTAAATTTTGGTGTTAAATGAGAAAAATAGTATTTTTGATTTAAAATGTGTGAAAAATATTTTACGTGATTGAGAAAATGCGAAAATATGGTTTCACGATGAAATTACAATAATGATACTATTGGGCCAATATGAGGACCCCGAATATGAGATAAAGGAATTGAATTGAGAATATGATATAATGAAATGGAACTGTGAATGGTGCATAGTACATGCATTGGAAAGGTCCGATGGACTAAATAAGGCTAGTTTCCTAGGAGAGAATACACCTCCTGAGTGGGTGCGATATGCATAGTGTAGGTCACTCGTTGACCTTGGGGGCATTAGGGTGCGGGTTGCCTACAATGGGTAGTTGATAGCTCTTCTGTACCGTAGGTTAGACCGACGTAACACACCAATGATCCGGACCGAGATACTATCCTTAATCAAGACCTGATAAAGATTGTCGTGCATATACTAGATGTGCAAAAAAATTGAGCATGTGGTCTGAGGCATGTTGGTGCAGACAGATCTTTTCGATCACTCTCTCTGATCTGAGTTTTAGCTCCATGGAGTGGGTAATTAAGTCTAGGTGCATATGCATAGCTATTAAGGGCATTATCATAAATATTGTTTATGATAATTGAATTGTTGAATATTGGTAATGGCATGATTGTAATTGTTGTTTATTACATGAGTTATGATGATAAATGATGTTGGTGGCATAATTGTAATTATGTAGGATGTGTTGGTATGAGATATTGTGTGTGTTTATCTTCATTGCTACCATACTGGTATTGGCGTAGGTGATCTCACCTCTTTGCATGTCTATTTGTATTGTAATAATAATTTTAAAGACATTGAACGAGGATTTGAGCGAGAAACTGAGGAAGAGCAGATTCCTGTTGAGGACGTTGAGTTTTGAAGTGACAGAGGAGTCTTGTTTCCTTGTGTATATGAGAATGAGTAGGCTACATCTTGGACATTAGTGTGAATATTAATACCTAGAGTTCCCATTATCTACTAGACAGTACTGGGGAGCATACTATCGTACTCCTAGTACGATTAGTATAGTGTCGTTTGCTCGGACACCTGTCCATAGGACTTCACGTTAGTTTGGATTCCTATCTTCTGAGGAATCTGAGGAGGACCCGTCTGAGGGTTCTATTGTGTAGTAATACTTGGGCAGTGTATTAGTTTAAATTAAAGCTTAAATATTTTGAGAGTCTAGTTTGTAAATATTAAAATATGACAGTACTAAAGACTGGTATATGTATATAAGGTGTGAATTATTTGTGATATGATAATGTTGTAATGTTTTTATTTTCCGCTAAGTTTATCTTATTATTATTAAGAAAATTTACAACTCGTATTTCCATCACAAAGCATAATTTTCAAATAAAGGGGTAATTTAGTAATTAAGTAACGTGAAGTGTGACGCCCTAAGGAGGGTGTTACATCGCTTACCAATATGGCAACAAAGAAACGATAAACATGCCAACACAGTTCAACATACAATCCTTAAAATAACATAAAATCAGCAGATATATTCATGATATTTAATAAATAAATAATCCAATAAACTTGCAACACATTATCCGGCATAATGATAATACCACAATAATATTATATCATAATAATACTATATCATAACAGTATAAATGCTGACTATGCACATGAACAATATGTACACTTACTATGCACATGCACAATGTGTATACTAACCATTCTTATGCACAATGCACTCATTTCCTACTCCATGGAGCTAAACACAAACTCAAATATGAACGTTCCAGAAGATTTGTCTCCCTTCAAAAGACAGTCTACGCCGGACCACGAAAAGAATAGTGTTTGTCGGGAACTCGTCAGTGCTTTGCAACAGTTTTTCACGGCCAAGGGTATACAATGTGACAACAGGTCACCAAGTGAATCACCTAGCCCTGATGCCCCCTGAGATCCATCATAGATCGCACTATCCTGTAAGTTCTCGTTCACTCCTAGGCACAAAAGCCACAACAACCACCAACTGTATAATGCTCAAATGCATGATCCACGAAATCAAACCACCATTAGACTGTTCCCAATGATATTAAAGCAACCACCCATGCAATTGTCTAATACCATTAGTATCAATGATATTATATAACTGCCCATACAATTACATAATATCACTGATCTACTCGGGTCCAGTACTTCGGTTCCACAAGCACAATGCTAAGTCCACAATCCACTTAGGTCCAGTACGTCGGCCTTACAGCAAAACTTGTTGTTCCTCTCAATCGCGTAGCGATATTATCGCATTTTCTCAAGCGCAAAAAACTTTTGTTACGTTTTCAAATCGTGTAATGATTTTTCAATGTTTTCTCAATCGCGTAAAGATTTTAAAATGTTTTCTTATTTGCATAGCTAAAAATTGTTGTTTTTAAATCGTGTAAGGGTTTTTCTGCATATTGTCAATCGCGTAAAATATTTTAATCATATTCTAAGCTTAAATTAAAACTTTTCTCATTTAATATCAAAATTGGACTTTAATTCTAATATTTCCTTAATAAATCACCTTTAAATAATATTTCTAACATTTTTATAATAAACCTCCTCCAAATAATATTTCCTAACATTTTTCACAAAAACTTAAATTATCCATATTAATTCAAGATATCTCAAAATCTTTGTTCTTTACTCTTAATAAAACTTTCTTAAATAAAATATTTTAAACTCCAAATTACCATTAAAAATTATTGTCTTGCTAAAAATCCTCTAAATAATATTTTCTAATATCCTTTCCAAAACTTACGTTTATTTTAATTAAATAAAACCTTTTCTAATAAATTTCCTCTTAATAATACTTTGTAATATTTTCTTTAGAAAATTTTACACTTCCATGATTTAATCAAATATTATAGGTCAAAGTTTTCTAACACGCTTCAAAACCCAAAGCGGTGAGCTATACATCAGTAAACTTTAACTTATAAATTTATTTCTCATCATGACCTCAATTCATTAATTTAATTAATTCCAAAAATTAGTTTACTTTCATTTTACATCTCAAAATTCACTAAATTGAGTTCTTTTCTAATTAATCCTTTAAGACTACACTTGAGAAAATATTTTAGGTCTAAAATACAAATTCTTGGCATGTTGGCCGAAAATCAATTTATATTCCATAACAAAATATTTATTCATTTTCTATCTCATTTTTCTTTGTAAAAATCTTTAATCCAATTACTTGTTACATAATCATCTAAAATCCACACTTAGTAAAATATTTCAAGTGATTGGCCGAGAGCCTCTTGGTTCTTTGAAACCAAAATAGTTTTCCTTTCCACATGATTCTTATCATATACAACATATCACTTATGATATTTCTACTATTACATATTCATGCTTATTATTAAAGCAATAAAATCATATTAAGCATCTAATCACAATTCAATCAAAATCATACCATCTCACATAGTAATCACTTAATAAAAATTATGCATAATTATCAAAGTAATAAAATCACATATAAAAACACATAGCACTTAAACATACACAATTAAATGAATAAATCCTTTAAGGGATTTTTCACCCACAAACACAAACAAATTCATTCCCTCACCACCACATATGGCCGATGAGGTTAATCTCCCTCTATAGCTTCCTAAGCTCCTTGTGTGATCCTTTCTACCAACTTTCTTTACTAAGTAATTCTTAAAAATCAAAGTAAACATACAAAAAAAAATTAATATCCAAGGCTTGATTAAGATGACCATAGATCAAATATGGCCTTAGGATTTCAAAAATCAAAGAAGAAATGAAAAGCATGAACTTCACCTTAAAAACCCTAGAGCTTGAATCCAAAAATCAAGCTTGAAGATGATGGAATTTGGTCTTGATCATAACATGAAAGATGCTGAGAATGATGTTTAGGTTTAGGAAGTATGGTTGGTTTGAATTATGAGTGATTGGAAGATGGATTTGAGTGAGACCGTGAGGTAGAGAAGGAAAATGAGAGAAAAATGTTAAGGTTTTTGGAGAGAAAAGATGATAGATTTTCTTGAATGAAATGGAAAATAAACACTTGGTCACTTTCAGGACTACATGGCCGTGAGGGTCGTCATCCAAAGGAGGGGACAAAGCTTCTCCAAGAAGCTTTGTGAAGGTCAAAACTTGCTCCCCAAGCTCTCATCCCATTGGCTAGCCACTAAGCTTGACTAATTTCTATTGGTTAGACACTTTTGTTGACTAATCAACAACTTAGCAAGCAAGCTTGCTTCCTAAACCATTGATTTGATCAATGGTGGATACCCAAGACTTCTATATTAAGCTTACTCCCACAATCGTTGATGAGATCAATGGTGAGCATCCAAAGCTTCCTTACTAAGTTTGCTCTCACACCATTGATTAGATCAATGATCATCCAAGTCTTCTTCATTAAGTTTGCTTTCATATCCATTGATTAGATCAATGGTTGATATTCAAAACTTCTCCACTAAGTCTTGCTTCTCAACCATTGATTAGATCAATGATAGATATGTAAAGCTTCTCCTCTAAGTCTTGCCATCCAAAGGTGCAAATCAAAGTCCAAGCCACTATTGTTGACTAAACTCAAGATATTTTTTAAAAGATATTTTAAGAAACTATTACCCAAAGAATAGTAGCTACTGCTAGTCATTGTTCAATGGATAATAACATTACACAGTAAAGAAATGCATTACCCAATGTATAATAACATTATCCAATTGATAATAGAAAACTTAGATAAAAAAAATTTTTGTCAACTGTTCTCGATTTCGGGTTTAGTAAGATCCCTCAGTCCCACCTTGACAGTCCAAAACTTTCTGGTCTAAGAAAAATTTTTATTTTTTCGGGCCCGCCTCAAACACACATACAGTCCAAAATAATAGTAAATAATCAAAAACTCAGAAAATTCCACAAAAATTCACAAAAATCATAAAAATTGTAAAACTCATATATATTCAGAAGAAAATGAAATTCGGGCATACAGTTCAAAATAATATTAAAATAATTAAAAATAATTTAAAAATCTCAAAAATTCACAAAAACTCACAAATATTAGAAAACTTATTTATATTAAGAAAAATGAAAAAATTGGGGTGTTACATTTTCACCCCAAACATTATAAATAGAAGCGAATCCCTAAACCTAGGGGACACTTTTTGCGACGACAGACTTTGAGAGGCAAAAGGGAGTTTTTTAGTTTTCCTCAACCAAAGATTGCAGGCTAGGGTTTTGAAGACAAGGGCAAGAGTAATTAAAGTTCAACCATTGAAGACATCTTCTTCTTCTTCATCTTCTCCATCTTCTCCATCTTTTATTTTTATCTTTTTCTTTTCTATTTTCTTAAGATAAAATTATGGTTGCCTCTTCAACTTTTGTTCTTGTTTGTGCTACAGTAGCCATGAGTGACTAAATTTCTTTTTCTAAGATTAGGATGCAACTGTCTACATTTCTATGTTGAATTGTTGATTTGATTCTTTGTTAATGAAAATTATTGTTCTTGATTCATTCTTAGTATGCTTAATGCTTGTGGTATGTTGTCGACCATATTTACTTGATCTTAGGCTTTAGGTGAAGGATCGAAAGATGAAACCTAATTACTAGATAATCTAAGAATTGAACTTAGGAATTCAGACCTAGATAAAGACTTAAATCTTTTGAGGAGCAAACAATTGTCATAAAACCTAATAGGTTGGAACTTGAATTAATTGCCATGAGAATGAGATTGATGGAGTTTTAGCATATTTTTGGTTCCAATAAATTGGGCTTTAAACAATTTAGGACAAACTACCTTCAAGAATATAATTGAACATTAGCAAAGATAGGATTACAATTTATCATAAAGGTTAGTGTAGTGAATTCCTAGTCCTAGGCCTTTAAATCTTAGTAGAATCTTAATTTTTTTAGATTTATTTGCTTACTTTATCGCTTTGATTTTCATCTTGATTTTCATCTTGATTTTAATTGAGCTTTCACTATTGTTTTTAACTGCTTAAATAATCAAATTTGTTATAAGAGTTAGTAATCAATCGATCTTTGAGGGAACGTTCTTTGTTTTACTATTTGAATAGTCCATGCACTTGTAAAAAATTCACAACAATTCTCAACAAGTATGTTGTAACATCTTATTCAACATGTTAGACTTGTAAATAATTACAAAGGTAGCTTAATACTTGCTAAACATGTCTATTTAATTTTGTGACAATCTAAGTTAGTTTAGACACTTTGTTGCAACCCGAAAGGTGAAAAATAGCTTAAAATAACCTAGATATTAGTATAAATGGCTTAGCTAATGGAAATAAATATGGATAATTTGTTTCTAAGTCACAAATGTGAAGAGTATGATATGATTAATTTAAGGTTAATCAGAGTCAGTTTAGTATTTTTAAGCATACTGGTGGTGTGTTTTAATGCCAGACTGACTAGTCACAGATATCTAGCAAACCCACTATTTGTTTCATAGGCTCTACTAACTCTAGAGGTGTCATTCTATAGGATGTAGATACAAACAAGTCGAAAGGGAGTTCAGTCATACTGATTGGACCTCACTAGAAGAATTCCTAATTCCCCTAGTTCACCTTGGTGAAATTATAGTTTCTTATACACACAGAAATATGCATATTGAGTTGATCAATCTTAATATCATGTAATAGTGTGATGGCCGGTAACCATTAACATTTAAACCTAAGGCTGGCATGCAATTCTATCCACACATCTCAAAATGAGACAAGAAATGCATAACACACAACAAAAACTACTAAACATGCCTAAGCATAATCACTCCATACCCCGGCTCAACAGGATGAACTGTTCTGATACAATAATGTAACATCCTAATACCAGATACATTAGTAAATACTGAATATACAAAGTATACAACATTAGCCATGTCACTTCTAAACTAAAAACATAAACTAGATCCATAATAACCTTACTCGTTATTATAAAGAGCCTTATGGAAAAGAAAGACTATATAAATTCAATCCCCAGCCTCAAAAGGGCATATTGTAATACATAAAAATTTCTACATAACAAAGCAAATATATAAAGTTAGACAAGCTTTGTTCTACAACAAATAAAATTATCTATTTTATTTACTTCTTCTTCTTCCCTTTGGAAGAGTCTCCACTTGGATTTAACATGGAAACAAGCAAACTGGGTGAGAATTCACAATTCTCAGTAAAAGTTTCTGAAAGCATACCATCATGTTACCTCCAGCTGCTTTGGGAAAATACTAGTATAAAACTTATGTTATATCTTAGAAAGGTGGCAAAACCCAAAAATTGGTCCTTTCTCTTCCCTAAGCAGAGCGTTCAATTATTACTTAATTAAACACTTTCAATCATTAAACTAACTAACAATAGATTATGATTTTACTAAGACATTGAATCTCTACTCAACATCACTAGAACAATCACACATTCACCTTATGTAAAAGTTCACTAAGCAAATACATAATCTAAAGCTAACCTCATAACAAAGATAAGATAATCGCTCATACAATTGTTAAAGAATTATAAATGGATATGCATGCAATGTGCTCATGGTTATGCAATGTTAGGGAATAATGTTTGTGAAATGCAATGTAATTATGTATGTGTAGATTTGTGTGTGTATTACTTGTATATTCCATATTCTCTTTAAAAGTTGTAGTTAAGAAGACTGGCTCTTCAAACTACTTGATAATGAGTAGACTATTCTCCTCACAACAGTGAATGAACTGATACCACTTCGTAAAACTGGTAACCTTGGTCCTATGAGCCTGAACGCTCTGAGAATCTAGGGCTAATTATCATTTGAAGAACCTTTTGGACTTTCTCATTCTCTCATTTGGCCAAATGATTATGCATATCATTAAAGGTCACTCTACACAAGAATTAACATGTGACATCAAGTGCAATATCATTATCCTTCAATAATTAGAATCTTAAACATTACCTATGTCAATCCACTACTATTGAATGTACAAGGTTCTATTATTTTATACATGTGCTAGGTAGATATTTCCTTCTTGAAATATCCCTAATAGTGTCTTAACTTACACTAAAAAGTATACATAAAAGATATCTACAAGTAAGGAACTCCAATTCCTCAACATAAATGTCTTGGACATTTTTGGACTTGGCGCCTAGGTGCTAGCCTTCCACGCCTAGGCGTGGGTGTGACAGGGCATCACCCTGTTTTCCTGGACCTCAAGAGCCCAGTGTAACATTCTCTCTAACCTAATGATATTAATCCGAGTTATAGTAGCTTAATAAAATTGGTGGAATCTTCTTGATAATTATGGCAATGATTTGTGTTGAGTTAAGCGTAAATCTATAACACTAAACGTGAGAAATAACTTAAAAATAGCTCAAAAAACTATAAGCTTATGAGAACTTGTCAAATAGAGGATGGAAAATTAATTGGAGAGTGGGAATAGATTAGAATAAGTACCTGAAAGCTTCTTAATTCAATTCTATAAGGGTTAACTAAACTCAGGGATGAATAGTAAAGCTTAGTGATTAGTAAAGAAGTAACAATGATATTTGAGGAAAAATGAAATTGGAAAATGAATGAAATTCCAGAATTTTGTATAATACCTGTGAAGGTTAGAAAATTCATTAAAGGAATATAGAAATATCCCTAATATATATAAATTATAGGATTTCCTCCTGTATTCATTTTTTACCACCACCTTTGCTATTTTATATTTTATCTCATTAACTTTACCTTTACCAATTATTTTTTTATTCTTTCCTCTCTCTCTCTCTCGCTCTTTCTCTCTCTCTCTTTCTTATTTACTCTCCCTGTTCACTCATCCGCTCGTCCTATCTCTCACTGGTACGCTCTCTCTGTTCTCTCTCTCGCTCGTTCACTTGTTGTTTTCTCTCTCTCTCTCTCATTCGTTCGCTCACGTCTTTTGTTCTTGCTGTCACTTTATTTGATCTATTTTGATTATCTTCTTTCCTTCTGTTTCTTTAATTCTCACACACTCTCTCTCATCTGTGTGTGCTAAAAGAATATATATATATAGAGAGAGAGAGGGGGGGAAATAAGAAGAGCAACAGCAAACGAAAATGGAGAAAAAGAGAGGAAAAATAAAGATAAAACAAGATCAAGTTAGATCCAAGAAAGAATAGCTTCATAATGACGTAGGGGGTTTTATTTCATTCTTTCTCTTCATCTTTTGATTTTGAAAATTTGATGAACTTTGACTAAAATGATGACTTTCAGATTTGAAATAGAGTAAAGATGAAGTGAAGATTTTATGTTGGATAATGATAGGGGAACATGGTTTTCTAGCTTGATTTCATATGGATGTTGTCCACAGTTTGTGTCTAATTATTGGGGTAGAATTGTGGTGTTCTATTAATTGTAATGGTGATTCAAATTGTGATAGGAAGTGTATGCTAAATGCTGCCCTGTTTGCAGTTGAGTTTTAAATGCATTTGAGTTTGAATTTGAAGCTTGATTGGTGGTTATTTGCTAAGGCAGGATGCTACCCAAGTTGAACCAAAGTTTTGTTACTTTAAATATGTTAAATAGTGACTTGAAATGGTTGGAAGTATCAAGGTAGAATGCTGCCTCATTGTGATACAAAATTTGTTGAAAATGTGCATGATAAGTTGGCTTGAAAAATGGTTAGAACTCAAGGTTGAAGTCTACCCGATTTGGCCATACATGATGGCATTTGTGTCATGCATAGTCAATAAGCTTTGATTGAGAATGTAAGGAATAAATTACATATAACTCTCATGATTGTTTATTGAATAATTTAAGATAGATTCAATATAATTCTTGGTTGTGACTTACTTAAAACAATGATACATGACATATGATTCAGATTTAATTATCTCTCGGTTACTAAGAATTGTTAGATGTTAATGATACATTATGAATTTGATTGTGAAAGGATTATATATCCAAACACATTTGATAATTTATAATATGATTAGATTAGTTCAAATGAGATTGAACAATGATTGATTGAATACTCATGATTAGAATGATTAAATTATGCATTATATTGCATATTTGATGATTTAATGAACAAAGAGATTTGATAAAATGATTTGATTTTCATGGGTATCCCTTTGTGGAACTAGGTCGATTGGGTTTTAGATATGCCTTGTACTAGAGTAAGTTTTGGATAATGGTAAGAGAGAATTTGAGAATCTCTCTATACCAGAGTAATTGAGGTTGAGGAAGACCTCCCTCTTTACCCATGCTTCCCTAGAAATCAAGTAGTAGGGGAAGACCTTTTGGGGTTATCCTAAATCCAAGATAGTGGGGAAACAGATCAAACTTCTCCTATCTCTGATGATCGATAGTGTGAGGACAGATGATTCCCTCCCTATCAAATAGTAGTTGAGGATGGACAATTCCTTCTCTACTTACCACTTGTTATAAGGACGAACAATTCCCTCATTGTTGTGGTTGATCGAGATTGATATGACCTAGTTACCCGGAGTAGTCTCGCGGGCGGTATGATCGACCACTGCTAATAGGTCAAAGTGCACCAACTCGAAGGCAAGCTACTACCATATGATCGGTATTGTGAGGACAAATAATTCCCTTCATACCATTTGATTTGAGATGACACATGTATCCTGATGATTTGAGACATGATAGATATTTATTTTAAAATAATCATGAGATTTCTTAATATGTTTTGAAGATTTGAAAATATGAGATTTGATTATATGATTTCTGATTTAAAGATTTGAGTCTTAATGACCTTGGAATTGATGGATTCGAAACATTAGACTTTTATGATGTGATTGATGATTTTCAAGACAAGAGATTTAATGATATTTTGATGATTTGAAAATACGAATTCAGATAACATGACTTATAACTGAATGACATGAGATTTTAAAGATTTGGTTTACGATGTGATTTTGATGATTATAAATGATTTTCATAATTAAATGAACCTCTGTTTCGAGAAGAGGAAGGACATGATTTGGCCTTATGTAACACCCCAAATTTTAGACTATGTTACAGAAATGGCAGAATTACATTGTTTTGTGTTTTCTGTGCAATATAAAAAAAATTTGACTGTTTCGTGAGTGTATTTGACTGTTGTGTGTGATTTGCTCCGAGTCAAGAAAATAATAATTTTCTGGCCGAAAAAATCTTATTTTAATTATTCAGGACTGGGGGATCTTACTAAACCCAATTCTGAGTAATATATATTAATCTTTTAATTTTTAGGATTTAATTGTGTAATAAAATAAGTTTATATAATTGTAATATTATTTTATTTGACAGTACCTATTGTCTCAAAAATAGTAAAAATCTGTTCCAAAATGACCATGGACCCTGAAAAGTCTGTGGGACCCACATTTAGAAAAGCAGTCAACGATTCTGACTAGAATAAATTCTAAACCAATAGGAACAAGTCAACGAAAGTGGCTTGAAAATTCTAAACCAATAGTAATTGGTCAAATAAAGAGGCATGGACTTCATTAAGGACCATTGAATGAAAAGTTTGATTAAGATGCTTTCGATCATAACCGTTGATCAAATCAATGGTGTGAGAACAATCCTAATTAAATCACTAAGTGATATCCACCTTAGATTAAATCAATGGATAGGAAACAAAGTTAAATTCAATGGTTAAGATTGAGTCAAATAAAGTGGCTTGATTAATTAACTAAGTAAACCTAATTAAGTTATTTTAATTGCCTAATTAGGAAAACTAAGTGGACTAACTTAATTACTAATTAGTTTTAATCTAGGTACTAATTAGATATCCTAATTTTATCTAGAAGCTATGACATATGCAATTATATATTTAATTAATTAGTTATGTAATTAGAATGTTAGTTAAGTGTAATTAGGAAAGTTAACCTAATTCATTAGCTAATTAATTAGCATGTAATAAATCTTTAATTCAAGTCAAACAAAGTCCCAAAATCCCTAGGAGCCACATGGCCGAGAGGGCCAATTCACCATGTTCTCCATTGTTCTTGAACCATCCAAGCGACCATTGCATGACCAAGTGTGACATAGGCCATGTGCACTCAAAATTGTGATATTTTGGTTCAAATAAATCTCTTAATCTCTCCTATAAGCCACTCATGGTAGCACCATCCATATTTCACTCTCAATATTCACTTTTTCATTTACCTAAAGACTTGACTTCATTTTCTCTCAAATTCCTAAGAACACCAAGCATCTTTTCTCTTCCATTTTCTCTCTAGGTTTCGGCCGCCCCCTAAATTCACTATCCATCTTGTATAATTTTTATTCTTATCATTTTCTAAACCTAAAATACCTCTTAAACACTTTTCATTTAGGATGTTTTGTGAAAATCCTACCCTAAGTGCTTCAAAATCCAAGTTTGGTTTACTTTCGTAAAGGTAAACTTTTGATTCTTTGGTTTAAAATTTAGTTTGTGATTTTCTAAACCATGATTGTTCCATGGTTTATCATTATTAAGCTTTGTATATGATTTTGTTAATTGTTTAAGAATTTTAGGGATTTATTTTGAGAGCTATACGAAAATCAAAGGAGAGGAGGAGACTAGGAGATCCTTGTCTTCAAGAGGTAAGAGGGAGATTTAATCTCATCAACCTTGTGTGGTGATGAGGAAATGGATTGTATGTGTGTGAAGAATCCATAAGGATTCATTTGTGTGGTTGTTTATTGTTTTCCTATTTGTGGTTGATTTTATTTGCAAGCATGTCTATAGTTTTTAAAATATATTGCATGTGTTTATAAATGTATAATTATTAATGTAGGATGTGAATAACATGTAAGGATTGCATAAGTGTTCCAAAGAACACAATAGAGGCTCACGGATTCTCCAAGAAAAAGAGAACCAAAATGTTCTCAACCATTTTCTAAAATAATGACCAATGAATCTAGGTGAAACAATGAGAATTGGCCAACATGCCATTTAATGTATATTTGAATTCCAGAGTTATTTTCTGAGGTAGATTAAGTAACTAATCTACAAAAGAATTTGATTCTAATGAATCTTTGAAAAATAAAATGAATGAAGTTAGTTTTAGAAATCTAAGTTAGAAGGATTTGTGATAAGTAAGAATTAAAGAGAACACTTGAAAAATACTAACGTAGAGCTCACTCTTTGAGTTTTGAAGCGTGGTAGCAAGTTTCGAGGTGTAAATAATTAGGTAAGGTTAAAATGAACAGTATTTAGAGAAAAATGTCAAAAATACCACATACTGATTTTCTAGGCAAAATGCTGCTGAAATTTACTAAAATCAAACAAATAAAATAAAAAGGTTCCATAGTATGTTAATAACGTAAGGAAAATATTCTACGTAGTTTAAAAGTACTAGATATAGTTTATGCATAATCAAAATAATGATTTTTAAGCTATATGGTTAAGGAAATGATTTAAAAATCTTACGCGATTGAGAAAATGATTTAAAAACATTGTGCAATGTTCAAAAATGTCAAAATATATTTACGTGATTTAAAAATATTTGTAAAAGTGACGCGATTGTGAAAATGTGATAAAATTTCTACGCGACTAAATGGAACAGTAAGTTTTGCTGTCGGGCCAAAGTGGTGGACCCGGACATGTTGAGAGATAGTATTGTCAAGTGGAGACATACTATATTTTGGAATATTGTGACTGAGGGTATTTTCGTAAATATGGTGATATATTGAAACTAAAGGTATTTTTGTAATTATAATTCTTGATCTTGCATTTAGAGTGTTGTCAATTTAGTTGAAAATTGGCGATTGATTAACAAGATGAATTACATTGTGTTGTGGGTGTGATAAGCATAGTGTGGTTCGTTTATTGAACTTGGAGGCACCAGTATGCGGATGATTCCATATGTGGACAGTGGGAAGCTCCTCTGGGCCATGATAATGGGCAACACACTAAAGATCTCGACAAGCACTATTCTTATTCGAGGTCTTGTGAAAACTATTTAGTACAATGCCTGTAGTGCACGATGTATTGGACTGTGTATTGCTATACGATGTTTTGGACTGTAGACTATAGACACGACGTTGGACAGTGTAATAATTTAGTTGGGCAGCCTGAGGTATTGATGGTTCTTTTCGGATCATTCTCTCAGATATATGTGTTTAGCTTCATGGAGTAGGAATGAGTCAGTGTGTGTTATCATTCATTATCTGTATTTTAATGTTTACTATAGTCTGTGTTCGAATGTATGATGTATTAAATTGATATGCTGTATATGATATGATGGTATGTAATTATTGTAATATTTGTTTGTATTGCCGTTTTCTTTATTGCCATGCTGGTAATGATGTAGATTGTCTCACCTCTTTACTATATTGTTCTGTCTGTTTCTATTTTATGTTTATATCCTCGAAGACTACAATGGCGGCAAGGAGAGGTCAATTAGGTTTCTTTAGACTACAGTTTCTCGAAGGCGCTGAGGCTTGGCATGTCCATTGGGACACAAGACACATAGAATATAGTGGTGACGTTACTTTATCAGTAAGTAGGACTTGCCATGGGATCGTTACTTCATTTTATAAGGTTACTTTCGTAGAGGTTATTTTACCTATTAGGGAGTTGTAGAATGAATTTCACCACACTCTTAGAGAGAACTTCGATATATTTTTTGGTCGAATTTCTATCGGTTAAGACATTCCCAACTAGGGAATTTGTCTTCTGACAAGGGCTCATGTCTTAGGTGTTATGTTTTAGTATTATACTAACTTTTTACTATTTTATTAAATATTTGTAGTTGTAAATTAATTGTATACTTCAGACAAAATCATATATATATTATGGTGTGATTATGTTTTGCTTTATTTTGTGTTCCATGTTATTTTATTTAATGTTAACAAGTATAAAAGGAAAATTTTTACAACTCATATTAATTATGTACCAAATGTTTTATAACTTGGGTAATATTTTATTTTATTGCATTAAAATATGACATTCCCACAAGGGTGTTACATTAGTTGGTATCAGAGCCCAAGTTAGAGTCTTTTGGGTTTGTGGGTAGGTTTGTCTTGTTTGTACTATGTGAATCTCTGATATTGAACTCAGAGATATGTTTCAGTTTCTGAAAGGAAATGATTTTGTGTGAAATCGCTACATTTAGTTCGTTGTGTGTTGCTTTTGTTTGTCTTCGAAGAGAGATAATGGAACGTTACGAACATGAGCATGTGGACGCGAAACGTGATGAAGATCATATAGCTGCAGCTAAAAGTGTGATGCAAAAGATAATTGAAGTAGCAGTACAACAGAGACAGATGATTGCTCAGCAGCAGGAACTGATAATCGAACTTCAGAGCTTATTAGGATTGGAGCAGTCACCGGATGCGAGAAGCTATAACTTAGAACCTTCGATGATCCAAAATGGAAGGAAGCGTAAGGTCAATCATTTTCAGCAAAAGTCATATATACAACCATCGGGGAAGCAACAACGAATAAAGATAGGAAGTACTAGTGGCAACGATTTTGGTCAGACTGTGGCATTAGCAATGAAGTGCTTGAAGTGTGGAAAGAATCATATGATAAGAAACTGCACGATTAAGAGTATAATTTGTTATAAATGTGGAAAGCCTGGACACTTCTCCAAAGAATGTGATCAGTTGAAGATGGAAACTTCCATTAGTAATACATGTGTTTCAAAATCTCAAAAAGAAGAAAGAGCCGGTGCAAAGAGTGTAATGAGAATGTTCAAATACAAAAACTTAAGAAGCGAGAAAGTTGTGCCATAGAGGGTAATCTTAAAACTGTGCTGTATAATTCGCGAGGTGACCCATTCTCTTGTGATCTATGATTGTGTAAATCTTTTGGGGTTATCTGTGTTTTACTTCTTTTCATAATTTTACTTCAACTTCTAAACTTGTTATTACTATTCAAGCCTGTTTAAAACTATCCTATTATAATTGGAGTTTGAAATTTTTCTATTGATCTAGTTTGTCTATCTCTTTCTCAAATAGCTGAGTAAATCAATTAGACTTATCCGTGTCTTTGTTATAATGTGATCTGAGCATTTCTACTCTTCTTGTTAAATTTGTTGTTTATACTCAAGTTTTCTAACTCTACTCTATGTCTATTGGATATCAAATCTTTCTGCTGATTTAATTTGTTTATCTAAAATTATATCTATTTGAGAGCCTGACTTTTTAAATGGATTGGTTATTTTCTAACCATATCCTACTAGATTGTTGTAAAGTAACTTTACTGTTTCCTTGACCTGAGAATTTTGGATTTCAATCTAGAAAGTTCATTTCTAAAATTATTGGACTATGTTCATTTCGAAATCTATTAGACCATCTTAAATTCTTTGTTGGACTAATCTAGTAACCTACTGAATAGTCTTATTACTTTTCCTTATAACCTTCATAGTGTCTTTCATGTATCTCAATTAAGAAGGATTATTCTTGATTCAACTTATGTCATAGTACCAAATATAGTACAATTAGATGAAAACTTGATCTATGAGACATTTTCTGTTAAGATTTAAAATAGGCAAGTAGAACAACTTATCTTAATGAAGAAAATCTAGAATGATGTGACGACAGGGGAACTAGAAGATTAAATGAAAGAAATCATTGTTTGCTCCAAGATCGATTTACGTGCTGGTTATTATCAGATTCGCATAAAGGTAAAGAATATTCCAAGACAGATTTTCAGACGCATTACAAGCACTTTGAGTATTTAGTACTACCATTCGGAGTAAAGAATGTTTTTGCGATATTCATGACCTATATAAATAGGATCTTTCTTTTCCATCTAGGCAAATTTGTCATTATCCTTATTGGTAATATTTAGACCTATTCTCGAAATTTGAAGGAACATGCTGAAGACCTCAATGCAGTTCTTCAATTTTTAAAGAGGAAAAAGGAGTTATGCGCGAAACTAGTCAAATGCAAATTCTGTTAGAAGAAGTTCAACTCGTGGATTTAGATTAAGTGTTGAGATTAAATAAAAAGGTTGTGGCGTATACTTCAAGACAGTGGAACGTGTATGAGAAGAATTATTCGATTTACGTGTTAGGATATGCCATAGTCGTTTTACAAGGAAAGTCTGAAAACATTTTCTTTCCTATAAAATCTACAATAATTTCAAAGGCTTGAAGTACCTGTTCAATCGAGAGGGGCTTGGACATAAGGAAGAGACGAATAGTTAGAATTTTTAAAGGACTTGTTGAAAGCTTGTGTTCTAGGGCAAACTGGTTGTTGGGATGAATTTCTACCATTGATAAAGTTCACATACAACAATAGTTTTCATTCAAGTATAGGGATGGCACCCTATGAGGCATTATATGGGAGAAGACGTAGAATGCCATTGTGTTGGTACCATGATAGTGAAAGTACTGTGGTAGGACCAGAATTTGTGTAGCAGACAACTGAGAAAGTGAAGATGATCCAACACAAGATGAGGCCAACTCAGACGCGACAAAAGACTCATGCTGATAAAAGACGAAGGCCGCTTGTATTTGAAGAAGGTGACCATGTGTTTCTACGTGTGACACTTATGACTGGAGTTGGACGAGTGATCAAGTCGAGGGAACTCACTCCGAAGTTTATCGAGCCATGTCAGATACTTCATCCGGGTAAGTCCGATAGCATATCAGATTGCACTACCACCATTCTTATCGAATCTTCATAATGTATTTCACGTATCACAACTACGAAAACATATTTCTGATCCAACTCACATCATCGAACCAGACACCGTATAACTGAAGGAGAATTTAACCTATGAGACATTTCTAATCAAGATTGAAGATCGAAGGATAAAGCAACTTCGAGGAAAGGAGATCGCATTAGTTAAAGTAGTTTGGAACAATGTAAGTGGTGAAGCCACATGGGAGTTGGAAGAGAATATAAAAGAGCTGTATCCATTTTTATTTTAAGTATGTGTCAAGTTTCGATGATGAAACTTTTTTTTAGAGGAGGAGAGTTGTAACACCCCAAATTTTAGACTATATTACAGAAATAGCAGAATTACACTGTTTTGTGTTGTCTGTGCAATATAAAAATAATTTGACTGTTTTGTGAGTGTATTTGACTGTTGTGTGTGATTTGCTCTAACTCAAGAAAATAATAATTGTCTGGCCAAAAAATCTTATTTTAATTATTCAGGACTAGAGGATCTTACTAAACCCAATTTCGAGTGATATATATATTAATCTTTTAATTTTTAGGATTTATTTGTGTAATAAAATAATTTTATATTATTATAATATTATTTTATTTGATAGTACCTACTGTCTCAAAAATAGTAAAAATCTGCTCCAAAATAACCATGGACCCTGAAAAGTCTGTGGGACCCACGTTTAGAAAAATAGTCAACGATTCTGACTAGAATAAATTCTAAGCCAATAGGAACAAGTCAACGAAAGTGGCTTGAAAATTCTAAACTAATAGGAATTGGTCAAATAAAGAGGCATGGACTTCATTAAGGACCATTGGATGAAAAGTTTGATTAAGATGCTTTCGATCATAACTGTTGATTAAATCAATGGTGTGAGAACAATCCTAATTAAATCACTAAGTGATATCCACCTTAGATTAAATCAATGGATAGGAAACAAAGTTAAATTCAATGGTTAAGATTGAGTCAAATATAGTGGCTTGATTAATTAAGTAAGTAAACTTAATTAAGTTATTTTAATTGCCTAATTAGGAAAACTAAGTGGACTAACTTAATTACTAATTAGTTTTAATCTAATTACTAATTAGATATCTTAATTTTATCTAGAAGCTACGACATATGCAATTATATATTTAATTAATTAGTTATGTAATTAGAATGTTAGTTAAGTGTAATTAGGAAACTAAACCTAATTCATTAGCTAATTAATTAGCATGCAATAAATCTTTAATTGAAGTCAAACAAAGTCCCAAAATCCCTAGGAGCCACACGGCCAAGAGGGCCAATTCACCATGTTCTCCATTGTTCTTGAACCATCCAAGTGACCATTGCATGACCAAGTGTGACATAGGCCATGTGCACTCAAAATTGTGATATATTGGTTCAAGTAAATCTCTTAATCTCTCCTACAAGCCACTCACGGCAGCACCGTCCATATTTCACTCTTAATATTCACTTTTTCATTTACCTAAAGATTTGACTTCATTTTCTCTCAAATTCCTAAGAACACCAAGCATTTTTTCTCTTCCATTTTCTCTCTAGGTTTTGGCCCCCTCCCTTAAATTCACTATCCATCTTCTATAATTTTTGTTCTTATCATTTCCTAAACCTAAACTACCTCCTAAACACTTTTCATTTAGGAAGTTTTGTGAAAATCCTACCCTAAGTGCTTCAAAATCCAAGTTTGGTTTACTTTCCTAAAGGTAAACTTTTGATTCTTTAGTTTAAAATTTAGTTTGTGATTTTCTAAACCATGATTGTTCCATGGTTTATCATTATTAAGCTTTGTATATGATTTTGTTAATTGTTTAAGAATTTTAGGGATTTATTTTGAGAGCTATACGAAAATCAAAGGAGAGGAGGAGACTAGGAGATCCTTGTCTTCAAGAGGTAAGAGGGAGATTTAATCTCATCAACCTTGTGTGGTGATGAGGAAATGGATTGTGTGTGTGTGAAGAATCCATAAGGATTCATTTGGGCGGTTGTTTATTGTTTTCCTATTTGTGGTTGATTTTATTTGCAAGCATGTCTATAGTTTTTTAAATATATTGAATATGTTTATAAATGTATAATTATTAATGTAGGATGTGAATAACGTGTAAAGATTCCATGAGTGTTCCAAAGAACACAATAGAGGCTCACGGCTTCTCCAAGAAAAAGAGAACCAAAATGTTCTCAACCATTTTCTAAAATAATGATCAATGAATCTAGGTGAAACAATGAGAATTGGCCAACATGCCATTTAATGTATATTTGAATTCCAAAGTTATTTTCTAAGGTAGGTTAAGTAACTAATCTACAAAAGAATTTGATTCCAATGAATCTTTGAAAAATAAAATGAATGAAGTTAGTTTTAGAATTCTAAGTTAGAAGGATTTGTGATAAGTAAGAATTAAAGAGAACACTTGAAAAATACTAACGTAGAGCTCACTCTTTGAGTTTTGAAGCGTGTTAGCAAGTTTTGAGGTGTAAATAATTGGGTAAGGTTAAAATGAACAGTATTTAGAGGAAAAACATCAAAAATACCATATACTGATTTTCTAGGCAAAATGCTGCCGAAATTTACTAAAATCAGACAAATAAAATGAAAAGGTTCCATAGTATGTTAATAACGTAAGGAAAATATTCTACATAGTTTAAAAGTACTAGATATAGTTTATGCATAATCAAAATAATGATTTTTAAGCTATATGGTTAAGAAAATGATTTAAAAATCTTACGCGATTGAGAAAATGATTTAAAAACATTACGCGATGTTCAAAAATGTCAAAATATATTTATGCGATTTAAAAATGTTTGTAAAAGTGACACAATTGTGAAAATGCATTAAAATTTCTACGCTACTAAATGGAACAGTGAGTTTTGCTGTCGAGCCAAAGTGGTGGACCCATACATGTTGAGAGATAGTACTGTCAAGTGAAGACATACTATATTTTGGAATATTGTGACTGAGGGTATTTTCTTAAATATGGTGATATATTGAAACTAATGGTATTTTTGTAATTATAATTCTTGATCTTGCATTTAGAGTGTTGTCAATTTAGTTGAAAATTAGCGATTGATTGACCAGATGAATTACACCGTGTTGTGGGTGTGATAAGCGTAGTGTGATTCATTTGTTGAACTTGGAGACACTAGTGTGCGGATGATTCCACATGTGGATAGTGGGTAGCTCCTCTTGGCTGTGGTAACGGGCAACACACTAAAGATCTTGACAAGCACTGTTCTTAATCGAGGTCTTGTGAAGACTATTTAGTACAATGCCTGTAGTGCACGATGTATTGGACTATGTACTGCTACACGATGTTTTGGACTGTGGACTATAGACATGACGTTGGACAGTGTAATAGTTTGGTTGGGTAGCCTGAGGTACTGATGGTTCTTTTCGGATCATTCTCTCAGATATCTGTGTTTAGCTCCATGGAGTAGGAACGAGTCAGTGTGTGTTATCATTCATTATCTGCATTTTAATGTTTACTATAGTCTGTGTTCGAATGTATGATGTGTTAAATTGATATGCTGTATATGATATAATGGTATGTAATTATTATGATATTTGTTTGTATTATCATTTTCTTTATTACCATGTTGGTAATGATGTAGATTGTCTCACCTCTTTACTGTATTGTTCTATCTGTTTCTATTTTATGTTTATATCCTTGAAGACTACAATGGCGACAAGGGGAGGTCAATTAGGTTTCTTTATATTACAGTTTCTCGAAGGCGCTGAGGCTTGGCATGTCCATTGGGACACAGGACACATAGAATATAGTGGTGACGTTACTTTATCAGTAAGTAGCACTCGCCATGGGATCGTTACTTCATTTTATACGGTTGCTTTCGTAGAGGTTATTTTACCGATTAGGGAGTTGTGGAATGAATTTCACCACACTCCTAGAGATAACTTCGATATATTTTTTTGTCAAATTTCTATCGGTCAAGACATTCCCAACTAGGAAATTTGTCTTCTGACATGGGCTTATGTCTTAGGTGTTATGTTTTAGTATTATACTGACTTTTTAATGCTTTATTAACTATTTGTAATTGTAAATTAATTGTATACTTCAGACAAAATCATTTGTATATTATAGTGTGATTATGTTTTGCTTTATTTTGTGTTCCGTGTTAGTTTATTTAATGTTAACAAGTATAAAAGGAAAAATTTTACAACTCATATTAATTATGTACTAAATGTTTTATAACTTGGGTAAGATCTTATTTTATTGCATTAAAATGTGACATTCCCACAAGGGTGTTACACCTTAGACACCTTCCTAGACTGATATTGATTGTTTTTAAAAGAAATTATTTTTCCTAAAACTACTGGAATTATTGTGATGACACAATTTTTTTATAAACTATTAAGAATTTTATGATTCTCACCCCTTACTTTTTATGATATCTATGATAATTCCAAGAAGGATCTATAGCTAACAAGCAAAATGAAGAAAGAAGGAGCCTAAGGATAGAGAGATAGTTAGTTTCTTTGTTTTAGGTTTTTAAACAATGAGGTGATATACTGCATTATGTTTAGCGATGTATAATTTGTATATGATTCATTTCATACTATATGAATAATATGCTTCCACTAAAGGCTCATATTTTTGTATATTATTAAATTATTTATTTGAACAATCATGGATATTCGTAAGTAATGTATCAAATTCTAATTACTGGTCCATAAACCAGATACGTCATTAGTATTAGTCTTTAGGATGTTATATTATGGTATCAAAGCAGTTCATCCTATTGAGCTGAGGTATGGACTAGCTATATTTTGTTATGCATTTATCTTATCCCAGTGATAAGATGCATAGGTAGAGCTGCATAACTGCCTTGGGAATGTATGTATAGTTAACTGTCACATTGTTACATGAATATTGAGCTTGATCAACTTAATATAATGTTCGATGTGTATAGGAGACTATGGTGTCATATAGGCATACGTGATAAGATAGTGCATCTGCCAGTGATAGCACGCAGATATGATGGAGATGATCAGAGAGATGACTGTAACACCCTCCTTAGGGCGTCACACTTCGTGTTACTCAATTATCATATCACCCCTTCGTTATGAAATTGTGCTTGTAATATAAATACGAGTTGTAAAATTTCTTGGTGATAGTAAGATAAACTTAGCGGAAATTAAAACATTACAGCATCATTACAATAAAATTTTACATTATATATACATAAGTCGTAGTACTGTCACACTTTAATATTTACAAATTGGACCCTAAAAATATTCACACATTAATTAAATTACATAATGCCCAAGTAACTCTAAACATGCAGAACCCTCAAACGGGTCCTCCTCGACTCCTCAACAGGAGGAATCCAACTTGACACAAAATATACAATACTAACCGTACCGAGTACAAGAGTAAGCTCCCTATTACCGTTTATGTGAGAAATACATTTTCCAGCAAGCTCGACGCACTATGCCTCCGGTTCCCATAAACCTTACGAAAACTCAACATCTCCATCTCTTTAGAACTCAACTTCCTTCTCGAAAATCTGATCTTCCTTGCGTTCTCACTCAACGTCTTGCTCAATCTCTTTACAATTATAAATACAATACATAAATAGACGTAACAAAGAGGTGAGATCACCTACGCCAATACCAGGATGGTAGCAATGAAGATAAACACATACAAATTCTCATACCATACATCATACATAATTACAATTATATCATCAATATCATTTATCTAACACACGTCATATCTCATATCAACACATCATACATAATTACAATTATGCTACCAACATCATTTATCTAACACATATCATTTATCATCATAATTCATAATTACGTCCATGTCCTTATCAATATTCACTTATTCAATAATTCAATTATCAAAATCAATAATTATGAAAATACCCTCAGTATCTCTGTATATGCATCTAGACTCATGTACCTAGACTCAATTTTCCTACTCCATGGAGCTAAAACTCGTGTCGGAAAAGAGTGATCGAAAAGAATCATGTCCGCACAACATGCCTCGGACCACGTGCTCATTCTCTTTGCTCATTTATCATTTGCTCATTTAGCATTTGCACATCTAGCATATGCATCACGCTTTTATCGATCTCGATTATGGATAGTGTCTCGGTCCGGATCATCGGTGTGTTGCATCGGTCTAACCTACGGTACGAAGCTTTATTCTCTCGTCCATTGTAGGCAACCCGCACCCCGATGCCCCCAAGGTCAACGAGTGACCTACACTACGCACATCGCACCCACTCGGGAGGTGTGTTCTCCTTCTTTCGACAATCGCCTTATTCACCCATCGGACTTTTTCAATGCACATTTAAATGCACCTTTCTCAGCTTCAATTCATTCTCTCATCTTCTCAATTCAATTTTCTTTATCTCATATTCGGGGTCCTCATATAGGCCCAACAATATTATTACTGTAATTTTATCGCGAAACCATATTTTTCGCATTTTCTCAAATCACGTAAAATACTCTTCACACGTTTTAAATCAAGAATACTAGTTTCCTCAGTTAACACCAAAACTCAACTTCATTTTTCATATTTGCATAATAACTCCTCAAAACATAATATTTGTATTATAATCCTCATCCAAATAATATTTTCACAACAGTCCCTCATAAAAGTCACATTTACGAAATAGTCCCTTGAAAAATTCATATTTTATGAAACCATCCCTCATAAAATTCATATTTACAAAATAGTCCTTCAAAAATTCATATTTTACGAAATCATCCCTCATAAAATTTATATTTACAAAATAGTCCCTCAAAGATTCATATTTACAAAATAGTTTTTCATAAAATTCCTTTTTACGAAATAATCTTTCATAAAATTCATAATTTACAACATAGTCTCTCATAAAAATCCTATTGACAAAATAGTCCTTCATAAAATCACATTTACGAAATAGTTTCTCATACAAATTATATTTATGAAATAGTCCCTAAAAAACCATATTTACTAAATAGTCCCTTATAAAAATCATATTTACAATATAACCATTCAAAAATCAATAGTTACAACATGTCCCCATTAAACACAAAAATTACAATATTGCTCCTATAAAATCATAATCTGTATTGTTTCTCCAAAATCATTTCATCTTGTCAGTATTCGACTCTTCCAAATTCAATTCCTTTTCTTTCAAATTCTAAATTCTCGTTTAATCCATCATATTATTCACATCCTAATTTACACATACACTTACATGCATTCAGTTTCATACATACCAATATTTATCAAAACAATAAACATATTATCACACATGCAATCATAATTTCAAAGCCATAAACACCACAATCACAAACATAAAATCACCAAAGAACACAATCACAACTAAAGAAGTAATTAAACAATAAGTGAATAAACCCTTAGGAGTTTTTCACCGACACAACCATCTCCACACCACCAAAACTTGGTTGGTGAGGTTAAATCTCCTCTTACCTCTTGAAGAACCTCCAAAGCTTCTTGTATGTCTCCTTCAAGCAAACTCCCTCCACCAAGAGCTTCTTGGAAACCAAAGAAAACATGCAATATTAATACCTAAGGCTCTAAACTAAAATAATCATGGATTAAAATCATGATTAGAACTTTGAAATGAAGAGAAATATGAAGATTAAAGAATCCTACCTTCAAGACTTCAAACTTGAGCTTTAAAGAACAAGATAAAAAAATAGATGATTTAGGCTTAGGTTTTTAACTACAAAATGTCTTGAAATGAAGTAGGAAAGCAAGAAATAAGGTAGTTTAGAATTATAGAAGAGTGATTGATGAAAAGTGGGTGGAAGGCCGTGAGGTTGGAGAAGAAAAGAAGGAGGAAATCTGAGAACTTTTGCTATTTGGAGAATTTTGAAGAAAAATGAAGAATTTGACTATGCATGGTCGTAAACCATCTTGAGAGAAAATGGAGTGAAGTCTTTGGGTGAGAGAAGGTGAATTTGTGAGGATGAAATGGAGAGAAAAGGAAGAAAATGCTGCTCAGGTTCGTGGGATTTGAGAGAAAAGATGAATGCTTTTTGATGAGAGAGAAAATGTAATTTATGAGAGTGAAAATATGAGGCGGTTGCCGTGGGATAAGTATAGGAAAAATTAGGATTTACTTGAAGTAAAATATCTTATTCTGAATGCACGTGGCTGATGTCATTTATTTGACTTTCAAGGTTATTGGTTTGTTCAAGAACCTTGTAGAACCTCCTTCAAACTGCTACGTGGCCGACGTAGAACCCCTCCAAATTGCTGCATGAACGTGAGTTTCCAAGGAAATTTTTGACAAAAAATGACATAACAACATTCTGTAGATGGGAGAACATCATTTCCCCAAGAATGGTTAAAATCAAGTGTTGTCGGATGAGAACTTTGTCGAATGGTGATTCTGTCAAACGAAAATGAAAGGCTGTCGGATGAACTTGAAAAGGTCAACAAATATCCTAATTCGTCGGACAGGTGTTGATGTTGAAGAAATCTTCCAATTGTCGAGTCGACGAAATATTATATGGTCAGAAGATCAAATTCGACGGATTTTGACATTAGAGAAGTTTTTCTACTAAAATCAGGAATTCTTACTCGACGGTCGTTAGCACCATAATTCGACGAACATTATCATTCAAATTCGACGGACATTGGTATTCCCACTCGACGGAAATTGACATTCTAACTCAACAGACATGAGCATCCTCACTCGACGAATATTGACATTTTCACTTAACTGATACTAGCATCTCACTCGACAGATTTTAACTTGGTACCTAATAATTAAAAGATCCAATTCGACGGATTTTAACATGGTACCAAATAGTAAAAAGATGAAATTCAACGTATTTGGATAGAAGTCCAAATTCGATTGATATGACATTGTCTTAAATGATCAGAGGATCAAATTCGACAGATATTAACATTGTCCTAAATGGTCTGAAGATAAAATTCGACGATAAGTATTTGTCCAACAATGAGCAACCTTCGACATAAAATAGTGTTCGACCACGAATAGTAGTACTATTTATGATCAGTTAGGTCGATTACATAGCAGTCATCTTCATTTTGATTTACAAAATCATCCAACAAGATTGAGGGAAAAGGAGAACCATATTATTCTTTAACTGATTCTTTGCTAACAGAACGTCCATCGCTTTGTCGAATCTGAGGACTTTTCCCATGTTTTGAATAGATGGTCTTCTGTCGGAATAGATGGTCTTTGTCGGAATAGATGGTCTTTTTCGGAAGAGACAGCCATAACAGCCAAAATCTTTGATTTCTGATTCAAGAATTGAGAATCAGTTTCATCCAATCTTGAGGTATTTTGGGTTTTGTCGAACTACCGATTGATGTTGTCGGGAAAATGCTCTGAAGTGTCGAATTCAACTCACTATTTAACTTATGCTTGCATTCAGTAATTAAATCCGATGGGATCAAAATGTTAGGAAAATTTCTTCAAGTGTTTGGATCTTGTCCAAATTCTGTCAATGTCAAGACCTTCAAAAATCTTGGATTGTCGAATGAGTTACGTGAGATTGATCTTTTGGATCCCTATAAGGCTTGAGAAAGACCGAGTCTATCGACAGGAGTATATTCATAAAACCATCGAGCTTTGTTTGTCGGAATAGGCTTGAAATGAAGTCAGTATCGACAAGAATCTATTCTCAAAAGAAATTGTCGAATTCGGTTTGTCGAAACAGGTTTTGAAATGAAAACCATTTGGGAAAATGTTGAGGAACTTCATGTCGGATTGGGATTTCCAATTTTGGTCGAATTAGAATTCCGAAATTTGGTCGAATGGGAATTCCATAATTTTGGTCGGTTGAGTATAATGGCAAATTATACTATACCTAGGGTCAAAATAATTCATAGCAATAACAAATATGCATCAAGCAACATACATTTATCAAAAATAGAATTATTTTACAGATAAATTCTAAAAATTAATAGATTCTTTTCTGTGTTACTCAAATTCGGGTTAAGTAAGATCCCCCGTCTCTAAATAATCAAACAAGAATTTCCCCGGCCCGAAAATTATTATTTTCTTGACCAGAGCAAATCACACGAATAATCACAAATAGTATCGAATAATCAAATTATTTTTATAATGCACGTAAAAACACAAAGTAGTGTAATTCTCACACACTCTTGCAACATAGTCTAAAATTTAGGGTGTTACAACTCTCCCCCTCTAAAATAAGTTTCGTCCTCGAAACTTGACACACTTAAAATAAAAATGGATACTACTCTCTTATCTTATCTTCTAATTCCCATGTTGCTTCACCACGTATATTGTTCCAAACCACTGTAACCAATGCGATTTCATTATCTCGAAGTTACTTTGTCCTTTGATCTTCAATCTTGACTAGAAACGTCTCGTAGGTTGAATTTTCCTTCATTTGTACGATGTCCAACAGAGTATTCGATACGATCTAATAAACTTCGGAGTGAGTTTCCTCGACTTAATCTCTTGTCCATCTCTTGTCATAGGGGTCACACGTAGAGACACATGGTCACCTTCTTCAAATTCAAGCGGTCTTCGTCTTTTATCTTCATAACTCTTTTGTCGGGTCTGAATTGTCCTTATTTTGCCTTAGATCGTCTTTACTTTCTCAGTAGTTTGCTTTGCACAATTTCTCGGTCCTACCTCACGTACTTTCAACATCATGATGCTAACACAATGATGTTCTACATCGTCACCCATACAATGCCTCATAGGGTAGGTACCCTATATTCGAACAAAAACTATTGTTGTATGTGAATTCTATCAATGGTAGAAATTCACCCCAACAACCAGCTTATTCTAGAATACAAGCTCTCAACAAATCCTTTGAAAATTCTATCTACCGTCTTTTCCTTATATCCTAGCCCCTCTTGATTGTACAGGTACTTCAAACCCTTGAAATTATGGTAGACTTTATAGGAAAGAACATATCTTCAAATTTTCGTGACAAAACAACTATCGCATATTCTAAAATGTAAATCGAATGATTCTTCTCATGTACGTTCCACTGCCTTGAAGTATACGTCACCATCTTTCTATTTTATCTTAACACTCAATCTAAATTCACAAGTTGAACTTCTAACAGAACTTGCATTCGACTAGTTTTACGCATAACTCTTTCTTAATTGAGATACATGAAAGACACTTTGAAAGTCATAAGGAAAAATAATAAGACTATTCAATAGGTTACTAGATTAGTCCAACAAGAATTTGAAATGGTCTAATAGATTTCGAAATGAACATAGTCCAAAAATTTTAGAAATGAACTTTCTGGATTCAAATCCAAAAATCTCATGTCAAGAAAACACTAAGGTTACCTTGTATCAATCTAGTAGGATATGGTTGGAAAATAACCAATCCATTTATAAAGTCAGATTCTCAAATAGATGTAATTTTAGATAAACAAATCAAATCAACAGAAAAAATTTTATATTCAATAGGTATAGGATAAAGTTAGAAAACTTGAGTATAAACAACAAGTTTAACAAGAAGAGTAGAAATACTCTGATCACACTATAACGAAGACATGGATAAGTCAAATTGATTTACTCAGTCTATTTGAAAAAGAAATAGACAAACCAGATCAACAGAAAAGTTTCAAACTCCAATAATAATAGGGTAGTTTCAGACAGACTCGAGTAGTAATAACAAGTTTAGAAGTTGAAGTAGTATTATGAAAAGAACAAAACACAGATAACCTAAAAAGATTTTACACAGTCACAGATCACAAAAGACTGGGTTACCTTACGCATTATACAATACATTTTTAAGATTACCCTCTATGGCACAATTTCCTCGCTCGTTAAGTGTTGTATTTGAACGTTCTCACTACACTCTTTGCACCGGCTCTTTCTTCTTCTTGAGATTTTGAAATACGTGTATCACTAATGGAAAGTTCCATCTTCAATTGATCACAATCTCCGGAGAAATGTCCAGGCTCCCCACATCGATAACAAATAACCCTTTTATGCTGACAATCTTTGGTAAGATGATTTTTTTTCCACACTTGAAACATTTCAGTGATGATGCCACAGTCTGACCAAAATTGTTGCCACTAGTACTCCCCCTCTTTGCTCGTTGTTGCTTCCCCAATGGTCGTGCATACGACTTTTGCTGAACACGATCGACTTTACGCTTCCTCCCATCTTGGATTATCGAAGGTTCTAAGTTACAGCTTCTCACATTCGATGGCTGTTCCAATCCTAGTACGCTATGAAGTTTGATTATCAGTTCCTGTTGCTGAGTGATCATCCGTCTCTATTGTACTGCTACTTCAATCATCTTTTGCATTACACTTCTAGCTGCAGCTATACGATCTTCATCACGTCTCGCATCTACATGCTCATGTTCGCTACGTTCCATTATCTTTCTTCAAAGATAAATAAAATCAAAACACGACGAACTAAATGTAATATTTCACATAACATCGTCTCCTTTCGAAACCAAAACATATCTCTCGTATTCAACATCGAGATTCACACAAAGACAAACAAGACAAACCTACCCACAAACCCAAAAGACTCTAACTTGGGCTCTGATACCACCTAATGTAACACCCTCCTTAGGGCGTCACACTTCGTGTTACTCAATTATCATATCGCCCCTTCGTTATGAAATCGTGCTTGTAATATAAATACGAGTTGTAAAATTTCTTGGTGATAGTAAGATAAACTTAGCGGAAATTAAAACATTACAGCATCATTACAATAAAATTTTACATTATATATACATAAGTCGTAGTACTGTCACACTTTAATATTTACAAATTGGACCCTAAAAATATTCACACATTAATTAAATTACATAATGCCCAAGTAACTCTAAACATGCAGAACCCTCAAACGGGTCCTCCTCAGACTCCTCAACAGGGAGGAATCCAACTTGACACAAAATATACAATACTAACCGTACCAGGAGTACAGTAGTAAGCTCCCTATTACTGTTTATGTGAGAAATACATTTTCCAGCAAGCTCGACGCACTATGCCTCCGGTTCCCATAAACCTTACGAAAACTCAACATCTCCATCTCTTTAGAACTCAACTTCCTTCTCGAAAATCTGATCTTCCTTGCGTTCTCACTCAACGTCTTGCTCAATCTCTTTACAATTATAAATACAATACAGAAATAGACAGACAAAGAGGTGAGATCACCTACGCCAATACCAAGATGGTAGCAATGAAGATAAACACATACAAATTCTCATACCATACATCATACATAATTACAATTATATCATCAATATCATTTATCTAACACACGTCATATCTCATATCAACACATCATACATAATTACAATATGCTACCAACATCATTTATCTAACACATATCATTTATCATCATAATTCATAATTACGTCCATGTCCTTATCAATATTCACTTATTCAATAATTCAGTTATCAAAATCAATAATTATGAAAATACCCTCGATCTCTCGTATATGCATCTAGACTCATGTACCTAGACTCAATTTTCCTACTCCATGGAGCTAAAACTCGGTCGGAAAGAGTGATCGAAAAGAATCTGCTCGCACAACATGCCTCGGACCACGTGCTCATTCTCTTTGCTCATTTATCATTTGCTCATTTAGCATTTGCACATCTAGCATATGCATCACGCTTTTTATCGATCTCGATTATGGATAGTGTCTCGGTCCGGATCATCGGTGTGTTGCATCGGTCTAACCTACGGTACGTGCTTTATTCTCTCGTCCATTGTAGGCAACCCGCACCCCGATGCCCCCAAGGTCAACGAGTGACCTACACTACGCACATCGCACCCACTCGGAGGTGTGTTCTTTCCTTCTTTCGACAATCGGTCTTATTCACCCCATCGGACTTTTTCAATGCACATTTAAATGCACCTTTCTCGCTTCATTCATTCTCTCATCTTCTCAATTCAATTTTCTTTATCTCATATTCGGGGTCCTCATATAGGCCCAACAATATTATTATCTTGTAATTTTATCGCGAAACCATATTTTTCGCATTTTCTCAAATCACGTATCAATTTTTCATCAAATCACGTAAAATACTCTTCACACGTTTTAAATCAAGAATACTAGTTTCCTCGCTTAACACCAAAACTCAACTTCATTTTTCATATTTGCATAATAACTCCTCAAAACATAATATTTGTATTATAATCCTCATCCAAATAATATTTTCACAACAATCCCTCATAAAAGTCACATTTACGAAATAGTCCCTTGAAAAATTCATATTTTATGAAACCATCCCTCATAAAATTCATATTTACAAAATAGTCCTTCAAAAATTCATATTTTACGAAATCATCCCTCATAAAAATTTATATTTACAAAATAGTCCCTCAAAGATTCATATTTACAAAATAGTTTTTCATAAAATTCATTTTTACGAAATAATCTTTCATAAAATTCATAATTTACAACATAGTCTCTCATAAAAATCCTATTGACAAAATAGTCCTTCATAAAATCACATTTACGAAATAGTTTCTCATACAAATTATATTTATAAAATAGTCCCTCAAAAACCATATTTACTAAATAGTCCCTTATAAAAATCATATTTACAATATAACCATTCAAAAATCAATAGTTACAACATGTCCCCATTAAACACAAAAATTACAATATTGCTCCTATAAAATCATAATCTGTATTGTTTCTCCAAAATCATTTCATCTTGTTGTATTCGACTCTTCCAAATTCAATTCCTTTTCTTTCAAATTCTAAATTCTCAGTTTAATCCATCATATTATTCACATCCTAATTTACACATACACTTACATGCATTCAGCCATACATACCAATATTTATCAAAACAATAAACATATTATCACACATGCAATCATAATTTCAAAGCCATAAACACCACAATCACAAACATAAAATCACCAACAACACAATCACAACTAAAGAAGTAATTAAACAATAAGTGAATAAACCCTTAGGAGTTTTTCACCTAGACACAACCATCTCCACACCACCAAAACTTGGTTGGTGAGGTTAAATCTCCTCTTACCTCTTGAAGAACCTCCAAAGCTTCTTGTATGTCTCCTTCAAGCAAACTCCCTCCACCAAGAGCTTCTTGGAAACCAAAGAAAACATGCAATATTAATACCTAAGGCTCTAAACTAAAATAATCATGGATTAAAATCATGATTAGAACTTTGAAATGAAGAGAAATATGAAGATTAAAGAATCCTACCTTCAAGACTTCAAACTTGAGCTTTAAAGAACAAGATAAAAAAATAGATGATTTAGGCTTAGGTTTTTAACTACAAAATGTCTTGAAATGAAGTAGGAAAGCAAGAAATAAGGTAGTTTAGAATTATAGAAGAGTGATTGATGAAAAGTGGGTGGAAGGCCGTGAGGTTGGAGAAGAAAAGAAGGAGGAAATCTGAGAACTTTTGCTATTTGGAGAATTTTGAAGAAAAATGAAGAATTTGACTATGCATGGTCGTAAACCATCTTGAGAGAAAATGGAGTGAAGTCTTTGGGTGAGAGAAGGTGAATTTGTGAGGATGAAATGGAGAGAAAAGGAAGAAAATGCTGCTCAGGATAGTGGGATTTGAGAGAAAAGATGAATGCTTTTTGATGAGAGAGAAAATATAATTTATGAGAGTGAAAATATGAGGCGGTTGCCGTGGGATAAGTATAGGAAAAATTAGGATTTACTTGAAGTAAAATATCTTATTCTGAATGCACGTGGCTGATGTCATTTATTTGACTTTCAAGGTTATTGGATTGTTCAAGAACCTTGTAGAACCTCCTTAAAACTGCTACGTGGCCGACGTAGAACCCCTCCAAATTGCTGCATGAACGTAAGTTTCCAAGGAAATTTTTGATGAAAAATGACATAACAACATTCTGTAGATGGGAGAACATCATTTCCCCAAGAATGGTTAAAATCAAGTGTTGTCGGATGAGAACTTTGTCGAATGGTGATTCTGTCAAACGAAAATGAAAGGCTGTCGGATGAACTTGAAAAGGTCAACAAATATCCTAATTCGTCGGACAGGTGTTGATGTTGAAGAAATCTTCCAATTGTCGAGTCGACGAAATATTATATGGTCAGAAGATCAAATTCGACGGATTTTGACATTAGAGAAGTTTTTCTTATGAAATCAGGAATTCTTACTCGACAGTCGTTAGCACCATAATTCGACGAACATTATCATTCAAATTCGTCGGACATTGGTATTCCCACTCGACGGAAATTGACATTCTAACTCAACAGACATGAGCATCCTCACTCGACGAATATTGACATTTTCACTTAACTGATACTAGCATCTCACTCGACAGATTTTAACTTGGTACCTAATAATTAAAAGATCCAATTCGACAGATTTTAACATGGTACCAAATAGTAAAAAGATGAAATTCGACGTATTTGGATAGAAGTCCAAATTCGATGGATATGACATATTCTTAAATGATCAGAGGATCAAATTCGACAGATATTAACATTGTCCTAAATGGTCTGAAGATAAAATTCGACGATAAGTGTTTGTCCAACAATGAGCAACCTTCGACATAAAATAGTGTTCGACCACGAATAGTAGTACTATTTATGATCAGTTAGGTCGATTACATAGCAGTCATCTTCATTTTGATTTACAAAATCGTCCGACAAGATTGAGGGAAAAGGAGAACCATATTGTTCTTTAACTGATTCTTTGCTAACAGAACGTCCATCGCTTTGTCGAATCTGAGGACTTCTCCCATGTTTTGAATAGATGGTCTTCTGTCGAAATAGATGGTCTTTGTCGGAATAGATGGTCTTTGTCGGAAGAGACAGCCATAACAGCCAAAATCTTTGATTTCTGATTCAAGAATTGAGAATCAGTTTCATCCAATCTTGAGGTATTTTGGGTTTTGTCGAACTACCGATTGATGTTGTCGGGAAAATGCTCTGAAGTGTCGAATTCAACTCACTATTTAACTTATGCTTGCATTCAGTAATTAAATCCGACGGGATCAAAATGTTAGGAAAAATTTCTTCAAGTGTTTGGATCTTGTCCAAATTCTGTCGATGTCAAGACCTTCAAAAATCTTGGATTGTCGAATGAGTTACGTGAGATTGATCTTTTGGATCCCTATAAGGCTTGAGAAAGACCGAGTCTATCGACAGGAGTATATTCATAAAATCGTTGAGCTTTGTTTGTCGGAATAGGCTTGAAATGAAGTCAGTATCGACAAGAATCTATTCTCAAAAGAAATTGTCAAATTCGGTTTGTCGAAACAGGTTTTGAAATGAAAACCATTTGGTAAAATGTTGAGGAACTTCTGTCGGATTGGGATTTCCAGAATTTTGGTCGAATTAGAATTCCAGAATTTTGGTCGAATTGGGAATTCCATAATTTTGGTCGGTTGAGTATAATGGCAAATTATACTATACCGGGTCAAAATAATTCATAGCAATAACAGCTATGCATCAAGCAACATACATTTATCAGTAAAATAGAATTATTTTACAGATAAATTCTAAAAATTAATAGATTCTTTTCTCTTTTACTCGATTCGGTTAAGTAAGATCCCCGTCTCTAAATAATCGACAAGAATTTCCCTACCCGAAAATTATTATTTTCTTGACCAGGAGCAAATCACACAGAATAATCACAAATAGTATCAGAATAATCAAATTATTTTTATAATGCACAGAAAACACAAAGTAGTGTAATTCTGTCAGCTCTTGCAACATAGTCTAAAAATTTGGGGTGTTACAATGACAGCCATCAATAGAAAGTAAGGAGAGATAGTCATAGCCACGAGGGAACCAACGACTGTCATAAATAGATTTTTGGAAAGAATGGGTAATAACCCACATCCACAACAAGAGAATGAAGCAGCAATCGATAAAAACTAGGGATTTCATGACCCTTTAGGGTTTAGGAAGAATGATCTTGCTAAGGTTGAGGAGTGGTTGAGAAAGTTGAAGAGACAAAAGGAATTCTGATAGATCCCCATTTGATGGGTTAGAAACGAATGCTCAGTTTAGGTGTGCGCCACCTATGGTTAGAGTGGAGAAGATGTTTGAGAACATCCAATCTAAACTTCTTGGAGCTTCTCAATTCCTCCTTTGCCTTATTCCCAATTGGAAATACTATGACATTCATGGTCCATGAAAGAAGAAGAATCTTGCTAATATGAGATCATTACTCAGTGCATAGCTCATACAAGGGTTAATGACCAATATCTTATTAATGTTTTGTTGAATATCAATGCCAAGCTTGGTGGGCTGAATTCATTGTTAGGTGTTGAATATTCTCCTTCTTTTCTTGTTGTTCCCATATTTTTCACCCTCATTCTAGGCATGGATGTGTCACATGGTTCTTCAGGACAGTCTGATATTCCTTTAATTGTAACGTGGTCAACGCTAGACTATGGCTTCAAAAATGTTAGTCAGAAAGACTGAAAGATGGTCAGATGATACCCAAGAGGTTTCTAGAAGTAGCAGAAGCCTAGATTACTGAGAAGATATTTAGAGTTGTTTTTATGGGTCACAGCCTAGGATAGATTATTTGATAAACCAGATAAGAGGGAATAGTAGTGTTCTCAAAGAATGACTTAAGGTCAGAGTACTATTAGAATAGAGTTCGAGACAAAATATTCTGAAGACTGTCCTTAGAACCAGATGTGAGCATAGGGTATCTGCGATCATCATTCTAGGCATGGATATGTCACATGGTTCTTCAGGACAGTCTAATATTCCTTCAATTATAACGTGGTCAACGCTAGACTGTGGCTTCGAAAATGTTAGTCAGAAAGACTGAAAGATGGTCAGATGATACCCAAGAGGTTGCTAGAAGTAGTAGAAGCCTAGATTACTTGGAAGATGTTTAAAGTTCTTTTTATAGGTCACAGCCTAGGATAGATGATTTGATAAATTAAATAAGAGGGAATAGTAGTGTTCTCAAAGAATGACTTAAGGTTAGAGTACTATTAGAACAGAGTTCGAGAGAAAATATTTTAAAGACTGTCCTTCGAACTATATGTGAGCATCGGTATCTACGATCCTCATGGACTTGATGAACAGGCTTTCTGAACTATATCTAGAATATATATATATATATATATATATATATATATATATATATATATATATATAGAGAGAGAGAGAGAGAGAGAGAGAGAGAGAGATAGGGAAAGAAGAAGAAGCGAAGAACAAACGAAAATGGAGAAAGAGAGAGGAAAAATGAAGATCAAACAAGATCAAGTTAGATTCAAGAAAGAATAGCTTCACAATGAGGTAGGGGGTTTCATTTCATTCTTTCTCTTTATCTTTTGATTTTGAAAATTTGATGAACTTTGACTTAAATGATGATTTTCATATTTGAAATAGAGTAAAGATGAAGTAAAGATTTTGTGTTTGATAATGATAGGGGAACATGGTTTTCTTGTTTGATTTCTTATGGACGTTGTCCATGGTTTGTGCCCAATTATTGGGGTAGAATTGTTGTGTTTTATTAATTGTAATGGTGATTCAAATTGTGATAGGAAGTATAGGTTAACTGCTGCCCTGTTTATAGTTGAGTTTTAAATGCATTTGAGTTTGAATTTGAAGCTTGATTGGTGGTTGTTTGCTAAGGCAGGATGATGCCCAAATTGAACTAGAATTTTGTTACTTTAAATATGTTAAATAGTGACTTGAAATAGTTGGAAGTATCAAGGCAGAATGCTGCCTTATTGTGACAGAAAATTTGTTGATAATGTGCATGATAAGTTGGCTTGAAAAGTGGTTGGAACTCAAGGTTGAAGTCTGCCCTATTTGTCATGCATAGTCAATAAGCTTTGATTGAGAATGCAAAGAATAAATTACATATAACTGTCATAATTGTTTGTTGAGTAATTTAAGATAGATTCAAAGCAATTCTTGGTTGTGACTTACTTAAAACAATGATACATGATATATGATTAAGATTTAATTATCTTTCTATTACTAAGAATTGTTAGATGTTAATGATACATCATGAATTTGATTGTGAAAGGATTATATATCCAAAAACATTTAAGAATTTATAATATGATTGGATTGGTTCAAATGAGATTGAACAATGATTGATTGAATACCCATGACGAGAATGATTAAATTATGCATTATATTACATATTTGACAATTTGATGATCAAAGAGATTTGATAAAATGATTTGATTTTCATGGGTATCCCTTTGTGGAACTAGGTTGATTTGGATATGCCTTGTACTAGGGTAAGTTTTGGATAATGGTAAAAGAGAATTTGAGAATCTCTCTATACCAGAGTAATTGAGGTTGAGGAAGACCTCCCTCTTTACCCATGCTTCCCTAGACATCAAGTGGTAGAGGAAGACCTCTTTACTTGGGTTATCCTAAATTCAAGATAGTGGCAAAGCAGATTTATTGGGAATTACAGATATATCACGCAGGGGAAACATAGGATTCCCACCAAGGATCCATGTGAAAAATCATAATCTGAGTTTTAAAATAATTACCTCTTGAAGCATGATCAAAAGGAAATGACGTGAATCACCAACACCATAATAGAAACAATGTCTCTACGGTATCACCACGAACAGACTCACGAATATCCAACGTCCGCAAAGAGGAGCCTCACGTCTCTCACATAGTGCTAACTGCGAAGAGTAGAGAAGAAACCTATCGCTCTCTCACTCAGTTTTCTGTAGGTGCAACCAGGGTTCTGTAATATGTGTGTCTTAGCAACTCCTTAGCAGTACTATTTATATTAGTGTCTGCCTTAAGTGAGTGTGAGCAGCAGCAAGGTAAGCTGTGCAACCCTAGACTCATCTGTTATGAGTCTGGCCCTTATTTGAATCCGAGTCCTACTTGGATTTATTGCTCTAATTTTAGTCTGCTCTATGTGTGTGACCCTAAAGGTTCTCATTACGTTGGCAGTAATATTAAAATCTCATTTTAATATTACAAGCAGTGAGCGATATATAGCAACACATTGCTGCTACCCAATTAATAAGAATGTCAGTGATTTGACATAACCTTTCCGTGACCAATGTTTCCGTGTCGTTTAGTCCCTTTGTCAAGGTATCTAGATTAAACATAAGGCATGGAATGCATCACCCTTGTATAGTCCAATCATTCGTTTCCTGATACTCGAGTAGACTTTGTAACAACAAATGAAATCAGTATCTCATATTGACTTATTTGAGTATGACCATGCATTTCATAATCTCACTCAATTTGGGGGCCCGAAGATATCGCTCCTGTTATGTAGGAGTGACAAATCTCATCTAAGTCACTCACATCCCTCTGCATGATTTGCAGTATGTCCAATAACCAACTTTATAATCACCTTGTTACATATGACGTTTGATGGTATTAAAACACACAACTCCTCATGTAGGAATCGTAGTGATTTCAGGTCAAAGGACCATAGACACCATTGTCACTGTGAGAATCACTTATGACAGTCACGTATCGATCCATGTAGCGTTCTCATGGCGGGTTAGTCTAGTACATAATTGCTCTAATATGTACCCATGTGAAGACTTGATATCTCATATCCATGATCCGTGAGATGTGGTCATCAGTCTATGCACGTACTAGTCTCAATGCATTATTATTGTCCTAGTTAACAATAATACTTAACTAGGGACATTTAAGAATCGTGTTCTAACCAAAAGGATCTCACGATCAAGTCATCCACTTGATATCCTATGGTATCAAACTTATTATTGTAATGACTTTATTATGTTTATTAAAAAAAACATAATAAATGAAATGCCTCATATATTAAAATAGCATAATAGAATATATGTAAATACAGAAAAATGTATTAGCCTTTAGGGCATACACCAATAATCTCCCACTTGCACTAGAGCCAATCAAGCATATGTCTAATGCCTAAAGACCTAATGTGACCCTCATGCTTCTGCTATGCAAGAGGCTTCGTCAGTGGATCAATAATGTTAGCATCTGTTGGTACTTTGCATATCTTCACATCTCCTTTATCGATGATCTTTGGAATGAGATAGAAGTGCCTAAGTATATGTTTGGATCACTGGTGAGATCTAGGCTCCTTAGCTTGTGCAATGGCTCCATTATTATCACAATAGAGGTCTACTAGGTCCACAATGCTAGGAATAGTGACAAGTTCAGCAATGAACTTCCTGATCCAAACGGGCTCCTTTGCTACATTGGAGGTAGTAATATACTCAGCCTCTGTGGTAGAATTGGCGACTGTCTCCTGCTTTGAACTCTTCCAGCTCACAGCCCCACCATTTAGGCAAAAAATATAACTCGATTGCGATCTGGAGTCGTCCTTATCAGTTTCGAAGCTAGCATCAGTGTAACCCTTTACAACTAGCTCTTCCTCGGCTCCATATACCAAGAACGAATCCCTAGTCCTTCTTAAGTACTTAAGGATGTTCTTGAAAGTAGTCCAGTGACTCTCACCGAGATCAGACTGGTACCTACTTATCATGCTCAAAGCATACGAGATGTGTGGTGGAGTACATAACATGGCATACATGATAGATCTAATTATAGATGCATATGGAATCTCGCTCATGTGATCCCTCTCATCCTGGGTGGAAGGGGATTGAGCCTTAGATAGACTTACACCATGTGACATAGGCAAAAATCCTTTCTTTGATTCATGCATATTAAATCGTCTTAACACTTTGTCTATATATGTACTCTGACTTAGGCTAAGCAGTCTCAATGATCTATCTCTATAGATCCTGATACCTAACACATAGGTGGCTTCGCCCAAGTCCTTTATAGAGAAGTAGTTCCCTAACCAAGTCTTTATGGACTGTAGGGTAGGGATGTCATTTTTGATAAGTAGTATGTCATCTACATACAATACCAAAAAGACAACAGTGCTCCCACTAACCTTCTTGTAGACACAAGATTCTTCTTCATTCTTGATGAAACCAAACTATTTTATTGTATCATCAAAACGAAGATTCCAGCTTTTGGAAGCTTGCTTCAATTCATAAATAGATCATTGCAACTTGCACACCTTTCCAGCATCCTTTGGAGTGGCAAAACCCTCAGGTTGTGTCATGTACACACCCTCGAGAAGATTTTCATTAAGTAAAGCAATTTTGATATCCATTTGCCAGATTTCATAATCATGGTATGGTGCAATAGCAAGTAAGGTCTGAACAGATTTAAGCATCGCAACTGGGGGGAAAATCTCATCATAGTCTACACCATGAATTTGTTTGAAACTTTAGCCACCAATCGCGCCTTAAAGGTATGCATTACCATCCATGTCAGTTTTCTTCTTAAAAACCCACTTGCACCCAATAGGTTTTACCCCTTCAGGTGGGTCAACCAAGGTCCATACCTGGTTGGCATACATAGAATCCATTTCAAATCTCACAGCCTTAAGTCATTTCTCATATTTTGGGCTAATAATGGCTTCCTGGTAAATTACAGGCTCATCTTGATCCATGAGCAATACATCACCTTGCTGGGTCATGAGAAATCCATATCTCTTTGATTGATGATGTATCTTGTTAGACCTACGTAGGTCTTGTGCTACAAGAGCAAGTTGTTGCTCCACAATATTTTGCGAAGGCTGCTCTATTTCCACCATTGGTTCACTACTGCCTTGTGAGACTTGAACTTCTTCAAGTTCTACTTTTCTCCCACTGGTTCTTTTAGAGATAAACTCCTTTTCTAGAAACACAGTTATCCGTGCGACAAACACTTTGCCCTTAGTAGGATTATAGAAATAGTATCCCTTGGTTTCCTTAGGATAACCTACAAAGAAGCATTTATCTGATTTGGGTCCAAGCTTATCGGAAACTTGATGTTTCACGTAAGCTTCGCAGTCCCAAATCTTCATGAAAGACATATTGGGCCGTCTCCCAGTCCATATCTCATATGGTGTCTTTTGAACCGTCTTAGATGGAACACAATTAAGTGTGAAAGCATCTATTAACAGAGCATGTCCCCAGAAGGAGCCTGGAAGGCCTGCATGACTCATCATGAATCGGACCATGTCCAACAAGGTCCGGTTCCTCCTTTCAAAGACACCATTCCATTGTGGTGTTCCTGGTGGAGTGAGTTGAGATATTATCCCACACTCTTTCAGATGATCATCAAACTGTTGGCTTAAGTATTCACCTCCTCGATCTAATTGAAGGATTTTAATACTCTTGCCAAGTTAGTTTTGTACTTCATGCTTGAACTCTTTGAACTTTTCAAAGGATTCTGATTTGTGCTTCATAAGATATAAAAATTCATATCTACTGAAATCATCAGTAAATGTAATGAAGTATTGAAAATCGCCTCTAGCCAGCGTGTTTAGTGGGCTATATACATCACTATGTATGAGGCCTAAAAGATCACTAGCCCTTTCACCTTGTCCAGTGAATGGGGCCTTTGCCATCTTCCCTAATAAACAAGATTCACATATCTCATATGATTTAAAATCAAATGAGTCCAAGAATCCATCTTTATAGAGTTTGGAGATGCGTTTCTCATTTATATGGCCCAAACGACAATGCTATAGAAAAGCTGGGTTCAGATCGTTTGATTTAAACCTCTTTGTATTTATGTTATAGACGGGTGTTTTGAGATCAAGGACATAAAGTCCATTACTCAATTGTGCACTGCCATAAAAAATATCATTCATATAAATAGAATAATATTTGTCCTTTATAATAAAAGAAAAACCTTTCTTGTCTAAACAAGAAAAATAAATGATATTCCTGCTAATAGCAAGCACAAAATAACAGTTCTGTAACTCTATTACAAGCCCAGTAAGCAAAGATAAAAAGTAAGTCCCTACAGCTAATGCAGCAACCTTTGCTCCATTTCCCACTCGTAGGTCGACTTCGCCTTTCGTCAATGGTCTACTGCTTTTTAGACCCTGCACATTTACACAAATGTGAGATCCACATCCAGTATCTAATACTCATGATGCAGAAGTAGAAAAATTGACTTCAATAACAAAAATACCTGAAGTGGAAGTCTCACTTCCCTTCTTTTTCTTGAGCTCCTCTAGGAACTTGGCACAGTTCCTCTTCCAATGTCCAGGTCCTAACCACAATGGAAGCATGTACCTTCCTTAGCCACTCCACCCACTGGTTTCAAGCCAGAAGTGCTAGGCTTGGACTTATCCTTGCCCTTGCCCTTCCAGTTGTCCTTGGGCTTTTTCTGCTGTTTCTTGCCCTTATTCTTTTGGACCATCATTATGGCTTTTCCTTTTTCTTTGTTAATGTTTTGCTCAGCAGTTCTCAACATGCCTAGTAGTTCTGGTAGTGATTTGTAAATCTCATTCATGTTGTAGTTCATGACAAATTGACTAAAACTTTTCGGCAACGATTGCAGGACTAAGTCAGTGGCTAACTCTTGCCCCAGAGGAAAACCAAATCTCTCTAGGTTTTCAATGTACCCAAATCATCTTAAGTATATGAGCACTAACAGGGTTTCTTTCTACTAGCTTGCACTAAAACAGTGCTTTAGAGACCTCGTATCTCTCATGCCTGGCCTGCTCTTGATAGAGCTTCTTAAGGTGTACGATCATATCATAGGCATCTATATTCTCATGTTGCTTTTGGAGCTCAGAGTTCATGGTAGCCAGCATAAGACATCCAATGTCCAAGGCATCATCTTGATGCTTCGTATAAGCATCCTTTTCAATTCTAGGGGCATTAGTAGCAGGTGGCTCAGGAATAGGTTGTTCTAGTACATACAACTTTTTATCTTGCTTGAGGACAATCCTCAAATTCCTGTACCAGTCTAGAAAATTCATTCCAAACAACTTGTCCTTCTAAATGATGGATTGCTGTGATAAGTTACTTGATGTGTTTGTTCCCATTGTAATCTATTAACAGAAACATACAAAATATAAGTATCATGTCATAAACATATTTAATGAGGTCTTTTAATTAAATATGCCTCCCACTATTCTATTCAAATCAATGACCCTCAGCATTGATTCAGAAAACCCCATTGAAAGATTTCTTAGTGGGCCAAGATCCATATTTCACCTAGTTTTGAGTCAGCTTTGGCTGATCACCCAAAATTCAGTTATTTAGGTAGGGAACACTTTCCAATTACATCACATGTAACTCTTGGATAGTTAGGTGAATAACACTTATTCAAATCCATCTAATGGACTAAAGCCTAACTCTATGCCTCTAAGCCTTCAATCCTATTAAAATAACCTAGTTAAGTCAGACCCAATGGTTAGTAGTTGGATATTACTCTTATCCTATCGCGTCTTACTAATATAGATAAAGGCATCCTGCTTTTACAGACTTGCACTTGATCGATACTAGTCTTGACGAGTGCCACACATTGGAAGGCATCACATAATGACTTAATATTTGCTTTGAAGGAATTTTTTTTTATAATTATTAGATCTCACCATTTATTAAACTGTTTATCATACCATAAACATTATCTATGCATCTCATACATATAAAGCATATAATAAAAGTGACATGGTTATGGCCCCCTAAGAGAGTAGCATTAACTAAGCCAGCTTCAATAAACGTCTCCTATCAACATCCTCACTTGATGCCGTCTTCTTGCCTCCACATCATAATTACATTATATAGAAACCTCTTTTACATTCGAGGGGAGTTAGGTGAGAAAAGAATGTACAATCAGATGTAGAGAGAAAGGCACGATACGCAGGTCGTATTTATAAAAAAAAAACCAAAATAGCATAAAAAGAGGACTAAGGCCATAACCATGCACCATGTATCACAAAGAACATATAAACTCAAAACAATAATACATTATTAATTTTGTGAGTCATAAAAGGATAGAAAATATCGCGCTTTCGAATAACAGACTACGCAGAGGTAGCACCCCGGTCAGCGGGCGAGGGTCAAGGGGAGGCCGGCCCTTGCGGGGTGCAGGGCAGCGCCCTGGCCTGAAAAATTGAACTGAAAACAAGAGGTGAATCTCTTGTACCTCCCTTGACGACTTGAACCCTAAACCGAAAATGCATGAACACTTCATGCGCCATGGGGAACCCTTGTGCCGCTATTCAACACTTGAACCCTTGCGCCTCCTTGACGGCTTGACATCAACACTTGATGCTAATGCTGCAAAATGGGAATAGGGTTTCCAAAACCCCTTGCGCTGCACCACTTATATAGAAACAAGGATTCCATAACCCTTGCTGCCGAAACCAAGAACAAGGTTTCCTGAATCCTTGCACCGCGCATTGAGAATAATGATTCCATAACGTTGTACGTATCACATACATACCAGAAAGCTTCTCAAAAATATACATCTTGATACAAAATGGTTTTCACAGAACTTATGAACATCTTCATGGTTTTTGAAAACAACATCACAGTTTTGCATACAACACATAAAACAGAATATGTTTTTGCAAAAGGGTTTCATTCGTTTTCTGAAATAACATATTAAAGATCATATATTTTATCAAAAAATAAGAATAGCAAACATGTTATCTCATGCAAAACAAAAATAGAAAATCGAATCATGATTTCGCAAGACACTCTGATACCACTGTTGGGAATTATGGATACATCATGTAGTGGAAAAATAGGATTCCCACCAAGGATCCATGCAAAAAGCCATAATCTGAGTTTTAAAACAATTACCTCTTGAAGCGTGATCAAAAGGAAGTGACATGAATCACTAACACCATAATAGAAATGATATCTCTGTGGTACCCACATGAATAGACTCACGAACGTTCAATGTCTGCAAAGAGGAGCGTCACGTCTCTCACACAGTGCTAGCTGTGAAGAGTAGAGAAGAAACCTGTCGCTCTCTCACTCACTTTTCTATAGGTGCGGCTAGGGTTCTGTAATATGTGTGTCTTAGCAGTCCATTAGTAGTACTATTTATAATAGTGACTGCCTTAAGTGAGTGTGAGCAGCAGCAAGGTAAGCTGTGTGCAACCCTAGACTCATCTGTTATGAGTCTGGCTCATATTTGAATCCAAGTCCAACTTAGATTTATTGCTCCAATTTTAGTTTACTCTATGTGTGTGACCTTGCAGGCTCTCATTACGTTGGTAGTAATATTACAATCCCTTTTTAATATTACAAGCAATGAGTGGTATTTAGTAACACATCGCTGCTACCCAAGTAATAAGAATGTTAGTGATTTGACATAACCTTTCCGTGACCAATGTTTTCATGCCGTTTAGTCACTTTGTCAAGATATCTAGATTGAACACAAGGCATGGAATGCGTCACCCTTGTATAGTCCAATCATTTGTTTCCTAATACTCGAGTAGACATTGTAACAACAAATGAAATCAATATCTCATATTGACTCATTTGAGCATGGCCATACATTTCGCAGTCTCACTCAATCAGGGCGCCCCAAGATATCGCTCCTGTTATGTAGGAGTGATAAATCCCATCTAGGTCACTCACATCCCTCTGCATGATTCGCGGTATATCCAATAACTAACTTTATAATCACCTTGTTACAAATGACATTTGATGGTATTAAAACACACAACTCCTCATGTAAGAATCGTAGTGATTTTAGGTCAAAGGACTATAGACCCCATTGTCACTATGAGAATCACTTATGACACTCATGTAACAATCCATGTAGCGTTCTCATGGCGGGTCAGTCTAGTACATAATTACTCTAATATGTACCCATGTGAAGACTTGATATCTCATATCCATGACCTATGAGATATTGTCATCAGTCTATGCACATACTAGTCTCAATGCATTATTGTTGTCATAGTTGACAATAATACTTGACTAGGGACATTTAAGAATAGTGTTCTAACCAAAAGGATCTCACGATCAAGTCATCCACTTGATGTCATATGGCATCAAACTTACTATTCTAAGGACTTTATTATGTTTATTTGAAAGAACACAATAAATGAAATGTCTCATATATTAAAATAGCATAATAGAATGTATATAAATACAAACAAATATATTAGCCTCTAGGGCATCCACCAACAAGATCAAACTTCCCCTATCTTTGATGATCGATAGTGTGAGGACGGATGATTTCCTCCCTATCAAAAATGAGGATAGACAATTCCCTCATTGTTGTGGTTGATCGAGATTGATATGGCCTAATTACCCAGAGTAGTCTTGTGGGTGGCGTGATCGATCGCTACTAATAGGTTAAAGTGCACCAACATGAAAGCATGCTACTGCCACGTGATCAATATTGTGAGGATGGATAATTCTCTCTATACCATTTGATTTGAGATGACACATGTGTCTTGATGATTTGAGACATGATAGATATTTGTTTTAAAATAATCATGAGATTTCTTAATATGTTTTGAAGATTTAAAAATATGAGATTTGATTATATGATTTCTGATTTAATGATTTGAGTCTTAACGACCTTGGATATGTGGATTCGAAACATTAGACTTTTATGATGTGATTGATGATTTTCAAGATAAGAGATTTAATGATATTTTGATGATTTGAAAATATGAATTCAAATAACATAAATTGTGATTGAATGATATGAGATTTTAAAGATTTGGTTTACGATGTGATTTTGATTATTATAAATGATTTTTATAATCAAATGAACCTCTGTTTCGGGAAGAGGAAGGACCCGATTTGGCCTTAGCCACTTTCCTAGATTGATAGTGATTATTTTTCAAAGAAATGATTTTCCCTGAAATAGTTAGAATTATTGTGATGACACGATTTTTTTTATAAACTACTGAGAATTTTATGATTCTCACCCCCTACTTTCTATGATTTTCATGATAATTCTAGGAAGGATCTATAGCTGACAAGCAAGATGAAGAAAGATGGAGCCTAAGAATGGAGAGATAGTTAGTTTCTTTGTTTTAGGTTTTTGAACAATGAGGTGATATACTACGTTATGTTTAGCGATGTATAATTTGTATATGATTCATTTCATGCTATATGAATAATATGTTTTCGCTAAAGGCTCATATTTTTGTATATTATTAAATTATTTATTTGAAAAATCATGGATATACATAAGTAATGTACCAAATTCTAATTACTAATGCGTAAACCGAATACGTAATTAGTGTTAGTCTTTGGGATGTTACACCCAGCACCTGGCGCCTAATCACCATACTTGCAGCATCATGAAAAACTAGTTATGGGCTGTAGGCGCCAAGGCGCCAGACCTACTGCTTCTTGCTAAACTAGTTATGGTCAGTGGGAGCCTAGGTGCCCAACTTTGGCGCCTAGGTGCAAGTGCACCAAAAACAATTTTTTTGTTTCTCTGGTTTGCAAACTCGATTCCAAACCTCAAATCATGGGTTCTATGTGATTTTCAACCATAAACATGGTTTCTAAACATATTATAGCTCTCATGTACTTTCTCAATTCCAAAGAACATGAGTTCAGGAATAAAGACTCAACCTCTAATACCCATATCTCAAATTCATCCTCAAAAGTTCATTTGGACTTCTCTAAGTTCACAACTCATAAATATACATAGAATAAGTCATAAACAACCATTTCAATAATTGAAGACAAGATTCAACATGTAGAAACTATTGAATCCTTCTTAAACCCATTTCCACTAACCTAACCATGCACCAAGCATGAAGAAGTAGATAGAGAAAAAGATAAGCTGAAACATACACCTCTACCTCAACTCTATGAAGACGAAGTCAAGTTTTCCTCTTGATGTTCTTATTCCTCTTTGATCCTTCTTCCTTTTCCTTTATTTCCCCTTCTTCCTCCTCTGTTTCTTCTCCTCTGTTCTTTCCTTCCCTTTCTCTATTTTTTTGCAACCTTTTACATGAGAAAAGAGAGAATAACGGGGTGAAAAGTAAAGGAAAACGACTGAAAAGAGAAGGGATAGGAACATGAGTTATAAAGCAAAATAAGATATTTTGTTGAAATTCTATATCTCTTAAGAATACTTTGATCTCACAAATCTAAGTTTCCTAAGTTTTATAGATATTATAGAAATTCCTAAAATTCATAACAAATCCTATTTCCATTATTTCATAAACTTCCATATATCTGCTAAGTCAATCCGATATTAAAACACTCACTTAGTGTACTTAAAAATACCAAACTAACTCAGTTTATCCTCTAACTTTAACTACATCACATTCCACACATTTGTGACCTAGAAACAAATTCTCCACATTTATTTCCTTTAACTAATCAGTTTATACTACTTTATGGGCTATTAACTATTATTTCTCACATTAAGTGTTATAGCAAAATAGCCTAACTAACTTGAAAAGGTCATCAAAGTTACTAGATAAGTCCTGCATGAGTTACTAAACTTCTATAACCATAAATAAGTCTAACTGATTAGAGAGGGTGTTTCATTCGTCAACAATAGCTTTATTTACTCTTTAAGTTCAATTTGAGAAACAAAAGTCATACGGTTACATGCATCTCTAAGAGAGTTTCGAGTAGTTACCCTTTTTGATACATCACCAATCACTTTGTCAAAAGGATGATATCTTGAAATCCTCAATTCCTTGGATAGATCCATGACTTGTGATGCCTCTTGTCTTAGGGGATCAACTTGTCTTTCTTTTTCTTACTTTGTTTTTTTCTCCCTGTCCTCCAAGTGTGTTTTGGCCAAACTTTCTACAACATCATTAACAAAATCCTTTCTCGGTCCATTTGGGTTAGTCTCGTCAAAAGCAACATATATGGACTCTTCTATGGTCATAGTTATTTTCTTATAAACTTTAAAAGCTTTACTATAACTAAAATAGCCAAGAAATATACCCTCATCCAATTTTGCATCAAAATTTCCTAAGTTATCCTTTTCATTCTTTAAAACAAAACACTTGCATCCAAAGATATAAAGGTGGGAGATATTTGGTTTGCTTCTTTTGTATAATTCATAGGAAGTTTTCTTTAAAATTAGCCTTATTAGTGCCCTATTCATTACATAACAAGTGGTACTTATTGCATCCGCCTAAAAATACTTAGGAAGGTTAGAATCATTGAGCATAGTTTTATCCATTTCTTCTAAAGATCTATTTTTTCTTTCTACAACTCCATTTTGTTATAGAGCTCTTAGGGCTGAAAAATTATACTTAATGTCATTTTCACTACAAAAGGTGTCAAACTCTTGATTTTCAAACTCACACCATGATCACTTCTAATAGATGCAATGTTAAAACTCTTTTCATTTTGAATAACTTTGACAAGTTTTCTAAAATATTGAAAAGCATTTTTATAAGATAAAAACAATGTTCATGTGAACCTAAAATAATCATTCATAATCACAAGTAAATAGTAATTCCCACCAAAGCTTATAGTTCTTAAGGGTCTAAAAATATCCATGTGCAAAAGTTGTAAAGGTTTAGAAGTTAAAACAATATTTTTTTGCTTTAAAAGAGACCTTTATTTGTTTTTCCTTTTGACATACAATCACATAACTTATCTTTTTCAAATTTGAGCTTAAGTAGTCTAATTACTAGCTCCCTAGAGACCAACTTATTCAAGTGATCCATATGAATGTGTGCAATTCTTCTATGCCAAAGCCATGAATAATCTTCTTTACTCATAGGACATCTTGCATCATTTAAGGATATATCATCACGACTAATCATGTATATGTTATTTACTCTATGATCAACAAACTTAACTTGCTTAGCGTATACTCTTTCAATTATGTAACAACTTGAATCAAATATCACTCTATTCCATTTGCCATATAATTGACTAATGCTAAGTAAGTTATAACATTCATGTCCTTCAATAGAGAAGGAAGGAATCTTACTAACTTTGCTAACACCAAGAATATTTCCTTTGTTGTTGTCTCCATAGGTTACATGTCCATGCTTCTCGGAGCTAAAAGAGGACGATGACCCCGCTAGGTTTTCTTCTGACATTCTCTTAGGGTTTGCATGTAAGCTTTCATGGTCGACGTCAATGTTGTTTGCCCTTGGGGCTTCCTAGCTAAGGCTGCATCACTTTCCCAACAAGTTCACTCTTTTGCCTTTGATCCTTCTATTACTTCTCTAATTCCTCAAAGAAAAACTTTTGCACAAGCATTAAAGAATGCATGTGATATTCCCTATAGTCAATTACCAAGACCTCGTTTGAAAGGAGAGGAGATTTCTATCAAGATCCCTGAAGAAGATTATAGGGCTGGTCTGGAAAGATGCAAGAATCATCTACATAGTAGATTAATCCTTTTGAAGGGTGACACCCTAATTAAAGCCGAAGACTTGAGAGCTAAGTTATCTGGTTTATGGAAACCTTTAGGTCAATGGAACATGATCCCTCTTGGGAAAGGTTACTATGAATTTGCTTTCTCCTCAGTTGATGATCTGCGAAGTGTGAGGGCTATTGGTTCATGGAATTTGAATCCTGGATTTTTGCCTCTATTTGCATGGACTCTTGATTTTAATCTAGCAAACCAAAGACAAACTAGTGTTCAATGTTGGGTCCGGTTTCTTGGTTTTGCTCAAGAATATTGAGTCCCAAAATTATTTTTGCCATTACTAGAAGCATTGGAATTCCTATTTGTTTAGATGAGGCTACAAGTAAACACACTTTTGGACACTTTACAAGAGTGTTGATTGATATTGATTTGAAAGGAATACTCAGAAACCAAGTTTTGGTTGAAAGAGAGGAATTTGCTTTTTTTATTGGAATTGAGTACGAGAGAGTGCCCAAATTTTGTCAATCTTGTCAACTTATTGGTCACTCTTTGAGTAATTGCAGAAAGGCATATATTGATAGTTAGAAACCTCAAGATTAGTCTGATCGTGTAATTAGAAAGTTCCCTGGAAAATCAAAGTTTGTCTATGTTCCAAAGGAAAAAGATGATGTTCATCTTATGGAGAAGGAGAGTGTGATTCCCAATGTTCCTTTTGAAGCTGATGTGATTAAGACTGCCTCAATTCAAGTTGTTGAAGACACCATGATGCACACTTTTTAATTGTCGCATTTTCAAATCCAAGTGCAGGTTATCTCAAGTAATAAATTTCTCAGGGAGTCCGAGGTCGATCCACAGGGAATTGTTGAAGATTAAAGTGAAGTAAATATTTTGTTACTACGATAAAAATTATTTACCTAGGTAAAAAGATCCGCTTTTGATAAATAAAGTAAAAGTAAGATTAATTCAATTTATAACTCAATTAGAATCCTCGCAACATGGAGGTTCCAATCGAAAAATACAACGTTAAAAGTTCATTAAAATAATATACGTAGTTATACTATGATTCCTTTAATTATTACTACCACTTGTAAATGGGTTAAAATATTCACTGTGCCAAAATCTTGTCTACAATAAATCAAGAACTCCTCTTTACAAGGATGGAGTATTCCCGTCTGTCACCCGGGATTTTAAATTATCAGAATCAAAATATAATACGTATAAAGAATACTAGAAAAATAAATCATTAAAACACAAGAAAGGAATAAATCTAACATTATTTTATTACCAAGAGCTTCACACTTTAACCCAAGTAGACTGAAACTTATTTATACATAGACTAAAAGAGAGAAAAAAAGAAAAAAAAAGAGAGAAAGGAAATTGGAGGGAGGAGGAAATTCCTCAGAATTCCCCCTCCCCCGAAGTGTACCTCTCCTGAATGTGCAATTGCCTATTTATAGGAAAATTCATGTTGCTATGCAATGCATAGTAACATGAATAGTAAAACTTAATTGTTAAGTTTTCTTATGTAATCAATGACGTTTTATTTCTTTTTTTTAAATAATAATTGAGCAAACATGTACAGTCGTGTGTCCAGTTTTCTTCATTTTTGAGAGAAGTAGTCTTCATGAAAGTTGTAGGCCTGGATATTTGCTTTAAAATGGCTTTGGTTTGAGTCCAAAATCATGCCTAGAACTCAAGATATGGTCCAATTACAGCAGAGTGTTTAGGCCCGATTTCAGCTCCTCCATTCTGACTTCAAGGTCCAATATCACCTACTAGACCTCAGAATTTGGAAAAGTGTTCAACATGAAAGTTGTAGAGAATTGTCTTAACTTTCCTATAAGACCAAAATCACATCAATCAGATATTTGAAACTCAAGTTATAGCCAGTTTACTAAACACTGTCAAAGAGATAATTAAGGCTAATTAATGCAATAATTTGTTTAATGATCCAATAAGGTCCAAAATCATAAAATGTGTCAAAACCAACTTAATTAAGCTTAATTGAACCTTAAGAAGCCTAGTGAGAGGATTACAAAATGTATAAAATACAATGTTATTAAATTGCCCCACACTTAACTTTTGCACTCCTGGGCAAAATACAAAAGACAAAAACTAGAGAACAAAGAAAAACAACACAAACTCAAAAACTAAAAACTCTAAAAGACTCAATTTCCAATGATAATAATGAAGAGCAACTAAAGATTCAAGGGATCAAAACATTCATGAGATAACATTTCTTCACATCTCAAACTAACAAGCAAGGAAACTTCAGTTGAAAAGAATGAATCAAGAATGATAGATCCTCACAGAATTCACTCTCAATCTCTTAAGTGCTTAAAAAGGTTAGTATTTCACTCTATTCAACTCATGAATAATTGCACTACCATAAGCTTGCTTATCTTCTACTTCTTCACTACTCAAAAATAATATATATACACAAATCATGAGGACTTTATTCAAGGTTATAATGGAGTCAAGGTAAAGGAGGAAGTAATATAGATAAGACAAGTTAAATACCAAAGAGAATAGAAGAGCATTATGTTACAGTTAGAGTGGAGAAGATGTTTGAGAATATTCAGTCTAACTTTCCTAAGATTTTCTTAATTTTTTCTTTGTTTATTTTCTTTTTCAAAAAGGGCATTGACCAATATTTGACTAATGTTTCGTTAAAGATCAATTGGTAGGTTGAATTCATTGTTAGGCTTTAACATTCTCCTTCTATTCCTGTTATTTCCAAGAATTCACTGGCCAGCTCTTTTTTTTTGTTTTTTTTGTTTGTTTTGGAATACTTGCATACATACCCCCACACTTATTCAAGAAACTCATCTGATAACAAAGTCAATGCTCTCTTATTCCCTAAGGCTGGGTAAGAACATGATTTTTCATTTAAGGCACACAATGAGTTTGAAACAAAGAGTAGTCAAATAGGCTCAAAGGGGTTACACAAAGAAAAATATACAAGGTTGGCTATTTGGTCAAAGTAGTTAATTCAAGAAAATTGCCCTAATCATGTTTATGTATCCATGTGAAATAGTAGTCTAAAAAAGAATCAAAGCAAGTTCTAGAGTAACTATTTCATGAGTAAAAAAAAAAATCACACAAGAAAGAAGATAATGGTATAGATGTTCAATCCATTTATTGATAGGCTCAAAATCTCACAAGGCATATTTTTATCATTCTTAGTCCAAAAAAAATTTCAACATCCATAACCAAGCATGTGATGTTTAAGAAAGAAGACAATTAATTCAATTATGTAAATTTCCCTGAATCCATTTGCTACTTCTACACAAACTAGGTATCTACCCCAATCTAGATGCGTCTTAAGAGTAAAATTACCTCCACAACAAAATTTACTCTTTACACTGCCATCCTTAATTGGTTTAGGTTAGAAAATTACTGACAAACATATAAACACGACAAACATATTAATAAACATACTTCTTAAATTTTTTTTTCAAACAAATTTTTTTTAATAATTTTTTTTACATAATTATTCACACAACTATTTACACAACTATCCTTCCCCTCAACCAGATCACAACATTATCCTCAATGTTAAAATAAAATAGATAGGTAAATGAAAGAAGATAGTACCTGTTACTGTAATTACTGAAAAAATAAATCTCACACAAATATAAACAGAAACAAAGTACGACAAATAAAACCAAAGATTGAAATTATTTAAGCAGATGGAGTGTCTTGACTGGCTTCCTTTTCTTACTGCTTCTTGCAGCATTTCCTTCAGAACACTTCTTGCTCTTTTTTTTTTTTCTATTTTTAAATCTATACAAAAAAATATATACATGTAGTTGTGATTGTGGCTCACATCTTCCTCTGGTTTTACGTCCAGTAACGGCTTAAACGCCTTCTATGAGTCGAGGATAGGTTTCCCATCTAATTTTCTTATAAATTGGCAAATAAGGTCTTTTTGAGTCAGATTCCCATGACTGCAAAATACATTAAGGATGTATACAAGTAGGCAGTATAAACCTGCCATGGTTAAAAAAATAATATTAAAAAGTAGGTGGTATAAACCTGCCATTAAATATTAATAAAGGTTGGTTTAGGTGGTACAAAACCTGCCATTAAATATTAATAAAGGTGTGGTATTAAACCAACCACCAAATAACGAAAAATATAAACAAAGGTGTGGTATTAAACCAACCACCAAATAAATATTTACATGAGTGTGATATAAACTAACCACCAAATAAAAATTAAAAATGGTGTGATAGAAACCAACCACCAAATAAAAAATAACAAAGGTGTGGTATGAACCAACCACCAAATAAAAAAAATAACATACAAAAAATAAAATGCGAAAATTAAATTATAGAAAAGTAAAAGGGAGAGCTTTCCCCACTGTTAGTATGTACAAAAAAACAAAAGAGAGATTTCCCTCACAAAGTTAGTATGTACAGAAAATAAAAAGGAGAATTATCCCCACTGTACAGAAATTAAAAGGAAGAATTACCTCCACTGTTAATATGTACAAAAAATAAAAGGGAAAGTTTCTCTCACTATTAATATATACAAGAAAATAAAAGGGAGAATTACCTCTACTATACAAAAATTAAAAAGGGAGAATTACCCCCACTGTTAATATGTATAAAAAATATAAGGGAGAATTTTTCCCACTGTTAGTATGTGCAAAAAAAAAAGGGAGAGATTTCTCCCACAAAGTTATATGTACAAAAAATAAAAGGGAGCGGTTCTCCCACTAAGTTAGTATTTACAGAAAATAAAAAGAAGAATTACCCCCATTGTATATAAATTAAAAGGCCTAACTTTTTTTTAATTATTTTTATTTTTATTATTATTATTATATATATATATATATATATATATATATATATATATATATATATATATTTGGTTTTCGTGGTCATGAGTGTGACCACCTTTTTCTTCAATTTTCAAAAGGGGGACAACTTTGTCCCTCATTAGTAATTTTTTTTGTTTTTCTATTATTGTGGGACCTTTATGTTTTTTTTTATATATAATTTTTTTACTTTTTTACTATTTATACTATTCACACACTTTTTTATTTTATTATTTTTTATATTATTATTATTATTATATAAACTTTTTTTAACTTTTTTTACTATTTATACTATTCATATACTATTTACTCTATTCATACTATTCACACTTTTCATACAAAATTTTATTATTACTATTATTTTTTTATTTTTTTTATTTTACAATTCATACTATTCACGTTATTATTTACACACTATTCACTTTTTACTATATAAAAAAACATTTACACCAAAAATTTATTCTTCAAATCAAATCCCCGGCAACGGCGCCAAAAACTTGATGCACACTTTTCAATTGTCGCATTTGTAAACTCAAGTGTAGGTTGTCTTAAGTAATAAATTTCTCGGTGAGTCCGAGATCAATCCACAAGAAATTGTTGAAGATTAAGGTGAAGTAAATATTTTGTTACTACGGTAAAAATTATTTACTTAGGTAAAAAGATCCATTCTTAGTAAATAAAGTAAAAGTAAAATTAATTCATTTTATAACTCAATTAGAATCCTCGCAATATGGAGGTTCCAATCAGAAAATACAACGTTAAAAGTTCATTAAAATAATATACGTAGTTATACTATGATTCCTTTAATTATTACTACCACTTGTAAATGGGTTAAAGCATTCACTGTGCCAAAATCTTGTCTACAATAAATCAAGAACTCCTCTTTACAAGGATGGAGTATTCCCGTCTGTCACCCAGAATTTTAAATTATCAGAATCAAAATATAACACGTATAAAGAATACTAGAAAAATAAATCATTAAAACACAAGAGAGGAATAAATCTAACCTTATTTTATTATCAAGAGCTTCACACTTTAACTCAAGTAGACTGAAACTTATTTATACATAGACTAAAAGAGAGCAAAAGAGAAAAAAAGAGAGAAAGGAAATTGGAGGGAGGAGGAAATTCCTCAGAATTCCCCTCCCCCGAAGTGTACCTCTCCTGAATGTGCAATTGCCTATTTATAGGCAAATTCATGTTGCTGTGTAATGCATAGTAACATGAATAGTGAAACTTAATTGTTAAGTTTTCCTACATAATCAATGACATTTTATTTCTTTTTTTTTAAATAATAATTGAGCAAACATGTACAGTCGTGTGTCCAATTTTCTTCATTTTTAAAAGAAGTGGTCTTCATGAAAGTTGTAGGGTTGGATATTTGCTTTAAAATGGCTTTAGTTTGAGTCCAAAATCATGCCTAGAACTCAAGATATGGTCCAATTACTGCAGAGTATTTAGGCCCAATTTCTGCTCCTTTATTCTGACTTCAAAGTCCAATATCACCAACTAGACCTCATAATTTGGAAAAGTGTTCAACATGAAAGTTGTAGAGAATTGTCTTAACTTTCCTACAAGACCAAAATCACATCAATCAGATATTTGCAACTCAAGTTATAGCCAGTTTACTAAACACTGTCAAAGAGATAATTAAGGCTAATTATTGCAATAATTTGTTTAATGATCCAATAAGGTCCAAAATCATAAAATGTGTCAAAACCAACTTAATTAAGCTTAATTGAACCTTAAGAAGGCTAGTGAGAGGATTACAAAATGTATAAAATACAGTGTTATCACACCAGCAATTCTCCTATTCTGAATCAGAATATTCACACTGAGATCGTGAATGATCAAACTTCTTCTCCAGTTGGTCACGTAAATGAAAATCCAATAAATCAGATGGATGCTGCTATTATAATCAATCAGGCGCAAGGTAATAGCAGTCCTGTGGTCAATTCAGTTTGTTCTGATAGCTTTGTTCCCATCTCACAGAAAATTAATAAGGTTAATGATTTGAGCTCTAATAATGAGGATATTGAGAATATTAGTGTTGAGGATCACTTTGGAAACCCTATTAACGCTAATAGTATGCAATTTGTTAGACACAATCAAAATCCTAGTATGCAAGATATATTGGCTTCTAATTGTGACACTATCCTGGTTTTAATTTTTCCATTCCAATAAGGGCTGAGGAAGCACAAAATTTTGACTCTATTGTAGTGAATGATATGGGAATAATTAGTAGATTATGGAGTGACCAATTGGATATGGTTGTAGAAGAAATTCAGGATGCAGATGCCTCTCTTTCTGTTCAGAATTAGGAGGAAAATGAGGCTAATACTGCAAACAAATACTAGGTTCAAAATCAAGAAGTGGATAACTTCACTGTGGTGCTTTCTAAGTCTCAAAAAAAGAAGCTTAAGAAACAAGCAAATTCAGGACAAAAGGCTGGCAATCAGAAAAATAGAAACAGGGTAGGTATTCCTAAAAACTTAGCTTAATGAAGCTTTTTTATTGGAATGTTAGGGGAGTAGCCAATCAAGAAACTAGATTGGTTATAAAAAATCTGTTAAACTCTAATAAATCAGATTTCTTCTTTGTGGCTAAACCTTGGATCAAATTTGATAGATTCCCTTCAAATTTTTGGGATCAATTTAATATGAAAATTTTTGCTGTTAACTATAGAGGGGACAGGATTCCTAATTTGTGGTGTATGTGTAATACTTCTTTCTATCCAGTGATTCTTCAATTTTCCTCTCAACATGTTTCTTTCTCTACAATGTGCAATGGACAAACTCTTTTTATTTCCTCTGTTTATGCTTCTACCTCTAGTGCTGTTAGAAGACAGCTTTGGCTTGAATTAAAATCTTTGCAACAGTCGAATCTTGGTCCTTAGTGCTGTCTTGGGGATTACAATGCAGTTTTAGGTGCTCAAGAGCATAGAGGCAAAAGCTCTCCTTCACAATTTTCCTGCAAGGATTTTAGTTCTTGGTCTAATGATTGTAATCTTATTCATCTTCCAACAAAAGGAGCTAAATACACTTGGTTCAATGGTAGAAGAGGAAATGCAGCCACTGAAAAAAGGTTGGATGGGGTTTGCTGTAATGATGATTGGTTAAATTACTGGATAACATCTCTTGCTGCACCCTCACAAGGAATAAGTCTGACCATTATCCAATTCTTCTATCTCTTTAGAATGATATAGTCCCTCATAGTTCTTCTTTCAAATTTATGAGAATATGGGTTGATCATCCAGATTGCCATAGTATTATTTCTGATTCTTGGAAGCAATCAATTGTTGGCTGTCTAATGTTTATCCTGAGTGAGAAGTTAAAAATCTTGAAAAACAGGTTGAAAACTTGGAACATAGAAAAGTTTGGTGATGTTCATGTTAATGTAGTCAATGCTCAGAAGGTGGTTGATTCTGTTCAAGACTAAATTAGCAAGGATGGTTATTTTGTTGATATTTTCAAAAAAGAGAAAATGGCACAGCTTGATCTTAATAAGGCTTTGCACTATGAGGAAGTCTTTTGGAAAGAAAAATCCAGAATTGATTAGCATTCTTATGGGCATAGAAACACCTCTTTTTTCCACAAAGTCACCAAAATCAGAAACACTGTTAAAAGAATGTCAATGTTGAAAAATGGTAACTTGATTTTGGAGAAACCTGATGAAATTGAAGAACATGTTCTAGACTTCTACTCCAATCTGTTTGCTACTCATAATAATTGTTCGGATAATGCCTTGATAGACCAAGTTATCTCTACTGAAGTTAGTCAGGATGACAATGTTATGTTAACAATTCTGCCTTCTCTGGAAGAAGTTAAAAATGTTGTCTTCTCAATGAATGCAAATGGTGCTCCTGGGCCTGATTGCTTTGGAGGATTTTTCTTTCAACACTATTGGGATGTGGTTGGCTCTGATGTTTATAATGCAGTTTTACAATTCTTTCAGCAGGGCTGGTTGCTGCCAAATTATAATTCTAATCTAGTGGTCTTGGTTCCTAAGTCCCCGAATGCTATCACAATTGGTCAATATAGACCCATAGCTCTTGCCAATTATAAATTCAAGATCATTACAAAGGTGTTAGAGAAGAGGCTGGCTAAAATTGCTCCTAAGATTGTCTCTGAACAGCAAAGAGGATTTATTCAGAATAGGCAAATTTTAGATTACATAGGTATTGCTTCTGAAGCTATTAACCTTCTTGATAAAAGATCTTTTGGAGGTAATATAGCTATCAAAATTGATATTAAGAAAGCTTTTGATACTATGGACTGGAATTTCTTGTTAAAAGTTCTAGACAAGTTTGGTTTTGACCCTTTATTTTGTAATTGGGTTAAAGTCATTCTCAACTCAGCTAAGCTTTTTATTTCAGTTAATGGAAAGGCAATTGGTTTTTTCTCCTATAAAAGAGGAGTTAGGCAAGGTGATCCTCTCTCTCCTCTTCTTTTCTGCATTGCTAAAGATGTTCTCAGTAGAGGCATATCTAATCTTGTCAATCTTGGTATACTATTGCCCATGGCTAGTCCTAGAGGTTACAAAGTTCCAAGTCATGTTCTTTATGCAAATGATATCTTAATCTTCTGTAAAGGGACTATGAAGAACCTTCATAATCTTATGCTTCTTTTTCAAACTTACAGTGATGCTTCTGGCCAAATTATTAACTGTGAGAAGTCAAAATTCTACTATGGTGCTATCCCTAGTAGTAGAATTTTTGTTATTTCTACTGTTCTGGGTTTTACTGCTGGAAGATTACCTTTTATTTATCTTGGTATTCTTTTATTCAAAGGGAAAGCTCGAAAGGTTCACTTACTTCCTATTGCAGACAGGATCAAAATGAAACTTGCTTCTTGGAAAGGTAGAATGTTATCAATTATGGGAAGAGTACAATTAGTTAAATCTGTGGTTCTGAGCAGGCTTATTTATTCTTTCCAAATTTACGCTTGGCCTATTTCTCTTATTAAGATAATTGATAGATGGTTTAGAAATTTCATCTAGGCTGGTGATATCCATGTGAGGAAAATCTGCACAGTTCCTTGGCATTTGGTTTGCTCTCCTTGTCAGGAAGGAGGCTTAGGTATAAGGTCTATTAGATCCATTAATAATGCCTCTATGCTTAAACTGTGTTGGGAATTTATTAAATCTCAAAATCATTGGGAAGTCCTTCTTTGAGCAAGAGCAGTAAGGAATGGGAATGTTATTCAACATCACCTTTGTTCCTCAATTTGGCCAAGTTTGAAATCTCATTTCAATACTGTTATTTCCAATTCTAGGTGGCAGATAGGAGATGGTAGATCTATAAATTTCTGGTGTGATACTTGGATTTCTTAGCCTCTAGTGGATCTGCTAGACATTCCTAATAATTGCCATTCTCTTTTAAAAGGTTCTATTTGGAATTTTATTAAAGATGGTTCTTGGTGTATTCCTCAAGAGATGCTACAGAAATATCCACAGCTCTCTATTGAATTGCAAGAGGTTAGCATTCCTCAATTTCATGCGGTGGATAACTTAAATTGGAATCCTTCAATTTCTGGTTGCCTATCTCTAAAAGAGGCTTATCAGTTTCTTCATAAAGGAAATCAGGTTGTTTATTGGGGTAATTTGATTTGGAATAATGTGATCCCTCCTTCTAAATCATTTGTTCTTTGGAGATTACTAAATAGGAAGATCCCTACTGATGATCAATTATGGTTAAGGGGCTGCAATGTGGTTTCTATGTGCTGCTTATATGAGTCTAGCTATGAAACTGCAGACCACCTATTTTTCTAATGCCACTTCGCATCTCAAATCTGGTTATGGCTTAGCAACTGTCTCAATATGCCTATTAATACAAGTTCTGTCCTCTTTATTTTATCTTTGTGTAGTAGAAGCTGAGGATCTCAAACAAAAAAAATGTCATTTTAGCTTGCATCATGTATTCCATTTAGACTCTCTGGTATATCAGAAATTGCTTAAGGTTTGAAGGTAGAAAAATCTCACTGCATTCTGCTATTAACATAATTCAAACAAATATCTCTTACATAAGCAATTTATCAAAGGGTTCCATCTCTTCGGACATTTTGGATTCTATCATTCTGAATAAATTTAATGTTCAAGGAAATCATTTAGCAGCTCCTAGGATTATTGTGGTCAACTGGAACTCTCCAGGTACGGCTGCTTGTGGAGGTATCTTTTGTGGTTCAAATTCTGAAACTTTGGGCTGTTTTGCTTTTAACATTGGTGTCTCATATGCTATATATGCTGAGTTTCTTGGTGCTATTATTGCAATTGAAATTGCTTACAGTAAAGGATGGCATAGGCTTTGGTTAAAATGTGACTCCAAGCTTGTTATTGATGCCTTTAAATCTTTGAAGATTGTGCCTTGGAATCTAAGAAATAGATGGCTCAATTGTTTAGTTTTAACAAGGAAAATGTCCTTCTTTTGTTCGCATATATACAGAGAAGGAAATGTTTGTGCTGATAAGTTGGCAAATCATGCCACTTCTGTTCAGGGTTTTTTGTGGTGGGATTTAATTCCTTTCTTTATTAAGGAATATTTCTTTCGGGACAGGGTAGGACTCCCTTGTTATAGATTCTCTTGATGTTCTTTTTGCTATGGGTTTGGTTGATGCCCCCCCATTTTTTTTGTATTCTTTCTTTTATTTTTTATTTTGGTGTGCTGCAAATGATTGGCATTTCCTGAAGTACCAACCTAGTTGGGATTTCTTGCATTGCAGTGATGCCTTTGCATGCCTTTTTTTTTTAATAAAAAAAATATGAATTGAAGCTCTTAGTTTCTTATAAGAAGAAAGCAATTTTGTAAAAAAAAATTTCCATGCTTCTTGGGGACTAGGAAAGATAACTTAGAGTCATCTTTGGTCATGTGCTTGAAGCAACCATTATCAAGATATCAATATAAGCTCTTGGCCTTCAAGCACACCTACAACACATACTTAATTTTTAACCTTTGGTACCTAAATTTTCTTGGGTCCTTGTATGTTAGTTTTGGGCAAAGTGCCCTTGGGAACCCAAACCATCTTAGTCCCTACTTTATTGTTGTTCTTCCTTGCATTACATGTTGATGCACTATGTCATTTCTTACCACAAAAAAAAAAAACATTTTATGAAAGGACTACTTGATGTGCTTGATGGAACAAAGAAGTTCTTATAGAGTTTTGGTTGATTTTTTGTAACCTCCCAATATTAACACCATAGTATATCTGTAATATACATGAGTAAACAAAATTCGGCATGTCACTTCTAACATATAAACATCATACTACTTTTATAATAATCATACATGTTATTATAAAGAGCCTTGAGAGAAAAATGTAATATTTATATGAAATTTATACATCTAAAAATACAAACTAAGCCTCAAAGGGTATAAGTACAATACACAAAACTTAATACAATCCAATGCAAATTCTATAATATACTAAGCATTGGACAAAAGAGTAAGTAAAACTACTCTTAATCTTGATCTTCATTTCTTCTTCTTGGAAAAGTCCTTGGCTAGATTTATCATGGAAACAAATAAAGGGGTAAGAATTCACAAATTCTTAGTAGCATAATCACACTTAATTGCATCATGATAACTCTAGCTACTTCAGGGAAAAATAGGTATCTTAATAACATGTAGAAATATGGCAAAAGCCAAAAATTATTCCTTTCTTTTCCCGAGGCAGAAAATTCAATTTTTAACTATGGTTCAATTATCTTATAATTAACCATATATATCAAATTGTCATGATAACAATGGATCATAGAAAACTCAAGTATATGAGTCATAAAAGAACTTAACTCATTATCACTTGAACGTATACCTATCCTCTTTGTGTAAACTTTCATATTACAATTCTGTGATCTATATACATAATTAAAATCCCTTTGATAATAAAATAATTACCCATACAATTATAATTCATATGATAATGCTTATGCAATGTCATAAGCTCATGCCTGTGAAATGTCCTATGATCATGTTTATGAAATGTTCTATGATAATGCTTATGAAATGTCATGAGTCTTGCATATTCTCAGGAACTCGGTTCCTTGCATATTCTCATGTTTATCATTGTCGAATGCATGTGAGCATGAATTGTCAAAGTGAGTTTTCTTAGTCATACTTTGTGTTGCTCGAGGAGTAGCAATAACTTAAGTTTGGGGGTGTGATAACTCCATGAAATGTAGTTATTTATGCCCCATATTTGTGCTTCATGGCATGCTTAGTCCTTGTTCTTATGCATATTTGGAAGGTTTTATGCTTATATTTATTAAATTTCATTTGGATACCTTTTATGTTTTTGAGCAATTTGTGCATATTTGTTGATTGATTAAGTAGATTTGTAATTATATTTAACTTGGTGTTTTCTCTAATATAGGAAGGGCTCAAAAGAGACAAATTGATGCAAGCCAAGGCCTAACATTGAAGGAAAGAAGCCAATGAGGCATTCCAGAGATCCACGCCGCGGTGCAAACATGTGCACGCCGCAGCGTGATGGTCTCAGCCAGCGTATACTGTCAAGACAGAGAGCTCCAAGCCATGCTGTGGGCTTGTTCACGCCGCGACGCGCATCGGCAAACTGAGCCTATTTTTTTTCATGCCCTTTCTCGTTTCTCTCTTAGTTTTCTCTCTTAGGTTTTAAGTTTTTGGTAGTTTAGGGTTAGAGGCTGTGGCTGGGTCCTCCATTGGAGGTGGAAATGGAGCTTAGGGAGCTAAGGATGGAAGCCTTCTTTCCATTAGAAGAGGATCTAAGCTTCAATGACAAAATCCATAAGCTTTCTCCTTCTCTCTTTTCTCTTTTCTCTTCCTCATTTCTTAAGCATGTATTTTATAATTTTTTCTCATGTTCATTGTATAGCTGAACTTTATTTAGGGATGACTTTGGATCCTTTTATTAATATTAATGATTTGTTCTTCTCTGAGTCTGTGTGGATCTTTGATTTTGTTCAATCATATTGATCTTAATGCTCTTGAGTGTTTGGCCAACATTTAAGTGGATATGATAAAATCTAATGAACCTAGACATAGGGATTTGGGTTTGAGATTGTATGTATCATTGTTGCATGTTTGATTCTATTCCTATGGTGGGATGAGTTGATTCGCTAATGGGATAGAAATATAACTCTTAGCCATGCATAACATGTGTTTAAGAATAGACCTTAAAGAGTGAATTTTGTGTTAGCTCTCAAAGAGACTTAGTGAGTTGGCCAATTGAAACCATGGTTAGATGACCTAGACATAGGCGTTTAGCTAATGTAGATTCTTAAGATAACCTAATCATTGTATTCATATTTATGAAGAGGATTGCATGTTATTAGTTGAAGTAAAAGGGTGAAGAAGGATTTCCCTATTCTCTAACCTTTATCTTTACCACTTTTTAGTCTTTAGTTTCTTTAATTGCTTTCCCCTATTTTTATGTTCTTGAATAGAATTAGGTAAGCTATTGGTTAATACTTAGCATTAGAAATAAACTTATCCTCGTGGGAACGATCTCTTACTCTGTATGTGTATTACTTATGCGACTCATGCACTTGTAGTTAGCAAATGGGCAAACAAGTTTTGACCCTAACAGAAACCTTTTGAGAAATCCTGCTTTGAGAATTTAGGATCTCCTTCCTTATCAAGGATCATTTCCTACAATTCTCTAGCCAAATGATTGTGCACATCATATAAGGTTACAATACTTAGGAATAGCAAGTATGGATCACTCCATCAAGAGATCCACATGTCATGTAGTGTCTTGTATACTAAGCACACTTTATGAACATAACAAGTATACAAGTTAAATTCACTTTATATGTATTTGTCTAGTGTTCAAAGTTCTACTCCTCAAGTGAACTCAAAGCACAATTCATCACTCACATAGGGACTAAATACATAAGACTATCACTACTCAAGTGAACCAAGTGTACATTGTAAACATCGTTACATCAATCCTCCAATGAACTAGGCACACATAATGTAATACCCCCTCCGATGGGCATCACATTCATAGCAACTCCATATAATTAATTTCCCAAGTTATAAAATACTTAATCTTATTTAAATACGAGTTTCAAAATTTCTTTCTCTCGAAAAACATCAATTAATCAAATTAAAGTAACTCAAAATGTAATAACTGAATGAAATACTTTTCATTTAAACAGAGTTTATTACAACTACACATGCATTATCTTTATATACCTAAAAACATAACACCTAAGACATGAGCCCTCGTCAGAAGACAAATTCCTTAGCCAGGAATGTCTCTACAATACTCTATACTCTGAGTCCCAATGGACATGCTAAGCCTCAGTGCCTTCAAGAAATTGTAGTCTAAAGAAACCTAGCTGACCCCTCCTTGCCTCCATCGTGGTCTTTACAGACGTAAACATAAAATAGAAATAGACATAATAAAATAGCAAAGAGGTGAGATCCCCTACATCACATACCAATATGGCAGCAAAGAAATGATACGAACAACAATGTCGTTCCATACATATAATCTATAGATTTATATAAAATTGGCAGATATATTTATGACATTTAATAAATAAATAATCTAATAAACTTGCAACACAATATTAGGCATAATGATAACACCACAATCATATTATTCACAATAATTTTATGTCACAACGGTATAAATGCTGACTATGCATATGCACAATGCAACCAGTTCCTACTCTATGGAGTTTACTCAAATTCAGAGATGAATGTCCAGAAGATCTGTCCCCCCTAAAAAGACAGTCTATGCTGGATAATGAAAAGCAATAGTGTTTGTCGGGATGTCAGTACATTGCAATCGGTGTTCACGACTAAGGGTATATATATATATCTGACTCAATGTCAATAAGTGAATCACCGTGCCCTGACGTCCCCAAGATCCTTCCCTCTATCCTGTAAGTTCTCGTCCACTCATTAGGCATAAAACGCCATGAAAAATTAAGCGAATATGCTTTTCTATGCATGATAAATGATTCAAACATATACTATCATTGATCACACAATATTTCATATTCACATGTCGTCATATGGCTATATCGCAGTATATTGCTCAAAAACACTTTTGTTCAAAATAAAGTATCTTTGTACTATTCCCAATGATATTAACGCAGCTGTACATGCACATACAGTTGTCCAATACCATTAGTATCTATGATATTAGCTAACCGCCCATACAATCGATAATATCAAAGATCCACTTGGGTCCAATACTACAGTTTCCACAATTACAAATCACTTGATTAAATATATTGGCCCTACGGCATAACTCGTTGTTCCTTTCAATCGCGTAATAATATTTTCACATTTTCATAATCGTGTAACACTTTTGTTATGTTTTTAAATTGCGCAAGGATTTTTCTACGTATTTTCAGTCGCGTAAAAATATTTCTAATATATTTTAAGTCCAAAATGAGATTTTTCTCATTTAATATCACAAATTAACCTTATTTTCATTATTTGCATAATAGTCCTTTTATAAAATAATATTTACATAAAAGTCCCTCTTCAAATAATATTTCCAAAATAGTTCATTTTTAAAGAATATTTTCAGTATAGTCCCTATTTAAAGAATATTTTCAATATAGTCCCTCTAAAAATTAGTATTTTTACTGTTTCCTAGAAATTGTGTTTCTTTAATTTACTTGGAATATTACAGCTCAAAATTTTCTAATGCGCTTCAAAACCCATAGGGTAAGCTATACGTTAACAAATTTTAAGTATTGGCTTTTATTTTACTACATAGCGTAATTAGGCTAAATTTTAATTCTAAAAATTAATTACTTCATTTTAGATCCAAAAATCTACCAAATTGATTTCTTATCATTTAAGCACCTAAGTCTACACTTAGTAAAATAATTTTGAATCTTGAACATCAAAATGGCATGTTGGCCGAAAATCAACTTATATTCCATTATCAACTATTGAATTATTTCCTATTTCATTTTTCTTTGTAAAACTTCTTAATCCAATTGCTTGTTACATAACCATTTAAAATCCACACTTCGTAAAATATTTTCAATTGGTTTACTCCAAAATCGTCATGAAAACTGTGAGCTTCTTGCTTCATTATAACCAAAATAATTTTCCTTTCCACATGATTCTTATTATACTCAACATATCATTCATAATAATTATATTATGACACGTTCATGCTTATTATTAAAGCAATAAAAATCATGTTAAGCATTTAATCACAATTTAAGCAATATCATACCATCTCATAAAATTATTCAAGTAATAAAATCATGCATAATTAATAAACAATAAAATCACATATCATAGAACATAGAACACATGACCATACACAAACAAGTAAAATCCCTTAAGGGATTTTTCACCACAAACACAACCAAGTCCATTCCCTTACTACCACATATAGCCAATGAGGTTAATCTCCCTCTTACCTTAAGAAAGACAACAAACTTTAAGCCTCTCCTTCCACTTGAATTTGTGTGGCACCAAGAAAAATCCTATGAAATCTTAAACAAATCTAAAAGTCATAACCAAAGCTTGAAAACAACAAACCATGGATCAATCATGGTATAGAAAATTAGAAATTCAACTTAGAATCAAAGATTCAAGAAATTACCTTTGATATAGGAAACTAAAGCTTGATTTTTGAAGCACTTGGAGAGAGATTTAGACAAAACTTACTAAAGGAAAAGTGTTTAGAATGATATTTGGGTTTAGAAAATAAGGTTAGATGAAATTATAGAAGTGAGGAGGTTGGTTTGGTGAGTGGAGGCCGTGAGCTTTCAAAGAAGAGCAAGGATGGAGTTTTTGGTTTTCTTTGGATGAGAGAGAATGGAGAGGACGGTTAAACTACAAAAATGATAGGAAATGAAATGAAAAATGCTACTCCATCAAGTGATTTCCGTGGAGTTAAGTGTGTACGAGAATTATGACTTGTTTAACAAGATTAAAAGTATCACATGCAATCACATGGCATATGTCATCTTGGAGTCATCTATTGGTCATAAAAGACCATTCAAGAATATGGTAGAAGGCCTCATGGCCGTGTGGTGCATGGAGAGAGAAGATTGAGATATTTTTGCATTGACATTTCATGTAAATATTTTAGGAGGCATGGATATTTACTACAAGTGATAGGCATGAAAATTAAGCCTTTGAACCCTTCCATTTTGTACCTTGGCCATAGCTTCCTCCAAACAAAAAGAATAGTCAAAGTTTTCACCTTCTAACTTGTTCATCCAATGGTGTAGCACCAAAAAGGTCAAAGCCACTATTATTGACTATTTCTTGGTTACTTTATTAATCAATAGAAAGGTGATAGAAATGAAATAAATTAGCCTATTCTTTAATGCATGGCCGTGAGACACTCTAGGAAAAGGCACAAAAATCTTGAGTCAAGCCACTTTGTGAGACTAGCTTCCTATTGGTGGCCACTTTCTTTGACTACTCCTAAACTTGTTTCTCATTGGTTCATCAAGGAAGACTAAATTCCTATTGGTTAATGGAAAGTCCAAGCCACTAAGTTGGACTTATCACCACCATTGGTTAGATCAAAGGTGGAGATCCAAAGGCTTCCCCTCTAAGCTTGCTCAAGATAATTTCTAACATATATCACCTAATGGACAATAACTACTGCTATTATTACACAATAGGTAATAGAAAACTCAGATATAGAAAATTCCTGTCAACTGTTCTCGATTTTGGGTTTAGTAAGATCCCCCGATCTCGCCTTAACAGTCTGAAACTTTCTGGTCCAGGAAAATTTTTTATTTTTCCTAACCCGCCTCAAGCACACATACAACTTAGAATAATATTAAAATAATCACAACTTCAGAAAATTCCACAAAAATTCTCAAAAATCATAAAAATTATAAAACTCATATTTTCATAAAAAACTAAATTCGGACATATATTTCAAAAATAATATTAAAATAATTAAAATAATATTAAAATATTCAAAATAATTAAAAATTCCTAAAAAATCATAAAAACTCATAAATATTATAAAACTTATTTATTTCAAGAAAAATGGCAAATCGGGATGTTACACATAACTAATATTTCATAAATATAATGTTCGTACCATGTCATTCTTCTTCATAAATATGCTAAATGAGAATTAACATCATAAAATACTCCAATTAAAACATTAATCACCAATACATAGCATAAATATGTGTTACACATGGTCCCATAAAGCATAAAACTTTGTTTTCTCAAAACAGGGGACTGGTAATCGATTACCCATTCATAGTAATCGATTACCACATACTAGATCTCAAAACAGAAGCATGGTAATCGATTACCCACTCCTGGTAATTGATTACTAGCTAAAAATTGAGAAAGCAATGGCTTGGTAATCGACTACCAACTCATGGTAATCAATTACCACATGTAAATTTCTTTTTGCAGAGTATTAGTAATCGATTACCCTCTTGTGGTAATCGATTACCACCTGAAATCCTCACTTCACAGAAGCTTGGTAATCAATTACTCACTCTATAATCGATTACCAGCTGTAGTAAACCAGAAAAACAAAGATTTTCAAGCTAAAACACCAAAAACCAACCACTTTTGAACAAAGAGTAACACTTCTCATCATAAGTGCTCTCAAACCAATTCCAAAGGGTTTTACTAATACAACCAAACCATCAAACCCATAAAAAAATCATTTCTAAGTTTATGAAGATTCTAAGCTATTTCCAAGCTCATCAAGTAACAAAAGAGAAAAGAGTGAAGTAAAGAAATCACACAACCCCTACCTCAACTCCTTATGGATGATGATGGTATGGTGTGGTTCTTTTTTCCTTTTCCTTAGTTCTTCATTGTTTTCCTTCTTCCTCTCCTGCTTCTTTCTCTTCTTTCTTTCCATTCCTTTTCTCTGCTTTCTTTGCTGCTTCAAAACCATATGAGAGTGAGTGAAAAATGAAGGAAAAGTCATAGATGGAAGGGATAGGGTAGTGGAAAGGTTAGAGAGATAAGGTTGGAAAACTTTGATGCTAACTAGAAATGTTGTATCTCTTAAGGATACTTTAATCTTCCCTTAACAAGTTTTCTATCCATCATAGGTGCTATAGAAAATTCTAAGACTGTTTCCAATTACCAAACTATTCATTTAATGATTATCCTTATACACCGTTAATAGCCACTAAGCTATATTGTGCTTTCGGTGTAGGTAAAAATACCAAACTAGTTCAGTTGATTTTCAAAATTTTACCACATCTCAAACTAAGTATTTATAGCCTAGAAATAAAATCTCCAAATTTTTTTCTATCATCTAAGCAAATTATGCTAAATTCTGAGCTAATATAAACTATTTTTATAGTCAGTGTTATAGCAACCTATGCAAACTAACTCAAAAAGTCACCAGAATTAACAAGTAAGTCATATATGTGCTACTGAACCTCTATAACCATGATTAAGACTAATAGGTTTGGGAGGATATTACATTTCTCCCCTCATTTTTAAAATTTTGTTCTCAAAATTGTTTACCTCACATAAAAGCTTCGGACAGTCCTATATCATGTTGGACTCCAATTGCCAAGTAGGCTCCTCTGTACCAATCCTATCCCATATGACCTTCACCAAAAGAATTTGCTTTTGTAACACCCCAAACTTTCTAACTATTCGACAGTAATAACAGAATTCTACTGTTTAGTGATTTCTGTGTACTGTAAAATTATTTTGAATATTTCATGAATGTATTTGATCATTTTGTGTGATTTACTCCGTGTTAAGAAAATAATAATTTTCGGGTCGGGGAAAATCTATAGTAATTTATTTATTACTATTGATTCTTAATTCTTTTTTCTAATTTGATTTGATTTTCATAAGTTTTATAATTTTTGGGATTTTGTGAATTATTATGAGATTTTTATATTTTTTTATTATTTTAATATTATTCTAGGCTATTTGTGGGCTGAGGGGGCTGTATATAGGCCCAAGCAGGGTCGAAAAAGTGAAAAAAAATTTGGAACCAAAAAATTCTGTACTATTTAGACGGGGACGTGGGATCTTACTAAACTCGAAATTGGAAACAGTTTTGGAAATTTTATTTTACTGTATTTTGTACTGTATTTAATCACCGAGCAATAAAAACTACAGTTAATTGTGTTAATAGGGTAATAGCAGATAAAAATAAATATAGTACTGCTTAGTCAACATTAGTGGTTATGACGACTTTATGATGGACCAATAGGAAGCAAGCTTAATGTTGAAGCCTTTGGATATCCACCATTGATTTAATCAAGGATGGAGATTTGGTCTTACAAAGTGGCTATGACCATTTGTGACCATTGGATGTATAGTATGAAGAAGAGATCTTGTCCCTTCATTTTGGAGATGCATCTAATGGCTAGGATTTCAAGGAGAAAGATCCAATGGTCTAGATTGGTCTTATCAATATAGAACCTATACTTAGAAGCTATATTAATCTAAACCATTGATCTAATCAAAAGCTAACAATGCCCAAAATGGTGGCTAGTGAAAATTTGCTGCACATTGAGTGAACAAGAGGGGGGACGATTTTGTGAAGCATAAGGCCATAGGAATTTCAAGACCACTTCATATTCATCTTTATCTCTCCAAAAACCTAAAGCTTCCACAAAAAGTTTTCTCTCCTCTCTCTCCATGGTGGTTTCGGCCAAGACACCCTAAATGCCTTTTATCATTCTATAATTTTATCCAACCACATATCTTGCATCCTTACATCAATCTAAGAACCTTTGTAGTTAAGCTCAAGCTCTAAATCTTTCATCTTCAAGGACTTTCTTCAAGATCAAGTTCTAGGTTTTTGAGGTGAAGTGTAAGGAAACTTCACTACTTATCTTATTTTCATGTTCTACGCCATGTTTGATCCATGGTTTTCCTTGTTCAAGCCTAATATGCTAATAAACTTGTGTTTTATTTTTGTGTTTAAGAAGCTTTTGGTGGTGAATCACTCACACAAGAAGCAAATCAAGGAGCTTGGGAGGTTCTTCAAGAGGTAAGAGGGAGATCCATCTTACCCACCAAGTATGGTGGTGGGAGATGAATTTTGTATTTGATGGATGGTGAATCCATGTGAGGATTCATATCCTTGGTTGTGTAATTATGTGAGGGTGTTTATGTGCTTTAAATTATTTATTTGTGTTTGCATGCTTTATGTGATTTTTATTGCTTTAAGGTATGCTTGACTATATGATATGATAAATATGTAAATGTGCTTGATTATATGATATAATGAATATATACATGTATGCATAATTTGATGATCCTGACTGAGACACTATTCTTAATCAAGATCTGATAAAGATTGTAGTGTATATGCTAGATGTGCAAATACATATGAGAAATGTAGCACGTGGTCTGAGGCATGTTGGTACAGATAGATCTTTTCAATCATTATCTCCGACCTGAGTTTTAGCTCTATGGAGTAGGAAATTGAGTCTATGTACACATGCATAATTATTGAGTATTGATATCGGTGTGATATTTGAACTATTGAATATTTGGAAAATATTGAGGGCATTATCGTAATTATTATTTATGATAATTGAATTGTTGAATAATTAGATATTGTTGAGGGCGTGATCGTAATTATTATTTATTACTTCTGTTGTGATGAAAAATAATGTTAGTGGCATAATTATAATTATGGTATGATGTATCTGTGTGATATATTGCATGTGTTATCTCCATGCTACCATGTTGGTATTGGCGTAGGTGATTTCACCTCTTTGTATGCCTATTCTATATTGTATTTATATTTGTAAAGACGTTGAGCAAGAAAATTGAACAAGAAGGAGAAGAGGTGTAACACCCTAAATTCTGACTATGTTAATAGTAATAGCAGAATTACGCCGTTTTGTATTTTTTGTTTGTTATAAAAATAATTTGATTATTTTGAGATCATTTTTTATCGTTTTGAGTGATTTGCTCCTGGTTAGGAAAATAATAATTTTCGGGCTGGGAAAATTCTTATCTGATTTATTCGGAGGCGGGGGATCTTACTAAACCCAAATCTGAGTGATACAGAAAAGAATCTTTTAATTTTTAGAATTTATCTGTGAAATAAAAATATTTCATGGATAAATATCTGCTATTTTATTTATAGCAATTATTGCTATAAATTGTTTGACCCGATAATTATAACTGACAGAAAATGTGCTTAGAATATTTTCTGTAAGCTAAATCAAAATGAACCAATAGGAAGCGGTCAAAATAGGTGGCTAGACTTTTCTATCCAATAGGAAGTGGTCAAACAAAGGGGCATAGACTTTGTTGTGAACCATCGGATGAAAAGTATGATTTAGATGCTTTTGATCATAACCGTTGATCAGATCAATGGTGTGAGAACAGTACAGATAAAATCACTAAGTAATATCCACCGTAGATGAGATCAATGGATAGGAAACAAAGTTCAGGAAACAAAGTTCATTTCAAAGGCCAGGATGTAGTCAAATATAGTGGCTTGACTTTTACTTAGTAACTAATCAAATCTAATTGAGTCATCTTAATGACCTAAACAAACTAAGTAAACTAACCTAATTATTAATTAGTTATAACCTAATTACTAATTAGATATCCTAATTTTATTTAGAGGCTATGATATATATAATTATATATTTAATTAATTAGTTATGTAATTAGAATGTTAATTAAGTGTAATTAGGAAACCTAACCTAATTAATTAGCTATTTAATTAGCATGCAATTAGGTTTTAATTGAAAACAAATTAGGTCCCTAATTCAAGGAGCCACACGGCCATGCAGCCTTGGGAGGCTTCTCCAAGGTTCTTGAACCATCTTGCATGACAATTTGATGATCAAAAGATGACCAAGCCATGTGCTTCAAGTGTGAACACAAATAGGATATTTTATTTCATGCAAATCCCTTTAATCTCTCCTATACTCACACGGCAGCCCACTCCCATTTTGCTATCTATATTCACTTTTCTCTCTCACTAAAAAGCTTACATTATTTCCTCTCAAATTTCCTAAGAACTCAAGAGCACTTTCTTTTCCTATTTCTCTCTAGGTTTCGGCCCCAACACCCATATACACTACCTATCTTCTATAATTTTTGTTCTAATCATTTCCTAAACCTAAACAACCTCCTAAACACTTTTCATTTAGGAAGTTTTCTCAAAATCCCACTCTAAGTGCTTCAAAATCCAAGTTCTATCTTACATCCCTAGAGGTAAACCTTTGATTTTATGGTTTACAATTTATTTTGTGATTTTCTAAACTATGATTGTTCCATGGTTTATCATTATTAAGCTTTGTTTGTGATTTTACTAATTGTTTTAGAATTGTTAGGGTTTTGTGTTGGTTCCCATGAAATCAAGGAGAAGGAGAGGAGCTTGAAGGACTTGTCTTCAAGAGGTAAGAGGGAGATTTAACCTCATCAACCATGTTTTGGTGGTGAGAAGATGATTGTGTGTGGTGAAAAATCCATAAGGGTTTATTCACCTATTGTTTAATGCTTCTTTAATATTGTTTGTGGTGTTTATGGTTTTATTTTTGTGATTGCATGTGTGCTAATATGTCTAATGCTTTGATCTATGCTTGTATGGATAATTTTGAATGCATACAAGTATATGTATAATTTAGGATGTGAACAACATGATGAAATGATTGTATGAATGCTCCAAAGAGCAATGAGGCTCACGGCCATACTAGGGATTAGAGGACCAAAGTCCTGAAAATGATGGATTCAAATGAGAATTAAGGATTTAAATGAAAAGGAAATGAATTTGAACAAGTTTGAATGTAGCAAGTAAAATAGTTTCTAGAAAATAATCTAATATAATTAATAAATAGGTTATTAAATAAAATGAGTGTCAATACTTGAAGGTTACTGACGTATAGCTCACCCTACAGGTTTTGAAGCGCGTCCATAAAATTTGAGCTGTGATATGTGAAGTAAAAGAAAGAAGTATCAATTTTAAGGGAAACAATACAAATACCGATTTTTAGAGGGGTTGTACTGCAAATTTTTATAAAAGAGGGACAAAATTATAATTATATTTTAAGAAGGACCATATTGTAAATTTTATTCAAAGAAGGGTCATATTGCAAATATTTTATAAAAAGATGGGTCATTTCATAAATATTAGTTTTATGAGGGGCTATTTTGTAAATATTAGTTTTATGAGGGACTATTATGAAAATATTATTTAAGTGAGAACAAAAATGTAAATATTATATTTTTGAGGGGTTATTATGCAAATATGGAAAATAAAGTTAATTTTAGTGTTAAATGAGAAAAATAGTATTTTTGATTTAAAACATATGAAAAATATTGTACGCGATTTGAAAATGCGATAAAATTATTGTGCGATTGAGAGAACGCAAAAATATGACTATGCAATGAAAATACAGTAAATATACCGTTGGGTTAATGTGTAAACTCGAAATATGAGATAATAAATTGGAACTGTGATTGGTGCATAGTACATGCATTGGAAAAGTCTAAAAGACTGTATGAGGCTATTTGCCTAGGAGAGACTACACCTCTTGAGTGGGTGCGATATGCGTAGTGTAAGTCACTCGTTGACCTTAGGGGCATTGGGGTGCGGGTTGCCTACAATGGGCAGTTGGTAGCTCTTCTGTACCGTAGGTTAGACTGACGCAACACACCAATGATCCTAACCGAGACACCATTCTTAATCAAGATCTGATAAAGACTGTCGTGTATATGCTAGATGTGCAAGGTTGAGCACATGGTCCAAGGCATATTGGTACCGAAAAATCTTTTCGATCACTCTCTCTGACCTGAGTTTTAGCTCCATGGAGTAGGGAAATTGAGTTTGTGTGCATACATATAGTTATTAAAGGTAATATCCTAATTTCTGCTTATGATAATTGAATAGTTGATTATTTGGTTGTTGTTAGTGGCATGATCGTAAATATTGTTTACTTCATGTGTTTTGTTGATAAATGATATTAATGGCATATTTGTAATTATGGTATGATAGCTGTATGAGATATTGCATGTGTTTATCTTCATTGCTACCATACTGGTAATGACGTAGGTGATCTCACCTCTTTGTATGCCTATTCTGTATTATGGTTATATCTGTTAAGACGCTGAGCAAGAAGTTGAGCGAGAAGCTGAGGAGGAGCATATTCTTGTAGAGGAAGCTGAGTTTTGAGATGATGGAGATGCCTTGTTTCCTTGGCTATATGAGGTTGACGTTTCTTGGAGGAGAGGAGGCGTGACATGTCGATTTGGATAGAGAGAGTATTTACTACATGAGAGACCTAAATATTAGATTGAGTAGATTACGTCTAGGACATCCGTACTTTAGTGTTAACATTTATGTACACCTAAAGTTTCCCATATCTATTAGGCAGTACTAGGGGGCTTACTATCGTACCCCTAGTGAGGCTAGTATTGTGTCGTCTGCTCGGACACCTGTCCGTACGACTTCACGTCAAGCTGGATTCCTATATGCTGAGGAATCTGAGGAGGACCTGTCTGAGGGTTCTGCTGTCTAGTAGGACTTGGGCAGTATAATAGTTTAAATTAAAGTTTAAAGTTTAAATGTTTTGAAAGTCTAGTTTATAATTATTTAAGTATGACAATGCTAAGACTTGTGTATGTATATATATGATGTGAATTATTTGATATGATGTTGCAATCTTTTTATTTTCTGCTAAGTTTAATTTATTGTTATTAAGAAATTTTACAACTCCTATTTCTATTACAAGCACGAATACAAATGAAGGGGTAATTTGGTAACTAAGTAACAATAAATGTGATGCCCTAAGGATAGTGTTACATTAGTTGGTATCACAACTCAAGTTAGAGTCTTTTGGGTTTGTAGTTAGGTCTGTCTTGTCTAAGTTATGTGATTCTCTGTAATTATTTTCTAAAAGAAAAATAATATTGTTTGAAGACTGACCCTCACTTTTCTTTGTGTTGTTCAGTCTAATTGATAGAACGAAATGGCTGGACAAGGAAGAGGACATATGAATGCGAGGGCAGGAGCTAGAAAAATTGGCGACGACAATCAGAACATGGCTGCAGCTATAGCAGCAATACAACAAATAGCTGAGGTTGTTACACAGCAGAACCCAAGAGCAACTGATGATGCTCACAGCTTGTCAGAATTTCAGAGGAACAGTCCACCGAAATTCCATGGAGAATTCGACCCAGAGAAAGCTGACCTTTGGATCAAAGAACTGGAGAAAATATTTGATGGCATGGGTTGTACTGATGAGCGGAAGCTTACTTTGTGACATTTGTGCTAGTCGGTGATGGAGAGGCTTGGTGGGTAGGAGCCTGGAGATTAATTCAAGCTGAAGGGAGAGTTGTGACATGGCAGCTTTTCAAACAGAAGTTTCTGAGGAAGTATTTCTTAGCCAGTGTTCAACATGCTAAGGAGATGGAGTTCCTTAGTCTGAGGCAAGGGGCGATGTCTGTGAGTGATTATGCAGCAAGGTTCGAAAGCTTGACTAAGTTTTCGAGGTACTTCCAGATGCATCTAGATGAGGAGTGGAAGTGTCGAAAGTTTGAAGACGGATTGAGGCTTGACATCAAGCGAGCTTTAGCAACAGTGGATATCGATCAGTTTCCAGTATTGTTGGACAAATGTTGCAAAGTCTAAGAAATTGATCATCTGCGAGAGGCTAGGAATAAGAACTTTGGACCTATGCGGTTCTAAAAGGGAAAGAGTAGCGGTGGCAACTGTTACCAACAGAAACCATATGCCAGGCTAGTTGGAGGTCAGAATTGGCAACAATCATTTGGAGGAAGTTCGAGTGGCAGTAGGGCAGTTTCAACTAGAACTTCTGCACTTAAATGTTTTAAGTGTGGGAAAGGACATCTCACCAAGGACTGTCAACATAAGGTGGTGATCTGTTATCGATGTGGGAAGCCTGGACATTTTTATAGAGAGTGTGATCAGCAAAAGGCGGAGCCATCAGTGGGCAGTGTTCGTACTGCAACGCCACAGGCAGGTGGTCGAGTTTATACTATGAGCGGGGAAGAAGCCGCTAAATCTGAGGACTTGATAATGGAGGAGTGTGCCATTGAAGGCAATCCTTTAACAGTATTATATGATTCGGGAGCAACACATTCTTTCATTGCATGTGATTGTGTGGAGCATTTGGGATTGATTGTGACTACATTGCCATATGATTTGAGTGTTGTTACTCCTACTGATAAGCTTGTGATAACTACAAAAGTGTGTTTGAATTGCCCTGTATGTGTTAGGGATAGAATTTTTCATGTGGATTTGATCTGTTTGCCTCTTTCCAAGATTAATATAATCTTAGGAATGGATTGGTTATCCTCTAACCATACCCTGATAGACTGTTTGAATAACACATTGGCTTTTCCTGAGGTTAAGGATTCTAGATTCCTAACGGCTACTCAAGTGGAAGCTTGTTTGAAGGAAGGAGATCAGGGGTATTTGTTGATGTCTTCTATGGAGGTTCAATGTGAAGACGTTCTGAAGGATATTTTTGTTGTGAATGAATTTCCTCAGGTATTTCCTGAAGATATACCTGGACTACTGCTGGAAAGGGAGATTGAATTTTCTATTGATTTGGTACTTGGAGCTGGACCTATATCTATGGCGCCTTATCGGATGTTGCCAGTAGAATTGGCAGAGCTTAAGAAACAATTGGAGGATTTATTGGAGAAGCAATTTGTGAGACCAAGTGTATCACCTTGGGGAGCTCCAGTATTGTTGGTAAAGAAGAAGGATGGGACTTCTCGTCTATGTGTAGACTACCGGTAATTGAATAAGATTACAATCAAGAATAAGTATCTACTACCAAGGATCGATGATCTGATAGACCAATTACGAGGAGCCACAATATTTTCTAAGATTGATTTACGTTCTGGTTATCACCAGATACGTGTGAAGGTGGAGGATATTCCAAAGACTGCGTTTCGGACACGATATAGGCATTACGAGTATCAAGTGATGCCGTTTGGTGTGACTAATGCACCTGCGATATTTATGGACTTCATGAACCGGATTTTTCGTTCGTACTTGGATAAGTTTATCGTCGTCTTTATTGATGACATCTTGATTTATTCTCGAAGTTAGGAGGAACATGCTGAACATCTCAGAGTGGTTCTCTAGATTTTGAGGGAGGATAAGTTGTATGCCAAGTTGTCCAAATGTGAATTTTGATTGAGCGAAGTTTAATTTTTGGGACACGTTATATCGGCAAATGGAATTGAAGTTGATGTTGCAAAGGTGGAGACAGTTGTAGAATGGGAAAGACCGAAGACTGTATCGGAGATCCGTAGTTTCATCGGATTGGCCAGTTACTATCAATGATTTATTGAGGGGTTTTCGAAGATTGCAGGACCTCTTACCCAACTTACACAAAAGAATCAACCATTTGCATAGACTGAAGCATGCGAGGAAAGTTTTCAGGAGTTGAAATGACGACTGACTACTTCACCAGTTTTGATTCTGCCTGATTCGAATGAACCTTTCGAGGTATATTGTGATGCTTCATATCAAGGATTGGGTTGTGTACTTATGCAGAATCGTAAGGTTGTGGTATACGTGTCGAGACAGTTGAAAGTGCATGAGAGGAATTATCCGACTCATGACTTCGAGTCAGTAGCAGTAGTGTTTGCATTGAAGGTATGGAGACATTTTCTCTATGGGGCAACGTTCACTATTTCTAGTGACCATAAAAGTTTGAAGTATCTGTTTGATCGGAAAGAGTTGAACATGAGACAAAGACGTTGGCTAGAGTTTCTGAAAGACTATGACTTTCAGTTACAGTATCATCCCAGGAAGGCGAATGTTGTAGCGAATGCTTTGAGTAGGAAAGTGCTTAATGCTTCTGTTATGATGATTAAGGAGAAAGAATTGATAGAAGAATTTCGGGATATGCGATTATTTGTGGAGTTGACACCGGGGAAGATGTGTTTGAACATGATCACTATTTCGAATGATTTGATGGATAGAATACGAGAAGGGCAAAAAAGCGATCAGTATTTGCAAGAAGCAAAGGAAGCAAGAAGTCAAGGAGTAGAATTGGAATTCAGCAAAGGTGTTGATGGAATTCTGAAGTTTAAAGGGACAGTTTGTGTACCAAACGATCTGGAACTTAGAAGATCAATTTTGGATGAAGCTCATAGAAGTAAGTTGAGTATGCATCCAGGAGCCATGAAGATGTATCAAGATTTAAAACAGCTGTATTGGTGGTAAGGAATGAAGAGGGATGTAGTTGAATATGTATCATCCTGTTTGATTTTTCAGAAGGCTAAAGTGGAACATTAGAGACCATCAAGAATGTTACAACCTTTGCCTATTCCTGAATGGAAATGGGATGATATAGCTATGGATTTCGTAACTGCACTACCAAAAACTCGAAAGAGTCACGATTTTATATGGGTAATTATTGATCAGCTTACAAAGTCGACACACATTATACTGATTAATATTAAGTACTCAATGAAAAAGTTGGCTCAAGTGTAAATCAATGAAATTGTTAGACTTCATGGTGTACCATCTAGTATTATTTCTGATCGAGATCCGCGATTTACATCAAGATTTTGGAATAGTTTGCAAGAAGCGATGGGAACCAAGCTACGTTTGAGTTCTGCTTACCATCCACAAACAGGTGGTCAGTCAAAAAGGATGATTCGGTCATTGGAGGACTTGTTGAGAGCTTATGTTCTAGAACAAACTGGTTATTGGGATGAATTTCTACCGTTGATAGAGTTCACCTACAACAATAGTTTTCACTCAAGCATAGGGATGGCACCCTATGAGGCATTATATGGGAGAAGATGTAGAACACCATTGTGTTGGTACCATGATGGTGAAAGTACTATGGTAGGACCCGAATTTGTGCAGTAGACAACTGAGAAAGTGAAGATGATCCAAGATAAGATGAGGACAACTCAGACGCGACAAAAGAGTTACGCTGATAAACGACGAAGACCGCTTGAATTTGAAGAAGGTGACCATGTATTTCTACGTGAGACGCCTATGACTAGAGTTGGATGAGTAATCAAGTCGAGGAAGCTCACTCCGAAGTTTATTAGACCGTATCAGATACTTCATCGGGTAGGTCCGGAAGCTTATCAAATTGCACTGCCACCATTTTTATCAAATCTTCATAATGTATTTCACGTATCACAAATACAAAAATATATTTCTGATCCGACTCATATTATCGAACCAGACACCATACAACTGAAAGAGAATCTAACCTATGAGACGTTTCCAGTCAAGATTGAAGATCGAAGTGTAACAGCCCAATATTTGCTATCCAAATATATCGTCATATAAGTGAATAACCCAATATTGACCCTGCTACTACTAACATAAAACAACATCTAATCCATATCATTCATACATAATTAATAAATATGGAAAGCCACGATAGCAAAAGTTATATATATATATATATATATATATATATATATATATATATATATATATATATATATATATATATATCACAGCCTCAAGGCATACTGTTAACATAACTTGCAACAATTAAGCAAATATGAAACATATATAAGCTCAGCTCAAAATAGCATCTATGTAACACCCTAAAATTTTCTATCTCTTAAACAGTAATTTTGACAGTTAACAAAATTTTACTGTTTAGTAATTTCTGGATACTGTAAAATTATTTTGATTATTCCGTCAGCGTATTTGATCATTTTGAGTGATTTACTCCGTGTCAGGAAAATAAAAATTTTTGGGCCAGAAAAAACTTTATGTAATTTAATTTTTACCGTTAGGTTTTAATTATTTTACGTGATCTGATTTGATATTTGTGTGTTTTCTAATATTTGTGATTTTTGTGAATGATTATGAATTTTTTTTACTATATGTGGGCCTGGGTGGTCCTATGTGGGCCCAAGTGGCCATACGTAGGCCCAGGTGGGTCCCGCAAAGTGAAAAAATTTTCTACAGATAGAAAATTTGTACTATTTAGACGGAGACAGGGGATCTTACTAAACCTGAATCTAAAAATAGTTTTTATAATTTTCTTTTACTGTGTTTTGTACTGAATTTATTTATCAAGTGATAAAAATATAGTAAAAATATTATTTATAGGGTTATAGCAGATAAAAATAATAAAAACTATACTGCGTAGTCAACAAAGAGGGCTTGACTTGATTTGTACCCTTAGATGAGAATACTTAGTTTGAAAATTAACCATTGATTTAATCAACGGTTAAGAAACAAACTTAATAAAGAAGCATTGGATAATCACCATTGATTTAATCAATAGTGTGAGAATAAACTTAGTTAGGAAGGCTTCAATATCAACCGTAGATTTAATCAACGGTGTAAAATTGGTTATATAAAGTGGTTATAACCATTTACAACCATTGGATTTAGAATTGATCAAGGGTGGAGATTTAGTCTTAAAAAGTGACAAAGACCATTTATGACCATTGGATGCAGAATTAATCAAGGGTGGAGATTTGGTCTTCTAAAAAGGCTATGACTAATTATAACCCTTGGATTAAAAGTAAGAAGAAGTAATCTTGACCCTTTATTTTGGAGACACATCTAATGGCTAGGATTTAAATGAGAAAGATTCAATGGCCTAGATTTAGTCTTCTAAAAATCAAAAGTCTACCTAAATCCTAACCATTGAATTAATCAATGGTTAGGAATGCTTCAAAAATGGCTTGAAAAAGATGACAATATTATTGCAAGCATAATACAAGGAGGGGATGGTTTTTGTAGTATTTTGGAGCTAAAGGTGATTTGATGACCATTATTACTTGTCATGGTCAATATTACATCATTCTTGACCATTATTGATTTGTTTGCATCCTTAGGAGAGTGTTTAGAGGGGAGACAACTTTGAATAGGCTTTTTAGACCAAAGAAAAAGATGAAGTCAATAATAGTAGCTTGAATTTGATTAGTAACTAATTAATCCTAATTTGGTTAATCTAATGGCCTAATTAACAAGCTAAGTGAACTAATCTAATTATTAATTAGTGATAATCTAATTACTAATTAAATGTCCTAATTTTATTTAGAGACTATGATATATGCCATAATATGTTTAATTAATTAGTTATATAGTTAGAATGTTAATTAAGTGAAATTAGAAACTAGACCTAATTAATTAATTTAATTAGCATACAATTAGGTTTTAATTGAAAACAATTAAGTCCCTAATCCTATGAAGAGCCACATAGTCATGCAGCTTGGAGAGCTTCTCCAAGGTTCTTGAATGGACTTTTATGACCAATGGATGGCATTTAGTGACTTAGACCATGTGAAGACCATGTGCATGTATGTGAAAGTCTTCAATTATGCTAAATAAATTTTTATCTCTCCATTCTTTCACTCCTACGGCTGCCCACTTCAAATTCAGCCTTCTATTTTTATTTTTATCACACTTAGCAACACAAAGACCATTCTCTCTCTTCTCTCTCTTCCAATTGTTTAAGAACACCAATAACAAATACAAAGAATACCATCTTCTCTCTTCTTTGAGCTATTCGGTCACCACCCATAGAACCACTTCTAATCTTTCATAATTTTATCTAGTTACATATTTTGAATCCTCTCATCAATCCAAAACACTTTCATGTTAGGAACTTCTCAAAATTCTATCATCTACAACCTTGTCCTTCAAGTTAAAGATCAAAAAGCTTATGTTTTCCTTCTTGTGAGGAATTCGGTCAACCACCCTAAGACCACCCTTCAAGTTTGTTTAATTTAATCCAACCATAGATCTTGAATCTACATGATATTCTAAGCAACTTTCATGTTGGAGACTTTATCTAAATCATTCATCTTCATGGATTTTCTTCAAGATCAAATTTATTGGGTTTTTTAGGTGAAGTGTAAGGAAACTTCATTTCTTCTCTCTTTTTCATGTTCTAAACCATGTTTGATCCATGGTTCCTCTTAATCAAGCTTAGTATACTAATTTCTATGTATTTTGTTTTGTATTTGAGAAGCCTTTGGTGGTGAAGGACTTGGAAAAGGAAGTAAATCAAGAAATTTTTTAGGATCTTCAAGAGGTAAGAGGGAGATCCATCTCACCAACCAAGTATGGTGGTGAGAGATGGTCTTATATTTGATGGATGGTGAATCCATGTGAGGATTCCAATCCATGGTCTTGTAATAATTTATGTGTGTTTATGAGCTTTGATTTATTTGCTCATGCTTGATATGCTTTGTATGATTTTATGGCTTTGATGATATGCTTATATTATGCATGATAAGTATATGGCATGCTTATAGTATTTATGATGAAATATATATATGTGTATGTCATGATGTGGTAATGAAAAGGAATTCAATTTTTGCCTCCAATAGCCAAAGGAGAGGGTTTGATTTTTGATGCCCTTGATTAGGGTTCATGTTGAAATTTTTTAAGAACAAGGGAATTGATTTTTGGGTCCCTAGAACAATGAGAATTTTAGCCAAGACACCTCAAAATAGGTGTTCACAAATTAATATTTTCATGAAAAATGAAAATGGATGATTTAAAGAGTATAGAAAATAAACAAAGGGTTTGTTTTTCAAGAGAACAAGAATACAGTCTTTGAGGAATTTTTATTGATTTCTTTTGTGTAAAAAGATCCTAAGTGTTTTTCTAAATATGAGTTTTGAATGAAACGGGCAAACATTGATTTTAAGGATTTGCAAAGAAAGTGAAAAATGATTCGTAAAGAAAGTGAAAAAGGATTTGAACAAATGGGTTTGGTTTTTTATAACCATCGGTACTTCGGTTTTGAAAATAAAATTTTAATGGTTTTGTTTATGTAAAACCATATCAATTTAGAAGGAAAAATGTTTTGATAATTTTCAATAGTCATGTCCATATTTTTGAAGGCTTATAATGCCTAGATTTTGATGAAACAAAGTAATTTTTCAAGTGGAAATATAATTGATTTAATACAAGGAATTTGAAAAGGGAATCAGAGCATTTTAATCACTTGAGAAATTAAGTTTTTGTAAATGAAAATGTTTTCGAACTTCAATTTATTTTGAAGAAGGTTGTGTTTGGAAATGATTTGGGAAAAATGAAGAATATAGTGGTATTATGAAAATCTACTAATGTATAACTTATTTTGAGTTTTGAAGTACGTTAGAAAATGTTAAGTTTTGAAACGTTGATTTATATCAATGGAAAAGTGATTTTGTGAACTATATTTTGGAAAAGGATTTCTTGAATTAAGAAATGTGAAAAAGATTTTCTTGAATAAAGAAAATATGAAAAATAAAATACAAAGTTATATTATTTTGAGAAAAGTTAAAAAGGAATTTTTGAAGGTTAAGAAATATTTTCTGTAATGAAATTGTGATGAAAAATGTTTTATGTATCTTAAAAATGTGATTTTTAAGCTACGCAATTTGAAGAATGTGTTGAAATTAATATTGATTTATTTAAGTCCAAAATAATGTTTGGAATATTGAGGAATATTTTACGTAATTGTAAAATGTTGAAAAAAAATATTTTACGTATCTTAAAAATGATTTAAAATACAATAAAATATTTCTACGAGATTTGAAAAATGTTAACGTATGTCTATGCGATTTGAAAAAATGTTAAAATATTTCTACGCGATTTGGAAAGCATTTAAATATTTTATACTATTGAAAATATTATTGAAAAATCACTACGTGATTAAATAATGAGAGAATATTTTTACGTGATTTAAACTATTGGTAAAAAATCACTATGTGATTTAAAAGTGATAGAATATTTTTACGTAATTGTGAAAATGACAGAAAATCTTATGTGATTTGGAAAGTGTTTTAAATATTTTGAGAATGATGAAAAATGATTTATGCAACTTAAAAGAATGATTTTTAAGTTACGCAATTTTGAAAATGGTGGAAAATCGTTACGCAATTTGAGAAACGTATATTTTTATGCGATTGAGAAAAAAATGTTAAAAACTTTTAATACGTGATTTAAAGGTGCAACAGAAGAGTTGCAGTATTTTGAAAATGTAATAAAAACATTTTGGAATTTTAAAAATGTAACAAGAGTGTTACGATATTGTGAAAATGTAAAAGAAATGTTATGGTATTGTGAAAATATAACAGAAATGTTTTGGAATTGTGAAAACATAACAGAAACATTTTGGAATTGTGAAAATGAATGGAAATGTTGCGCAATTTTGTGAAAACACGACGAAAGTGTTTTATAACTATGAAAATGTGATAATATGATTTTTCTGTTGAAAATACAGTATAAATACTATAGAACCAGTATATGGATGTTGTGTGAGAAAATGACATGTTTTGCCTGTGATTGACATTTGGTGCATTATACATGCATTGGAAAGATATGTCTGTGATTGGATTTGGTGCATTATATGTGCATTGGAAAAATATGCGTTGAAGCATATGATTACATTGAACAAATGAAATTGAAAAGATTTGGCCCTTTGGGGTTGGACTTGCACTGATATATTCATGCATTGTATAAAATATAGCTAATAGCTATTATGGCCCTTGTGGTTGAAGAGGAATGAGAATTGATAGTGAGGTCTATGATAGATCTTGGGGCGTCGAGGCGCGCGGTCGACCAGTGGGCAATTAGCTAGCGAGTACCCTGTGCCACTTGCGATGCAGTCCGTTGCAACGCATTGACGATACCCGACAAGAACACGATTCTTTTCAACGACTGGGAGATTGTCTTTGGGCTAAGGTTGACAATTAACCAGAGCATTCTTCTCGAAATTGTGAAAACCTCCATGGAGTTATTTTTGATAAACTGAGTCTTTGTGCATATGCATAAATCTGAGCATTTATGTCTGTATGATATATTAATTGAGGAATATTGGCTATGACAATTGTTTTGAGTACTTGGATGATGATTGAACTGATAAATGATTAGATGATGATAGTTGATTAATGCTGATAGCATGATTATGGTACGATCTACCTGTATGATATTGCTGTTTGTGTTATCTCTATGCTGCCATGCTGGTATTAGTGTAGGTGATCTCACCTCTTTGTTATATTGTTTTACTTTGTCTGTATTGTTAAAATTATACAGTAGAAGGAATGAGTTGTCTTAGACATAACGAGTGGTAGATACTCGAGATTGATGGAAACATTGAAAAGTGGTTGTCTCAAGTTCGAAGATGTGCCGGGTAGACAAGGAGTAAAGTTCTGATGCATCAAGTTGATACAAGAGAAGGAACGAGTATGTTAAGATTTAATGTTAGTGTTATACCGTGCTATTAAGTAGAACCTATCATGGGGTTACTACTGTTCGTGTTAAAAAGTTAAAAAAAAAAAGAAGTCGGTAAATGTTGTATTTCTCTTTAAATTGTTAAATGATACATTTGGGTCAATAGTGTATATGAATCTGTTTCAATATATTTTTCCGTATTACTTATAAATTTCTGTAAGTTTATGTTTCAGTAAAGAAGGAATTTTAAAACCTATCTTTTATAACTCAAACTTTATGCGAACTTCTTTTCAGATTATGAGTTGAGAGTCAGACATGTGATACCCTGAGGAGGGTGTTACAATCTATACTATGCTAGTCTTCATACATCTTCTTCCCTTTAGAAGAGCTCGCACCTAGATATACATGGCCATACAATCGGGGTAAGAAAACGTATCTCAGTAGAAGTATTCTAATACCAGTATATAAATATATTAATATATAAATATATACAAATAGATAATATTTACAATTATCTCGTTGATACTTCAATAATAGAAGTAACAACTCCTCATTTCAACAACAAGCAATCGCCCATACAATTGCAATGCATGAAAATGTCATGATAGAAACTGCCTATACAATCGCCATGTTATGCTTAATTATGACTAATGATTATGTCTATGTAGATCCCTAAGTATGAAAATGCATAATGCATGATACCACATCCAGGACTCCAATCCCATGGCAATGTCATGAATGCATGAAACTTGAACAAAGTAATGGAAGTCCATAGTTTCATCCACAACCTTGAACAAGTACTGGGAGTCTCATTCCCCCCTTCGGGTAATGAAGTCTCATCAACTACACAGTTATCGATAATGAACAAGGAATTTATCCTTTTATACTTCACTATATTAAGAAGGGTACTAAACGCCTTACCTGATATAGAACACCCACTTTCACGGGGCCAAACAAAGCAAAGAGGATATTACTCACCTCCTTACTTCAAAATGTAATAAGGATATTACTCACCTTACTACTCACAATATAGAGAGGATATTACTCACCAATCTATGCATCCAACAACACAAAGAAGATATTACTCACCCCAATGCACTTCAACAAATACATAGAGAGGATATTACTCACCAATCTATGATTCTCAACAATACTAAGAGGATACTATAAACCTCATTATTTTTTTCAAACATTTCTTACAAAACAATTACTAATTACTTCTCATAATTAGTTTTCACAATTTATTTATATGCATTTCAGGTTCAATTCACAACACTTCATCAAATACTTATAGAAGTATTTTAACAATCTTAAAAGAGCAAACATGAATAATTCCCACACTTAGGGAAACTCATTTCCTCAAATCCAACTTGATACACTATAAGTGTATATAAACATGTCTAATTATCCCACATAATTAGCATCACGAATCTATACGATTCAAAACATCAACTCTTCATTAAATACTCCTACTAGAGTCCTATCACTCCCTAAGAAGCATAAAAGAAGAAAACTATGCCACTGGAATGATCCAGAGCATCAAACACAACTCATAGTTATTTTCTAGCACCAACGTTGCGGTGTCCCTTGTTCAATGTTGAGGCGCCCAAGCCTCGGGTTCAAGTACTAGCAGGAAAAACTACCAATGTTGTGGCATAAACATTCAACATTGCGGCGCAAACATTCAATGTTGTAGCGCAAACATTCAACATTACGGTGCAAACATTCAATGTTGCGGCGCATGTCCCTTGTTCTTCCCAATGTTGCGGCATTCAAAGTCCAACATTACAGCATTCAACATGTTTTTCCCAATGTTGCGGCATGAAAGTCCAATGTTGCGGCGCCAATAGCAAAACTCAAAATCTGCATAATGCTGCAGCTACGTGTTACTATTCCATTAGAACTAAACCCACTTCCAATCACAAAAAATCCATTTTCAAGTGATTTCCAACCTCTAAAAAGGTCCAACTACATATATTAACTCTCAAACAACATCAATTTCATTTGAATCAACACTTATGAATCAAAATGTCAAACTTGACCAAAACCCCCAAAAATAACCTAGAATGGGAATAAAGGCTCCAAACGATGAAAAATTCATCCTAACACATCAATAATTCAGTTTCTAACTCAATTATACTAACCACATCAAGATTCAACTTATAAACCATAAACCACTCATCAAACCTTATTTCCTCTTCAAGCTTTTCTTAAACCAAAAGAAAAGAATGAAAACAAACATCACAAATAGATTTCCCCCTACCTCAAGATCAAGATAATGAAGATGAAGCAAGGCCTTCACTTGGATCCTTTCCTTGGATGGTTGATCCTTCTCTTCCTTCTCCTTTCTTCTCTTTTCCTTCTCTTTCTCTCCTCTCTTCTTTCTTTTCTCTTCTCTTCTTTCTCACATTTTCTCTTCTATTTCTGCCTCCTAAATATCCCCACCGTGGGATATTTAACAAGAAGGGAAGTCTATTTAGACTTCTCTTAGTTAGGTACCAAAATCCCAATCTACTAAGAACACCCAAATTCCACCGAATCTAGTTTCGTAGCTTCCAACAGATTCAAAATAAATCCTAAGATTCATTAAAAATTCTATTTCACTAAAAACTGATATTTCCATATTAGTTGTGGGTCAATCCAGTATTAAAACACACAACTAATATGCTTAAAAATGCTGAGTTAACTCTAAAAATTCTCAAACTTTAACTGTAGCACAGTTCCCACATTTATGACTTGAAAATAAACTTTTAACACTTATCTCCACTAACTAAGCAGTTTAAGCCACTTCCAGAACAAATAACAGCTATATTTCTCACATAGTGTTACAACAAAGTGCCTAAACATACTCAAAAAGTTATAAAACTTCACAGACATGTTAAGTAAGTATTAGGCTACCTCTGTAACCATATACAAGCCTAACATGATTTTTTAGGGTATTACACGAAGGACCAAGCAACTTCGAGGAAAATAGATCGCATTGGTTAAAGTGGTTTGGAACGATGTAAGTGGTGAAGCCACATGGGAGTTGGAAGAGAAAATAAGAGAGCAGTACCTGTTTTTATTTTAAGTGTGTGTTAAGTTTCAAGGACGAAACTTATTTTTAGAGGGGGAGAGTTGTAACACCCCAAATTCTGACTATGTTAATAGTAATAGCAGAATTACACCGTTTTGTATTTTCTATTTGTTATAAAAATAATTTGACTGTTCTGAGATCATTTTTGATCGTTTTGAGTGATTTGCTCCTAGTCAGGAAAATAATAATTTTTGGGCCGGGGAAATTCTTATCTGATTTATTCGGAGGTGGGGGATCTTACTAAACCTAAATCTGAGTGACACAGAAAAGAATCTCCTAATTTTTAGAATTTATCTGTGAAATAAAAATATTTCATGAATAAATATCTGCTATTTTATTTATTGCAGTTATTGCTATAAATTGTTTGACCCGATAAATTATAACTGACAGAAAATGTGCTTAGAATATTTTCTGTAAGCTAAATCAAAACGAACCAATAGGAAGTAGTCAAAATAGGTGGCTGGACTTTTCTATCCAATAGGAAGTGGTCAAACAAAGGGGCATAGACTTTGTTGTGAACCATCGGATGAAAAGTATAATTTAGATGTTTTTGATCATAACCGTTGATCAGATCAATGGTGTGAGAACAGTTCAGATAAAATCACTAAGTAATATCCACCGTAGATGAGATCAATGGATAGGAAACAAAGTTCATTTCAAAGGCTAGGATGGAGTCAAATATAGTGGCTTGACTTTTACTTAGTAACTAATTAAATCTAATTAAGTTATCTTAATGGCCTAATTAGCAAACTAAGTAAACAAACCTAATTATTAATTAGTTATAATCTAATTACTAATTAGATATCCTAATTTTATTTAGAGACTATGATATATATAATTATATTTTTAATTAATTAGTTATGTAATTAGAATGTTAATTAAGTGTAATTAGGAAACCTAACCTAATTAATTAGCTATTTAATTAGCATGCAATTAGGTTTTAATTGAAAACAAATTAGGTCCCTAATTCAAGGAGCCACACGGCCATGCAGCCTTGGGAGGCTTCTCCAAGGTTCTTGAACCATCTTGCATGATAATTTAATGATCAAAAGATGACCAAGCCATGTGCTTCAAGTGTGAACACAAATATGATATTTTATTTCATGCAAATCCCTTTAATCTCTCCTATACTCACACGGCAGCCCACTCCCATTTTTCTATCTATATTCACTTTTCTCTCTCACCAAAAAGCTTACATTATTTCCTCTCAAATTTCCCAAGAACTCAAGAACACTTTCCTTTCCTATTTCTCTCTAAGTTTCGGCCCCAATACCCATATACATTACCTATCTTCTATAATTTTTGTTCTCATCATTTCCTAAACCTAAACAACCTCCTAAACACTTTTCATTTAGGAAGTTTTCTCAAAATCCAACTCTAAGTGCTTCAAAATCCAAGTTCTATCTTACTTCCCTAGAGGTAAACCTTTGATTTTATGGTTTAAAATTTATTTTGTGATTTTCTAAACCATGATTGTTCCATGGTTTATCATTATTAAGCTTTGTTTGTGATTTTACTAATTGTTTTAGAATTGTTAGGGTTTTGTGTTGGTTCCCACGAAATCAAGGAGAAGGAGAGGAGCTTGAAGCACTTGTCTTCAAGAGGTAAGAGGGAGATTTAACCTCACCAACCCTGTTTTGGTGGTGAGAAGATGATTGTGTGTGGTGCAAAACCCATAAGGGCTTATTCACCTATTGTTTAATGCTTCTTTAATTTTGTTTGTGGTGTTTATGGTTTTATTTTTGTGATTGCATGTGTGCTAATATGTCTAATGCTTTGATATATGCTTGTATGGATAATTTTGAATGCATGCAAGTGTATGTATAATTTAGGATGTGAATAACATGATGAACGATTGTATGAATGCTCCAAAGAGCAATGAGGCTCACGGCCATACTAGGGATTAGAGGACCAAAGTCCTGAAAATGATGGATTCAAATGAGAATTAAGGATTTAAATGAAAAGAAAATGAATTTGAACAAGTTTGAATGTAGCAAGCAAAATGGTTTTGGGAAAATAATCTGATATAATTAAATAAATAGGTTATGAAATAAAATGAGTGTCAATACTTGAAGGTTATTGACGTATAGCTCACCCTACGGGTTTTGAAGCGCGTCCGTAAAATTTAAGCTGTGATATGTGAAGTAAAAGAAAGAAGTATCAATTTTTAGGGAAACAATATAAATACCAATTTTTAGAGGGGTTATACTGCAAATTTTTATAAAAGAGAGACAAAATTATAATTATATTTTAAGAATGACCATATTGCAAATTTTATTCAAAGAAGGGTCATATTACAAATGTTTTATAAAAAGAAGGGTCATTTCATAAATATTAGTTTTATGAGGGACTACTTTGTAAATATTAATTTATGAGGGGCTAGTTCATAAATATTAGTTTTATGAGGGACTATTTCATAAATACTAATTTTATGAGGGACTATTGTGAAAATATTATTTAAGTGAGATCAAAAATGTAAATATTATATTTTTGAGGGGTTATTATACACATATGGAAAATAAAGTTAATTTTAGTGTTAAATGAGAAAAATAGTATTTTTGATTTAAAACGTATGAAAAATATTGTACGCGATTTGAAAATGCAACAAAATTATTACGCGATTGAGAGAACGCGAAAATATGACTACGCGATGAAAATATAGTAAATATACTGTTGGGTTAATGTGTAAACCCCGAATATGAGATAATAAATTAGAACTGTGATTGGTGCATAGTACATGCATTGGAAAGGTCGAAAAGACTTGATGAGGCTATTTGCCTAAGAGAGACTACACCTCTTGAGTGGGTACAATATGCGTAGTGTAAGTCAATCGTTAACCTTGGGGGCATTGGGGTGCGGGTTGCCTACAATGGGCAATTGGTAGCTCTTCTGTACCGTAGGTTAGACCAACAAACACACCAATGATCCTAACCGAGACACTATTCTTAATCAAGATCTGATAAAGATTGTTGTGCATATGCTAGATGTGCAAGATTGAGCACGTGGTCCAAGGCATATTGGTGCTGACAAATCTTTTCGATCACTCTCTCCGACCTAAGTTTTAGCTCCATGGAGTAGGGAAATTGAGTTTGTGTGCATACATATAGTTATTGAGGGTAATATCATAATTTCTGCTTATGATAATTGAATTGTTGACTATTTGGTTGTTGTTAGTGGCATGATCATAAATATTATTTATTTCATGTGTTTTGTTGATAAATGATATTAATGGCATATTTGTAATTATGGTATGATAGCTATATGAGATATTGCATGTATTTATCTTCATTTCTACCATATTGGTAATGGCGTAGGTGATCTCACCTCTTTGTATGCCTATTCTGTATTGTGTTTATATCTGTTAAGACGCCGAGCAAGAAGTTGAGCGAGAAGCTAAGGAGGAGCAGATTCTTGTAGAGGAGACTGAGTTTTGAGACGATGGAGATGCCTTGTTTCCTTAGCTATATGAGGTTGACGTTTCTTGGAGGAGAGGAGGTGTGGCATGTCGATTTGGATAGAGAGGGTATTGACTACATGGGAGACCTAAATATTAGATTGAGTAGATTACATCTAGGACATCCGTACTTTAGTGTTAACATTTATGTACACCTAGAGTTTCCCATATCTATTAGGCAGTACTGGGGGGCTTACTATCGTACCCCTAGTGAGGCTAATATTGTGTCATCTGCTCGGACACCTGTCCATAGGACTTCACGTCAAGCTGGATTCTGATATGCTGAGGAATCTGAGGAGGACCCGTCTGAGGGTTCTGCTGTCTAGTAGGACTTGGGCAGTATAATAGTTTAAATTAAAGTTTAAAGTTTAAATGTTTTGAAAGTCTAGTTTGTAATTATTTAAGTATGATAATACTAAGACTTGTGTATGTATATATATGATGTGAATTATTTGATATGATGTTGTAATATTTTTATTTTCCGCTATGTTTAATTTATTGTTATTAAGAAATTTTACAACTCCTATTTCTATTACAAGCACGAATACAAATGAAGGGGTAATTTGGTAACTAAGTAACAATAAATGTGATGCCCTAAGGAGGGTGTTACAAGAGGAGTAGATTCTTATGGCGGAAGCTGAATTCTGAGAAAATAGAGATGCCCAGTTTCCTAGGATATATGAGGTTACAATTTTGTGGAGGACCGGAAGCGTGGCGTGTTGATCTAGATAGAGAGTGTATTTTCTATATGGGAGACTTGAAGATTATCCTAAGTAGGCTTTATCAAGGGAACCCTTATTTCGATGTAAATGTTTATGTACACTTAGAGTTTCTGTTGTCCATTAGGCAGTACTGGGAAACTTACTACCGTACTCCTAGTGAGATCAGTATCGTGTCATCTGCGCGGACACCTATTTGTAGGACTTCGTGTCAGGTCGGATTCCTACCTACTAAGGAATCTGAGGAGGACCCGTCTGAGGGTTCTGCTGTTTAGTAATACTTGGGCAGTATGTTAGTTTTAGATAATGTTCAAATACTTTAAGAACCTGGTTTGTAAATGTTTAAGCATGACTGTACTAAGATTGTGTATATATGATGTAAATTACTTGTGATGATGTTGTAATATTTTTATTTTTCGCTAAGTTTTTCTTATTAATATTAAGAAATTTTACAACTCGTATTTACATTACAAAGCATATTTTATAATGAATGGGTAATTTGATAATTAAGTAACATAAATGTGATACTCTACGGTGGGTGTTACAGCTTTCCTCTATGCTCTTTGACTCCTTTGTCCACGACCCTTACAATTTTTATCACATATGATAAATCATCTCTTAAATGCTTTGATTCATTTTCCAACATGTGTGAAGAATCTGGATTATATTTTTTGAGTTATGACACATGGAAAACATTGTGAATGTTAGACCAATTGGGTGGAAGGGCTATTTGGTAAGCAACTAGTCCAATTCCTTTTAGAATTTGAAAGGGACCAAGAAATAGAGGATTTAACTTTCTAGTATTCAATGTTTTACCAACCCCTGTAGTAGGAGTGACTCTAAGAAAAACATATTCTCCTTCTTCAAACTCTAGAGGTTTTCTCCCTTTATTAACATAGCCCTTTTGCCTACTTTTAGCAGTAACCAACCAATCCTTGATCTTTTTTATCTGGCCTGTGGTTTGTTATACTAACTCAGAACCTAGGATGGCTCCTTCTCCTACCTCATACCAACATAGAGGCGATCTACATTTCTTACCATAGTAAGCTTCATATGGTGCCATACCAATGCTGGTGTGATAGCTGTTATTGTCGGCAAACTCCACTAAAGGTAAGAATCTAACCCAGCTACCCTACTGCTCAAGCACACACACCCTAACCATATCCTTTTGGGTTTAGATAGTTCTCTTTGTTTTTCCATTAGTCTGCGGATGATAAGTTATGCTAAAGTTCAACTTAGTCCCAAAGGCCTTTTGTAAGGTTCCCTAAATTCTAGAAGTGAATCTAGGATCTCTATAAGATACTATACTGGTGGGGATTCCATGGAACTTGACAATCACTTGCAAGTACAACTAAGCTAATTTATCCAGAGAAAAGTTAGCACTTACTGGCAAGAAGTGAGCAAATTTAGTTAATCTATCTACTATGACCCATATGGCATCATACTTTGGTTGGGTTCTAGGAAGTCCCATTGCAAATCTATTGAAATACATTCCTATTTCCACACAGGGATCTCTAAGAGTTGTAATGGTCCAGAAGGTTTCTGGTGTTCTATCCTACCTTTCTGACACACTAAACATTTAGATACATACTCTGCTATGTCTGCTTTCATTCTAGACCCACCAAAACATTTTCTTGAGATCTTGGTACATTTTTTATGCCCCAAGATGGATGGTATATTTGCTTTTGTGAGTCTATTCTAAAATTCTCTCTTTAATTTCAAATTCCTTTGGAATGTGAAGTCTATTTCTAAACTTAATCTGTCCATTATTTGTATTGCTAAACTCCTTTTGGTTCCCTAACAAAATTTGCTCACTTATTTCCTTTAAGTTTTTAAAGTCTCATTTCTTTCATGAGCTACTCTAATTTGAGTTTTAAAATCACTATGTCTATTTTGTTCATATAAAGACTATGTGATGACACAATCACTGCTAGACTCAATTTTCTAAAGCTTTCTAAAAGCTCTATTTCTTGGATCATTATTCGGGACACATGTAGGAATCACTTACTAAGTGCATCAGCCACTACATTGGCTTTACTAGAATGATATTTCAACTCGAAGTCATAATCTTTCAAAAACTCCATTCATCTTTGTCTCATGTTCAGTTCTTTTTGGTCAAACAAGTACTTTAAGCTTTTGTGGTTACTAAAAACTTCAAACTTAGCTCCGTAAAGATAGTGTCTCTAGATTTTCAAAGTGTAACATCCTAATACTAGTACTAATGACGTATCCGGAATTACGCATTAGTAGTTAGAATTAGGTATGTCACCTTCATACGAAAACTAATTTGTGGAAATAAGTATAATATATATATATATGAAAATATGAGCCTTAAATGGTTGTATTAATATACATGTATCGAAAGGATCTATATACAAATAAATTCATCGTAAAACAAATATACATTATATACATTCTCGGTATTACTTAATACAAATTCTACACTATACTTTTTCTAGCAATTACAACTAAACTTTTTCTTCACGACTCTGATCTTCGCCTCTACTTACTGATACTGATTAGCCTATATTTTATAGTCTTATACTAGATAAATTATGATGATTTGCTTATATTTATTGGTGAATTTTAGATGTATCCTTATCATTATCTTCATTTTTGTTAGGTAATTACACATGGAAGAAGACTTGATTCTTAAACAAGGACCAATATTCAGATTCCCGAAGCATTATGACCTTTCCTTAGAATTGAGTCATATCTTAGGCTATAGAGATCAAATCGACACGCCGTTTGCAGCATTGGAAAGCTAACAAAAAATTCTAGAGTTGCACACTTAAGTGCTTTCTGTGTGACTATTTTAAGATACACGACCGTATCTCTTAGTCACACGGCCATGTCTCACTTACGGTGTGAGTTACGCAAATCTTGGTCACACAGCCATGTCAATCTTAGACACAGTCGTGTAAGGTATTCTGGGGCATAAAAGAGGCAGTTTTCACCTCAATTGTTATAAATAGAAGCAAACCCTTAAACCTAAAACATATAGAGGCTGCAAGAGACTTTGAGAGGCATAAGGATTGGAGGTTAGAGCTTGGAAGACAAGAACAAGAGTAATTGAAGTTCAACCATTGAAGACATCTTCTCCATCTTCATCTTCTCCATCTTCTCTTTTTGTTTTGGATTTATGGTTGTTTCTTTAACCTTTGTTCTTGATTGTGCTACATTAACCATGAGCAGCTAAACCCCTTTTTTTCAAGATTGGGATGAAACTCTCTATTTCTCTATGTTGATTTATTAATTTGATTCATTAATTTGATTCTTTGTTAATGGAAAATTATTATTCTTGATTCATTCTTGGTATGCTTAATGCTTGTAGTATGTTGCACACCATATTTACATTATCTTAGCCTTTAGGTGAAGGATCGAAAGATGAAATCTAATTGTTTAATAATCTAAGAATTAAATTTATGAATTAAGACCTAGACATAAGTTTAAATCCTTTGAGGAGCAAATGATTGTCATAAAACTTAATGGGTTGGAACTTAGATTAATTGTCATGAGAATGGGATTGATGGAGTTTTAGCATGTTTTTAGTGTCAAGAAATTTGGTTTTAAATAATTTTGGGCAAATCACCTTCAAGAACATAATTGAATATCAGCAAAGATAGGATTACAATTTATCATAGGGGGTAGTGTAGCGAATTCCTAATCCTAGGCCTTTAAATCTTGGTTGAATCTTGCCTTTTCTTGATTTATTTGCTTACTTTATTTGCTTTTATTTTCGTTTTGATCTTAATTAAGTTTGACTATTGATTTTAATCACTTAAATAATCAAAGTCATCGTAAGAGTTGGTAATCAATTAATCCTCGTGGGAACAATCTTTATTTTACTACTTGTACGATCCGTGCGCTTATGGAAAGTCCACAACAAGTTTTTGGCGCCATTGTCAGGGATTATGTTGATATTAACACAAGCGAAGATTTGGTTGATTTAAGCATTTTTTATTTTATTTTATTTTTATTTTATTTTCATCTTACATAATTTATTCTTTGAATTTTCAGGTGTTATTTCTTTCTTATGTGTAGAACGAGGAGTCAGGACGATCTTACTATCCCCATTGATCTTGAGATCGAGAGGACACTTTGTCATATCAGAAAGGAAAGAAGAACACTGATAGTTGAAGAAGATCACATGGCAAACAAAGATAACCAAGTCGCCAACCAAGAGTGAAGGCTAAGGGATTATGGAACTCCCAATGCTAATGCTTGTCAGTCTTCCATTGTTAGGCCACAAGTTGAGGCCAACAATTTCGAGATCAAGACTTCCTTAATCCAGATGGTCCAATAATTGTAATTTAGTAGGCCACTAACTGAAGACCCAAATCAACATTTCAAAGAATTATTGGAGCTGTGTGATGTGGTAAAGATAAATGGGGTTTCAACTAATGCTATACGAGTCAGACTTTTCCCTTTTTTCTCTTAGGGGGAAAGCAAAGAAGTGGATTCGCTCGGAAGCCCCAAATTCACTTACCACATGGGACTTGATGGAGCAAGCTTTCTTCAACAAGTACTATCCGATTGGAAAAATAATTAAGCCTCATTAAGACATCATTACTTTCTCCCAAAAGGAAGATGAATCGCTTTATGATGCATGGGAAAGGTAAAATGATCTCATTTGTCAGTGTCCACATCATGGCTTGCAAGATTTTGTTGTTATGTAGATATTCTATGTTGGATTAACATTTTCTACAAAGGCAACTCTTGATGTCGTAGCTAGCGGTGCTTTGATGGCAAAGACTCCAACAAAAGCAAGGGCTTTGATTAATGAAGTCACTTCAAATATTTATATGTGGCCAAGCAAGAGATCATCTTCAAAGAAACAAGTCGGAATGATAGAGCTTGATGCTATTACTATGTTGAATGCCAAGTTTGATGCCTTGACTAAGTCACTTGAGAAACTGAATGTCAATGATGTCACTACTCCTAACATAACTTGTGAAACATGTGGAGGAGGGCATCTTGCTTTGGAAAGCAATGTAGTAGACACGTATTCTTAAGACTCATCTTTGGGGCAAATGAATTATGTGCAAAATGGTAATTACAAGGCTCAAGGAAATCCCTTCTCCAATTCATATAATCCCGGATGGAGAAATCACCTGAATTTCTCATATGCCAACTAACAAGGTAGAGGGGCTCCATCCAACAATCGACCTCCACTCGGATTCCAACAGCCTCAATAATTTTCTCAATGAGCGAAGTCCAATTTAGAAGCCCTTATGGAGAACTTCATAATTACCCAAAAGGAGCATAATCAAGTCATTCAAGCACAAGTGCAACAACATTGGGAGTCTATCAAACATATCAATACTTGCCTAGATCAAATTGCTACTCACTACAAGATGCTTGAAACTCAAATAGTCCAACAACCAAGCCTGTTCATCATGGTTCAAGGGTGAATACCAAGTCAACCGGAAACTAATCCGAGGAAGCATGTTCAAGCAATTTTTTCATTAAGAAGTGGTAAGCAACTTGAAGGTCTCACAAAGGAAGAAAAGCTTGAAGATAAGGAAACCCATGAAAAGGAAAAGAAGCAAAAGACGAACAAGGATAAAGAAAGAGATGAAGAAAGCACTAAAAAGTATGTTCCTCCAAAAGTATATATTTCACCTTTGCCCTTCCCTCAAAGGTAACAAAAGGCGAAGCTTGATTATCAATTTGGAAGATTTTTGGAGGTACTTAAGAAGCTTTACATTAATATTCCTTTTACGGAAATTCTCTCCCAAATGCCCTATTATGCTAAGTTCTTGAAAGATATTCTCTCTAATAAGAGGAAGCTTGAGGACTATAAAATTGTTGCTTTGACTGAAGAATGTAGTGCAATCATTCAGAATAACCTTCCTCTTAAGCTTAAGGATCCAGGTAGCTTTTCAATTCCATGCTCAATTGAGGACATGAATATTAACAAGGCTTTATGTAATTTTGGGGAAGTGTGAGTTTGATGCCCCTTTCTATTTATGAGAAACTTGATATTGGGGAGCTCAAGCTAACCATCATCTCTCTTCAATTAGCGGATAGGTCAATCAAGCATCCTGTTGGCATATTAGAAAATGTACCATTGAAGGTGAGAAAGTTTTACATACCGATCGACTTTGTTGTGTTTGAGATGGAAGTAGTTGTTTAAATTAAGATCATACTTGGGTGTCCATTCCTCGCCACTAGAAGATCCATGATTAGTGTCCATCGTGGTAAGTTGACCTTACAATTAAATGATGAGGAAGTAGTTTTTCATATTTTTGATTCTGTAAAAAATCTTAGTTCCTTTGATTCATGTAATCACATAGATGCTACTGATGTTGCAAATAATGTTGTGTTTTCACATATGCAGGAATCTTTAATTGATGATAAACTAGAAAAGATTTTGCCCAAGGATGCCACTAACTTTGAGAATGCCAAGCTCTACAAGACGAGACAAAAGAAGCGGTATACCATGGGTAATAAGTAGTGTGAGTTTAATCTTGGAGATAAAGTTCTTGTTGATAACTCACTTCTACATTTCTGTCCTAGTAAGTTGTGGTCAAAGTGGTTTGGACCATATGATATTGTGCGAGTCTTATCGTACGGAATACTTGAGGTGAAGAAAGAAGGTCAAAGACATTCTTGATAAATGACCAAAGAGTGAAACACTATGAAGAAAGAGTGGGGACTGAGCACCACTCCATCAAAATCACCTAACAATGGCATCAACCCATGGTCAAGCTATGAACCTTAAACTAGCACTTCTTGGGAGGCAACCCAAGTTTCTATCCTTTCTCATATTTTCTTGTAGTTTTTGCATTTGGTTTTTCAGTTTTTGCTTTTGTTTTCTCTAATAAAAAAAAGTGTCTTGACCCTTTTTATTTTTCTTGTGCAGTTTTAGCCAACATGTTGCCGCTTAGTTAGAGTTGATGTTTCATGGCTACACATCTTCCCCCGGCTCCACCTCTCCCACCACCTTCATGATCTTGCATTTCCATTTTTCAGGGAAGTTTCGTTGTCCTTTGTTCTATTATTTTTCTTATTTAAACATTGAGGATAATGTTTATTTTAAGTGTGAGGGGAGTACTTTTAACTTTGGTGAAATTTTTTTTGAAATCAATGAACACTTGAGTATTGTTAGTAATCAAGATGGAATTGTGTGTTAATTTCTTGATTATTTCTAAGCTGATAGAGATTTGTTTCAAAAGGGAATCCACTACTCATGAGCTATTTTTGTGCAAGGTAATTTTTTTTAATTGAGTATTAAAACATTTAGCATCTTATTTAGAAATTAGCCATGTTTGCTTGCATTTATTTTCTTTATTAACATTAGCCAAAAAGTGAGTTTTGAGCTTTATTAATTGGATTTTTCATAAACAAAATCTTATTTTTCTTATGGAGTAAGATTTCTCTTGATTGGTGTGTGTTAAAACTTATTTTGATATCTTGTTAAGACTTCAATGATTCACATACATACTTGAACATGATTAAGAAAATTAGGCTTAATTCTTTCTTGACTTCCAGAGTTGCATTGATAAAATAATCCTTTAGTTGTCTCATTTGAGCCTGAAATTGATTTCTTTAAATACCTATTTGTATAATCAGGTTAGATTATTTAGAGCAATTAATGAGTTAATTGAGAAGTCATAAATGGTTATTTTTGTTTTCAAGGGTTAAAAAAAAGAAACAAAAGAAACAAAAAAGAAAAGAGAAAAAAAAGATGAAAAGGGAAGAAGAAAGAAAAAAAATTGTTGGTGAAGAATAATAAGAATGTTTGTTTGAAAGAGAAAATCAGTTATCTCCTTGTGAATTATGTTTTCAACCTAATTTTATTTTGTATCAATTTATCCCTGAATATTATTTACCATTATTTACCTTTTTCCTACCTTTCATTATACCTTTGGCCCCGTTACAACCAAAGAAAGTCCTTTTGATTCTTGTGATGTATGTGAACTTGGAAGTGGAGATGAGATTAATAACCAAGCCTTTGGTTTTGCATTTTTCAAGAGAAATTTGAGTAATCTCTTTGTTCTTAAACATTTGAGCGATGGAAGGATGAGTGATCTAAAATAGTTGGTAAAGAGAAAAGATGCAAATTAGACCCAAGCCTCTAATTATTTTAAGTGCTAAATGATCTTGCTCGATTCAATTTGATTACTGAACTTTATTGAACTATTAAATTGTGGAATTTCCCTTGATTCATGTTTCTTGATGTTGAGTTTAATCTTGTTTTTGATATTCTTTTCTTGAGGACAAGCAAAAGCTCAAGTGTGGGGAATTTGATAAGCCTATATTTAATAGTCTTATAGTGGATAAATTATGGTGATTTGCTTATATTTATTGGTGAATTTTAGATGGATCCTTATCATTGTCTTCGTTTTTGTTAGGTAATTACACATGAAAGAAGACTTGATGCCTAAACAAGGAGCAAAATTCAAATTCCCGAAGCATCTTGACCTTTCCTCAGTAATTGAGTCATATCTTAGGCTACAGAGATCGGATCGACGCACCATTTACGGCATTAGAAAGTTAACAGAAAATTCTAGAGTTACGCACTTAAGTTCCTTTTGTATGACTATTTTAAGAGACACGGCCATGTCTCTTGGTCACACGGTCGTGTCTCACTTATGGTGTGAGTTACGTAAATCTTGGTCACACGGCCGTGTCGATCTTAGGCACGGTCATGTGAGGTATTCTAGAGAATAAAAAAGGTAGTTTTCACCCCAATTGTTATAAATAAAAACAAACCCTTATACCTAAAACATATAGAGGCTGCAAAAGACTTTGAGAGGCACAAGGATTGGAGGCTAGGGCTTGGAAGACAAGAACAAGAGTAATTGAAGTTCAACCATTGAAGACATCTTCTCCATCTTCTCTTTTTGTTTTGGAATCATGGTTATTTCTTTAACCTTTGTTCTTGATTGTGCTACATTAGCCATGAGCGGCTAAACCCCTTTTTCTAGGATTAGGATGAAACTCTCTATTTCTCTATATTGAATTGTTAATTTGATTCTTTGTTAATGGAAAAATTGTTCTTGATTCATTCTTGGTATGCTTAATGCTTGTGGTATGTTGCGCGTCATATTTACATGATCTTAGGCTTTAGGTGAAGAATCGAAAGATGAAATCTAATTGCTTGATAATCCAAGTATTGAACTTAGGAATTGAGACTTAGTCATAGGCTTAAATCCTTCAAGGAACAAATTATTGTCATAAAACTTAATGAGTTGTAATTTGGATTAATTGCCATGAGAATGGGATTGATGGAGTTTTAGCACGTTTTTAGTGCTAAGAAATTGGGCTTTAAATAATTTAGGACAAATCGCCTTCAAGAACATAATTGAACATTAGCAAAGATATGATTACAATATATCATAGGGGGGTAGTGTAGTGAATTCCTAGTCCTAGGCCTTTAAATCTTGATTAAATCTTGTCTTTTCTTGATTTATTTGCTTACTTAATTTGCTTTGATTTTTGTTTTGATCTTGATTGAGTTTCACTAATGATTTTAATCTCTTAAATAATCAAAGCTACCATAAAAGTTAGTAATCAATCAATCCTCGTGGGAACGATCTTTATTTTACTACTTGTACAATCCGTGCACTTACAAAAAGTTCACAACAAATACCTTCATCGTCCTTGGAAATATTATGGAAAATACAAACAGGCTAGGTGAGAATTCAAAGAATTCTTAGTAGTTTATTAAAAATGTGTCATCTTAACATTTCCAGTTGTTTCGAGAAAAAATATATTTTAAAACTCAAGTTATATATATATATATATATATATATATATATATATATATATATATATATATATATATATATATATATATATATATATATATATATAAGCTAGAAAGGTGGCAAATCACAAACTTAGTCATTTCTCTTCTCGAAATAGAGTTTTAATTATTATCCTTTATAAAAATTATTTTTATAATCAAATAATTTTAAATATTCATTAAACATCGCCAGTCATCAAATACTTTAAATTAATTAATTACAAAATAATAAATCAAATTTGATTTTATATTCATTTAGAAAGTCAAACCAGTTTTCATATCTCATCAAAGATCACAAACATCTATTCATTATCTTTCAACATTCATTACAAGTCACATATTTCATCATATCTCATATTCACTATTCATTCTTCATTTATTGTATCTAAATCATATCTCATATTCACTATTCATTCTTCATTCATTTTATCTAAATCATATCTCATATTCATCATCCATTTTTCATTCATTATATCTCTTTTCATCATTTTTCAAGTATCATAAATCATCATATCTCATTCTTTGACAGTTCTAATCATTATTCAAAAGGTGTGGAGGGAATGTTCATCCTCCCAATACCATTCCATTCTCATTCATATTCACTTGGTAGGTGAGGGAATGTCCATCCTCACGATACCATTCCATTCATATGCACTTGGTAGTAGTCTGCTTTCAAGTTGGTGCACTTCAACCTATTCATAACCATTCGCCAGTCACATGGAACTACTCCAAATAATGTAAATTCAATTCCAAACTCTTCTTAGTGCTCATTATCCAATGTTGATTCCCTTAGAACAAAGGTCACCTGACCTAAGTTGAGTTCTTACTTGGTAATAGTCTACTTTCAGGTCAGCTCATCCCAACCTATTTATGACACTATCATACGTGTGTAAGTGTGTCACACAGAACTATTCCAAGTATCCATTATACACATGTGGATAATCATATGTTAGGAATAGCATACTAGAATAAAATATAAATTCCTACGTTCTATTACTCAAATCAAATACATTTCAAATCCAATTCTCATGAGCACTGATTATTCGATCACAATACATTTGCCACACAAAGCTTAGCTTAAGTTGAGTAATCAAGGAGCATTATAATCTCAAATATAAATCAAGTATCCAATACTATTTTATTCATCCAAATCATTTTATATTCATTTGTTACTTTACTAACCAAGTAACTAAAATTAATTCATGTAAGTACAATTCATTCCAAGAAATTATCATAAAAACACTAGTCTAAGCAACATCCATGCCTCTTCAAATTCGGCCTACATGGCCATAACAACATATCCAAGATTATATGCATTCGTTTAAGGTTACATCATACATCCAATTTTCTAATACACAATTCAAGTATTAGGATTCTCTATGCGTGACCTAAAATGTCATGGTCATCAATCAAGTAATCATATATCAAAAATAACTATTCTTATTTATTTTTAAACACTAAACCCTTAGGTAAGGATATACAACATAGAAATTCACACATTACCATTCCTTTATAACACTACAGCAGTAACAACACAACAACAACAACAACAACAAAAAGGCAGCAGTAGTAATAATAAGATAACAACATTAATAAAAACACAACAGTGGCAGAATTAAAACAACAGCAACTCAATATTAATACAACAATAGCAGAATTAAAATAATAGTAACTCAATATTAATACAGTAATACAGTAGCACAATAACAATACAATAACAGTAAAATTAAAATAGTAGCAGCTCAATATTAATATAGCAATATAGCAGCAGCACAATAATAATACAACAGCAGTAGAATTAAAACAGCAACAGCACAACAATAGTACAACAGTAACAAAATTAAGACAATAGCAAGAATGAAATAAAGAGAAGCACAATAGCATCACAACTTAGGTTCAAGAATAGGGCAGCATGTTGTTAAGAAAAATTCAATCCAATTACAACCTTAACCACATTATAAAGTAACATCATAAACTCACATAATAACCAATAGGATATACTTAACAACACAAAACAAAAATCTTTCATTCAACCCTTGACTTGGTCGTGAATGACATGAAAGAGAATTTCCAAGTAATAAAATTATCCTTTACTTACAAGTGTACAAGCTTAATGTAATATTTAGTAAATATAAGGGTGTTGTACCCACAGAGAGTGATATGAATAACTAAAATTCAATATCTATCTAAATTAATTTAAAAGAAAAAAAGATATTTTTATTTTATTTAATTAAACTGAAAATATAAATTACGTTCTAAATTAAAACTAAAATTAAATAATAAATTTAAATTAAATGACTCAAATTAAAAATGTAAGAGCAATTAAATAACAATTCTAGGATTTCGAATCTATGACATGACCGTCGCACTAAGGCCAAAATACAACTAGGTTTCTTGATTAAATGTAGTATAAGGCATAACCTAGGTCATTCTTCCAAGGACACACATAGATGTTTCTAATCTAATTAAAAGGTAGCAAGCAGGGGGGTTTCATATTCAGTAATTCAATCGCAATTAAAATTAAATGCAGTAGAAGAATTCAAATTAAGCAAACATCAATCCAAGGCATTCAAGTTCATGTGGTAGAATTTATCATAGTTCTCAAAGTGACATATTTTGGATGTAGTTTCTTGTTAAATTTGAAATTCAACTAGGTAATCACCTAGAATCCAATCAACACAAATAGAATTACAAACACAATCCATAAATTTATATTGATTTTAAATTGATTCACTTAACCCAAATTACCAATCGGTAAAACTAGCTTCAATTGATTTCAGATTAATCAATCTTACTTTTTGTCACTTCAATTATGAACAAAGAATCTAAATCTAATCAGAATTAGATCAAAACATAATTGAAGATATATAGAAGAAGAAAATGCATACAAAATAACCATTTAGCATAGAAACTCAAAATTCAAATCACACTTCTTGGATGTCTTGGATTGACAAGGTTTTTAGCCTTCCATAGCAATCACCATTGGAGAAGCTTCAAGAATCATACAAAAAATGAAAATAACAAAGAGAGAGGAGGAGAGGAAAAGAAGAAGAGAAGTCAAGTCTAAAAACTAAAAACTACCACAGCATACACACACACAACCCTTACGTAGAAGCTCCCCTCCTTCTCATCGAAATCTGATTGCCCTCCTCTTCATCATCCACTAAGAGTCAATGATGAAAGTGGTTCACCCACTATTATCAATTATTCCTCCACTTTCTCTATTATGAAAGTGTGTCTCCTACCTTCCAATATTATATCTTCTCCATTATGAAAGTGTGTCTTCCTACCTTCCAATGATTCCTCCACTTTGTCCACGTTTCCACCTTCTCTTTAGTTTGGATTTATGTCATAATCTCATATTCAAATTAAGCCCATCAGATAGCCCTTGAAATTAGCTTTCCAAGGAGTGCTCTTATGCTTGATTTGGGCTTGAGATAAGTGAGATATGCCCAAAATGGTGAAGATATGTCTAGAAATTCGTGACAGCACCGCTGGTCCTACTTCAAGGCTGTATTTGACCACTTAAATGTCTGAATTTGCCAATTTGACATTTCACAAAACTTGTAGATATTTTTCTCATCTTTCTTAGCATGTAAAGAAATCAAAATCAGAGATCTATAAGTTATGGTCAAAATACTGAACTAATGTCAATATGCATTAAAATTTGAAAATTTTGCTTTAAAGCCCAACTCAACCTATGATTTAAATGGGTGCTAAGATCACTTAATTATAACCTGGACATCATTAATAAGGTAATTGTGTGGATAATTAATATGTTAAAAATCGTAATTATCAAATACCCCCACACTTACTCTTTTGCACGTCCTCGGGCAAAATAGAAAAGACCAAAATTAGGGAATAAAGAAAAACAAAACAAACTCAAAATCTAAAAAATCTAAAAGACTCAAATTCCAATGACATTCAAGAACGCAAAAGCTATAAGAAGAAAAACAACCAAAGATTTAAGGGAACAAAGTATTGATGAGGTAACTTTTATTCACATCTTTAATTTGAACAAGTGTAACACCCTAACTTTTGGGATAATTACAATATAGTCCCGAAATGTACTGTTTTGTGAATTCTGTGAGCATTAAATTAAATTTGACTGTTGTATGTGATTTGCTTCGAGCCGGGGAAATAATAATTTTTTGGTCGAAAAAATCTTATTTTAATTAATTGGAACTGGGGGATCTTACTAAACCCAATTCTGATTGATATATATATATATTAATCTTATAATTTTTAGGATTTAAGCGTATGTGTAATAAAATAATTTTATATTATTATAATATTATTTTATATTACAGTACCTACTTTCTCAAAAATAGTAAAAAACTTTGACCACGGATCTTTAAAAGTCTGTGGGACCCGCATTTAGGAAAAATAGTCAACGATTCTGACTGGACAAATTCTAGCCAATGAGAGTGAGTCAACGAAAGTGGCTTGACTTTTTAAACCAATAAGAATAGGTCAACGAGGGGAATGTAGACTTTAATAAGGACCGTTGGATGAAGACTTAGTTAGGAAGCCTTTGATTTCAACCGTTGATCAAATCAATGGTAAGATTAGAATTCAAGATTTATGACTAATCAATATCTACCTTAGATTACATCTAGGGTTAGGAATTAAAGATGAAATCAATGATTAGAATTAAGTCAAACATAGTGGCTTGAATTTGGTTAGTAGCTAATTAAACCTAATTTGGTTAATCTAATTACCTAATTAGCAAACTAAATGAACTAGCTTAGTTATTAATTAGTTATAATCTAAATACTAATTTGATATCCTAATATTGATTAAAGGTTACAATATGTGCTAATATATATTAAACTATTTAGTTATATGATTAGAATGTTAATTAAGATTGACTAAGATATTTAACCTAAATAATTACCTAAATAATTAGCATGTAATTAGGTATAAATTGAAAACAATTAAGATCCTAAAATCCAAGGAGCTACACGGTTTTGGGAAGAAGCCTTGGGAGGCTAGTTGGCTAAGTTCTACATGGTTCTTGAACCCTCTAAAGTGACATAAGCCATGTGCACCATCATGTGAACTCAAATGGATATTTACCTACAAAATTAAACACTCAACCTCACCCAAAACAATCACACGGCAGCAGCCCCCTAATTTTACACTCTTCACTTTCATTTTCACACTTATCCTAATCAGGCATTCTATTTTCTCTCAAAACACCAAAAACCTAACAACATTTTCTCTTCTATTTTCCTCTCCATAGGTTCGGCCAAGCATCCCAAATACCATCAACCAACTTCTATAATTTTACCTCTTAGCTTTTCTTAAACCCAAATCATATTCTAAGCACTTTTCATTCACAAAGTTTAGCCAAAAACCCACTCTATCTAGTCCAAAATCAAACCTTTTGCTTACTTTCCTAAGGGTAAGTTTTGATTCTATGGTTCAAAGTTTGATTTCTAATTTTTCTAACCATGATTGTTCCATGGTTTTTCAATATTGAACCTTGTATGTGTTTTTACTAATTGTTTAAGAATTTTAGAGATTTGTTTGGGAGATTGCACGAAATTTTAAAGAAAGGAGGAAACTAACCGATTAATTGTCTTCAAGAGGTAAGAGGGAGATTTAATCTCATCAACCCTAAGTGGTGATGGGAAAATGGATTTTTTGTGTGTACCGAATCCATAAGGATTCATTTATGTGGTTGTTTATTATTTTTAATATTTGTGTGATTGTTTAAATGCTTTCTTATTTGTGATTTATTTTTGCTATGCATGTTTATAGCTTTAAAATATATTGTATGTATATTGTATGTGTTTATATATGTATGTGTTTATAATTGTATAATTATTAAAGTAGGATGTGAATAACATGTAACGATTTGCATGAGTATTCCAAAGAACACAGAATGAGGCTCACGGCCTTACATCAAACAGAGAACCAAAATGTTCTCAACAATTTTCTAAATCAATGAGTTAATGAATCTAGGTAAAATAATAAGTTTAAGAATGATTTAGATTAATTATGACTAACATGCCATTTAGTGTATAATTGAATACCATTTATTTTTGATTTTGGCCAACATGCCATTTTATTTTCTAAGATAGGTTAGGTAATTGATTTACAAAATAAACTGATTCCAACGAATCACTAAGAAAACAAAAGGAATAAATTCAGTTCTAGAATTCTAAATTAGCAAAATTTAGTTTAAGTAAGAAATAAAACAAACGCTTGAAAAATACTAACGTAAAGCTCATTTTATGAATTTTGAAGCGCGTTAGCAAGTTTCAAAACGTAAATATTGGGTAAAAATAAACTGAACTATATTTAATGGAAGACGTCAAAAATACCTTATACTAATTTTTATAGGCAAAATACTGCCAAAATTTACTAAAATCAAATGAATAAAATAAAAAGATTCCATATTATATTTAGAACACAAGGAAAATACTCTACGTATTTTAAATGTACTAGATATAGCCTACATATATTTAAAATAATAATTTTAAGCTATTCGGTTAAGAAAACGAATCAAAAATCTTACGCGATTGAGAAAATAATTTAAAAACATTACGTGATGTTTAAAAATGTCAAAATATATTTATGCGATTTAAAAACATTTGTGAAAATGACGAGATTGTGAAAATGCGATAAAATTCCTACGTGATTGAACGATACAGTGAGTTTTGCTGTCGGGCCAAAGTGGTGGACCCAGACCTGTGGTGTAGTATTGTCAAGTGGGACGTACTATACTTTGGTATTTTGTGACTAAGGGTATTTTCATAATTATGGTAAAATTTGGATAATAAGGATATTTTTATAATTTTAGATCATGCTTAGAGTGTTGTGTCAATTTGGTTGATAATTGGTGATTGATTGATGAGGCGAATTACACCATGTTTTGGTGTGATAAGCGTAGTGTGGTTCATTTATGAACTTGGAGGCGTTAGTGTGCGAAGAATTTCACATAGGGACAGTGGGTTACTCCTCTGGGCCGTGGTAACAGGTAACACACTAATGATCTTGACAAATACTATTCTTAATCAAGATCTTGAGGAGACTATTACATACTATGCCTGTAGTGCATGGTGTATTGACTGTGTACTACTACACGATGTTTGGACTGTGGACTATAGACACGATGTTTGACAGTGCAATAGTTTGGTTGGGCAGCCATAAAGTATTATTAGTTTCTATTCGGAGCATTCTCTCAGATATTCGTGTTTAGCTCCATGGAGTAGGAACGAGTCGGTGTGTGTTCATGCATTATCTGCATTTTACTGCTTAACATAATCTGTGATAAAATGTATGATTTATTGCTTTAATATATTATGTATGATATGATGTATTAATTTGCTATATTGTGTATGATATAATGGTATGTGTTATTTTAATATGTATTGTATTGTCATTTTCTTTATTGCCATGCGGGTAGTGATGTAGATTGTCTCACTTCTCTATATGTTTTCTCGATATTATTATATTATTTTCATAAAGAGTTTGAGGAAGAAGAGGATCAGCCTCTTGAGATACAGTATCCGGATGACCGACAGCCGGGTGAGCTGTACGAGGAAGAGAAGCCAGTAGATCACCCTGATCATCAAGACTGATCTTGAGATCATAGTGTTGCCAGGATTTTTCGGGTTTGTGAGACTTGAGTTTCACGGAGGTTCTGAGGCTTGGCGTATGCGAGTGGATAGAGGGATAGTTGTGTACGTGGGACGTTTGATTGTGTCCCTATGTAGAGAGTATGATGGAGATGTCATATTCACTACTATGTTATATTTACATCTAGAGTTGCCACTGACTCTTAGGCGTTATTGGCAGGGAGTATTCCATGCGCCTAGTGAGATCAGTAGCGAGTCAACAGCCTGGACTCATGTCCGTAGCACTGTGAGATTTCCAAGATGTCAACTTTTCGATGATCTTTTTGAGGATGATCCATCGGAGGGTTAGAAATCTTTCAAGATGCACTTGGGCAATACTATGTCTTAGTTTTATGTTGTCTTTTTATTGCTTTGTTAAATACTTGTAGTTGTAAATTATGTGTGTACTAAAGAAGAATCATATGTATATTATGGTGTGATTATACTTTGTTTAATTTTGTGTTCTGTGTTATTTTATTTAACGTTATAACTATAAAAGGAAAAAAAATTTACCACAAATATTAAGTATGTACCAAATGTTTTACAACTTGGGTAAGAGTTTTATTTTATTTTAATTTATTTCATTCATAAATGTGACATCCCCACAAGGGTGTTACAACAAGTAAGGTATCTTCAATTTGAAAATCATGAATTAAGAATAATAAATCCTCAATGGATTCACTCTTAATCCCTCAAGTGTTTACAAGGTAAGTATTTCACTCAATTTAACCCATAAACAAATGCACTACCATAAGCTTGTTTATCATCTACTTCTCCACTACTCAAACATATGCACACAAAAATCAAGAGGACTTTATTCAAGGTTGTAATGGGGCCAAGATAAGGAAAGGAAATAATCTGAATATGGCAAGTTAAACACCCAAGAGAATAAAAGAGCATTGGGTAAGAACTCAAATGACAAGTAACAACCATGAATTTTTATCCCCCAACTCTAAATAATACACATTCTCTTTACATATTTCCTTCATTTTCCTTCTCTTATTTGTTTTTTTTTTAAATTCAACCTCTCTTGCATTTTTTTTTCTTTTTATCTTTTTTTTTTACATATATTTTTTTTCAAACACTTTGCATATTGCACACCAGTTTGCACAACCCTCACACTTGAACTGTTCATTACCCACAAGCCAAAGAGCTCTTCTAATGAAAATGAACCAATGCTCTCTCATTCTCTAAGGTAAGGTAAAACATGATTTTTCACATAAGTTATATAATGAGCTAAAACAAAGAATAGACAAGTAGGCTCCAAGGGGTTAATCAAAGGGAAATAATGCAAGGTTGGCTATTTGGCTAAAGTAGCTAATAAAAGAAAGAAGGCCTCAATCATGTTTATGCATGCAAGTGAAAATGTAGTCTAAAAGGGAATCAAAGCAAGTTCTAGAATGATCAATTGACATAAGTGAAAATCACACAAGAAAGAGGAGAATGGTGAAAATGTTAAAATCTACCAATATGCTCAAAATCTCACAAGGTATGCATCTATCAAACTCAATCCACCAATTCAAACCATGGACCTTTTACTTAATTTACTTTCTACTCATCACTTTGACACAACTTAAAATTCATTCGAAAACACATTTTTCTTTCAAAGCATTACTTTTTTTTTGTTTAATCTTTATTTGCATTTTTTTATTTTTTTTACAGTAAACAAGCACAAAAAACAAAACCAAAATAGAAACAGAAACAGTAACAGAAAATAAACAACAGAATAGAAACATCAAAATAGTAGAAATAACAGAACCAAAAAATTAAACAACAAAAGCATTAAAATTGAAAACAAAAACAAAAACAGAATGCTAAAATTCCTCCCCCACACTTAAATTTTACATTGCCCTCAATGTAAACATAGGAAAGATGCATAATGCAAATCACAAAAGTAGTCATGGTAAATAAAATAAAAGTGCGGTAAGAGTCTCCCTCATTTTTCATCCGTGTAAATGGCATTGAGCAAAGCCATCTCTTCCACTTTTTGCTCTTGATAATCTTCATGAAAATGCTTAAGTCGATGCCCATTGACCTTGAATGTTCTCTTTGTTGTTACATCTTGGAGCTCAACTACACCATAACAAAAAACATTAGTAACAACAAATGATCCATCCCACCTAGACCTTAATTTTCCAAGCATTAACCTAAGACGAGAATTATAAAGGAGAACTTTTTGACTAATTTGAAATTCCTTTTTAGTAATAAGTTTATCATGGAAGGCTTTGGTCTTCTTCTTGTAAATCTTGGAGCTCTCATAGGCCTCCAAACGGATCTCCTTCTATTCTTTGGCACTGTTCACAAGACTTACAAACAAATATGCATCATGGAATAGGGTTGGCCAAAATAAACCAAAGTCTAAAACCTTCCTAGCAGTCCGTTGGGGACCCAAATGACCGCCACATGCAAGTGTATGATAAAAGCTAAGAATAGAATGGAACTCATGATCAAGTGCACATCTCCTAATGACTTGATCATTACAAAATCTCCATAAGTAAGGATCATCCCACATATAATACTTAGACTCACTCTTCAACTTATCAATCGAGCCCTAGTAAAACATTGAGGGAAAACACTAGCAACTAGGTAATTTACCATATCTGTAAATCAAGGAGAAGTGATCTTACTATGCAGCTATAAAAGCTGCTCATCAGGGAATGAATCATCAATGGGAAAGGGATCTGAGGCTCTCTTAATTTTGCTCAAGTGATCAGCCACTAAATTTTTTGCTCCACTCTTATCTCGAATCTCCACATTAAATTCCTAGAGTAGCAGCATCCACCTAATCAATCGTGGTTTAACTTTAGGCTTCTTTAGAAGAAATTTTAGAGCTGTATGATTAGAAAATACCACAACCTTAGAACCCAACAAATAAGATCGAAACTTGTCTAATGCAAACACAATAGGTAAAAGTTCTTTTTCTATGGTTGTGTAATTTGCTTGAGCAGCATTCAAAGTTCGTGAAGCATAGTAGACCACATGAGAAGCCCTGCCCACTCTCTGTGCCAAGACAGCTCCCACAGCATAGTTAGAAGCATCACACATTAGCTCAAACAGGAGTGTCTAGTCAGGTGGCTGAATGACATGGGTACTGGTCAAAGCTCGCTTCAAATGATCAAAGACCTCCATGCACTTCTGGTCAAACAAGAACTCCACATCTTTCTACAACAGGTTGGATAGCGGAAGGGCTATTTGACTGAAATCTCTAATAAAGCGCCTATAGAAACCTGCATGTTTAAGAAAAAAATGAACTTCCCGCACGTATGTGGGGTAAGATAAATAGGTAATAACATCTATTTTTGTAGGATCAATAGCAATATATTCACTAGACACTACATGACCCAAAACTATACCTTGTTCGACCATAAAATGATATTTTTCAAAATTCAGGACAAGGTTAGTTTCGATGCATCGATGCAATACTCTAGATAAACTATCCAAACAAGAATCAAAAGAAGAACCATATACAGTGAAATCATCCATAAACACCTCCATGCACTCCTCTAGAAAGTCAGAGAAAATACTTACCATGCACCCTGGAAGGTACCAGGGCTATTGCAGAGGCCGAAAGGCATTCTCCTGTATAAAAATCTTCTAACTTTCCAGCCAGTCTCTCCAACATCTGATCAATGAAAGGCAATGGAAAATGATCTTTCCTGATGGCCTGGTTAAGTCGCCTATAATCAATGCACACCCGCTAACTGTTCTGGATTCTTGTGGGTAGGAGCTCATTGTTCTGATTTGCAACTACTGTGACTCTAGATTTCTTTGGAACAACTTGCACGGGGCTCACCCATTTACTGTCGGATATGGAATAAATAATGCTAGCTTGTAGCAGCTTGGTCACTTCCTTCTTCACGACATCTAGAATCAAGGGGTTCAGTCGCCTTTGGGGCTGCCTCACTGGTTTGGTACTTTCCTCCAATAAAATCCTATGCATGCATGTGGAGGGACTAATACCAGGAATGTTTGCAAGTGTCCACTTGATTGCCTGCTTATGCTGCCTCAAAACCTGCAGCAATTTTTCTTCTTGTTCAGGTTGTAGATTTTTAGCGACAATCACTGGCAACTTCTCACCATCTCCCAAATAAGCATATTTAAGGTGGTCTAGTAGAGTCTTCAACTCTAAGGATGGGGGCTACACAATGGAAAGTGGTAATAATCCATCTGCTATAGCTAAGTCAACAATAGCTTCGTTGCCATCACAACTCAAGACAACACTAATTTCTAAACAGATAACACATTAATTCAGATTCATTACAAGTACAAGGAATGTAATCAAAATCAGCCATATCAGGAAACTCAAACTGTAAGTTTGTATAAGACTCATCAACTAGCATCTTGATGACATCAAGATGGAAAACTGAATGCTCCTCTATAGGATGTTTCATGGCATCAAATATGTTAAACTGCACAATATCATCACCAAATTCCATGGAAAGAGTTCCTGTATACACATCTATCTTGGTTTTAGTTGTCTTTAAGAATGGTCTTCCTAGAATCAATGTTGCTCCACTAGTTGATGACTCATCCTCCATGTTTAGAATGTAGAAAGCCGTTGGGAAGATCAACTTATTCACTTGAACCGGCACATCTTCAATTACTCTAGCTGGGTATATTGTACTTCTATTTGCTAATTGGATTGCCACACCAGTTGGCTTCAAAGTCCCTAGTTTCAATGATTTATAAACTGATGTAGGCATGACATTGATGGAAGCACCTAAGTCCAACATTGCATTCTCAAATGTGGAGTTGCCAATAGTATAAGGGATAGTAAAAGTTCCTGGATCTTTACACTTCTGAGGCATGTTGGGCTGAATCAATGCAGAAACATCACTGCCCATGCTGACTTTTTCATCACCCTTAAGTTTCCTTTTATGAGTGCACAACTCCTTGAAAAATTTGGAATACTTGGGAATTTGCTTGATTGCATCCAAGAGGGGGATATTGATTTCCACCTTCTTGAATGTCTCCATGACTTCCCTTTCCATTTCTTCCTACTCTATCTGCTTGGACTGTGTCACTTTATTTGGAAAAGGTAGTAGAATGGTCAAATCTAGATTCTTTGGACATTTCTTTTGGACTAGGGCATCTAGTTTCTGTGAATTTTGCCATGTCTGATTAATCTCTGGTTGCTGCAATGGGAGCTCTGATTGTGACAGACTAAGACCATTAATTTTTTTGCCACTTCTCAAGCTAATGACACTTACATTGCCTCTTGGATTATTGACTATTTGTGAAGGCAATTAGCTTGATCCTTGGCTTTTCAGCGCACTCACAGTGGTGGCTAGTTGCCCAATCTGAGTTTGCAGGTTCTGAATGGTGGCATTAACATTTTGCTGGAACTGAATATTATTTGTGGCTATCTGTTTCATCAAATCTTCCAATGATGGCTCGGCTAGAATGGTTGTTGGACTTGGCAGTATGAGGGGCTGTTGCATAGGTGGCTGTACAGTTTGTTGCTGCCTGAATGCAAGTGGTTGGTATTTAGTGTTTGGACCTGTAGCTTGATATCTAAATTATTGTTGCTGCTGAGGCTGTTATTGCTGATCAGAATTCCCATATCTCAGGTTAGGATGGTCCCTCCAGCCAGGGTTATAAGTACTCGAAAATGGATCATATCTGTACTGTTAGAGTTGCTAATATTAGGGTCTGCCAGGAAAAATACCAGCTGCTACAACTGATTGCTCTGAAAAAATAGAACCACCATCCTGAAGTGTTGGATAAGCATCTATAGGATGGGATGGATAAGAGCAAATCCCATACACCCTTGCAGGCTCTTGTATAGAAACTAGTACATGTTATTCGACTGCTAATTGCCTCACCAAAGAAGTTAATTCATCAAGTCTGTGTTTCATTCTCTGTTGGTCTACTTGAGATAATTGAACCTCATTAACTCCTCTGGTTGAGGTAAGAATTCTTGTGCTAAATTGTTGAGCATTGGCTGCCATATTTGCTATCAAATCTCTTGGTGCAGTAGGGGTTTTATCCACCAATGCACCTCCAGATACGGCATCCACCATACTTCTATCCATCGGCAACAAGCCCTCATAGAAATATTGAATCAAGAGCTGATCACTGATTTGATGGTGGGTACAGGTCGAACACAACTTCTTGAATTTCTCCCAATATTCATGCAAGGTCTCACCAGTCATTTGCCTTATACCACAAATGTCTTTTCCAATGGCAACTGCTCTGGATGCAGGGAAGAACCTCTCCAAGAATAACTTCTTTATATCATCCCAACTCATGACAGAACCTGGTGAAAGGTAGAATAGCCAATCCTTGGCTACATCAGCAAGAGAGAAAAGGAATGCCCTCAACTTGATATGCTCCTCAGAGATTCCATATGGCTTCATGGTTGAACAGACCACATGAAACTCCTTTAAGTGCTTATGGGGATCATTACCTGCAAGACTATGAAACTTAGGCAACAAGTGTATCAATCTAGATTTTAACTTAAAGTCAGCATCAAGATCAGGATATTGAATGCACAAAGACTGGTAAGTTACATCAAGAGCAGCAAGTTCTTTAAGGGTTCTATTTTGCCTGTTATCATCCATGATTTCAGATCACTTAGGATCTCAAGTGCACCCTCAGATTCAATGTCACAACTAAATTCAGAAGCAATTCTTTCACTTAGCCTACGAGCTCTAATCAACCTATGCAATGTTTTATCAATCTCAAGATCAAATTCAAGCAAGATATTAAGATTAGACCTAGTCATGCACTAATCAAAGCACAAAAAGCACAAAATCAGTAAACAAGCAAAATACACTAGATAACACTAAAAATCTACCAAAATAAATCTAATTGACCTATCCAATAATTTTTAAAAATCACAAGACCACCACAGCATGAAAACTACACAAAAATGAAACTAGAAAATGCAATAAAAATATTAAAAAATTGAAAAAATAGTCTAAACGATGAAATTTTGGAAAACCAAGGGCCATTTTCCTTCAACTGACCAAGTTTCACCTCATTATGGGCACATTTTCAGTATCAAATTTGTAAAGTGACCCGTAATCACCCGTTTTCGCCTAAAAACCACCAAAACACAACAACACAGGGGTTAGTGAGGGATTAGTAGTTAAATATACTCTTAATAAGATTAAACAAAATCAGAGTATATCCCCGACAACGGCACCAAATTTTGACACGAGCGTCGCACTCAGGCCAAAATACAACTAGGTTTCTTGATTAAATATAGTATAAGGCACAACCTAGGTCATTCTTCCAAGGACACACATAGATGTTTCTAATCTAATTAAGAGGTAGCAAGCAGGGGGGTTTTTGTATTCAATAATTCAATTCGTAAATTAAATCAAATGCAGTAGAAGAATTTAGATTAAGCAAACATCAATCCAAGGCATTCAAGTTCATGTGGTAGAATTTATCATAGTTCTCAAAGTGACATATTTTGCATATAGTTTCTTGTTAAATTTGAAATTCAACTAGGTAATCACCTAGAATCCAATCAACACAAACAGAATTACAATCACAATCCATAAATTTATATTGATTTTAAATTAATTCACTTAACCCATACTACCAATCGGTAAAACTAGCTTCAATTGATTTCAAATTAATCAATCTTACTTTTTGTTACTTCAATTATGAACAAAGAATCTAAATCTAATCAAAATTAGATCAAAACATAATTGAAGAGATATAGAAGAAGAAAATGCATACAAAATAACCATTTAGCATAGAAACTCAAAATTCAAACCACACTTCTTGGATGTCTTGGATTGACAAGGTTTTTAGCCTTCCATAGCAATCACCATTGGAGAAGCTTCAAGAACCATACAAAAAATGAAAATAACAAAGAGAGAGGAGGAGGAGAAGAGAGGAAGAGAAGTCAAGTCTAAAAACTAAAAATTACCACAACATACACACACACCCCCCTTACGTAGAAGCTCTCCTCCTTCTCATCAAAATCTGGTTGTCCTCCTCTTCATCATCCACTAAGAGTCAATGATGAAAGTGGTTCACCCACTATTGTCAATTATTCCTCCACTTTCTCCGTTATGAAAGTGTGTCTCCCACCTTCCAATGATTCCTCCACTTTCTCCACGTTTCCACTTTCTCTTTAGTCTGGATTTCTGTCATAATCTCGGATTCAAATTAAGCCCATCAGATAGCCCTTGAAATAATCTTTCCAAGGAGTGCTCTTATGCTTAATTTTGGCTTGAGATGAGTGAGATATGCCCAAAATGGTGAAGGTATGTCCAGAAATTCGTGACAGCACCACTGGTCCAACTTCAAGGCTGTATTTGACTACTTAAATGTCCGAATTTGCTAATTTGACATTTCACAAAACTTGTAAATATTTTTCTCATCTTCCTAACATGTAAAGAAAATCAAAATTAGAGATCTAAAACACAAGTTATGGTCAAAATACTAAACCAATATCAATATGCATTAAAATTCAAAAATTTTGCTTTAAAGCCCAATTCAACCCAATGATCTAAATGGGTACTAAGATCACTTAATTACAACCTGGACATCATTAATAAGGTAAATCTGTGCATAATTACTATGTTAAAAATCATAATTATCAATCTACCACTAACCATGTAAAGATGAATTTAACTTGAATGAAAATTAATCTTATTCTATGGAGTGTCTATAGCTACAAGCTTTGATCACTACTAAAGATTATTGAAATCCAATTAATAACATAATTCATCTAAAATAACATGACCTATTCAAATTATGACATAAATCATTTAACATAGCATGAAATATTCAATTCATATATCTCAAAGCAATGAATACTATTGCACAACTCATACCTAAGACTACAAGAATTAGGCACGTGATTAAAAGATATCAATTTGAATTTAGTAATTGACTACAAGAAAATCAATAAAAATTAAATTAAAACAAAAGGTTATAATTTCATTTTAATCCTAGAAAATAAATTTGCTACTCATAGTAAAAGTATCAAACACAAAGAGAAAAAAAAAATCTATAAAAAATAAATTTCTCCTCTTGTTGTGTCTGTGTTCTTCCTCCGCTGCGTCCTTACTACTTTCTTTCTTTGATTCCTTTGTTTATATATATATATATATTGCTGGGAAGCTAGTTAGTTTCATTTTTCTTTTTTCTTTTATTTGCTATGGGTCAAATAGCATAATAACTCAATAAGAGATATGGTCTAGCTTTAGCTGTTTAAATTTAATTATTCTTTGAACATACTAGCATCACAAAATAATAAAAAAATTCAATAATTAATTTGCTTAAAGAAATTAATTAAAAAGTCACAAAATCACCAAAATTACTTACATTGAGGTATAATAAAACCTAATTTAAATATTAAAAATATATATTGTTAGGTTATTATCAACACCCCTACACCAAAATTTTACCAATCATCGAGCAAAGAAAATTATACTCAAGTACTAATGCATTAAAGACAAAAGAATGAATCTTGCGTGTAATTTTATCCTGAATCATTTCAACTCAGAATTTAATATCAACACCATTATATATTTTTAGGAAACTCCAATCTCTTTGGCTTAGAATTAAGACTTAAGCAATTTAAGCACAATCTTCACATCAACAAAAACATAGGCATAAGACTTCATCACACTTCTAATGACAACAAAAGTAGCACTAAGAATCAATCTTATTCATCAATTATCTCAATTTCATGCCATCAAGTTATAACCAACCTCCTTCACAACATAGCATTTTCAATTTTTTTTTTCTTTTGAAAACATATGACTCTTAATGCTTTGTCCTATAGGTGACTTATGCAGCGAGTATTCAATCAATGACTTCAGTTCCAAATAGCCCAAGGCATTAAGTGATAAAGCACCCCCACATATACTAACTCAAGTCATCCAATGGTATAGAAGCACCACAAGTACATATCCTAATATAGACATAATATATAGAAATTAAAGAATAACCTGAACATTGGTACTTAGAGCCTTAGAAGTATTCAACACATTTTAATTTCAATTTTTTTTTCACTTGCAAGAAGGAAACAAAATTTTGTTAATGCAATCCACTAAGTAATTGACAAAAAAAAAAAGACTTTCATCTACGCACAACTCAAATAGTCAAAATACAGAGAATCCATCTCATGCCTATAGTTCAAGGTGAAATAGAGTATGGCTGCAAAAGCTTTGACTACTAACCTATTAAGACCAAAAATTGCCCTTAAATGCATATAGGTTGTATGAACTTTAATTTATATACAAACTGGATAATCATGCACAACGAGACCATCAAATCTCTAAAAAAAAACCAGTCAATATTTTCTCAAAAAAATTTCTTCAAATTTTTTTTTCGCACCCCCACACCTAAATCGCACATTGTCCTCAATGTGAAAGACAAAGAAATAGAGGGGTTAAAGAAAAGAGTAACAAAACCTAATGAAAGTGATACAATGTCAGGCAAAGAGAAGCACAAGAGTTAGCTCCGCAACAAAAATCTGAAAAATCACAATATCCTTTCCAAAACAAATGAGTAGCATCTGAAAACTAATAATAAAAATAACAAAAACAAATTAAATGAGATAAATACAGAAGTAAAAACCAAAACAATCTAAATTTTTTTTATATTTTTTATTTTTTATTAGTCGACACTATTTACATCTCCATACAAAGGCTCCGAACTCTGCGAGGCTCTTAAGCTGACTCAAACAATAAAATAACACTATCTAAAGAGTAAAAAGAAAATCCTACCTACAACTAGAACTATTAAATCCAAATCAACTTAAGGAGGTAAATACTCATACCTTACTACTCGTGGGGTAGCTTCAAGAGATGGAAAATAACCAAAAATTTCATTAATCCCAATTGCGTCACTTCTCAAGTAAAATGCCTTCAAGTCACTACGTGAAGGTATAATCTCTAAAGGTCCTTTAGGCAAAATAGGCAGCATAGTTTTTCTAACTCTTTCATCAATCACATCTATAAAGGCACACTTAGATTCATCTTCCATAGCAGGCAGACCAGTAGGCTTAAAGATATTAAGTTTAATTATCATGTTCATAACTGAGACATCCATTACCCCAAACCTACAACTAATGTTAGCATCAGCAGTGACTAGGAAAGGCCTCCCCAAAATAATATGAATTTCCTTTTTTGATGAGTGAGAGGGCTCCATATCAAGCAATATGACATCAACAAGAAAGAACCCCTTATCAATTTTCACTAAGACATCATCAACTCTTCCTTTAGGGATCCTACTTGACCTATCTACTAATTGCAGAGAACAATTTGATGACTGCAACTCACCTAAACCTAACTTTTCATAAACAGAATATGGCATTAGATTAACTCCAGAACCTAGATCCAAAAGTGCTTTGTCAATCTTATGATCACCAATATAATAAGAAACAGTAGGAATACCAGGTTCTTTCAACTTAGGTGGTGTGTTAAAATGAAAAATTGAGCTTACCTTTTCACTTAAGCGAACCTTCTTAGACATGTGTGCTTTAAATTTTCTTTTAAATGTGCACATGTCTTTAAAGAACTTGGTATAAATAGGAATCTATTGAATAGTATCCAAAAGGGGAAGATTAATCTTTACTTGCTTAAAGGTCTCAAGAATATCCTTCCTCTGCTTATCTTTCCTAAAATGTGAAGGTGTTTCTAAGGCTTGAGGGTAAGGAACCTTTAGCTCATATGGACTCGAAGTTGAAGAATTAGTCACATTAGAGGAAGGGGATTTGGTTTTTTCTACATTTTCTTTATGATTATCCTTATCCCTATCACCGTGTACTATCTCCTCATTCACCCCATTTTCCACCTTTTTTCCATTCTTAAGAATTATTACAGCCTTAACTTGCTCATGGTTTTGACCTCTCGGGTTCTCTATGGAATGGCTTGGAAGCTTACCTTCCTTTCTATTTCTTATAGCAATGGCTAGTTGTCCAATTTGAGTTTTTAATTTTGCTATAGATTGAGTGCGAGAGTCTAAAAAGGATATCTAGATTCCATGAATTGCTTCCTCGAGTCCAAATTTGTCACACAAGATAATACCTTATCTATTTTGTCCTCCAAGTTAGAACTACTGCTTGATGCTTGAGGTGGATTGAGCATATACCTTTGTGGTTGAAAGCTAGAGGGTGGTGTCATATCAATTTGACCAGCTTGATTAGGCCGATGCCCTTGTTCTACTTCAACACCTTGTTGCTTCCAAGAGAAATTAGGATGATTCCTCCAACTAGAATTGTAAGTATTAGAATATGAGTTGTTTTCTGGAAGAAATCCTTGGGCTGCATTAGCCTACTCCAATGAAAATTCAAAAAATTGAGAGGTAATGGGACAATCATATGAAGTATGAGAAGGATTAGAACAAATAGTATACACATTATACATATTAGAAGAATTAACATGTTTTTTACTCAAAGATATTAGTTGATCCATCTTCTTAAATAATGCATCTACTTGGTCCATTTTCTTAGATAGAGATTTCACCTTAATTGCCAGATCAGATGTGTATGAAATCTCATAAATTCTCCTTTATTCCCTAATTGCCTTGATATATCTGGCTGTGAGGATGAGACATGTAATTGTGAATTCTCACTTAAGTGCTCAAATAATTCCCATGTCTCATCTGGGGTTTCGTGCAAGAAAATACCTCTACACGACGCGTCAACCGTCTGCTGATTGTGATCATTCAATCCAGAATAAAAGCTTTGCACTTGTTGCCATTTAGGAACTTCATGGTGTGGACAACAGTGCAAAAGATCCTTAAATCTTTCTCAACTCTCATAAAATTGTTCATTTTTAACTTGAGAAAAAGTGGTGATGACATGTCTCATTGCAGTCAGTTTACCAATTGAGAAGTATTTGTTAAAAAATTCTCCAAACAATCTATCCCAAGTGGTAATGTTATCACATGTAGAAAACTAATCTTTAGCCTTATCCTTTAAAGAAAAAGGGAAAAGACAGAGACGTATTGCATCATTAGTAACATTAGGGATTTTAAAAGTGGAATATACCTCTAAGAAAGTATCTAGGTGCTTATAAGGATTTTCAGATTCAAGCCCATAAAATGTTAGTAACAATTGAATAACACTAGGCTTAATTTCAAAGTGGTTAGTCCCAATCTCAAGCAAACGGGAACAAACAAAAGAATCATATGTATTTAGAGAAAAATACTCCCTCAATGCTCGATTATTATTTGCAATATTAGTTTCAATGAGTGCAATTTGGTTTTGTGCTCTAAGTGCTCTAAGTGTAAGCTCTATCTCTAGGTTGTACTCTTTCAAATTTAATGACAATGAATGCCTACCAAACATGACCCAGATAAAATATTAAACTAATAGGAGTAACAGTTGGAACAAAAGCACCTAGAGTCACAAGTTCAAGTAGATTTAGCTTTCTCCAACCTTGTCAGCAAAAACTAAAAATAATAAAAAAAAGAACACTTAAGACCAAACAAATAAAATAAAATAAAAGAGTAAAATAAAATAAATAAAACATAAAATTAAAAAAAAATCCAAAACTAAAAATTAAAATAGGCAAAAATTAAATTAAAATAATCACAAAATCATCTCTCCGCCAAAGGCGCCAAAAACTTGATAGAGAATTTTTAAGTAATAAAATTATCCCTGACTTGCAGGTGTATCAGATCAATGTAATATTTAGCAAATATAAGGATGTCATACCCACAAAGAGTGACAGGATTAACTAAAATCTAATATCTACCTAAATTAATTTAAAGAAAAAAAAGATATGTTTATTTTATTAAATTAAACTGAAAATATAAATTATGTGCTAAATTAAAACTAAAATTAAATCATAAATTTAAATTAAACGACTCAAATTAAAAATGTAAGCGCAATTAAAGAATAATTTTAAGACCTCGAATCCACCACTAAACATGTAAAGATGAATTTAACTTGAATGAAAATTAATCTTATTTTATAGAGTGTCTACGACTATAAGCTTTGATCACTACTAAAGATTATTAAAATCTAATTAATGACATAATTCATCTAAAATAACAAGGCTAATTCAAATTATGACATAAACTATTTAATATAGTATTAACTATTCAATTCTTAAATCTCAAAACAATGAATACTATTGCACAACTTATACCAAAAACTACAAGAATTAGGCATGTAATTAAAAGATATCAATTTAAATTTACTAATTGACTACAAGATAATCAATAAAAATTAAAATAAATAATCATTAAGGATTAATAATCATTAATATTGTACAATTACAGAATAAAGAAAAATTATCTCAAACATAATTAAATCATTTAAAACAAAAAGTTAGGATTTCATCTTAATCCTAAAAAATAAATTTAGTTAGTGATAGTAAAAGTATCAAACACAAAAAGGAAAAAAAATCCATAACAAATCAATTTCTCCTCCTGTTGTGTTTGCGTTCTCCCTCTGCTGCGTCCTTACTTCTTTCTTTCTTTGATTCCATTGTTTCTGACTCATACCACGTGCATATCTCTTCAAGAAAAAAGTTAATCATACATCTCTTTTAAGAGTGTATGTATTATTTATACTCTTTTTAAGGGTATATGATATAGTGATAGAAAGTGATAAAAAAATTATGTATGATGAATGATCTTAAAAGAAGTGTAAAAAGTGATGTGAAAAAAATAAATAAAAAAATCAGAGTTGTTTCTTCAATTCTCAATTCTCCTCCCAACATTATGCAATTATAGAACAAAGAAAAATATCTCAAACAAAATTAAATCATTTAAAACAAAAAGTTAAGATTTCATCTTAATTCTAAAAAATAAAATTAATTATTCATAGTAAAAGTATCAAACACAGAAAGGAAAAAAAAATCCATAACAAATAAATTTCTCCTCCTGTTGTGTTTGTGTTCTCCCTCTGCTTCGTCTTTACTTCTTTCTTTCTTTGATTCCTTTGTTTCTTGCCTCGTGCCGTGTAACACCCTTGCGGGAATGTCACATTTATGAATGTAATAAAATAAAATAAAATAAAACTCTTACCCAAGTTGTAAAACATTTGATACATACTTAATATTTGTAGTAATTTTTTTTCCTTTTATACTTATAACATTAAATAAAATAACACAGAACACAAAATTAAACAAAGTATAATCACACCATATTATACATATGATTCTTCTTTAAATACACACATAATTTACAACTACACGTATATGACAAAGCAGTAAAAAGACAACATAAAACAAAGACATAGTATTGCTCAAGTGCATCTCGACAGATATCTAACCCTCCGATGGATCATGCTCAGAAAGATCATCAAAAAGTTGACATCTTGGAGATCTCACTGCACTACAGACATGAGTCCGGGCTATTGACTCGCTACTGAGCTCACTAGGCGCATGGAATACTCCCTGCCAGTAACGCCTAAGAGTCAGTGGCAACTCAAGGTGTAAGTATAACACAGTAGTGAATATGACATCTACATCATACTCTTTACACAGGGACACAGTCAAACGTCCCACATACACAACTGTCCCTCTATCCACTCGCATACACCAGGCCTCAGAACCTCCGTGAAACTCAAGCCTCACAAACCCGAAGAATCCTGGCAACGCCATGATCTCAAGATCAGTCTTGATGATCAGGGTGATCTACCGACTCCTCTTCCTCGTACAGCTCGCTCGGCTGTCGCTCATCTGGATACTGTATCTCAAGATGCTGTTCCTCTTCTTCCTCAAACTCTTTACGGAAATAATATAGTAATATTGAGAAAACATATAGCGAGGTGAGATAATCTACATCACTACCCGCATGGCAATAAAGAAAACGACAATACAAAACAATTATCACAATAGTACATATCAATATATTATCATGCATAATTTTAAATAAAGTAATACATATTATTATATCACATGCAATATTGGAAAGCTATAAATCATACATTTCATCACAGATTATAGTAAGCAGTAAAATGCAGATAATGCATGAACACACACCGACTCGTTCCTACTCCATGGAGCTAAACACGGATATCTGAGAGAATGATCCGAATAGAAACTAATAATACTTTATGGCTGCCCAACCAAACTATTGCACTGTCAAACATCGTGTCTATAGTCCACAGTCCAAACATCGTGTAGTAGTATACATTCAATACACCGTGCACTACAGGTATAGTACGTAATAGTCTCCTCAAGATCCCGATTAAGAATAGTGCTTGTCAAGATCATTAGTATGTTGCCCGTTACCACGGCCCAGAGGAGCAACCCACTGTCCCCATGTGGAATTCTCCGCACACTAATGCCTCCAAGTTCATAAATGAACCACACTACGCTTATCACACCAAAACACGGTGTAATTCACCTCGTCAATCAATCACCAATTTTCAACCAAATTGGCACAACACTCTAAGTATGATCTAAAATTACAAAAATACCCTTATTAACCAAATTTTACCATAATTATGAAAATACCCTGAGTCTCAAAAGATCAAAGTATAGTACGTCCCACCTGACAGTACTACATCACAACATGTCTGGGTCCACCACTTTGGCCCGACAGCAAAACTCACTGTATCGTTCAATCGCGTAGGAATTTTATCGCATTTTCACAATCTCATCATTTTCACAAACGTTTTTAAATCGCGTAAAGATTTTTTGAAGTTTTTAAACATCGCAAAATGTTTTTAAATCATTTTCTCAATCGCGTAAGATTTTTAATTTGTTTTCTTAACCGAATAGCTTAAAATTATCATTTTAAATATGTGTAGACTATATATAATATATTTAAAATACGTAGAGTATTTTCCTTGTGTTCTAAATATAGTATGGAATCTTTTCATTTTATTCGCCTGATTTTAGTAAATTTCGGCAGCATTTTACCTATAAAATCAGTATAAGGTATTTTTGACATTTTCCTCTAAATATAGTTCATTTTATTTTTACCCAATAATTACGCTTTGAAACTTGCTAACGTGCTTCAAAATTCATAAAATGAGCTTTACGTTAGTATCTTTCAAGCGTCTAATTTAGTTCTTACTTAAACTAAATTCTGCTAATTTAGAATTCTAGGACTAAATTTATTCCTTTTGTTTTCTCAAAAATTCATTAGAATCAATTTATTTTGTAAATCCATTACCTAACCTATCTTAGAAAATAAAATGACATGTTGGTCAAAATCGAAAATAAAATGGTATTCAATTATACACTAAATGGCATATTGGCCATAATTAATCAAAATCATTCTTAACTTATTATTTTGCCTAGATTCATTAACTCATTGATTTAGAAAATGGTTGAGAAAATTTTGGTTCTCTGTTTTGATGTCAGGCCGTGAGCCTCAAACTGTGTTCTTTGGAACACTCATGTAAATCGTTACATGTTATTCGCATCCTACTTTAATAAATATACAATTATAAACAACATATAATTATAAACACATACAATATACATACAATTTACTTTAAAGCTATAGGCATGCATTAGCAAAACTAAATCACAATTAGGAAAGCTTTTAAACAATCACACAAATAATAAAAATGATAAAACAACCACACAAATGAATCCTTATGGATTCTTAATACACAATCAAATCCATTTTCCCATCACCACTTAGGGTTGATAAGATTAAATCTCCCTCTTACCTCTTGAAGACAATTAACCGGTTAGTTTCCTCCTTTCTTTGAAATTTCATGCAATCTCCCAAACAAATCCCTAAAATTCTTAAACAATTAGTAAAAACTCATACAAGGTTCAATATTGAAAAATCATGGAACAATCATGGTTATAAAAATTAGAAATTCAAATTTAAACCATAGAATCAAGACTTACCCTTGAGAAAGTAAGCAAAATGTTTGATTTTGGACTATATTGAGTAAGTTTTTGGCTAAACTTTGTGAATGAAAAGTGTTTAGAATATGATTTGGGTTTAGGAAATATGAAGAGATAAAATTATAGAGGTTTGGTGGTGTGGGTAGGGTACTTGGCCGAATAGAGAGGGAAAGAAATAGAAGAAAAAATGTGCATGGGTTCTTGGTATTTTTAGAGAGAAATGGATAGCTTAATTGTGATAAGTGTAAAAATAAAAGTGAAGAGTGAAAATAAGGGGCTGCTGCCGTGTGAGTGTTTTGGGTGAGGTTAAGTGTTCAATTTTGCATGGTAAATATCTAAATGAGTTCACATGGTGGTGCACATGGCTTATGTCATGTTGGAGGGTTCAAGAACCATGTAGAATTTGACCACCTAGCCTCCTTGGTTGCTGCCCAAAAACCGTGTGGCTCCTTGGATTTTAGGGATTTAATTGCTTTCAAATTACACCTAATTACATGCTAATTAATTAGGTAATTAGTTAAGTTAAATATCCTAACCAATCTTAATTAACATTCTAATTATATAACTAATTAGTTTAATATATATTAGCATATATTATAACCTTTAATCAATATTAGGATATCTAATTAGTATTTAGATTATAATTAATTAATAACTAAGCTACTTCACTTAGTTTGCTAATTAGGTAATTAGATTAACTAAATTAAACTTAATTAGCTACTAACCAAATTCAAGCCTACTATTTTTGACTTAATTGTAACCATTGATTTCATCTTCAATTCCTAGCTCTAGATGTAATCTAAGATAGATATTGATTAGTCATAAAATTTGAATTCTAATCTCACCATTGATTTGATCAACGGTTGAAATCAAAGGCTTCCTAACTAAGTCTTCATCCAACGGTCCAAATTAAAGTCTACGCTCCCTTCGTTGACCTATTCTTATTGGTTCAAAAAGTCAAGCCACTTTCGTTGACTTGCTCTCATTAGCTAGAATTTGTCCAGTCAGAATTGTTGACTACTTTTCCTAAACGCGGGTCCCACAGACTTTTAAAGATCCGTGGTCAAATCGAAGCAGATTATTATTATTTTTGAGACAGTAGGTACTGTAATATAAAATAATATTATAATAACATAAAATTATTTTATTGTACAGTTAAATCCTAAAAATTATGAGATTAATATATATATCAATCAGAATTAGGTTTAGTAAGATCCCCCAGCTCCAATTAATTAAAATAAGATTTTTTCGGCAAGAAAATTATTATTTCCCTGGCTTGGAGCAAATCACATACAATAATCAAATACACTCACGGAACAGTCAAATTTAATTTACTGCTCACAGAATTCACAAAACAGTACATTTCGGGACTATATTGTAATTATTCAAAAAATTGGGGTGTTACATGCTACGTGCGTATCTTTTCTTCAAGAAAAAAGTTAATCATATATCTTTAAAAAAAGTATAAATATTGTTTATAATTTTTTTAAAAATGTGTAATTTAATGATAAAAAATGATAAAAAAAAATATATATGATAAATAGTATTAAAAATGTAAAAAATAACATAAAAGAAAAATAAATAAAAAATAAGAGTTGTTTCTTCAATTCTCAATTCTCCTCCCAATATCTCTTTGCGCTTTTGTAACATTATCTCAAATTTCATATATATATATATATATATATATATATATATATATATATATATATATATATATATAGGAGAGATCACTTACACATTAATGTAAGTCTTTTTTCTCTTACACCTATTTTCAACCGTTAATTCCACTTTCATCAAATGGTTGAGATTATTTCATTAAAGGTAACCATTAGATGAAAGTGAAACTAACGGTTGAAAATTAGTGTAAGAGAAAAAAGACTTACACTGGTGTTAATTGATCCTCTCATATATATATATATATATATAGACACACACAGGTTAGTTTTGTTTTTATTTTTGTTTTTCTTATTTATTATGAGCCTAATAGCATAATGACTCGATAAGAGACGTGGTCTAACTTTAGTTACCTTAATTTAATTATTTATTGAGTGTATATATATATATATATACACACACACATACACTAAGACACTGGTTAGTTTCGTTTTTCCTTTTTTTTTATTTACTATAGGCCTAATAGCATAATGACTCAATAAAAGACATGATCTAACTTTAGTTACCTTGATTTAATTATTTATTGAGTATATTTTTCATTGATTAATATCACAAAATAAAATAAAAAATCAATAATTAATCTTTTTAAAGAAATTAATTAATAAGTCACAAAATCATCAAAATTACCTATATTAAAGTATAATAAAATTTAATTTTAATATTAAAAAGATATATTATTAGGCTATTATTGTGACATAGCAAGAGACACAAAAACATTTCATTTACTATACAACAAGTTCCATTCAAGAATCCATGACAAAAAATTAACATATTGGAGCCCATAACTAATCACCAAATTTTATGCTCAACCGTATATGTCATGGTCATGAAAACAGAATTATAAATCAAGAAAAATATAAGAAAAGATGATTAAATACTAAGTGTGGCAGCCACTATCTTGTACCCTTTGTTAGCTAGTTTATTCCTCCTTTTCTTGGTTTTGTTGCCTTTATTTCCTCTTTCTCTTGCCTCCTTTTTCCTTGTGATATTTCTTTGTTTTTCTTGCTGTTTTCTGGTGGTATTTGCTGCTGTTCCAGCCATAAAAAAAAAAACAAGAAGAAAGATGAGCATGGAAATTGAAGTGAAATTTAGCTAAGGATGAGTGAAAGAAGGGTGATGATGCGAGTTTAGAAGGTTAGCCGTGTGAGTGTTTTTCCTCTCTATTTTCTGGTTCATTTATGACCCAGGGAGAGGGAGTGAATTATGTAGAAATTTCAAGAGAAAAGTGGATGGCAGTGGAGCACAAAAAAGTTGACTAGAATTTCTATATTGAAACTATTGGATCAGTTACATATATTTTAATCATTTAAAGTTAAGTTTTTAAGTGTTCATAAGTATTAAGAAAAATTTTAGGACTCATCTTAGTTCTTAGAGCTGTTTTTCTATAACTTTTCATATATTGTTATTTATTAGGTAAGCTGCACTATTTTTCTCAAATTAAATCGAACCTGTAAGGTAAGTAAATATGTCTTCCTTTATACCAAAATATTCTCCATATTCTACTTGCCACCTTTATGAAATTTCATAATTTTCTGAGATATTTAGTTGTTCCATTACTATTCCCCTGATTCCTCTTTGGTATCTCTAAAAATACCAAACTTACTTTATTGATTTTTCAAAATTTTTTACAACTCTTATCAATGGCTCTTAGCTAGAAAATAAATTTTTTCATATTTATTCCCACTATATCAACTGATTCAGCAGATACTTTAATTTATCTTTTTCTATTCAGTGTTATAGAATTATGCTTAAACTGATTCAGAAGATTACCTGAATTAACAGATAACTCTTACCAGTATTACTGAGCTCCTATAACTCTAATTAGGAAAACTAGGTTAGGGAGGATGTTACACAAAGAAAACACCACAACTGACAATTCCAAGTCATGGCTAGGGTAATTCTCTTCATGAGGTCTCAATTTCCTAAAGGAATAGGCAACTATCCTCCTAATATGCATAAGAACACACCATAACCTATTCTTTGAAGCAGTACAATATACTTCAAAGTCCTTTTGAGGATCTGGAATTATCAGAACAAGTGTTGTAGTCAGTCTTTGTTTTAACTCTTGGAAACTATCCTCATAATCTTGTGTCCACTCAACAGAACTACTTTTCCTAGTTAACATAGTTAAGGGTAGAGCTTTATGAGAAAATCCCTTGATAAACCTTCTATAATCCGGTTCCTAGTACCAAATCTATAGTGAATTCTATTTCCTTCTCAGGTGGCAACTTAGTTATGTCACTAGGAAATACATCAGGGTACTCCCTCACCACAGGTATATTCTCTAGGTTTTGCTCAACTTCAACATTTTAAGAGAAAAGGAGAACATATCCCTGTACTAAGCATTTGATAACTTGATTAGTATTTAAGTACATAGACTCAGAAGAAACAACCTTGGAAGGTACATCAGACATAAACGTCAAAGTCTTATCTGAACAGTTCAACTCAACATGATTTGTGGACAACCAATCTATACCTAGAATGATATCAATATCAAAAAGGGGTAAACAGATAAGATTTACAAAGAAAATTTTGTCTTCTACTTTTACATAACAATCTAAGTAAACATTGGAGGCTGTCACTGGCTTTCCTATGGGTGTAGACACAGACAAGTCATAAGGAAGCTCAGACTTAGATAAATCTAGCATCTTCAGACAATCATAGGAAACAAAGGAGTGAGATGCTCTTGAATCATACATTACAGTTAAGAAATGCTTGTTAATTATGCATTTACCTTGTATAAGATCAGGAGATTGAGTCACCTCTTTACCATTTAGAGTATACATTCTTCCTTTAGTCAGTCTATGGTTGGGCATTACTTCTTGTCTCTGAGAACACTCCCTGGCAAAGTGCCCTTGTTTACCACATGTAAAGCACACCAATTGGCCTGCCAAGCTTATTACCATGTTGTCTCCCACATTTAGGACATTTAGGCCTCACGGGTTCTATCTGAACTTGTTTTCCTTTGTCTTGTGGATATTTAGGCTAAGAAGCACCTTTCTTGTACCTATCATCCACTCTTCCGTTTTTGAAAGCCTTGTGATCTTTGCTCTGATTGAGGCTTGTCATCATGACCTTCTATAATTGTACACTTGTTTACCAAAGTTGGAAAATCCCTAACCTCAAAAGGCCTAATAACTCTTCTTACATAATCTCTTAACCCCTTTTCAAATTTAACACACTTCTATTCCTCATTCGGGTTGAGTCTAAAGTAAAAGGAGAACTTAGACAACTCCTCAAACTTGGCCACATATTGGCCAACAGACATACCACCCTATTCTAATCTCAAAAACTCCATCTCCTTGGAATTTTGTAGGTTTTTGGGAAAGTATTTATCCATAAAGAAGTTCTAAACAATCCCCAAGTGATTTGAGTACCAGATGCCTCAAACAAACTCTTGGCATCTGTCCACCAGCTTTCTCCCTCCCCCACTAACATATAGGAGGCAAACTCTCTGCTCATCAGAACAAGTCATAACCGCAAATATCTTCTCCATTTCCTTTAGCCACCCATTTGCCCTAATTGGGTTGTATTCTCCTTTAAAGGATAAAGGGTTAGCCTTCCTAAACTCTAAAAGATCCTGGAAGTTTTGGTTCCATATTGGAACTTCAATTAGTTGCTATATTGGTTGTCCTGGCTGCTAAGGTGGATTTGCTTCCATTATCTCCAACACCCTAGTAGTGACAATAGTCTACTCCCTCATGGCAGTTGCCATCTCTATGAATAGTCTAGCCATGTTTACTGGACTATCACTAGTAGAGTTCCTATTTCCTCATGTTCGCTAAGATGAAGCCATAGTTTCCTATACATACAGAACAATACATATTGAGTTGATCAGTATCATTATCATGTAACAATATGACAATAGCTAATGACATTCATACCTAAGGCTGTCATGCAATTCTATCCATATATCTAACATTAAGACAAGAAAATGCATAACACATAATAGGATTCACTAAACATACTCAAGCATAGTTAGTCCATATGCCGGCTCAACGGGATGAATTGCTTTAATATCATAATGTAACATCCCAACACTAATACCTTAGTATATCCGAAATATACATGAGTAAATAGAATTAGGCATATCACTTCTAACATATAAACATTATACTACTTTTATAATAACCATACAAGTTATGCTAAAGAGCCTTGAGAGGAAAATATAAGATTTACATGAAATTTATACATCTAAAAATACAAATTAAGCCTTAAAGGGCATAAGTACAATTCACAAAACTTCATACAATTCAATGCGAATTCTATAATATACTAAGTATTAGACAAAAGAGTAAGTAAAACTACTTTAAACCTCCATCTTCATTTCTTCTTCTTAGAAGAGTCGTTGGCTGGATTTATTATGGAAACAAACAAAGGAGTAAGAATTCACAAATTCTCAGTAGTACAATCACATTTAAGGGCATCATGATAACTCCAGCTGCTTCGGGGAAAAACAAGTATCTTAATAATATACAAAAAGGTGGCAAAAGCCAAAAATTGTTCTATTCTTTCTTCCAAGGTAGAAAATTCAATTTTTAACTATGGTTCAATTATCACATAATTAATCATTTATATCAAATCGTCATGATAACAATAGATAATAGAAAACTCAAGTATATAAGTAATAAAAGAACTTAACTCACTATCACTTGAATGTATACACATCCCTTTTGTGTAAACTTTCATATTACAATTCCATGATCTATATACATAATTAACATCTCTTTAATAATAAAACAATTGACTATACAATTGTAATTCATATGATATTGCTTATGTAATGTCATCTGCTCATGCCTATGAAATGTCCTATGATAATGTTTATGAAATGTTCCATGATAATGCTTATGTAATGTCATGAGTCTTGCATATTCCTAGGAACCCGGTTCCTAGTATTTATGGGCAAAGAGGGAATATGACCTCCTCACACTACCAGTAACCCTAACTTTATTAATGAGGAAACCTTTTGAGAATTCCTGCTTTGAGAATTTAGGATCCCTTTCCTTATCAAGGATCATTTGCTATAATTCTCTGGCCAAATGATTGTGCACATCATATAATGTTACAATACGTAGGAATAGTAAGTATGGATCACTCCATCAAGAGATCCACATGTCATGTAGTGTCATGTATATTAAGCACACCTTATGAACCTAACAAGTATACAAGTCAAATTCACTTCATATGTATTTATCTAGTGTTTAATGTTCCACTCCTCAAGTGAACTCAAAGCACAATTCATCACCCACAAGGGGACTAAATACATAAGACTATCACTACTCAAGTGAACTAAGTGTACATTATAAATATCATTACATCAATCCTCTAATGAACTAGGCACACATAACTAATATTTCACAAATATAATGTTTGTACTATGTCATTCTTCTTCATAAATATGCTAGATGAGAATTCACATCATAAAATACTACAATTAAAACATTAATCTCCAATATATAGCATAAATATATGATACACATAGTCCCACAAAGCATAAAACTTTGTTTTCTTAAAACAGGGGACTAGTAATCGATTACCCATTCATGGTAATCGATTACCACATGCTAAATCTCAAAACAGAAGGCTTGTTAATCGATTACCCACTCCTGGTAATCAATTACTAGCTGAAAATTGAGAAAGTAGTGGCTTGGTAATCAACTACTAACTCATGGTAATTGATTACCACATTCAAATTTCGATTGGTAATCGATTACCCTCTTGTGGTAATCGATTACCACCTGAAATGCTCACTTCACAGAAGCTTGGTAATCGATTACTCACTCTAGTAATCGATTACCAGCTGTAGTAAACTAGAAAAATAGAGATTTTCAAGCCGAATCACCAAAAACTAACCACTTTTAAACAAAAAGCAACACTTCTCATCATAAGTGCTCTCAAACCAATTCCAAAGGGGTTTATCAATACAACCAAACCATCAAACCCATATAAAATCATTACTAAGTTTATGAAGATTTTAAGCTATTTCCAAGCTCATCAACCATAAACAAAACTTCCACTTAATCTCTAAACTTCATCAATACCATTCATTGGTAACAAAAAAGAAAAGAGTGAAGTAAAGAAATCACATAACCCCTACCTCAACTCCTTATGGATGGTGATGGTATGGTGTGGTTCTTTTTTCCTTTTCCTTGGTTATTCCTTGTTTTCCTTCTTCTTCTCCTGCTTCTTTCTCTTCTTTCTTTTTCTCTTCTTTCTTTTCTTTCCTTTTCTCTTCTTTCTTTGCTGCTTCAAAACTATATGAGAGAGAGAGTAAGTGAAAAAATGAAGGAAAAGTCAAAGATGTAAGGGATAGGGGCGGTGGAAAGGTTGGAGAGACAAGGTTGGAAAACTTTGACACTAAGTGGAATTGTTGTATCTCTTAGGGATACTTTAATATTCCCTTAACAATTTTTCTATCCATCATAGGTGCTATAAAAAATTCTAGGACTGTTTCCAATTACCAAACTCTTCATTTAACGATTATCCTTATACATCGTTAACAACCACTAAACTATATTATACTTCCGATGTAGGTAAAAATAACAAACTAATTCAGTTGATTCTCAAAATTTTACCACATCTTAAACTAAGTATTTATAGCCTAGAAATAAAATCTCCACATTTATTTCTATCATCTACACAAATTATGCTAAATTCTGAGTTAATGTGAGCTATTTTTCACATTCGGTGTTATAACAACCTATGTAAACTAACTCAGAAAAAGTCATCTAAATTAATAGGTAACTCATACATATGCTACTAAACTTTTATAACCATGATTAAGACTAATAGGTTAGGGAGGTTATTGCTTTTTTGGGGTTATACCCTAAACCGTATTTTTTCAAAAACACATCTTTGTTTCTTAAGCAATATGTTCAAATTGTCCCTTCCAAAGGTAAATTTAGAAAGAGTATTTTTCAAATCCTCAATCTTTTTTCAAAAACTTTATATGAAGATCAAGAAGAGGATGTAGATTCATTTTCATGAGAAAAGTAAGTCATGCTTGAAGAATTGACATCAATCAATCTAAGAATTTCATTTTCAATTTTAAGTTCCTCAATTTCCTTGTTTAAGATGAAAATTTTGTTTTCTAAAGAGAAAATAGTTTTCTTTGATGAGGAAACAAGTTTAGCAAGTCTCATAAATTCATCATGCAATTCTTTAAAAGCATTTTGCAATTCATTAAAGGAAGGGGAAGAGTCAAGGTTTGAAGGTATTACCTCCATGTCATCTTCGTCTACCTCTTCTCTTCTAGCTATGAGACAAAAATGAGTTTCCTCATTGACGGAGCTATTGGTTATGTCCATGTCATTGTCATCCTGTGCTATATAGGTTTTTCTTCCTTTCTTGTCCTTTAAAGGCCTCTTATCAAAATTCTCCACCTTCTTTTGATAGATAGGACACTCCATCTTTATGTGTCCTTCCACACTCATATCATGTGAGAGTGGATGAAGTTCCTTCTCCTTTGTGATAGGTCTTCTTTGAGTCCTCTACTTTTTAAGGAATTTTCCAAACTTCTTCACAAGAAAGCTAAGGTTCTCTTCATTGATCTTAAGATTCTCCAAGCCATCTCCATCATCTTCATCATCATCATCATGCATAGAGAAAGTGGCCTCGAGAGCAATTCCTTTCTTCTTTTTGTCAAGCTTCTCATGTTGATTAGGTCTATTCAGCTCCGATTCATGTTCTTGAAGCTTTCCAAAGAGTGTGGCTAGGGTCATGGTAGAGAGGTTCCTTGATTCCAGAATAGCCATTACCTTTGGTTTTCAATGCCTATTTAAACATGTCAACACTTTGTTAATAAGGTCTTCATTAGGAAATGTCTTTCCCAATGAAACAAGATGGTTAACAATATGAGTGAACCTTTTTTTAATTTCTTGAATTATTTCACCTTGGTTCATTCCAAAGAGTTCATATTCATGAGTGACAGTATTTATTCGTGATCTCTTCACTTCACTAGTACCCTCATAGGTGACTTGCAAAGTGTTTCACATCTCTTAGGTTATTGTACAATTTGAGATCCTAAAGAATTCATCATTCTCCAAGATTGTGGTAATGATGTTTTTAGCTCTCAAATTGTATTAAACCTTTCTCTTATCCTCATTAGTCTATTTACTTCTAGGTGTATTAACTCTTACATCATTAATAACATGTGTGGGAACAAAAGGATCATCTTTTATAGCATTCTACACATCTAAATCAATAGCATCAATAAAAAATTTCATTCTTTCTTTCCAACATGTGTAACATCCTAATACCAAATACCTTAGTATATATTGAATATACAATAGCATACAATATTAGCCATGTCACTTCTAAACTAAAAATATCAACTAGTAACCATACATGTTATTATAAAGAGTCATGAGGAAAGAAAAAGATTATATATATACAACCTTAGCCTCAAAAGGGCATATTGTAATACATAAAACTTTTATACATTACAAAACAAATATAACAAATACATAAGCTTTGTCTCTAAAAGCAAATAAACTACATTAGTTCTTCTGCTTTCTCGTCTTCTTTCTCTTTGAAAGGTCTTGACCTGGATTTATATGGAAACACAACAGGGTGAGAATTCACAAATTCTCAGTAAAAGTATTCTAAAACCAGCATTTATCCATTCACAATGAATAAACAAAACCATAAACATCACATTATGTTCGCAATAGATAAATGAGACTCTATGCATTACCATAAGAATATATACATACTTACTATGTAATACTCATAAAGCAACCATAACCTTATCATACTTCGATACCAAAAAGAGAGACAATTACCGATACAATTGTCTAATAATGCAATGTATAATATGTCAAATGATTATGCCTAAGAAATGTCCTAAAAGTATGCTTGTGCAATGCTTGTGCAAGTTTTTGTTTTAGAAAACCATGATACATGCTCATTCCTAAGAACAGCATTCCTTTGTATTTTTTTGGGTAGTAGGGCTACGACCACTTAACAGTACCTGGTAATCGGTGGATTCCTTCCTATCACAATAGTAAGAATACTATTACCACCCTGTACTGGTAACCTTGACCATAATAGCATTGCCCGTTATGAGAATTTAGGATCTCATATCCCATTCTTAGGCCAAATGATTGTACACACCATATAAGGTCACAATACCTAGGAATAGCAAGTTTAAAAACATGCAAAATTATTTTCAAATCACATTTGAACACCACAAAAGATACGATCCTACACGAGTTTATATCCAATGTTTATACCTAAAGGATACTTTTATACACGTGTTTATATCCTTCACTCATACACAAGTCTATCCTCCCTCACGAGGTTACCACTCAAACTATAGGAATATTCACATACTTGCTCTATGTAATATTCTTATCATATATGAACAACATCACAAGGTCCACACTAACTAAGTGAAGTAACAAGATCTAGCAAACATACACTCTTAACTCACTTTATCTCATAAAGGAGCTATTCAGGTTTCTATGTTGCCCTCACAGCTCAACCTTAGTAAATAAGAGTGATAACTATCATTCATGCACCTTAAGTTCAACTTGTACCAAAAAGGAACAACTTATGCATAATGATAAGCTAACCATGCTAAACAAACTCAGTCTAGTTGTATCTAGTACATCCTATCATCACACCTCAAGTGACATTACATGCTACACCATGCTTCTTAAGGAACTAGATACCTACCCATGGCAATCCATAACCATTGGATGCACAAAGGCTTAATCTTTCACACATACCCTAGGTGATTATTTTCTTCAAGAAATATCTCTATTAGTATCTTAACTCACACTAAAAAGCATGTATAAAAGATCCCAACCAATAGGGAATTCCATTCCCTTCATAAAGAATACATAGAGTTTTCTTCCCTTTTGGTGCTCAGGCAGTGGACATTGGGCACTCAGGCACCTAGGCACCAGAAGCATAGCCCTGTTTCTCCTGGTCATTGGTGCTCAGGCCCTCCATTCCTAGTGCCTACGTGCCAGGCCTCAGCCTCACGCATAACATAGTTTTAGGTAGTGGGCACATGGGCACCTAACTTTGGCGCCTAGGCGCCAATGCACCAAAATTGGATCCTCCGATCCACTAGTTTCCAAACTAGTTTCTAACCATCAAATCATGGGTTCTAAAAGGTTTTTCAACCCAAACATGATCTCAAAACACGTTATAATCCTCATACTAAAGCTCAATTCATCTAGCATGGATTTGTGATCAAACTTTCATTAATGAAATACCCATTTCTCAACTTCTAACATAAGTGTTCAAATGGGAGTTTCTAAGTCCCCAATCATTAACCAAGCATAGCACAAGCTAAAAGCAAAACAACTTCTACCATTAGAGATATGATTCAACCTCAAAACTATTGAATCCCTCTCAAACTCATTTTTATTAAACTAACCATGCACCGAGCATCAAGAAATAGATAAGGAAAGAGATAAACAAAAACAAACACCCTTACCTCTAATCTCTAAGGATGATGCTTAAGCTTGTCTTCCTTTGCTCTTCCTTTCTTCTCGTTTTCTTCTCTTCATTTCTTTACTTTCCTTCTTATGTTTTCTGCTGATCTTCACATGAGAGATGAGAGAGTGAGGAAAGTCAATAAAAGAGGATAGGAACAATGACTCAAAAGCAAAATGAGATATTTTGCTAAAACATTATATCTCTTAAGAATACTTTGATCTCACAAATCTAAGTTTCCTAACTTTCATAAGTATTATAAAAATTCCTAGGATTCATCTCAATCCTATTCTTATCATTTTCATAATTTTTCATTTATCAATCAAGTTAATCCAGTATTAAAACACTCACTCAGTGTCCTAAAAAATACTAAACTAACTCAGTTTCTCCTCAAACTTTGACTGCAAAACAAATCACATATTTGTGTCCTAAAAATAAATTCTTCATATTTATTTCTCTGATTCTAGAAACTTATGCTACTCATTGGGCTATTAACTTCTACTTCCCACACTCTATGCTATAGCAAAATAGTCGAACTATCTTAAAAAGGTCATCAAAGTAAACAAAAAACTCCTACACGAGTCACTGAACTCCTGTAACCCTAATTAAGACTAACTGGTTAGAGGGGATATTACAATATACATAACCACCACCATTGAAAATGGGAGGTCTTTTGATAGAAGCACCCTCTAGTGAAAAAGGATTTGAAGATGCCATCTCTCCTTTTGAAGCTATTAAGCTCTTTACACAAGAGTTGAGCTCTGATACCACTTGTTACCAAGTGGTTTCAAACTCAAGAGGGGGTGAATTGAGTTTGTAAAAAATTTTTGCAAACTTTTCCAAAAGTATTTTTTTATCAATTTTTGTTGAAGCTATTAATTGATAGAGATAAATAGATAGATGAGAATGAATACTTTTCGCACAAATAAACTAGCCAAGATGTAAAGTATTCAAGAAAACATATAATAAGCAAAGCACAAATGTAAAGGAGATAGACTAGATAGAAGCAAACTCAAGATTTATCCTGATTCAATTACTCCTTGTGACCTACGTCCAGTCCTCAAGTGATTCACCCAAGATTTATCCACTAAATTTTAAGTTTCAATAGGTGCTTGCAACCTTTACAATCAAGAGTATCCACAACACCTTTGAGATACCTCACCCTTTGTGTTTGAGCCTCAATACAAGGGATACCTCATCATTTTCATTCTTTAGGGATACCTCACCCTCTTAGACAGGAAATCAAATGAAAAATGATTGAAAACTCTTACAAGAGTGGATTATACGAATTGAAGCTCTATAGGTAAAAGGATGATCACACTTTTTAGCTCAAAACCGAGTAATAATATTGAAGGTTAGTAAAGTTTGTAATAAATGCTCAATAAGCTCTTTCTAAATGATTTCCCTACTTCCTTTAAGGTCCTAATGACCTATATTTATAGCCCAATTCATTAAAGAGCCATTGGGAGGTGGTTGGAAGCATTTAACGTGAGCTACTAGTCGTTTATTATTGCATTTAGAAACTCAAATAATTGATTATTGGAACACCATAATCAATTATCATCATGATAGCATAAAAGAAATGAGTTTCTGGAACTCAATAATTGATTATCTACTTGGCATAATCGATTATTAGCTTTTGAACAAAAAGGTGCACAATGCCTTTTAAACTCAACAATTGATTATTGCCCTACAATAATCGATTATTGCCTGAAAGATTGAAAATCATGGCATTCTGACTTTTGCTAATCGATTATGGAAACCCCATAATCGATTATTGCCTTTAAAAACCCAAAACATAGCATCTGTTAAACCTAGATAATTGATTATGGCAAGCTAATAATCGATTATTTGGCTTCAAACAACTTTGAAAAACTTAGCCATCGTAAGCCAAATGTCTCGAATTATTCTAACAAACTTTCAACCACTTAAAAGTCATTTCTCATGATTTTAAACACATTTTAACAACTTAAAAACACTTTAATTCATTAAGTGCTATCTTGGGTTCTTGAAAAATAGATTTAGAGCTTAAGTGTGAATTCTTTTTACTTTTACAAAAGATTTAAGTCTTATAAATAGTCTTGAAGGCTCTTGGACTTGATCTTGCAATCATCTTCTTGTCTGTAATCATCAAAACTATTGCCATTGCCATTACAATTGTATGATGTCAAAATCCACCATGAAGAACTTGTTGATGTTCTTTGCTTTGTCCAATAATCCGCTTTGAGAATTGCAAGATTCTCAGCCATGAACCTAATCTTGAAGCTCAGGGAGTATTCAAAGAGCAACTAACTTTTCCTGTTCACTACTGAAATGCTCCACTTTGGGAGGAGGGTTTTCAGCTAGGCTCATGAACGATTTTTGTGAGATATGAGTCCAACTAATTATAAAGTCCTTTATTCATTCTTAAACAATGTATGGCTTGAAAATCACACTTGAATTCCTAACAATCTCCCTTTCAAGTGCGAGTTCACACACAGGGACACACACAAACAGTCACTCACCCTCGAGTGGAGTAACGAGTCAATGATCTTGTCCTAAAGTTGGCTTTTTCTCTAATGGAATGAGCGACCATGAGAACACCAACAACCATGGTAAAGATACTCAGCCTAACCAAACTAGTGGCTAAAGGTGTACATGGGACGAATTTGGATTGACCTAAACCCAACCCGATATTTTAATTGAGCCATTTTCCTAGACCCGAATCTGACCCAATCATAACTTGGTAATGTGGATAAATGACCCTAGTATGTTTTGATTAATGACTAAACTTAACATGATTGTTACTTTGATTCACTAACAACTTGCCAAGCTTGACTTTTTCAATAAGATTTAATGGAGCAAGAAAAATGGATGCAAAGGATCATGGAGTAAAGCATTTCAATGTAAGGATCATGAAGGAAAACTTGAAGAAGGAGCATCATGAAGAAGGAATTCAAGGAAGATCATTAGGAACCTTTTGTAAAGAAAAGACTTAGTATAATTCTTTGATTAAGCTCTCTAAAATAAGTAAAAATGGTTTTCAAAAGTAAAAATGGACTAAGAATGAAAAAGGTTAATTAATAAGTTTGTACATCTATATGTACATCAATGTACTTTCAGTTAATTAACTAACTTTTAATGAAAACCTCAGTGTACATCTATGTATAAGTGTTATACATCTATGTATACATCAATTGATTCTGGACGTACATGGCCAGTATACATTTTTGCATTTGTACATCGATTAGTACATCAATGCATAAGCCAAAATAGAAGTAAGGATTTTTTGAAATAGCCATACAATCGATTAGGTAATTGATGTATGAACTTCTGGGCTGAAATTGTAAGTGTTTCTCAAGAACAACACCGATGTACTCATGTGTGTATCACTCAAGGTCAAGAACATCCAAGAACACAATCGATTAGGCAATTAATGTACATGCGTTGTAAGAAGTGAAATTTTGTTTAATACATCTGTGTGCTAATCGATTGACTGATAACAAAATTTTTTTTATAAGTTTGTTTTGATCTTAACTGATTTGTAAAGTGTGTCCAATGAATCTATTTTGAAATATACCTATATAAGGACATTGGCAAACACTTTCTCAAAAAAATAACGCATTCAAAACTTGAGATCAAACACACAAATACTGAGAGAGCTTTTTATTGAAAAACTGAGTATTTTTCTATAGAGCTTCAAGTTGTAATATCTGATTTCTTAGAATCTGATTCAATCTTTTTGTATTGTAAAAGAGAGATAAGAGAAAAAGGTTCTCTCGCTAATTAAATCAAGAGTAGAATGGACTCTTGGTGCTGTGCAAGAGTAGAAGGAACACTAGTGGGAATTGCAAGATTGCTTTGACTAGAAAAGCTGTCATTTGGGTAGAAGGAACCAAGAAGTGAAGCTTGTGTAAAGAATCTTGTAAATTGATTTTTAATAGTGGACAAAACTCACAGTCATGTGGGGACTGGATGTAGGTTACTAGAGGAGGTAGCTGAATCAGGATAAAACTCGGTTTGTAATTTTCTCTATCCCTTAACTCTTTATTTGCTTTATTTTTGAATGTATGAATTAAGCAATATGTTAGAGATGCTTGCATGATTTGATTAGTTTATGATCTTGTTCATATCTGAAATCAATCTTATTGTTAATATTTCTTTATAAGTTTTAAGTCTTGATAGAAATACATCTTGCAAAAACACATTTTGGTTTATTGGTTGGCAAAATCTTTTTCATAATTAAAGAAAAGAATTAGTTTTTGTAAAAATGGAAAAAAGTTTTAAAAAGATATCATACTCAATTCAACCTCCCTTCTTGAGTATTACGAAGCCACAAACAACAAGTGGTATCAGAGCTTTCACTCTTGTGTAAAGCTTAACAGCTTAAGAGGATGGCTTCAAATGACATCTTGGGAGAAGGGGCTTCCTCGGCAAGACCCCCTGCTTTCAATGGCATTGCCTATATGTATTGGAAAGAAAGGATGTTAATATTCCTTTAGGCTAGTGGCATTGATGTATTAGATGCTGTTGAGAATGGTCCATACATTCCTCACACTCTTGATGCAAATGGCACCAAGAAAGAAAAACTTAGAAGTGAATGGGATGATGACGACAAAAAGAGAGTAGGTTATAATGCTAAAGCTAAGAATATTATAACTGCTGCCTTGAGCTATGATGAATTTTTCAGGGTTTCAAATTGTAAGACAGCCAAGCAAATGTGGGATACACTACAAATTACTCATGAAGGAACCAGTGATGTAAAGAGAGCAAGAATGAACTCACTCATGCACGAGTATGAACTCTTTCACATGAAGAATAATGAAGACATCAATGATACGCAAAAGCGGTTCACTCATATAGTGAATCAGCTTAATGGACTTGGAAAGAGCATTTTAGATGAATAATAAATCAACAAGATTATGAGATGCTTGACAAGAGAATGGCAACCAAAGATTACTGCTATAGCTGAATCAAAAGATTTAGCAACCATGAATATTGCTACACTATTTGGAAAACTTAAAGAGCACGAGATGGAGTTGCATAGATTAAATGACCATGAAGTGAATGAGAAAAAGAAAAGAGGCTTATCACTTAAAGCACATGTCTCCAAAGCAAATTTTGACAATGATGAAGATGACAAAGTTGAAGAAGATGATGAATCTGAAGAGGATATGGGACTACTAGTTAAAAAGTTCAAGACATTCCTCAAAAAGAAGAAAACCTTCAACAAAAGGCCCTCAAACTTTTTTTCAAAGAAGAATACTTCAAAAGCTAAAAGTTCAACATCAAATGTGAAGTTCTATGAATGTGACAAACCTAGACATTACAAGAATGAGTGTCCTAAACTTCAAAAGAAGGACAAGCATGACAATCATGAGTCCAAGAACAAGAAGAATAGAAAGCCAAGAAGAGCATACATAGCTTGAGAGGAGAATGATATGGATTCCTCTGAAGATTCTGAGGAAGAAGAGGCCAATCTTTGTCTCATGACTAACCATAAAAGTGACAATGAAGATGAGGTAAATGAAATCCCCTATACCTATGATGAACTACAAGATGCCTTTGATAAATTGCATAGTGAATATCTAAAAATTGCTAAGCAATTAATGTCATCTAGGAAAGTCATTGCTAAACAATGTAGTGATTATACATATCTTCAAATTAAGATTAAAGAATTAGAATCTAAGAACAATAAGCTAAGTGCATCTGGTTCTACATGTTCAAATTGTAATTTTCTAGAAAAAGAAGTGGAAAAACTGAAAATAACTATATCTAAATTTATAACGGGAAGAGATAATCTAAATGCCATATTAGGACAGAAAAATAAGTATATGACAAAGCTGGAATAAGCTATAAACCAGCATTGCATGAAAAGCCTTTTAAGAAACTCTTTGTTGTACCTAAATCCTCTATTAGTCCTTTTATTAAATGTTTCTATTGTGCAAGAAAAGGACATACAGCTTCTAAATGCTATTTTAGAAATCCTTCAAGGATTAGTGTTAAACAAATTGAGGTTCCCAAGGGAACACATATTATGACTAACATCAAAGGGCCCAACAAAATTTGGGTACCTAAGACAAATGCTTAGAATCTGTTTTGTTAGTGTTTTTGAGAGCTAAAAGTTTAAATTGGTATCTTAATAGTGGCTGCTCCAAACATATGACTGGAGATATCACAAGGTTCTCATCCTTCACTCCCAAACAAGGTGGAAGTATCACCAATGGTGATAACAACAAAGGAAGGATCTTAGGAGTTGGAACAATTGGATGAAGCACAACTACCAGATAGAAAATGTACTATATGTGGATGGGCTCAAGTACAATTACTAAGCATTAGCTAACTATGTGATAAAAGTTATAAGATATTCTTTAACTCTAGTAGTTGCATTATAGAAAACAAGTATGATAGTAATGCAAAGCTGATAGGTAATTGATTAAATAACATATACATGATAGATTTAGAGAGTATTTCTACTAATGATGTATGTTGTTTAATATCTAAGGAAGAGGAGAATTGGCTATGGCATAGAAGAATAGGACATATTCATATGGATCATATAAACAAACTCATTTCTAAAGAATTGGTAATTGGACTTCCTAAAATCAAGTTCTCAAAAGATGATTTATGTAATGCATGCCAAAATGCCAGCAAACTAAAGTATATTTTAAGGCTAAGAATATAGTTTCAACTGAAAGACCTTTACAACTACTATACATGGACTTATTTGGACCCTCTAGGACTAAAAGTTTTGGAGGAAATTTGTATGCATTAGTTATAGTTGATGATTACTCTAGATTTACTTGGACCTTCTTCTTAGCACATAAGAATGAAGCTTTTACAGCTTTTAAGAAAATGGCTAAATTAGTACAAAATGAAAAAGGCATGAAAATAACTTCAATAAGGAATGATTATGGTGGAGAATTTCAAAATGAAGAATTTGATAATTTCTGTGAAGAGTTGAGAATTCAACATAATTTCTCTGCTCCAAGAACTCCACAACAAAATGAAGTTGTGGAAAGGAAAATCAGATCTTTAGAAGAAATAGCAAGAACTATGTTGAGTGACTCAAACATGCCAAAATATTTTTGGGCAGATGCTGTAAATACAACTTGCTATTTAATGAATAGAGTCTTGATAAGACCAATTTTGAAAAAGACTCCATACGAACTCTATAAAGGTAGAAAACCAAATGTTTCACATCTCCATGTCTTTGGTTGTAAATGTTTTGTACTAAATAATGGAAAGGACAATTTAAGAAAATTTGATCCTAAAGCTGATGAAGGAATCTTTCTAGGCTATTCATCATTTAGTACAGCTTTTAGAATCTTCAATAAAAGAACACAAAAAATTGAAGAATATGTACATCTTATATTTGATGAAACTAACCCCAAAAGGTTAGGAAATGAATTTGTTAATGATGTTGTAGATACTTTAGAAGAGATTCAACTTGAGAAAAAGTAGGACAATGCCAAAGTGGATGAAGTAGTGAAAATTCCAGGAGAGGCTAAACATGAAGATCTACCTAAAGAATGGAAAACTGCAAGGAATCACCCTCTGGACAACATAATTGGTGAAATATCCAAAAGGGTAACCACTAGACATTCCTTAAGAAATGCATGCAATAATATGACTTTTGTACCATAAGTTGAACCTAAAACTATAGATGAAGCAATTATTGATAAAAACTGGACTATGGCAATGCAAGAAGAACTTAATCAGTTTGAAAGAAATAAAGTTTAGGAAACTTGTTCCAAAACCCAAGGATAAACAAATAATTAGTACAAAATGGGTGTTTAGAAATAAACTTGATGAAAATGGTATCATAGTAAGGAATAAAGCTAGATTAGTAGTCAAAGGCTATAATCAAGAAGAAGGAATTGACTATGATGAGACATATGCACCTGTGACTAGATTAGAAGCTATTAGAATGTTGTTAGCATATGTATGTATCATGGATTTTAAATTATATCAAATGGATGTTAAGAGTGCATTCCTAAATGGATATATACAAGAGAAAGTATATGTTGGTCAACCCCCTAGATTTGAAATAAATGAATTTCTTAATCATGTGTATAAACTCACTAAAGCCTTGTATAGACTTAAACAAGCTCTAAGAGCTTGGTATGAAAGACTAAGTAATTTCTTACTTCAAAAGGGATTTATAAAAGAAAAAGTTGACACAATACTATTCACTAAAAGAAAAGCATAAAACATACTACTTGTTCAAATTTATGTTGATGATATTATATTTAGTTCTACTAATGAATCTTTGTGTAAGGAATTTACCAAATTAATGCAAAATGAGTTTGAAATGTCTATGATGGGAGAGCTTACATTCTTCCTTGGACTACAAATCAAACAATGTGATGATGAGACTTTCATAAGCCAAACTAAGTACTGCAAAGAACTATTGAAGAAATTTGAAATGGAGAATGCAAAGGAAATGACTACTCCAATGAGTCTATCATGCTACTTGGACAAAGATGAGAAAGGTAAATCAGTAGATGTTTCCAAGTACAGAGGTATTATTGGTTCCTTACTCTATTTAACTACAAGTAGACCTGATGTAATGTTTAGCGTTTGTACGTGTGCTAGATACCAATCTAATCCTAAGGAATCACACTTAACTACTTTAAAAAGAATCATGAAATACTTATTAGGAACTAAAGAAATGGGATTATGGTATGCTAAAGGATCAACATGTAACTTAGTAGGATATTCTGATTCTGACTTTGCTAGATACAAGTTAGATAGAAAAAGTACTAGTAGAACTTGCCACCTTCTAGGAAACTCATTGGTTTCTTAGTTTAGTAAGAAACAAACAAGTGTGACTTTATCAACTGCTGAAGCAGAATATGTTGCAGCAGGAAGTTGTTGTGCACAAATTCTTTGGATGAAACAACAACTTATTGACCATGGTGTTCTCTTAGAGAAAGTTCCAATCAATGTGAAAATACAAGTGCCATAAATCTCACTAAGAATCCTATAATGCATTCAAGAACCAAACACATTGAGATAAGACATCATTTCATAAGGGATCACATTCAAAATGGAGATATAATCATTAAATTTGTTAATACATCTAAGCAATTAGCATATATTTTCACTAAACCATTGGCTAAAGAAAACTTTTTCTACATAAGAAGAGAATTAGGAATAATTGATCCCACCTATGCTTGATGTTTTGAATGTTGAATGCATGATAATTTGATGTTTGATGTCTGTACATCAATTAAATAATCAATTATTTTGATCAAATAGGCACAGGATATCATGTACATCGATTGACACATTGATTAATCTGCTATGAAAACTTGAAAATTCTAATTTGATCTACTATACATTGATTATCACATCGATTGAATTACTGATCTCAGATGCACTGCTCACCGTAAGTGCCTATGCATTGATTGATACATCAATTAGCAATGGATTAAAAATCTGACCCTGTGTATACATCGATTGTAACATCGATTGAATGATAGTTCTAAAATTTAGGATTCACTGACTTACCTTATACATCAATTTGTACATTAATTGGATGTATGCTGCAATTGTTGGACTCTCTGACATTACTTATACATCGATTCACACATCGATTGAGTTCAAGTTTTCAGAACTTGGTACTCTCTGACTTAGCTTATACATCGATTAATACATCAATGTACCTGGTTTAAAATTCAAATCCTGATCCTAAGTACATCGATTAGCACGTGTGTACAGGAGGAAAAACCCTTTAATACATCGATTGAGTAATCGATTGACTGATCTGGGTTTATAAATTTTAACCCTTCCCTCCAAATCTTTCACTTTTTAAATCCAAATTTCAAAGACCCAAACCCTAGCAGAGCTCAAAATCAGTTCTAATGGTTCATGTGAAGCAAATTGGACCCTCTACACTTGTTCCCTCTAACTTCACATCTTCCTCCTCAACTCAATCTTCCACACCTCAACATGTTTCACCTATAGCAACCCCTGCACGCCCTAAAAGAAAAGGAACTAAGAAAACTCAGGTTTCTTAAAGGATTGATAAGCTTCCAATCAGAAGTTTGAAGAAGACACAAGACAAGGGCAAGAAGGTAGCTGAATCTTCAAAACCAGTGCCCAAGAAACAAGAAAAAAAGAAGAAATTAGTGAAGGAAACACCTAAAAAGAAGACTATTCAAAAGAAGAGAAAGAGGACAGAGGAAGACGAAGAAGATGACGAAGGAGTCACTGAGATTGAACTTCTCAAGAGGTATTTTTTTGATGAGGAGTACATCATGCTTTACAAGAATAATTTTAAAAATAGGGATATTCACGAGGCTAGGATTGTAGATTTCAACTATTTTAAGTTAATGAGTTTACTTTTCACAAGATTTTAGAGGAGTATAAGCTGAGTGAATTTCTGTAAATTAAGAGTGATATTTACCCTACATTGATCAAAGCATTTTACTATACATTTGAGATGGACAATGAAGAATTTTTTGCTGAGGTGAAGAACACAAGAATTGAGATAACTTTTAATGAGTTTGCTCAATTTACTGGACTAGATTACAAAGGAAGTAATCTTGCTGGCACTGGACCTGACAGTGTATGGATTAAGAATTTTGACAAGGAAGAAGCAATGAATATGCTTCTAGTTGAAAATGCACCAGAAGGAAGACTGATCAACATCAGCTCTATGCATATTCAGCATAGGCTCTTGCAATATGTGTTGGATACTTTTACCGAGATCTAGAAATCATGCTGTGTTGTAAAATAATGATATTTTGTTGCTCTGGGCTATGATACAGAAGAAGCAGATGAGTTAGAGCTTCATAATTGCAAGGCACATACTGGATTGTAAAATCAGTGGAGCTACCCTACCCTATCTTGGATTAGTGGTGAGATTGATGGAGCATTTTGGAGTCTCTCTGGATAATGAAGAGAGGTTTCAGGCTAGGCAAGTCACTCACAAGTTTGGTAAAGAGACCATTAGCAAGATGAAGCTTGCTAAAGTGAATGAAGAGTGGGTTAGGATAACTGGTGAAGAGCCAAGAGCTACTGTGGACAACTCAGAGCTGAATAGCAAGATGGACGAGTTGCTCCAAATGTTTTAGAACTTTGAGAATAGGCAAATCGAACATCATTTAATGTTAAACAGTCTATTGATTATCTGAATATCAGACTCAACATATTGGAAGGCCAAATAGCCACTTTACATCAAAATCTAGACATTTCCATCACTGCACCTCCAGAAGTTCATCCCACTTCTGAAGATATTGTGAACATGGCTAGAGAAGTTGTTGCTACTGCACCTGAAGAAGAAGGTAATCCTGAAGAACAAGTAGCCCAAGCTTCACAGCACACTGAAGAACCAAAGACCAATGAAGATGTTTAGATCTTAGGATGTCTTAAGTGTGTCTTTAATGATGTTAACATGCTATTTTTTATATTTGTTTTACGATTTTCAATTTCAATCTTTCTTTGAACAATGATGAATATAAATGACTTTATAACTTGTTTTGATTATGCTGATATGAATGAATGAATTTTTGATATCAATGAATGGTTGAATTTCTAGTATGTACTTTGTTTTACATGCTTTTATAACATGATTATTACTTTGAATCTCCCACACATGTTCTTTTTTATAATGACAAAGGGGGAGAATGGGTACCATACTAAATAAAACAACTTGAACTAATGATCTAAAATAATATGATGCAATGATCCTATACATGTTCAAATAATAAGAACTGTCAATTAGACAGGGGGAGTAAATGGTAAACAATTGCTGCATTTTAATACTCTGATATTTCTAATTACTTCCCAAGATATATTGAATGTTAAACATATTATGTATGGTAAGTTTGTCATCAATCAAAAAGGGGGAGTTTATAGATAAATGACCCTAGTATGTTTTGATTAATGGCTAAACTTAATATGATTATTATTTTGATTCACTAACTACTTGTCAAGCTTGACTTTTTCAATAAGATTTAATGGAGCAAGAAAAGTGGATGCAAAGGATCATGGAGCAAAGCATTTTAATGCAAGAATCATGAAGGAAAACTTGAAGAAGGAGCATCATGAAGAAGGAATTCAAAGAAGATCATTAGGAACCTTTTGTAAAGAAAAGACTTAGTATAATTCTTTGATTAAGCTCTCTAAAATAAGTAAAAATGGTTTTCAAAAGTAAAAATGGACTAAGAATGAAAAAGATTAATTAATAAGTCTGTACATCTATGTGTACATCAATGTACTTTCAGTTAATTAACTAACTTTTAATGAAAACCTCAGTGTACATCTATGTATAAGTGTTATACATCTATGTATACATCGATTAATTATGGATGTACTTAGTCAATATGCATTTATGCATCTGTACATCGATGCATAAGCCAAAACAGAAGCAAGGATTTTTTGAAATAGCCATACAATCGATTAGGTAATTGATGTATGAACTTCTGGGTTAAATTGCAAGTGTTTCTCAAGAACAACATCAATGTATTCATGTGTGTATCATTCAAGATCAAGAACATCCAAGAACACAATTGATTAGGCAATCGATGTACACATGTTGTAAGAAGTGAAATTTTGTTTAATACATCTGTGTACTAATCGATTGACTGATAACAGAATTTTTTTTATAAGTTTATTTTGATCTTAACTGACTTGAAAATTATGTCCAATGAATCTATTTTGAAATATACCTATATAAAGACATTGGCAAACACTTTCTCAAAAATACAACTTATTCAAAACTTGAGATCAAACACACAAATACTGAGAGAGCTTTTCATTGAAAAACTGAGTATTTTTCTGTAGAGCTTCAAATTGTAATATCTGATTTCTTAGAATCTGATTCAATATTTTCGTATTGTAAAAGAGAGATAAGAGAGAAGGTTCTCTCGCTGATTAAATCTAGAGTAGAAGGGACTCTTGGTGTTGTGCAAGAGTAGAAGAACTCTTGTGGGAATTGCAAGATTGCTTTGACTAGAAAACTGTTATTTGGGTAGAAGGAACCAAGAAGTGAAACTTGTGTAAAGAATCTTGTAAATTGATTTTTAATAGTGGACAAAACTCACAGTCATGTGAGGACTGGATGTAGGTTACTAAAGGAGGTAGCTGAACCAGGATAAAACTCGATTTGTAATTTTCTTTATCCCTTAACTCTTTATTTGCTTTATTTTTGAATGTATGAATAAAGCAATATGTTAGGGATGCTTGTATGATTTGATTAGTTTATGATCTTGTTCATATCTGAAATCAATCTTATTGTTAATATTTCTTTATAAGTTTCAAGTTTTGATAGAAATACATCTTGCAAAAACACATTTTGGTTTGTTGGTTGACAAAATCTTTTTCATAGTTAAAGAAAAGAATCAGTTTTTGCAAAAAAGGAAAAAGTTTTAAAAAGTTATCATCCTCAATTCAACCCCTTCTTCTTGAGTATTACGAAGCCACAACCAGCAGGTAATGACTAGGCCCAAACCGAACTAACCCAATATGTAGACATAATATATAAATTTGAACATTATGCATAGTTAAGTCATAAAATTATAGAAGTGGGAAACTAAAACTAAGGCATATTTTACGATATATATTTCAAAATAAATAATATCAATATAAATATGTTATCATGTTATACAAAAGTTATTACTTTTAGTTAAGAAGTCTTATTATTTATAACTAATTATCAAAAATAGTATAAGTTTTAAAATAATTTGGGATATCAGGCAGGGTTAGGATGACCCAAAGTATAACACAAACTCAAGCTGAAAATACATCGAGTCTAATTTCTAGAACCTAAACCCATCCCTACTAGCTTCGGGCCGAGCTGGGTTTGTAGGACAGGCTAGATCTGAAACAACCTTGCCAGTGGCTCTGATGCCACTCGTTTGAAAAATGAGAGCCCAAAATACCAGAAGATCTGAAACTAATGGACTTAAAGAGGAATACCAAAGTGGGCTGAGTCCAAAAAAATCTCCACTATAAAACATCAAGGGGTATAGCAAAGAGTCTTCCAAGGCAAAAGGAATCTCACAAAAAGCCTTTAATATCAAAGAGTAGAAATCACCAAAGCAACAATACTTACAACTCATAAAAGGGTTAAAACAACCTAACCAAAAGAGATGAAGAAATAAAATTCTAAGTGTACCAGATAAAACCTTACAGTGTCAAGAATAACATATTGAAAAATCATCTAAATCGGACCACAAATGACTAGGTAATAGATGCAGAAAAGCGAGCAAAAATCCTCGTTCAAAGCTTGTTGATGGCACTAGACTATTAAAACTTGAAAGGAGAGAATAAAATTTCAAATCCCTTCTCTTCCTTTTATATAGTCATGTTAGGTGCTTATTAAACACACAAACTTTCTTATTCTCCAAGCACAAGTCACGTGCTTCACTAAAACACACACACACACACACACATTTTTTTTTCTTTTAAAAGGTGTGAGGCCCACTTAAGGAAGTCACAGAACAAACTTCCCCTTTGACTCAAGTGGGGGCAAATGCCAAACCAGCAATAGGCGAGAATGTCTCTTAAAAAATAATCCTTTTTTTCTAATGGTAGCCATTACTAACTAATCTAGCTTTATATCATGGAACAGGAGCATTCTCTTTAGTTTTCAACCTGTAAAACCACCTATTTTTCAAAGCTTTCTTGTACTTAAGTAACTTGATCAGCTCAAAAGTATGGTTTCTAAGTAAAGATTTCATCTTATCATTCATAGCTACAACTTATTCTTTCTTATGCTCACTCTCCATAGCCTTTTTGTAGCACCCAAGTTCTCTCTTATTAGTGAGGAGCACATATTCTTCTTATGAGTAGCGAGTAGAGGGCAAACCCTATCTAGAAGACCTCCTAAATGGAACAATAGGTCCATCAATATCATCAGTAACACCATCATTGATATCCTCAACTGGATCATCTGGAATATAATTCTAGACATCATCATGATTGTTAAACTTTGCTACATCAGGTATATGTGTCTTAGGAATTAGATCAGGATCAACCAAACCATCAGTCCTCAGAGACTTTGATTTCTTTGCCTTATCAATATCTTCAATATAATGGTCTGACCCTCCATAAAAACAACATCATGACTTCTGACGAGCTTCTTTTCAATTAGATCATAAAACCTATACGCAAATTCATCATGATCATAGCCAATGAAGATACACTGCCTAGTCTTGACATTTAACTTAAACCTCTTATCTTTTAGCACATGTACAAATGCTTTACAATCAAAGACATGTAAGTGGTCATAAGAAACATCCTTGTCATATCACATTCTATCAGGAATATTAGTCTGCAAAGCAAAAACAGAAGATAAATTAATAACATGTGCAATAGTATATAAAGTCTCACCCTAAAAGGATCCAGGAAACTTTGCTTCAGAAAGCAAACATCTAACTCTCTTCATCAATGTCCTATTCATCCTTTTTGCAAAGTCATTGAGTTGAGGAGTCTTAGCAAGTGTCTTCTGGTGTCTAATACTTGTTGTTTGCAATACTCATCAAAAGGTCCACAATATTCACCACCATTATCAATGCGAATATATTTTAGTTTCTTCCTTGTTTCTTTGTCAACAAAAGCTTGAAACTATTTAAAGACACCTTGGTCCTTAGTCTTCAAGGAGAAAACCCAAAGTTTCCTTGAATGATCGTTAATAAAAGCAACAAAGTAAAGTGCACCATCAAATATTTTAGTCTTCATCGGACCATAGAGATTTGAATGCATCAACTCAAGCATCTCTTATTTTCTAGAAGAAGGATGGCTCTTAAAAGAGACCATATTTTGTTTCCCAGCCAAGTAGTAAGCACACTTTTCTAATCTTGCACATTTCAAACCTGGAAATAGATTCTTCTTGGCCAAACAATTAAGTCCATTCTCACTAATGTGACTAAGTCTCTTGTGCCACAAATCTAACGAGTTATCACAATCAACTGCATTTACAACATCAACAAAAATTGAAGCCTTGGTCCAATACAAAAATGAAAACTTCTTTCCATGTGTCACAACCAAAGAACCCTTAGTGAGTTTCCATTGTCAACCACTAAAGGTACTAAGATAATCATCATCATAAATAAAACTAGTAGAAATCATATGCAAACAAATGTTTAGTGCATGTTTGACATTCTTCAAAATTAACTTTGTCTCAATGTTAGTTTCTAAACAAACAGTACCAATGTCAATCACCTTTGACAAACCACCATTATCCATCTTCAAAACCCCATAATTACTAAGAGTATAAGATATGAAAAAAATCCTTCATTGATGTCACATGAAAACTAGCACCACTATGAATAACCAAGCTCATATCATCATAGGCAACATTAATTAAATTTTTATCATAGACAATTATAAGAGTTTTTGTAGTAGCGGTGGCAACATGATTGTCATTCTCATTATCTTTCTTTACTTGTTTACCTTTATTACCATTGCTCTCCTTCTTTAATTGAAAACAAAATTTTTGGAGATGGCATTTTTTATCATATTAGGAGCACTCAAATTTCTATATTTACACCTTAATTTGCTTCTACACTTATTTTTACCTTTACTACCCTGCCCTTTGTCTTTGTTTCTCCCCCTATTTTCAATAACCAAAACCTCTGATTGTGAAGAGGATGCTTGTTGAGTTTGTCGTTGGAATTCTTCATTCAAAATAATGGTTTTTACATAATCCATGGTCACAACACCACTAGGGACAAAACTAGTCAAAGTCACATGGAGATTTTCTGAAGAATCAGGTAGAGTATTAAGCAACCAAAGTTTCAAAATTTCATCTTCAAATTTAATACCCATGTCAAATAACTAGTCAAAGCACCTCTGAAATTTACTCAAGTGATAAGAGATTGAAAGACCTTCCTTATACCTTAAGTTCGTACCTTGTTTTAGCAAAAATAGTTTGTTGTTCTTGCATTTAGAGGCATACAAGGTTTCAAACTCGTCTTATAAAGTTCTAGCATGTGAATCATTAGCAATATGATTAAAAACATTAGCAATATAAAGTTCCTTATTCTTAGGATTTTGAGTAGCAAATACTGATAAATATAACTTTTTTCACCCATGGGGAATCTTGTTTTCCTAATTATTTGGGTTTGATTTTTAATTTGATTAAGATAATTTCTTTTAAGGTCTATTATATTGCTTGCATTCTTGTCATAACTTGATCACTTTTGGAATGTGTAAATTCATTATTTGATCGGTGACCATCCGCATTCAATGAGTGGATCTATATGATAAGCCTAAGATTAGATTAGTGAATGACCAAACAACAATTTTTCCTACCAATGAAATTGACAGGTATATTAGTTCATCTCTTGAATTGAAACTTAAAGCATTCCTAATTAATTCAACTAAATGACCAAATAGGTGATTTAATTTAGGAATAGAATATTTTTTTATCAATGACCAGTGGGATTCAATAGCTGATAAGAGAATATTGACAAAAGAATTACCTTACATCATAAATGAAAAAAAATTTGAATAATTGGCTTCAAGTGAACCTTGCGCCCTAGTCTCTCTCTCATTGATTATCTATTTTTTGTTTGATTGTTCATTATTACTTTTTATTTTTTATTCTAATTTTATCTTGAATTTCTTCATACACTTTCGATTGTCTAGAAAACAAAGAGCTTTATGAATTTAGTAATTACTACTTATTCCTTGTGAGATTGATAACTGGGACTCAAGTCCTATATTACTAATACTGCAAAGAGTAAATCTTTCATTTTTCTTTTCCACTTGTGGTAATTTGTACTATTCAAACTAAGGAGATATTTGAAATGAATGGACTTAACGAGGAACATCAATATTGGGCTAGATACTGCGTCTTTATCCAAAATCTTAAGACATTAAGTTTTATAGGTCCAACTACTTATAAAGTCCTAAGTTTGTCTATTCTTAAACAATATGAGACTTGGAACTCACACTTGAATTCCCAACACTCATGTATGTGTCTCTTTTCATCATGAGAAAATCAATTCTTTGCAAGCGACTCATTCGATTCCACAACCCACCAACTCACAAGTTAGCTTGCCGAGTTTTTGAGTTACCAGCTTACCATTCTGAGACGTCGAGAGCTTATAGAGGAGGCTTATTATTTCCTTCACTTTATGATGTCAAAATCCACCATGAAGAACTTGTTCACATTCTCTACTTTGACCAATAAATCTGCTTTGAGAAAAATAAGATTCTCAGCCATGAACCCAACCTTAAAGCACAGCGAGTATTCAAAGAGCAACTGAATTAACTTCACATGCTCGCTATTGAAGTGCTCCACGTTGGGAGGAGGGTTTTCAAATGGGCTCATGCATGATTTTCACGAGCTAGCTCTCCCAAATTTCAAAATGACTGAAAATTGTTCTAATCGAATACAATTGAAATGATTGAAGAACTCGTTAAAGAGAGAAAAAATAAAATAAAAATCAAAGCAGAGGGAAACAAAATCATGAGCTCATTCATGGTCTCAGAAAACGCTACAAATGGTTTGGGCAAGCTAAAAATGGAAGAATGAGAAGAGGAAACTCACAAAAAGTGTGAAAACACACAAAAAACTACTGCAAAATCACTATGAATTCAATATAGTTGGTATCAGAGCCACACCTTTTCTGAGAGGGGGTGCATATGATATAAGTATTATATGGAAGGTAAGTAAGAGAGAACCCAAAACAACTATGGAGAACCTAAACCCTCACTCTGAAACAGAGTAACCCATCTTACTCATCTCTTCCCTTTCACTTCCAAAAAATATTTCTAAAACCCTTTCATCAAAAATTGAAAACCTTATCGAATATTCCTATGTTCCAGAAGATGCCCAGATTTCTGAAACTATCACACCGTTGCTCAGCCCTTACAATATCTTTCGCAGAAAAAGATCTACTCTCAGATCTATCACGAGTCTTATTACCACTAAGAGACCTCATGTCAAAGAATATATCCAATCCTCCCAGATGGATCAGTGCTCCTTAGCTACTTCAAGCAAGGAACAATATGTTGATCTTGAGATTAAAAGAAGCCTGATTCAATATTGGCAGCAAGAAGGATATATTACTCTTCACTTTGGAGTAGTCTGGCTCATTCTCTCTCTTCATGGACGAAAAGGAATATCTGTCACTGCCAGAGTCACTTTGCTAGATTCCAGCTATCTCTACTATGAAAATACTGTGTTAGGCACTGTGCTTACTACACTCCATGCTGGAAGTGTAGTTCTAACCATGTTTCCAAACTATAATATAAGTTTGAAGGACCCTACTCTTTTACACAGATTCAAGGTTGAAGTCCAGATCACTGGAGCAGACCAAGTACCTGAGGCACTCTCTGCTACTCTCCATCATCAGATCATTTATCGACTTCAAGACCATTCTATCGATCTTCCTCTACTAACAAGCAATACGAATGCTTTGTTCGTCATTGCAAACAATCCTGAAGAAACCCTTTCAATCGTCTAGATCCCAAGAAGGATTCCCCAGGTGCAATTGAAGGAACTTATTCCTTTAGAATGGATGACATACTATGAGAACATGCACTTAGAGAAAAGACCCATCTAGTCTTCAGAAGCCTATTTCAGAAGATCATCAGTAGATGGAACTGTAAAAACTATTTTTAAGAAACCTGGACAATCTTCCAGTAGCAGTTCTCCGACAATTTTTCAGACACTGTCTATCACCTTAGGAGAAGCAGAAGAAACAATCCCTGTCTACAGTTTTAAACAAGATGGGACACCTATTTACACAGACAAATATGATGGACACTTTCTCTGGGATGTTGATCCTAGCATGTGTGATCCTGATTGTGACTGTTTGATGCATTCTAGCGCTACCTCTGATGAAGAAGAAGAAGAGGAGTACACATAGAAGAAAAAGAAGAAGTGTAAGCCTCTACTATCTCCTAGAAGAAGGTCAAACCCAGACAATGGCCCTTGGTCTGGAATCCACCCAAAAAAAAAGATGAACCTCTATGGATTTACAAAAGAGGTTTAGAAATTCTCAGAGAAGAAGGACTCCTTCCTCCAAAAGAATCCTCTTTAGTAACGTGGTTCTCAAAAGCTACAAGTTGTCACACTTCCATCTTGTCTCCTAAACCCATTCCATGATGTTTTTTTAATCTCTGTATAAACAAGAATTTTTTCCGCTAGAAAGAAAAATAGACTCTGTGACTAAAGTGACCACAAAATCATCAGTACTTCCACAAGAAGTTCAACCTAATGGAAGAGTCAAACCTTTGACTCAGGAAAAAAAAGTTCTGAATTGGCAATCAGAAAATGTCAAAGCTCAAAACACCATCCTCAAAAATCTTGATGCCAAGATAGACAAGATTTCTGTTCAGCTAGAAAATACTGATGGAAGACTTGAACATCTCTCTTCAAAGATGAGAAGGTATTATAAAAGACTTCAGTCAGAAATTTCTAGGGTAGAAGAAGAACATAGGAAGACTATTTTTGGAGAAGAATCCAATGCAAAGGATAGAGAAATCAGAAGTTTGAAAGCACAGATCAGAGATATGTATAATTTTATTGAGGCAACAACCTAGGAGAAAGAAAAGACAAGTCTAGATATTCATCCTTTTTTTTATCCTCCACCATTTCCTGCCTATTATTCACCTTTTCCAAAGCCTCTGTCATACTTCTTTCCTCAACCTATACCATCCAGATCTCTTCCTACAACATCAGCCTACCGGTCTAAACACAGAACAGAAAAAGCCACCTCTTCTAAATCCAAGAAAGCCAAAAAGAGTATCTTATCTACTCAATCTGAACCATCAAACCATTCTCAAGAAACTCAGCCTCCTTCTAAAAAACCATTCTCTGAAGAAACAGAGAAAACCCTATCCTAGTTAACTTTAGAATAGATTGACCATCAATCTGATTCTGGACTATCAAGATCAGAAGCTTTACAAAATGCCTCTATAGAAGATTTTACCTCTGGATATGAGACAAATGACTTAGAAGAAGAAGAAAAAAACTATGCCAACATCTCCAACATGTTAATGGCAAATACAGCAGGATCAGGAGTTAGTAACGAACCAATCTATGAGTCTCCTGATGATGAAGTCATATCCTCCCCAAAAAGGTCAACCAGCTCTAAACCCAGTAAAGGGCCATGGTTTACCTTAGATGACATTCCTCTAAGTAAGTGGAGAAGAAGACTTATTGAATTCGAAGCCTGGTTGGATACAAAAATGATGAACGCAGATTCAGATTCTTACAAAGTCATTGAAGAATTTTGCTACTGAATGACTGGCACTTTAAAAGAATGGTACCACAACCTTGGAGCTGTCAGGCAAGATCAGTTTCATAGTCTAAGTACAAGTGCTACAGTCTTAGGAACACTCCATCAAGAATTCATAGGAGATGGTGATATCATTGACAAAAAGATGAGATAAGAATTCTTTGAAATCAGATGCTATTCTATAAAGATCAAAGATCTTGAAAAGCATTTCCAAAGAATGAGTCAAAGATTTTATCTACTTAATGGTCTCAATGATCATAGTCTGAAGAATACCTACATGGCTTCTCTTCCACAAGAGATACAGTCAGAATTAAATAGAATGACCATTGCCTCACAAAAGGATTTTAGTACAATGTCCTTAGGCCAAATCTATCAAATGACTCTAGAGGTTGTTGATAAGCTTTGAAAACAGAATCAGTATTTCTCAGACATCATGAATCATAGATCCAAATTCAACAAAGCCTGTAAAAAGTCTTACTTGGAGATCAAATGTAAAGAAAAGCAGAGTACCAGTTCATCTAAAAAGAAAAAGAAAAAATCGAGGATCCCCAAAAAAGGGAAACGAAAGAATTTCAGGTTTTTTAGAAAAAAGAAAGAAAAGGGTCAAGGGAAAAGTCAACGATGTTTCATATGTGGGAAAAAAGGACATTTTTCTCGCAATTGTCCTAACAAGTCCGAAAAGGCGATCAAATGATCAACTCCCTGGATCTTAAAGATGAAGATGTAGAGTCCCTCTACTCTGAACAGAGTTCTCCTGATGAACAAACTGCCTTTGCCCTGCAAGATTCCACCAGCGAGACTAAATCTGAATTAGAAACAGATTCTGTCCCTGTATTATCTTTCCAGGGAATCCAGAATATCAAATTGTCTCCTCCACAACCTTATGTGGAAATACAGCTGCTGCCTACAAAGTTTGATAATGCAATCAAAGCAATAGCATACATAGACACTGGAGCCTAGAGATCCATGATGAACCCAGATATCCTCCCTAAAAAAGCCTGGAAAATGGAGATTGCTTATTTTATTGTAGCTGATGGTAAAGTCTTCAAAACAGAGTTGGTGACAAAATCTCCAATAGGAATTAAATTCTTCCCAGACTGTATTATCTGGACAAATGTTATTGGAAGTAAATTGCCAAATAAGGATATTCTTATTGGAATGGATGTATATACGGCAGCCCACCGACTTCAAATCCTTCCCGCAGGAATTAAATTCAAAATAGAATTGAAGCTATACTCAGAACACTTAAAGTTATTTTCTCTCTCTGATGCCCCAGAAGAATTTAAAGAAATCAAGGAGAAATTAGCTACCCTGTGTGCAAAAAACCATGAAAATTCTCCCATCCAAATCCTTTATGGAAGAATAAAGACTTCTTTAATCGACTTCCTTTCAAGTTAAATGAAGACATCAATCCTACAAGGGCCACCCATCCAGGAATGACTCCTTCAGATCTCCTGCTTGCTCTGCAAGAATGCAATAAGTTACTTCGGCAAGGCCTTATTGAACCTACTAAGTTAGATTGGGCATGTCAAGCTTTCTATGTGGAAAAAAGATCTGAAAAGCTAAGAAGGAAAAAGAGATTGGTGATTGACTATAAACCCCTTAATCATTTTCTGAAGGATGATAAGTTTCCTCTTCCTAAGGTTTCAGCCTTACCAATCTTAATAAAAGAAGCCCATGTCTTCTCATAGTTTGATCTTAAATCTGGTTTCTAGTAGCTTGACATAGAAGTTGAAGACAGACCCAAGACTACTTTTTGCATTTGAAATGCTCATTATCAATGGAATGTTCTACCCTTTGGATTGAAGGTAGCTCCTTCTTTATTGTAGAAGGCCACGACTTGTATCTTTCAACCACTACTAAATAGTATTCTCATCTATATTGATGATATACTATTATTCTGTAAAGATATGGTATCTGTCTGTTACATCAAGAGGCTCCCAACCAGTATGGAATTAAAGCCACACCATTTTCGAGAAAGGGTGCATATGTTATAAGTATTATATGGAAGGTAAGTAAGAGAGAACCTAGAATAACTACGGAGAACCTAAACCCTCACTATGAAATAGAGAAACCCATCTTACTCACCTCTTCCCTTTCACTTCTAAAAAATATTTCCAAAACCCTTTCATCAAAAATTAAAAATTTTATCGAACATTCCTATGTTCTAGAAGATACCCAGATTTCTGAAACTATCACTTCGTTGCTTAGCCCTTACAATATCTTTCGCAGAAAAAGATCTACTCTCAGATCTATCACGAGTCTTAATTCCGCTAAGAGACCTCATGTCAAAGATATATCCAATCCTCCCGGATGGATTAGTGCTTCTTAGCTGCTTCAAGCAAGGAACAATATGTTGATCTTGAGATTGACAGAAGCCTGATTCAATATTCGTGGCAAGAAGGATATACTGCTCTTCACTTTGGACTAGTCCGGCTCATTCTCTCTCTCATGGATGAAAAGGACTACCTGTCACTGCCAGAGTCACTTTGCTAGATTCTAACTATCTCCACTATGAAAATGTTGTGTTAGACACTATGCTTACTACACTCCATGCTGGAAGTGAAGTTCTGATCATGTTTCCAAACTATAATATAAGTTTAAAGGACCCTATTCTATCACACAGATTCAAGGTTTAAGTCCAAATCACTAGAGCAGACCAAGTACCTAAGGCACTCTTTGCTACTCTCCATCATCAGATCATTTATCGACTTCAAGACCATTCTATTGATCTTCCTCTACCAATAAGCAATATGAATGCTTTGTTCATCATTGCAAACAATCTTGAAGAAACCCCTTCTATCATCCTGGTCCCGAGAAGGATTCCCCTGGAGCAATTGAAGGAACTCATTCCTTTAGAAGAGGTAGCCAACTATGACAACATGCACTTGGAGAAAAGACCCATCCAGTATTCAAAAGCCTATTTCAGAAGATCATCAGAAGATGAAACTGTAAAAACTATTTTTAAGAAACCTGGAGAATCATCCAGTAGTAGATCTCCGACAGTTTTTCAGACACTATCTATCACCTTAGGAGAAGCAGAAGAAATAATCTCTGTCAATAGTTTCAGACAAGACGGGACTTCTATTTACATAGAAAAATATGATGGACACTTTCTCTAGGATGTTGATCCTAGCATGTGTGATCCTGATTGTGGCTGTTGGATACATTCTAGCGATACCTGTAATGAAGAAGAAGAAGAGGAGTATACACGGAAGAAAAAGAAGAAGTGTAAGCCTCCACTGGCTTCTAGAAGAAGGTCAAACCCAGACAATGGCCCCTGGTCTGGTATCCTCCAGGACAAAGACCCCTATGGATTTACAAAAGAGGTTTAGAAATTCTCAGAGAAAAAGGACTCCTTCCTCCAAAAGAATCATCTTTAGTAACGTGGTCCCTAAAGGATACAAGCTATCGCACTTCTAGCCTGTCTCCTAAACCCATTCCATGTATGATGTATTTCAAATCTCCGTATGAACAAGAATTCCCTCCACTCGAAAGAAAAATAGACTCTGTGACCAAAGTGACTACAAAACCCTCAGTACTTCCACAAGAAGTTCAACTTGATGGAAGAGTCAAACCTTTGACTCAGGCAGAAGAAGTTTTGAATTAGCAATCAAAAATGCCAAAGCTCGAAGCACCATCCTCAAAAATCTTGATGCCAAGATAGACAAGATTTCTGTTCAGCTAGAAAATACTGATGGAAGACTTGAACATCTCTTTTCAAAGATGAAAAGGTATTACAAAAGACTTCAGTCAGAAATTTCCAGGCCAGAAGAAGAACACAGGAAGACTATTTTTGGAGAAGAATCCAATGCAAAGGATAGAGAGATCAGAAGTTTAAAAGCACAGATCAGAGATATGGATAATTTTATTGAGGCAAAAATCCAGGAGAAAAAAGAAGATAAGTCTAGATATTCATCCTTTTTTTGCTCCTCCACCAGTTCCTACTTATTATTTACTTTTTCCAAAGCCTCCATCATACTTCTCTCCTTAACCTTTACCATCCAGATCTCTTCCTACAGCATCAGCCTACTGGTCTAAACATAGAACAGAAAAGGCCATCTCTTCTAAATCCAAGAAAGCCAAAAAGAGTATCTCATCTACTAAATCTGAACCATCAAACCATTCTCAAGAAACTCAGCCTCCTTCTAAAAAACCATTCTCTGAAGAAACTGAGAATACCCTATCTTATTTGACTTTAGAACAGATTGACCATCAATCTGATTCTGCACAATCTAGATCAGAAGCCTTACAAAATGCTTCTATAAAAGATTTTACCTCTGGATTTGAGACAAATGACTCAGAAGAAGAAGAAAAAAATTATATTAACATCTCCGACATGTTAATGACAAATACAACTGGATCAAGAGTTAGTAACAAAGCAATCTATGAGTCTCCTAATGATAAAGTTATATCCTCCCCAAAAAGGTCAACCAGTTCTGAACCCAGCAATGGGGCCATGGTTTACCTTAGATGACATTCCTCCAAGTAAGTGGATAAGAAGACTTATTGAATTCAGAGCCTGGTTGGATACAAAAATGATGAAAGCAGATTCAGATTCTTACAAAGTCATTGAAGAATTTTGCTACAAAATGATTGGCACTTTAAAAGAATGGTACCACAACCTTGGAGCTGTCAGGCAAGATCAGTTTCATAGTCTAAGTACAAGTGCTACAGTCTTAGGAACACTCCATCAAGAATTCATAGGAGATGGTGATATCATTGACAAAAAGGTGACATAAGAATTCTTTGAAATAAGAAGCTATTCCATAAAGATCAAAGATCTTGAAAAACATTTCCAAAGAATGAGTCAAAGATTTTATCTTCTTAATGGTCTTAATGATCATAGTTTGAAGAATACCTATGTGGCTTCTCTTCCACAAGAGATATAGCCAGAATTAAACGGAATGGCCATTGCCTCACAAAAGGATTTTACTACAATGTCCTTAGGCCAAATCCATCAAATGACTCTAGAGGTCGTTGATAAGCTTTGCAAGTAGAATTAGTATTTCTCAGACATCATGAATCACAGGTCTAAATTCAACAAAGCCTATAAAAAGTCTTACTTGGAGATCAAATGTATAGAAAAGTAGTGCACCAGTTCATCTAAAAAGAAAAAAGAAAAATCGAGGATCCCCAAAAAGGGGAAACGAAAGAATTTCAGGTTTTTTAGAAAAAAGAAAGAAAAGGGTCCAGGGAAAAGTCAACGATGTTTCATATGTGAGAAAAAAAGGATATTTTTCTCGCAATTGTCCTAACAAGTCCGAAAAGGCGATCAAAATGATTAACTCCCTGGATCTTAATGATGAAGATGTAGAGTCCCTCAATTCTGAACAAAGTTTAGCTGATGAACAAACTACTTCTGCCCTGCAAGATTCCACCAGCGAGACTGAATCTGAATTAGAAACAGATTTTGTCCCTGTATTATCTTTCCAGGGAATCCAGAATATCAATCTATCTCCTCCATAACCTTATGTGGAAATATAACTGTTGCCTACAAAGTTTGATAATGCAATCAAAGCAATAGCATACATGGACACTAGAGCCTAGATATCCTCCCTAAAGAAGCTTGGAAAAAGGAGATTGCTTATTTTATTGCAACTGATGGCAAAGTCTTCAAAACAGAGTTGGTGACAAAATCTCCAATAAGAATTAAATTCTTCCCAGACTGTATTATCTGGACAAAGGTTATTAGAAGCAAATTGCCAAATAAGGATATTCTTATTGGAATGGATGTATATACGGTAACCCACAGACTTCAAATCCTTCCCGCAGGAATTAAATTCAAAATAGAATTCAAGCCATACTCAGAACACTTAAAGCTATTTTCTCTCTCTGATGCCCCAGAAGAATTTAAAGAAATCAAGGAGAAATTAGCTACCCTATGTGCAAAAAACCATGAAGAATTCTCCCATCCAAATCCTTTATGGAAGAATAAAGACTTCTTTATTTGACTTCCTTTCAAGTTAAATGAAGATATCAATCCAATAAGGGCCACCCATCTAGGAATGACTCCTTCAGATCTCCTGCTTGCTTGACAAGAATGCAATGAGTTACTTCGGCAAGGCCTTATTGAACCTACTAAGTCTGATTGGGCATGTCAAGCTTTCTATGTGGAAAAAAGATCTAAAAAGCTAAGAGGGAAAAAGAGATTGGTGATTGACTATAAACCCCTTAATCATTTTCTGAAGGATGATAAGTTTACTCTTCCTAAGGTTTCAGCCTTACCAATCTTGATAAAAGAAACCCATGTCTTCTCAAAGTTTGATATTAAATCTAGTTTCTAGCAGCTTGGCATAGAAGTTGAAGACAGACCCAAGACTGCTTTTTGCATTCCAAATGCTCATTATCAATGAAAATTCTATCCTTTGGATTGAAGGTAGCTCCTTCTTTATTCCAGAAGGTCATGACTCGTATCTTTGAACCACTGCTAAATAGTATTCTCATCTATATTAATGATATACTATTATTCTGCAAAGAGATGGTATCTGTCTGTTACATCGAGAGGCTCCCGGGTAGTACGGTATCAGAGCCACACATTTTTTGAGAGGGGGTGCATATGATATAAGTATTATATGGAAGGTAAGTAAGAGAGAACCTAGAACAACTATGGAGAACCTAAACCATCACTTTGAAACAAAGCAACCCATCTTACTCACCTCTTCTCTTTCACTTCCAAAAAATATTTCCAAAACCCTTTCATCAAAAATTGAAAACCTTACCGAATATTCCTATATTCCAGAAGATGCCCAGATTTCTGAAACTATCACACCGTTGTTTAGCCTTTACAACATCTTCCGCAGAAAAGATCTACTCTCAGATCTTTAACGTCCTAAAAATTCATTTATTTCACTATTAATAATCATTTTATAATATTTATGATTTTTGAGAATTTTTTAGATTTTTCCGAAAATGTCAAATATTTTAATATATTTCTCATTTTACGTGTGCACTAAGCGGAGCTGAAAAAATGAAATATTTTTCCTGAGGCTGGTAAACTTTGGACTGCAGAAATGTCGACAGGGGATCATACTAAACCCGAGGCTGGATACAGTTTACGAGGTTTATGTTTTACGAGATTTTATCTGATAAATAAAATCGCAGTATATTTTAATTACTTGTGAAATAATAAAATATTATTTCTGCTAACTGTAAATTTTGTCTACTGAGAAATAAATCTAGTAGAATATTTCTATCGAGTTATTTTTATGACATCATTTAAGTGACCACACACTTCACTTTATCAAGAAGCGTGCAAAGCTTCTCAAGGAAGCTTCAAGGAAGCTTCTAGGAAGCTTCCTCTCCAACCACTATTCACTCTCTCTCCTCCCTCTCATTGTGCAGCATTGTTTTGGGGGGAATATCACAATTATTCCCTCTTATTTTCTCTCATTCACGCTGGTCTCTCATTCTCCCTCACGCAACCCACTTTCTTCTCCTCTTCTTCCACACACCCAAATACTCCATTGTTGATTTCAAGCTTTCCATACTCAAGCTAACTCAAACCATTGCTTCCCTTCTCCATCCTCAAGCTTTCCCCTTTGTGAAACTCCTCCTTTCTCCTCCATTTTCGTGGTTGGCAGCTCAACATGAAAGCTTCAAGCTTTAAGGTAAAGCTCTCAACTTTCTTCTCATTTTCTCCCCATTTTCGTGTTCTATGGTCACATTGGTGACTATGGATGTCATTTCCACCCTTTGATATTGATTTTTATGGATTTGAACACCAACGTTTCTGTGGTGGTGAAGCACGAAATTCCTAAGAAAAAATGAATTTGCTTTTCCTTGTTATTCACTAAGGTAAGAGGAAGATTAATCTCTTCAACCTATTTTGGTAGTGAGAAACTCTTTATTTGTGATTGATTGTGAGAAAACCCTATTGAGGGTTATCCTTTGTTTGCATGTTGTTTATAATGTGTTTGTGCTATTAGATTGTTTATTTGTGTATATTAATGTATCTGAATGGATTAGAATGCATGACATGGAAGAAAATGATGTCGGATTGATTCTCGGATGGTCACGGTTTTGAGGCCCAAAATTTGGGGTTCTTTGTGAACAATTGTAAGAATTGGAATTCATAATAAATCAACTGTAGATTATGTAATTAATGAAGAGAAGCTTCTCCAATGTCAATATCCATCGAGTTAGAATGTCAATATCCGTCGAGTAAGAATTTCTGACCATTTAGTAGAGAAACTTCTCCAATGTCAATATCCTTCAAGTTAGAATGTCAATATCCATTGAGTTAGAATTTCTGACCATTTAGTAGAGAAATTTCTCTAATGTCAATATCCGTCGAATTAGATTGTCAATATCCGTCGAGTTAGAATTTCTGACCATTTAGTAGAGAAACTTCTCCAATGTCAATATCCGTCGAGTTAGAATTTCCTTCTCCAAGTCAATATCCGTCGAGTTAGAATTTCTGACCATTTAGCACTTTCCAATGTCAATATCCATCGAATTAGAACTTCTAACCCTTTAGCACTTTTGTCGGTTCAACACTTGGAAGATTTCTCCAATGTTAACACTCATCCGTCGAATTAGGATTTTTGCTGATCTCCTCGCATATTCGACAGCTTTATGCATCACTCGACATAACTAACCTTCGTTCGACAGAATCTTCATTCGACAGAACTTGACATTTAGCCATTCTTGTTAAATAATTTTTTTCCTATCAATGTTGATTCTGTCAAATTGAAACTAACCCATTTCCGTCACCAAATCACATTATGGCTGATACCTTTCATCATTCTGTCATATTATTTTTCGTCGAAAAGTATCCTCACATTTATACACTAGAGGCATTTTCTCCGTCGAATCCCAAACTAAAAATTTATCACCTACACCTAGTGATTAAACTAATGGTAATAGGATGCAAGGATTAGTAAATTGGAAAATTTAGTTGTACTTTGAGATTCATAAATTTTAAAGAGTCGAGAATGATAGTTTGCCTTAAAGTTTAGAGCAATTTTTGGAATAAAGGAAGAACAAGAGTGTGAGAAGGGCTGTGAGGAACTTAAACTAAACATTGTAAGAGAATTAACGCGAGAACATAATGGAATTAAAGCATAACTTTCATAGTAACTTTGAATAGTATGTGTTCACCTATGAGATTTTAGTATTGATTCGTCATGGTGGGTGAATTTGAATAAGTTATACTATCATTGTGAATATATATATATATATATATATATATATATATATATATATATATATATATATATATATATATACATATGCATGCATTGAATCCATATGCATTGAAGCATGCATTGTCATTGTGATATTGGGCCGACGAGCTGGACCCTAGAAACATTTGATAGACTACTGAGTCTGATGTGATTTGATTTCATTGGATATGTATTTGAGCATTATACAGTTATGGCGCAGGATAATGAGGTCTTACATAGACCTAGGGGATGTCAGGGCGCGGTGTTTCACCTGTGATCCGGTTATCACCTTATATATATACCTCTGGCCGTGAACACTGTTGCAACGCACTGGCAGCCCGACATGGCACTATTACTTTCCATGGCCCGGCGTAGATTGTCTATTGAGGGGGGACAGATCTTCTAGGGCGTTCATCTCTGAAAACTTTGAGTTTAGCTCCATGGAGTAGGAAATGAATACATTATACATGAGAATAGTCAGCATACGCATTGTGCATATGCATGGTTAATCCACATATTAGCATGGCATGGTCAACATACATATTATGGAAACAAAAATACTTGTTATATATATATAGTGAATACTTGTTGTTATAGTGCTGTTGATAATTGTATTATCGCAGAATATATTTTCTTAAATTATCTATGCAATTGATAATTTGTACATGTTCGTAGTATCTGTATGTCTAGAATGACTTCGTCATTCGTGTTATGTTTCTTTGCTGCCATAATAGGTAATGAAAGTAGAATGTCTTACCTCTTTTCTGTATTTGTGCTATTCTGTATAGTTTTTGGTTAAAGTTTGAAAAGGGGGCGAGTTTGAACCTACTAGAGGTATTGGTTTGATTTTCTGCGTTCGGTAAGGACACCTTAAAGGGACCCTATTGGTTTCATCGTATTTGAGTTCACCGAAGGTTCCAAGGCTTGGCGAGCCAACTGGACCGACAAACGTACATGATTTATTGGGAATCTGACCTTGACTGTGAAGAGGACTGCGATTGAAGACCTTATCCCGTATTTCTCACTACACCGGTGTGCCCGGGGTTATCTTACACATTCAGGATCCGAGGCAGTGCCCAACTCCTTAGTCGAGGATATGTTGTGGGTAGTTTATACTTTATTTTGCATTATCTGTATGAAGTGTATTTTTAGGTATATGTATGTTTTAAGGTGATTATCCAGTCTTAAATGTTGTAAACTGAATACGTCTTATAATTCACATTTTCACTGGTTATATATGTAACTATTCATTCGTGGCTCCTACTTTCCTCATATGCGAAATGATTAATATAATTTGGATAAATATTGTTTGACAATCGTAACACGTCAAAATTTAGTGACTGCGACATAATGACAATTGTGCCATGGTTATTAAATCGAGGGGTGTTACATTAGGTGGTATCAGAGCTCAGTTCATCCTGTTGAGCCGGGGTATAGACTGATTATGCTTAGACATATTAGAAGTTTTTGTATGTTGTGTACTTCCTTGTCTCTTATTTGAGATGTTGGGAAAGGAAGGCATGGCTTGCCATAGGTTGAGTGTTGGTAGCTACTGTTGCACAGTTACATAATATTGAGTACTGGCCCACTCAATGTGTAATGTTCTGTGACTACAGGAAACTATGACTTCACCTAGGCGTATTAAGGTAATAGGAGTTCTTTAGAAAGAAGCTCAGCTGGTATGACTGAACTTGTTTAGGATTTGCTTGCATTTTCACCCTTGTGTGTTGTGTGACTCCTTGTGTTTGGTTTTCAAAAAGAGACAATATTGTTTGAAATGGTTACTTCTTATCTCCATTGTGCCTGATTGTCTGTTTTCGAAGGAAGATAATGGCTCGCGAAAAATGTACTCGTAGGAATGTGGAACCCAACAACAAAGGAGTGGATACAACTGTGGAAGAAATGCAAAGAATGGTTAATGTAACTACATGCCAGGATTAGAGGGTTGCACAATAGCAGGAATTGGAAGTTAAGGTTCGGAGTTTGAAGTAAGAAAGTCGACTTTGGGGTAACTCTAGATTACCTAAGTTCCAAAGGAGGAATAACAGGAAGGTCAATCAATTTAAGCAGAAACTATATACACTACGACCGAAGGAGCAACAGCGACAGCGAACGCATGAAGGAGGTGCGAATGGTAGTAAATCCAACCTGACTATGGTATCCTTACCAAAATGTAAGAAGTGTGGTAAGCGCCACTTAATAAGGCATTGCATGATCGAAGGAATAATTTGTTTCAAGTGCGGAAAGCAAGGACATGTGTCAAGGGATTATGCTTTGCATGGGACGAAGCCTCTATATGCGATCAAGAGGCAATCTGCCTCAAGTGCGGAAAGAACCACTTAATAAGGGACTATAAGATTGAAGGAGTAATCTGTTTCAAGTGCGGGAAGCAAAGACATGTGGCTAGGAACTGTACTTCGCAATGGATGAAACCTTCCATTGGAGATGTATGCACCTCAAAATCTCATGAAGAAGGGAAAGTTAATTCCTTCACCCAAACTGAAGACCAAAATGAAGAAAGGGACTGTGTGGATGACCCTGTGACTTCATTGTATAATTCTGGGGATGGCCCATTACTTTGTGACACATGACTGTATGAGTATGTTAAGGTCGTATGTACCTCTGACATCTTTTGACTAAGTTATTTCTATTTTGGCTACTAAGAACTTGTTGATGGTAGCCAAGTTGTTTAAATGATCTTATAACCTGTTAAAGACTGAATCCTTCTATTGATCTGATTTGTTTACTTCTTTTACAAATTATATGTAATGTTAACAAAGGGTTTGGTTATCTTCCAACCATATCCTGTTGAAATGTTCCAGTGAAATTTTAAGAGTTCGTTTCTGGAATTGGGTTATCTGTGTTTTTGCTTCCTTTCGACCCGAGTGATACTATTCATGTTTGTAAGCCTGCTCTCATTGCAACAAGTTTATTTAAAAACTATCCTAATGTTGTTAGAATTAGAACCCTTTTTACTAATTCGATTATCCACTCTCTTCATGAATAGGCTTGATCTCAAGAAGGAGATTAATCGTTTTCTAAACGAGTCTCGTCATTCGATTCCAACGGAAACTTAGTGTTTCTTGAGACAGAAATTTCCTAGATGTGAATCAATGAAACTCATTCCTAAGTTTTAATTGGACCATATCATATTCTTCACTAGACGGGTCCAGTGGTAAATCAAATGACCCCCCTACTATTCTTTCTAACCTTTATAACGTTTCTCGTATACCTCGATTGGGGAAATGTATTCTTGAATTTGAACCATAACATTGTGCCAAGTGTAGCACAATTAGGTGAGAACTTACCCTATGAAACATTCTGTTCGAATCAAGGAAAGATGGTTTGACAAATCAATTGAAGAACGCCACCATTTTCTCCAAGATCATTTTGAGTTCTTAACTTGTTGGTGTATGCCCTAGAGGCCAATACATTTTCTGTATTTACATACATTCTATTATGCTAATTATATATATGAGGCATTTCATTTATTGTGTTCTTTTTTGATAAACATAATAAAGTCCTTAGAATAGTAAGTTTGATACCATAGGACATCAAGTGGATGACTTAATCGTGAGATCATTTTGGTTACAACACTATTCTTAAATGTCCCTAGTCAAGTATTATTGTTAATTAGGACAACAATAATACATTGAGACTAGTATGTGCATAGACTGATGACCACATCTCACGGGTCATGGATATGAGATATCAAGTCTTCACATGGGTACATATTAGAGTAATGATGTACTGGACTGACCCACCATGAGAACACTACATGGATCATTACGTGAGTGTCATAAGTGATTCTCATAGTGACAATGGTGTCTGTGGTCCTTTGACCTGAACTTACTATGATTCCTACATGAGGAGTTGTGTGTTTTAATGCCATCAAACGTCATCTATAACAAGGTGATTATAAAGTTGGTTATTGGACATACCGCAAATCATGCAGAGGAATGTGAGTGACCTAGATGGGATTTGTCACTCCTACATAACAGGAGCGATATCTTCGGGCCCCCTTATTGAGTGAGACTGCGAAATGCATGACCATGCTCAAATGAGTCAATATGAGATATTGATCTCATTTGTTGTTACAAAGTCTACTCGAGTATCAGGAAACCAATGATTGGACTATACAAGGGTAATGCATTCCATGTCTTGTGTTCAATCTAGATACCTTGACAAAGGGACTAAATGACACGGAAACATTGGTCACGAAAAGGTTATGTCAAATCACTAACATTCTTATTACTTGGGTAGCAGTGATGTGTTGCTAGATACCGCTCACTGCTTGTAATATTAAAATGGGATTTTGATATTACTGCCAACGTAATAAGAACCTGCAGGGTCACACACATAGAGCAGACTAAAATTAGAGCAATGGATCCTAGTTGGACTTGGATTCAAATATGGGCCAGACTCATAACAGATGGGTCTAGGGTTGCATAGTTTACCTTGCTACTGCTCACACTCACTTAAGGCAGTCACTATTATAAATAATACTACTAAGGGGGCTGCTAAGTGACACAATTCTGAACCCTAGCCGCACCTACAGAAAAGTGAGTGAGTGAGCGATAAGTTTCTTTTCTTCTCTTCGCAGCTATCACTATGTGAGAGACGTGAGGCTCCTCTTTACGGACGTTAGACATTCATGAGTCTGTTCGTGTGGATACCGGAGAGACATTTTTTCTATTATGGTGTTGGTGATTCACGTTTCAAGAGGTAAATCATTTAAAAACTCGGATTATGACTTTTTTGCATGGATCCTCGGTGGGAATCCCTGTTTTTCACTGTGTGATATATCCTCAAAAATTCCCAACACAACTATCATTAGGATCACCTGAGAGAAGGGTATATTTCTAAGGTAACTTTCTCTGACACGTAGTGAACACCTCGAGTATATCGTAATGTCATTCCATGTAATGAACGCTTCAGTAATATTCTTTGATTACTTGAATATAGCCTCTCTCCTTTGTTGAAAACAGATTTGTCATTGTCCTTGTTGGCGACATTCTGATCTATTCTTGACGTTTAGAGGAACGTACCGAATCTCTCATAGTGATTCTTCAAATCTTGAAGAAGAAAAAGAAGTTATGCATAAAGTTATCTAAGTACGAATTCCAGTTGGAGGCAGTTCAACCTTTGGGTTACGCGATCTCAAGGGAAGGAATTGCTGTGAACCCATCGAAACTCGAAACATTTCTTTAATGAGAAAGACCGACGACCGCAACAGAGATTTGTAACTATATAGGATTAGCTGGTTAATATGGGAGACTCATCGCAGAATTCCCCGAAGTGGCAAAACTTCTTATCTAACTCATGTATGAGGGTCAAGTTTTGTATGGACTGATGTATACGGGGGAAATTTTCAAGGATTGAAGAGACACTCAATTTCTTCGCTAAAGATGATTCTGCCCAAATCCTAATGAACTTTTTGGAGTGCCTAGTGATGCTTCGCATTGGAAGTTTAGAACGTATGCTTGATCAGAATAGAAGAAATGGTAACGTATGCTTTGAGACAATCGAGAGCACATAAGAACGATTACCTTACACCAACTTGGAGTTAGTCTTTATAGTTGCATTGAAGATCTGGAAGCATTTCTACAAGGAGAAATTCTTAATGTCTTTAGTAATCTTAAGAATCAGAAGTATTTTGTCCTATTGGAATGAGTTGAACATGAGGCAGAGACAGTGATTAGAAGCTCTGAAGGATTTCGATTGTCCGTTTTGGTATAATCTCAGAAGAGGCCAATGTAGTAGCGGATGCCTTGAGAAGAGAACAACCTTAGTTTGTCTGCTACGGTGAGCAAGGAGAATAAGTTCGATAGAGCCACTCAGCGACGTACAGTTATTGAGGAGTTGGCTGTTGGAATGGCTAAGGACTCAGAGAGCATAGAATCTTTTATTAATCGACCTACGACATCAACACGTTTTAGCCCGTTAATATAAGATACTCAGTGGAAGGAAGAAACCTTAATACCAGTAATTTGGATTAATGCAGCTGAAGATACAACATGAGGACTATAAGACAAGATGAGGGAAACATAGTCGCGTTGTTCTAAGATATGACGAATTTTGAGGACAAAATTCCTTTTTAGAAGGGGAGAGTTGTAACATCCCGAAAATTCACTTATTTCATTATAAATAATCGTTTTATAATATTTATGATTTTTGAGAATTTTTTTAGATTTTTCTAAAAATGTCAAATATTTTAATATATTTCTCATTTTACTTGTGCACTGAGCAGAGCCGGGAAAATGAAATATTTTCTCTGAGGCTAGTAAACTTTGGACTGTGAAAACGTCGATGGGGGATCTTACTAAACCCGAGGCTGGATACAGTTTATGAGGTTTACGTTTTACGAGATTTTATCTGATAAATAAAATCATAGTATATTTTAATTACTTGTGAAATAATAAATTATTTCTACTAACTGTAAATTTTGTCTACTGAGAAATAGCTCTAGTAGATTATTTCTATTGAGTTATTTTTATGACATCATTTAAATGACCACACACTTCACTTTATCGAGAAGCGTGCGAAGCTTCTCAAGGAAGCTTCCTCTCCAACCACTATTCACTCTCTCTCCTCCCTCTCATTGTGCAGCACGGTTTTAGGGGGAATATCACAATTATTCCCTCCCATTTTTCTCATTCATGCTGGTCTCTCTTTCTCCCTCATGCAACCCACTTTCTTCTCCTCTTCTTCCACACACCCAAATACTCCATTGTTGATTTCAAGCTTTCCATACTCAAGCTAACTCAAACCATTGCTTCTCCTCTCCATCCTCAAGCTTTCCTCTTTGTGAAACTCCTCATTTCTGCTCCATTTTCGTGGTTGGTAGCCCAACACGAAAGCTTCAAACTTTAAGGTAAAGCTCTCAACTTTTATCTCCTTTTCTCCCCATTTTCGTGTTCAATGGTCACATTGTTCTTGATTTTTATGGATTTGAACACCAAGGTTTCTGTGGTGGTGAAGCATGAAATTCCTAAGCAAAAAGGAGCTTGCTTTTCCTTGTTCTTCACTAAGGTAAGAGGAAGATTATTCTCTTCAACCTGTTTTGGTAGTGAGAAACTCTTTGTTTGTGATTGATTATGAGAAAACCCTGTTGAGGGTTATCCTTTGTTTGCATGTTGTTTATAATGTGTTTGTGCTATTAGATTGTTTGTTTGTATATATTGATGTATCTGAATGGATTAGAACGCATGACATGGAAGAAAATGATGTCGGATTAGTTCTTGGATGGCCACGGTTTTGAGACCCCAAATTTGGGGTTCTTTGTGAACAATTGTAAGAATTGGAATTCATAATAAATCAACTGTAGATTATGTAATTAATGAAGAGAAACTTCTCCAATGTCAATATCCGTCGAGTAAGAATTTCTGACCATTTAGTAGAGAAACTTCTACAATGTCAATTTCCGTCGAGTTAGAACGTCAATATCCGTCGAGTAAGAATTTCTGACCATTTAGTAGAGAATCTTATCCAATGTCAATATCCGTCGAGTTAGAATGTTAATATCCGCCGAGTTAGAATTTCTAACCATTTAGTAGAGCAACTTCTCCAATGTCAATATCCATCGAATTAGAATGTCAATATCCGTCGAGTTAGAATTTCTAACCATTTAGTAGAGAAACTTCTCCAATGTCAATATCCGTCCAGTTAGAATTTCTGACCATTTAGCATTTTCCAATGTCAATATCTGTCGAATTAGAACTTCTAACCCTTTAGCACTTTCGTCGGTTCAACACTTGGAAGATTTCTCTAATGTCAACACTCATCCGTCGAATTAGGATTTCTGCTGATCTCCTAGCATATTCGATAGCTTTATGCTTCACTCGACATAACTGACCTTCGTTCGACAGAATCTTCATTCGACAGAACTTGACTTTTAGTCATTCTTGTTAAATAATGTTTTTCCTATCAACGTTGATTCTGTGAAATTGAAACTTACCCATTTCCGTCACCAAATCACATTATAGCTGATATCTTTCATCATTCTGTCATATTATTTTTCGTCAAAAGGTATCCTCACATTTGTACACTAGAGGTATTTTCTCCGTCGAATCCCAAACTAAATATTTATCACTTACACCTAGTGATTAAATTAATGGTAATAGGATGCAAGGATTAGTAAATTGGAAATTTTAGTTGTACTTTGAGATTCATAAATTTTAAATAACCAAGAATGATAGTTTGCTTTATAGTTTAGAGCAATTTTTGGAATAAAGGAAGAACAAGAGTGTGAGAAAGGCTGTGAGGAACTTAAACTAAACATTCTATGAGAGTTAATGCGAGAACATAATGGAATTAAAGCATAACTTTCATAGTAACTTTGAATAGTATGTGTTCACCTATGAGATTTTAGTATTGATTCATCGTGGTGTGTGAATTTGAATAAGTTATGCTATCATTGTGAATATATATATATATATATATATATATATATATATATATATATATATATATATATATACATATATACATATATATATATATATATATATATATATATATATGTATGTATTGAATCCATATGCATTGAAGCATGCATTGTCATTGTGATATTGGGCCGACAAACTGGACCCTTGAAACATCTTATAGACTACTGAGTCGGATGTGATTTGATTTCATTGGATATGCATTTGAGCATTATACAATTATGGTGTATTACGCCTAGGGAGTGGACGAGGAGTTGCAGGATAGTGGGGTCTTACATAGACCTAGGGGACGTCAGGGCGCGGTGTTTCACTTATGATCAGGTTATCACCTTAGATATATACCTCTGGCCGTGAACACTGTTGCAATGCACTAATAGCCCGACATGGCACTATTACTTTCCATTGCCTGGCGTAGACTGTCTATTGAGGGGGGACAGATCTTCTGCGGCGTTCATCTCTGAAAACTTTGAGTTTAGCCCCATGGAGTAGGAAATAAGTGCATTGTACATGAGAATAGTCAGCATACGCATTGTGCATATGCATGGTTAGTCCACATATTATCATGGCATGGTCAACATACATATTGTGGAAACATAAATACTTGTCATATATCTATAGTGAATACTTGTTGCTATAGTGCTGTTGATAATTGTATTATCGCGGAATATGTTTTCTGAAATTATCTATGCAATTGATAATTTGTACATGTTTGTAGTATCTGTATGTATAGAATGACTTCGTCATTCGTGTTATGTTTCTTTGCTACCATAATAGGTAATGAAAGTAGAATATCTTACCTCTTTTCTGTATTTGTGCTATTCTGTATGGTTTTTGGTTAAAGTCTGAAAAGGGGGCGAGGTCGAACCTACTAGAGGTATTGGTTTGATTTTCTGCGTTCGGTAAGGACACCTTGAAGGGACCCTATTGGTTTCGTCGTATTTGAGTTCACCAAAAGTGCCAGGGCTTGGCGAGTCGACTGCACCGATAAGCATACGTGATTTGTTGGGAATCTGACCTTGACCGTGAAGAGGACTGCGATTGAAGACCTTATCCCCTATTTCTCACTACACTGGTGTGCCCGGGGTTGTCTTACGCATTCAGGATCCGAGGGAGTGCCCAACTCCTTAGTCGAGGATATGTTGTGGGTAGTTTATACTTTATTTTGCATTATCTGTATTAAGTGTATTTTTGGGTATATGTATGTTTTAAGGTGATTATCCAGTCTTAAATGTTGTAAACTGAATACGTCTTATAATTCACATTTTCACTGGTTGTATATGTAACTATTCATTCGTGGCTCCTATTTTCCTCATATGCGAAATGATTAATATAATTTAGATAAATGTTGTTTGACAATCGTAACACGTCAAAATTTAGTGACTGTGACATAATGACGATTGTGTCGTGGTTATTAAATCGAGGAGTGTTACAAGATCTATCACGAGTCTTATTTCTGCCAAGAGACCTTATGTCAAAGAATATATACAATCCTCCCGGATGGATCGGTGCTCCTTAGCTGCTTCAAGCAAGGAACAATATGTTAATATTGAGATTGAAAGAAGCCTGATTCGATATTGGCAGCAAGAAGGATATACTGTTCTTCACTTTAGAGCAGTTCGGCTCATTCTCTCTCTTCATGGATGAAAAGGACTACTTGTCACTGCCAGAGTCACTTTGCTAGATTCCAGCTATCTCCACTATGAAAATGTTGTATTAGGGATTGTGCTTACTACACTCCATGCTGGATGTGTAGTTCTGACCATGTTTCCAAACTACAATATAAGTTTGAAGGACCCTACTCTGTCACACAGATTCAAGGTTCAAGTCCATATCACTGGAGTAGACCAAGTACCTAAGGCACTCTCTGCTACTCTCCAACATCAGATCATTTATCGACTTCAAGACTATTCTATTGATCTTTCTCTACCAATAAGCAATATGAATGCTTTGTTTGTCAATGCAAACAATCCTGAAGAAACCCTTTCTATAATGTAGATCCTGATAAGGATTCCCCAGGAGCAATTGAAGGAACTCATTCTTTTAGAATGGGTGACCAACGATGAGAACATGAACTTGGAGAAAAGAACCACCCAGTCTTCAGAAGCCTATTTCAGAAGATCATCAATAGATGGAACTGTAAAAACTATTTTTAAGAAACTTGGAGAATCATCCAGTAACAGTTCTCCGATAGTTTTTCATACACTATCTATCACCTTAGGAGAAGTAGAAGAAACAATCCCTGTCTACATTTTCAGACAAGACAAGACTCCTATTTACACAGAAAAATATGATGGACACTTTCTCTGGGATGTTGATCCTAGCATGTGTGATCCAGATTATGACTGTTGGATGCATTCTAGCGATACCTCTGATGAAGATGAAGAAGAGGAGTACACACGAAAGAAAAAGAAGAAATGTAAGCCTCCACTGGCTCCCAGAATAAGGTCAAACCCAGTGCCCCTAGGTTGGCATCCACCAGAAAAAAGATGAACCCCTATGGATTTATAAAAGAGGTTTAGAAATTCTCAGAAAAGAATGACCCTTTCCTCCAGAAGAATCTTCTTTAGTAACGTGATCCGCAAAGGATACAAGTTGTCGCACTTCCAGCCTGTCTTCTAAACCCATTCCATGTATGATGTTTTTCTAATCTCCGCATGAACAAGAATTTCCTCTGCTCAAAAGAAAAACAAACTTTGTGACCAAAGTGACCACAAGACCCTCAGTACTTCCACAAGAAGTTCAACCTGATGGAAGAGTCAAACCTTTGACTCAGGCAAAAGAATTTCTGAATTGGCAATCAGAAAATGCCAAAGCTCAAAACACCATCCTCAAAAATCTTGATGCCAACATAGACAAGATTTCTATTCAATTAGAAAATAACGATGGAAGACTTGAACATCTTTCTTCAAAGATGAAAAGGTATTACAAAAGACTTTAGTCAAAAATTTCCAGGCTAGAAGAAGAACACAGGAAGATTGTTTTTGGAGAAGAATCCAATGCAAAGGATAGAGAGATCAGAAGTTTGAAAGCATAGATCAGAGATATGGATAATTTTATTGAGGCAAAAATCTAAGAGAAAGAAAAGACAAGTCCAGATATTCATCCTTTTTTTGCTCCTCTACCAGTTCCTTCCTATTATTCACCTTTTCCAAAGCCTCCGTCATACTTCTCTCCTCAACCTTTACTATCTAGATCTCTTCCTACAGCATCAGCCTACTGGTCTAAACACAGAATAGAAAAAGCCACCTCTTCTAAATCCAAGAAAGCCAAAATGAGTATCTCATCTACTGATTCTAAACCATCAAACCATTCTCAAGAAACTCAGCCTCCTTCTAAAAAACCATTCTCTGAAGAAACTAAGAAAATCCTATCCCAGTTAACTTTAGAACAGATTGACCATCAATCTGATTCAGGACTATCTAGATCAAAAGCCTTACACAATGCCTCTATAGAAGATTTTACCTCTGGATCTAATTCAAATGACTCAGAAGAAGAAGAAAAAATTATACTAACATCTCTGACATGTTAATGACAAATACAACTAGATCAAGAGTTGGTAATGAACCAATCTATGAGTCTCCTAACGATGAAGTCATATCCTCCCCAAAAAGGTCAACCAGTTCTAAACCCAGCAATGGGCCATGGTTTACCTTACATGACATTCCTCAAAGTAAATGGAGAAGAAGACTTATTGAATTCGGAGCCTGGTTGGATACCAAAATGATGAAAGCTGATTCAGATTCTTACAAAGTCATTGAAGAATTTTGTTGCAGAACGACTGACACTTTAAAAGAATGGTACCACAACCTTGGAGCTGTCAGGAAAGATTAGTTTTATAGTCTAAGTACAAGTGTTGTAGTCTTAGGAACACTTCATTAAGAATTCATAGGAGATGGTGATATCATTGACAAAAAGATGAGACAATAATTCTTTGAAATGAGATGCCATTCCATAAAGATCAAAGATCTTGAAAAGCATTTCCAAAGAATGAGTCAAAGATTTTATCTTCTTAATGGTCTCAATTATCATAGTCTGAAGAATACCTACGTGGCTTCTCTTCCACAAGAGATACAGCCAGAATTAAACAGAATGATCATTGCCTCACAAAAGGATTTTACTAGAAAGTCCTTAGGCCAAATCCATTAAATTACTCTAGAGGTCGTTGATAAGCTTTGCAAGCAGAATCAGTATTTCTCAGACATCATGAATCACAGGTCCAAATTCAACAAGGCCTGTAAAAAGTCTTACTTGGAGATCAAATGTAAAGAAAAGCAGTGCACCTATTCATCTAAAAAGAAAAAGGGAAAACAGAAGAATTTCAGGTTTTTTAAAAAATAGAAAGAAAATGGTCAAGGGAAAAGTCAACGATGTTTCATATGTGGGAAAAAAGAACATTTTCTCGCAATTGTCCTAACAAGTTCGAAAAGGCGATCTAAATGATCGACTCCTTGGATCTTGAAGATGAAAATGTAGAGTCCCTCTACTCTGAACAGAGTTCTGCTGATAAACAAACTGCCTTTGCCCTGCAAGATTCCGCCAGCAAGACTGAATCTGAATCAGAAACAGATTATGTCCTTGTATTATCTTTCCAGGGAATCCAGAATACCAATCTATCTCCTCCACAACCTTGTGTGGAAATACAGCTGCTACCTACAAAGTTTGATAATGCAATCAAAGCAATAGCATACATGGACATTGTAGCCCAGAGATCCATGATGAACCCATATATCTTCCCTAAAGAAGCCTGGAAAAAGGAGATTGCTTATTTTATTGCAGCTGATGGCAAAGTATTCTAAACAGAGCTGGTGATAAAATCTCCAATAGTAATTAAATTCTTCCCAGACTATATTATCTGGACAAAGGTTACTGGAAGCAAATTGCCAAATAAGGATATTTTTATTGAAATGGATGTATATACGGTAGCCCACCGACTTCAAATCCTTCCCACAGGAATTAAATTCAAAAGAGAATTCAAGTCATACTCAGAACACTTAAAGTTATTTTCTCTCTCTAATGCCCTAGAAGAATTTAAAGAAATCAAGGAGAAATTAGCTACCCTGTGTGCAAAAAACCATGAAGAATTCTCCCATCCAAATCCTTTATGGAAGACTAATGACTTCTTTATTTGACTTCCTTTCAAGTTAAATGAAGACATCAATCCTACAAGGGCCACCCATCCTGGAATGACTTATTCAGATCTCCTGCTTGCTTGATAAGAATGCAATGAGTTACTTCAGCAAGGCCTTAGTGAACCTACTAAGTCTGATTGGGCATATCAAGCTTTCTATGTGGAAAAAAGATCTGGAAAGCTAAGAGGGAAAAAGAGATTGGTGATTGACTATAAACCCTTTAATCATTTTCTGAAGGATGATAAGTTTCCTCTTCCTAAGGTTTCAGCCTTACCAATCTTGATAAAAGAAGCCTATGTCTTCTCAAAGTTTGATCTTAAATCTGGTTTCTGGCAGCTTGGCATAGAAGTTGAAGACAGACCCAAGACTATTTTTTGCATTCTAAATACTCATTATCAATGGAAAGTTCTACGCTTTGGATTGAAGGTAGCTCCTTCTTTATTCCAGAAGGCCATGACTCGTATTTTTGAACCACTACAAAATAGTATTCTCATCTATATTGATGATATACTATTTGTTGGTGTATTCCCTAGAGGCCAATACATTTTCTGTATTTACATACATTCTATTATGCTATTTTATATATAAGGTATTTCATTTATTGTGTTCTTTTTGATAAACATAATAAAGTCCTTAGAATAGTAAGTTTGATACCATAGGACATCAAATGGATGACTTGATTGTGAGATCCTTTTAGTTACAACACTATTTCTTAAATGTCCCTAGTCAAGTATTATTGTTAATTAGGACAACAATAATACATTGAGACTAGTATGTGCATAGACTGATGACCACGTCTCACGGGTCATGGATATGAGATATCAAGTTTTCACATGGGTACACATTAGAGTAATTATGTACTAGACTGACCCACCATGAGAACGCTACATAGATCGTTACGTGAGTGTCATAAGAGATTCACATAGTGACAATGGTGTTTGTGGTCTTTTGACCTGAAATCACTACGATTTCTACATGAGGAGTTGTGTGTTTTAATACCATCAAACGTCATCTGTAATAAGGTGATTATAAAATTGGTTATTGGACATACCGCAAATCATGCAGAGGGATGTGAGTGACTTAGATGGGATTTGTCACTTCTACATAACAGGAGCGATATCTTCGGGCCCCCTGATTGAGTGAGACTGCAAAATGCATGGCCATACTCAAATGAGTCAATATGAGATATTGATTTCATTTGTTGTTACAAAGTCTACTCGAGTATCAGGAAATGAATGATTAGACTATACAAGGGCGACGCATTCCATACCTTGTGTTCAATCTAGATATCTTGACAAAGGCACTAAACAACACAGAAACATTGGTCACAGAAAGGTTATGTCAAATCACTGACATTCTTATTACTTGGATAGCAGCGATGTGTTGTTAGATATCGCTCACTGCTTGTAATATTAAAATAGGATTTTAATATTACTGCCAACGTAATAAGAACCTGCAGGGTCACACATCTAGAGCAGACTAAAATTGGAGCAATGGATCCAAGTTGGACTCGGATTCAAATATGAGCCAGACTCATAACAGATGGGTCTAGGGTTGCACAGCTTACCTTGCTGCTGCTCACACTCACTTAAGGCAGTCACTATTATAAATAGTACTGCTAAGGGGCTGCTAAGATAGATAATTTCAGAACCCTAGCCGCACCTACAGAAAAGTGAGTGAGAGAGTGACAGGTTACTTCTCTTCTCTTCGCAGCTAGCATTGTGTGAGAGACGTGAGGCTCCTCTTTGCAGATGTTGGATGTTCGTGAGTCTGTTCATGTGGATACTGCAGAGACATCATTTCTATTACGGTGTTGGTGATTCACGCCATTCCTTTTGATCACGCTTCAAGAGGTAAATCATTTAAAAAAACCTCAGATTATGGCTTTTTCGCATGGATCCTCAATGGGAATCCCTATTTTTCATTGCGTGATGTATCCATAATTCCCAACAGTGGTATCAGAGCCAGGTTGCGAAACCATGATTTGATTTTCTGTTTCGTTTACATGAGATAACATGTTTTCTGTTCTTGTTTTTGATAAAAGATATGATCTTTAATATATTTTTTCTAAAAACTGTATGAAACCCTTTGCGAAAACATATTCTGCTTCTTATATTGTATGCAAAACCATGATGTTTTCAAAACTTCATGAAGATGTTCATATGTTTTGTGAAAATCATTTTGTTTTAAGATGTATGTTTTTGCAAAGCTTTCTGGTATGTATGTGATACGTACAGCGTTATGAAATCCTTATTCTCAATGCGCGGCGCAAGGGTTTGGGAAACTTTGTTCTTAATTTGCGACAGCAGGGGTTATGGAATCCTTGTTTCTGCACAAGAGGTGCGACGCAAAGGGTTTTGAAAACCCTATTCTTGTTATGCGACAGCAGCATCAAGTGTTGATGTCAAGCCGTCAAGGAGGCGCCAAAGGTTCAAGTGTTGAACGACGGTGCAAGGGTCCCTGCGGCACATGAAGTGTTCATGTTGTTCGGGCTTAAGGTTCTGTGGCACAAGGATTCAAGGGAGGCGTAAGAGATTCAACTCTTATTTATGGTCCAATTTGTCGGGCAGCGAGACCTCCTTGACCCCCGCTTGCTGATCGGGCAGCGGGACCCCCGTGCTACCTCTGCGTAGGGTGTTTTTTGAAAACGCGATATTTATATCCAATTTTATGACTCGTGAAAATAATAATGTATTATTGTTATGAGTTTGTATGTTTTTGTGATGCATGGTGTATGGTTATGGCTTTAGTCCTCCTTTTATGCCTTTTGGTTTTGATAAATACGACTTGCGTGTCGTGCCTTTCTCTCTACATTCTGATTGTACATTCTCTTCTCACCTAACTCCCCTCGAATGTTCAAGAGAGGTTTCTATATAATGTAATTATGATGTGGAGGCAAGAAGACAGCATCAAGTGAGGACGTTGATGGGAGATGCTTGGTGAAGCTGGCTTAGTTAATGCTACTCTCTTAAGGGCCATAACCATGCCACTTTTATTATATGATTTTTATGTATGAGATGCATGGATAATGTTCATGGTATGATAAACAGTTTAATAAATGGTGAAATCTAATAATAATAATAATAAAAAATTCCCTCAAAGCAAATATTAAGTCATTATGTGATGCCTTCCAATGTGTGGCACTCGTCAAGACTAGTATCGATCAAGTGCAGGTTTGCCAAAGCAAGATGCCTTTATCTATATTAGTAAGACGCGATGGGATAAAGGTAATATCCAACTGCCAACCATTGGGTCTGACTTAACTAGGCCATTTCAATATGATTGAAGGCTCAGAGGCATGAAGTTGGGCTTTAGCCCATTAGATGGATTAGAATAAGTGTTATTCATCCAACTATCCAAGAGTTACATATGATGTAATTGGAAAGTGTTTCTTACCTAAATAACTGAATTTTGGGTGATCAGCCAAAGCTGACTCAAAACTAGGTGAAATACGGATCTTGGCCCACTAGGAAATCTTACGATGGGATTTTTTGAGTCAATGCTGAGGGTCATTGACTTGAATAAAATAGTGGGAGGCATATTTAATTAAAAGACCTCATTAAATATGTTTATAGCATGATACTTATATTTTGCATATTTCTGTTAATAGATTACCATGGCAACAAACACATCGGGTACTTTATCATTGCGATCTATCCTTGAGAAGGACAAGTTGTCTGGGACGAATTTTCTAGACTGGTACAAGAATTTGAGGATTGTCCTCAAGCAAGAGAAAAAGCTGTATGTTTTGGAACAGCCTATTCTTGAGTCACCTGCTGCTAATGCCCCTAGAACTGAAAAAGATGCTTATAAGAAGCATCAAGATGATACCTTTGACATTGGATGTCTAATGCTGGCCACCATGAACTCTGATCTCCAAAAGTAACATGAGAACATGGATGCATACGATATGATCGTACACCTTAAGAAGCTCTATCAAGAGCAGGCCAGGCATGAGAGATTCGAGGTCTCTAAAGCACTATTTCAGTGTAAGCCGGTAGAAGGAAGCCCTGTTGGTGCTCATGTACTCAAGATGATTGGGTACATTGAAACCTAGAGAGACTCGATTTTCCTTTGGGCCAAGAGTTGGCCACTGACTTAGTCCTGCAATCGCTGCCGAAAAGTTTTAGTCAATTTGTCATGAACTACATCATGAATGAGATTGACAAATCACTACCAGAGCTGCTAGGCATGTTGAGAACTACTAAGCAGAACATTAACAAAGGCAAAGGGAAGTCCATAATGATGGTCCAAAAGAATAAGGGCAAGAAACCGTAGAAAAAGCCCAAGGACAACTGGAAGGGCAAGGGCAAGGATAAGTCCAAGCCCAAAGACTTCGGCTTGAAACCAGTGGGTGAAGTGGCTAAGGAAAGTACATGCTTCCATTGTGGTCAGACCGGACATTGGAAAAGGAACTGTGCCAAGTTCCTGGAGGAGCTCAAAAAGAAGAAGGGAAGTGAGACTTCCACTTCAGGTATTTTTGTTATTGAAGTCAATTTATCTACTTCTGCATCATTGGTATTAGATACTGGATGTGGATCTCACATTTGTTGTGTAAATGTGCAGGATCTAAAGAGCAGTAGACCATTGACGAAGTGCGAAGTTGACCTACGAGTGGGAAATAGAGGAAAGGTTGCTGCATTAGCTGTAGGGACTTATTTATTATCTTTACCCACTTGGCTTGTAATAGAGTTAGAGAGCTGCTATTTTGTGCCTGCTATTAGCAAGAATATCATTTCTGTTTCTTGTTTGGACAAGAAATATTTTTCTTTTATTATAAAGGACAAGTGTTGTTCCATTTATATGAATGATATTTTTTATGGTAGTGCACAATTGAGTAATGGACTTTATGTACTTGATCTCAAAACGCCCATCTATAATATAAATACAAAGAGGTTTAAATCAGACGATCTAAACTCAAATTTTCTCTGGCATTGTCATTTGGGCCACATAAATGAGAAACGCATCTCTAAACACCATAAAGATGGATTCTTGGACTCATTTGATTTCGAAAATCATATGAGACATGTGAATCTTGTTTATTGGGGAAGATGACAAAGGTCCCATTCACCGGACAAGGTGAAAGGGCTAGTGATCTTTTAGGCCTTATACATAGTGATGTATGTGGGCCACTAAACACACTCGCTAGAGACAGTTTTCAATACTTCATTACATTTACTGATGATTTCAGTAGATATGGATTTGTATATCTTATGATGCATAAATCAGTATCCTTTGAAAAGTTAAAAGAGTTCAAGAATGAAGTACAAAACCAACTTAGCAAGAGTATTAAAATCCTTCAATTAGATCGAGGAAGAGAATACTTAAGCCAACAGTTTGATGATCATCTGAAAGAGTGTGGGATAATATCTCAACTCACTCCACCAGGAACATCACAATGGAATGGTGTCTCTGAAAGGAGGAACCAGACCTTGTTAGACATGGTCCGATCCATGATAAGTCATGCAAACCTTCCAGGATCCTTCTGGGGACATGTTCTGTTAACAATAGCTTTCACACTTAACCGTGTTCCATCTAAGATGGTTCAAAAGACACCATATGAGATATGGACTGGGAGACGGCCCAGTATGTCTTTCTTGAAGATTTGGGGCTGTGAAGCTTATGTGAAACGTCAAGTTTCTGATAAGCTTGGACCTAAATTAGATAAATACTTCTTTGTGGGGTATCCAAAGGAAACCAAGAGATACTTTTTCTATAATCCTACAGAGGGTAAAATGTTCGTTGTACGGACAGCTGTGTTTCTAGAAAGGGAGTTTATCTCCAAAGGAACCAGTGGGAGAAAAGTAGAACTTGAAGAAGTTTAAGTTTCATAAAGCAGTAATGAACCAATGGTGGAAATAGAGCAGCCTCCACAAAATGTTGTGGAACAGCAACCTGCTCTAGTAGCATAAGACATACGTAGGTCTAACAGGATACGTCATCAACAAGAGAGATATGGATTTCTCATGACCCAACAAGGTGACGTATTGCTCATGGATCAAGATGAGCCTGTGACTTACCAGGAAGCCATTATTGGTCCAGAATCTGAGAAATGGCTTGAGGCCATGAGATCTGAAATGGATTCTATGTATGTCAACCAGGTATGGACCTTGGTTGACCCACCTGAAGGGGTAATGTGCATACCTTTAAGGCGCGATTGGTGGCTAAAGGTTTCAAACAAATTCATGGTGTAGACTATGATGAGACTTTTTCCCCAGTTGCAATGCTTAAATCCGTTCAGATCTTGCTTGCTGTTGTAGCATACCATGATTATGAAATCTGGAAAATGGATATCAAAACTGCTTTCCTTAATGGAAATCTTCTCGAAGATGTGTACATGGCACAACCTCTCCAGAGGATGCTAGAAAGGTATACAAGTTACAACGATTTATTTATGGATTGAAGCAAGCTTCCAGAAGCTGGAATCTTTGTTTTGATGATACAATAAAATAGTTTGGTTTCATCAAGAATGAAAAAGAATCTTGTGCCTACAAGAAGGTTAGTGGGAGCACTATTGTCTTTCTGGTATTATATGTAGATGACATACTACTTATTGGAAATGACATCCCTACCCTACAGTCCGTAAAGACTTGGTTAGGGAACTACTTTTCTATGAAGGACTTGGGTGAAGCCACCTATGTATTAGGTATCAGGATCTATAGAGATAGATCACTGAGACTGCTTGGCCTAAATCAGAGTACATATATAGAAAAAGTGTTAAGACTATTTAACATGCATGAATCCAAGAAAGGACTCTTGCCTATGTCACATGGTGTAAGCCTATCTAAGGCTTAATCCCCTTCCACCCAGGATGAGAGGGATCGCATGAGCAAGATTCTATATGCATCTACAATTGGATCTATCATGTATGCCATGTTATGTACTCGACCAGACATCTCGTATGCTTTAAGCATGACGAGTAAGTACCAGTCTGATCCCGGTGAGAGTCACTGGACTGCTATCAAGAACATCCTTAAGTACTTAAGAAGGACTAAGGATTCGTTGTTGGTATATGGAGGCAAGGAAGAGCTAGTTGTAAAAGGTTACACTGATGCTAGCTTCTAAACCGATAAGGACGACTCTAGATCGCAATCAGGTTATGTTTTTTGCCTAAATGGTGGGGCTGTGAGCTGGAAGAGTTCAAAGCATGAGACTGTCGCCAATTCTACCACAGAGGCTGAGTATATTGCTACCTCCAATGCAGCAAAGGAGGTCGTTTGGATCAGGAAGTTCATTACTGAACTTGGCGCTATTCCTAGCATTGTGGATCCAGTGGACCTTTATTGTGATAATAATGGAGCCATTGCACAAGCTAAGGAGCCTAGATCTCACCAGTGATATACTTAGGCACTTCCATCTCATTCGATAAATCATCGATAGAGGAGATGTGAAGATATGCAGAGTACCAACAAATGATAACATTGCTGATCCACTGACGAAGCCTCTTGCACAGCAGAAGCATGAGGGTCACACTAGGTCTTTAGGCATTAGATATATGCCTGATTGGCTCTAGTGCAAGTGGGAGATTGTTGGGGTATGCCCTAGAAGCCAATATATTTTCTGTATTTACATACATTCTATTATGTTATTTTATATATAAGGCATTTCATTTATTGTGTTCTTTTTTGATAAACATAATAAAATCCTTAGAATAGTAAGTTTGATGCCATAGGACATCAAGTGGATGACTTGATTGTGAGATCCTTTTGGTTACAATACTATTCTTAAATATCCCTAGTCAAGTATTATTGTTAATTAGGACAACAATAATACATTGAGACTAGTATGTGCATAGACTGATGACCACATCTCACGGGTCATGGATATGAGATATCAAGTCTTCACATGGGTACACATTAGAGTAATGATGTACTGGACTGACCCACCATGAGAACGCTACATGGATCGTTACGTGAGTGTCATAAGCGATTCTCATAGTGACAATGGTGTCTGTGGTCCTTTGACCTGAAATCACTACGATTCCTACATGAGGAGTTGTGTGTTTTAATACTATCAAACGTCATCTGTAACAAGGTGATTATAAAGTTGGTTATTAGACATACCACAAATCATGCAGAGGGATGTGAGTGACCTAGATGGGATTTGTCACTCCTACATAACAGGAGCAATATCTTGGGGTCCCCTGATTGAGTGAGACTGTGAAATGCATGGCCATGCTTAAATGAGTCAATATGAGATATTGATTTCATTTGTTGTTACAAAGTCTACTCGAGTATCAGGAAACGAGTGATTGGACTATACAAGGGTGATGCATTCCATGCCTTATGTTCAATCTAGATATCTTGACAAAGGGACTAAACAACACGGAAACATTGGTCACGGAAAAGTTATGTCAAATCACTGACATTCTTATTACTTGGGTAGCAGTGATGTGTTGCTAGATATCGCTCACTGCTTGTAATATTAAAATGGGATTTTGATATTACTGCCAACGTAATAAGAACTTGCAGGGTCACACACATAGAGCAAACTAAAATTAGAGCAATGGATCCAAGTTGGACTCGGATTCAAATATGGGCCAGACTCATAATAGATGGGTCTAGGGTTGCATAGCTTACCTTACTGCTGCTCACACTCACTTAAGGCAGTCACTATTATAAATAGTACTACTAAGGGGCTGCTAAGATAGATAATTTCAGAACCCTAGCCGCACCTACAGAAAAGTGAGTGAGAGAGCGTTAGGTTTCTTCTCTTCTCTTTGCAGCTAGCATTGTGTGAGAGACGTGAGGCTCCTCTTTGCGGACGTTGGATATTCGTAAGTCTGTTCATGTGGATACCACAGAGACATCGTTTCTATTATGGTGTTGGTGATTCACGCCATTCCTTTTGATCACGCTTCAAGAGGTAAATCATTTTAAAAAAAACTCGGATTATGGCTTTTTCGCATGGATCCTCAGTGGGAATCCCTATTTTCCACTGTGTGATGTATCTGCAATTCCCAACACTATTATTCTCCAAAGATATGGTGTCTCACAGGAAACTCCTAAATGAATTTTTTGACTTAGCTGAAAAGCATGGGATCATGTTATTTGAACAAAAGATCCATCTTGCTCAATCCGAGATTGACTTTTTAGGAATGCATTTCTCACAGGGGATGTATCAACCTCAGCCCCATATAGCAAAAGAACTCCTCAACTTCCCAATTGAATTCCTTACAGTCAAACAGATTCAACAATTTCTCGAAATCCTTAACTACATTAGAGACTTCATTCCAAATGTAGCCAAATTTACTAGCCAATTGTCTAGGCTGCTAAAAAAGAATGCTCCACCATGGGGATTTGAACAAACACAGGCTATCTCTGAACTGAAGAAGATTGCTCAGAACCCTCCAACCCTAAAAATTCCAGGAGAAGGAAGAAGGATCCTGCAGACAGATGCCAGTGATCATTATTGGGGTGTTGTTCTCATAGAAGAAATTGGAGACAAAAGGTATTATTGTGGACATGCCAGTGGTCAATTCCAAGAATTAGAAAAACACTATCATACCACTTTCAAGGAAGCTCTTGCAGTGAAATTTGGAATCAAGAAATTTGATTTCCATCTTAGGGGACACCAGTTTGAAGTTCAAATGGATAATTCTTCTTTTCCAAAGATCCTTGAATTCAAAAACAAAATGCCACCAGATCCTCAGATTTTGCGGCTGAAAGATTAGTTCTCTAGGTATGATTTTTCTGTTAAGCATAACAAAGGAAATCATAACCTCATTCCTGATTTTCTTTCTAGACCTCCCAAACCAGTCCATATAATCACCACCACCAATACCTTTCCTCTCATCTTCATGGTAAAACCCTTATTAAATAAAGCAAAAAATAGAAAAAAATTTCCTCCTGGTCTAAATCAATCCTCATCTCCTACACATATCCAAGAATATGCTCAATCTCACTATTTTTTCTATCTCCATGAGACAATGAAGTGGAAGCAAGTTACACCAGCAGTTTTTGATCCTAGAATCCCTTTTGGAGGTATTTTTGAGTTCTTTTGTGAACCTATTTTTGATATCTGTGAAGCAACCTTATGGTTAATTTGGTGTGTAATTGTTCAATATTCTGTTCCATTAGCAGTAAAGACACTCGCAACTTATGATATTCTCACTCATCCTGATAAAGAAGATTATTACTTTTGGACAGCTCTTGTATGGTTTTCCCCTCTTGATTGGTGGAGAAAAGAATTACAAAAGATAATAAATTTCAAGAGGCACATCGGATACTTTGAAAAGCAAATTGAAGGATTAACTTCCATTAACATAATTCATCGGCCTTATTTCCAGAATCCACAAAAATTGTTGTGGTCCAAAAATGAAACTTATTTTTTGGAAACCTTTGAAAAATATCCATTAGATGAAAGCCACAGAAATCAGCTTGCCAGATATCTGTGTGAAATCAATGGTTATCATTATAGATCTCCCAATCCTGATCAAGCCAGCTCATCACAAAAGCCAAAAGGATTCTATCAGGATGCATAGCTCATACTCACTATTACATAACCAAGCAAAGACAGATCAGTAACAAGAGAACCTTTGCAAGATTCTCAAATCCATAATGAAGATCTGATGGAAGAATTATTATAAAAAAAGACAAAGTATTGGCATCTAGTATACGAAAGTATCACATCTGAAGAGGCAGCTGAATTAAATATTAGTGACTAGGCACTCTTATTAAAAGTAGTGTTTCTGCTTTAGTCAGGTCATTTATGTCGGTTTGTTTTATGCATGAGTCATAAGTCCGTGTGTTTTCTTTATTAGTCAGCTTTATTAAAAGTTGCTTGTAATAATTGTGTGCTAGCTGTAAAATTGTTTGCTGATGTAATCCATGACGAAACAATAAGTTCTTTGCCTCTATAAAATGTGGCAAGCTCTCTTTGTTTTGACAAGAAAGAGTTTGAATAAAATCCAGTATTCAAAACCTTATGTGTTCCTTCTAAATCTTCGTTTTCTCTTTGAAAGCCTAATATATAATGTTTATATCATAGCCCTCTTCAGAGATGCTAGTATGCTCTACACTCGGCCTAATAAAGGGATCTTGTGTAACAGAAAGCCTCTAACTATGGATCTATGCTACGGTCATCTCCTTCTAATAGATGGATACTTGGTTTTTGCCTTTATTAGATATAAGAAAAGCTATGAGAGCTTAATGTTGGCTGTAAATTTGCAAAGATATGATATCTGTCTGTTACATTGAGAGGCTCCCGGCCAGTATGGTATCAGAGCCACACCTTTTTCGAGAAGGGGTGCATATGATATAAGTGTTATATAGAAGGTAAGTTAGAGAGAACTCAGAACAACTATGAAGAACCTAAACTGTCACTCTGAAAGAGAGCAACCCGTCTTACTCACCTCTTCCCTTTCACTTGTTAAATTTGATATTATTTTGTGCTAATGATAAAGATTTTATTTTATTTTATTTTTATAAAATTACCAAACTTCAACTTATCTTAAAATTATGAAGTGATCCTCGCGTCAGTTCCTCTTAACGTTATTTTTATTATTTTATTATTTTATTATTGTTTGGTTATATCTTAACGTGATTATTGGGCGAAGTCAAACCACCCAAAAAAGTTCAACAATGGTCACCACGACATGTTTGATGCCATTTGCAGTGTAGCTTATATAGCCAATAGAAATCAATTGTGGGTGTCCAAAATCTTTTGAAGAAGAGAACTATTTTTTTTTAATCATAAAAGTAATCAATAAATAAAATATTTAAAAAAATTCTTGATTTATACAATTCTAACAAATGATAGTTCTAAGTTGTGTCATTAATATTACTTGAATTTGAATTTTAGAATCATTTTATATTAAAAAAATTAAAAATAATAATAAAAATTATTGCCAATTATCATATTTAAGTTGAGCCATCAATATAATTTGAATTTAAATTTTATTATCTTTTTAAGAAAAATTAAAAGAAAATACAAATTATTTCAGGACTTTTCTTATAAATATCATTTTTTAAGTTATATCACCAAGGACTCATTATACATTTATTTTAGGATTTTTTTTACAAGTGTTATTTCTAAGTTATGTCATCAATGATTCATTATAAATTAAAATTAAAATTTCATTGTTATTATCTTATTAATGTAATAATAATGTTTATATATATGTTCGAGTGTGTGTGAAAACCTTTTTAAGATATTTTTTAATAAAATAAAAATATTTTTGAACACTCTTTCAATAATTTTGAAATATTTAAAATATTCTCAAGATTTTATATATAAACTTGATATTTGATACTTTAAGAAAATATAATAAATATTTGAACATCAATGTAAAATTTTTGTACCATCCATAATCACATAAAAATTATAAATATTTTTTTATAATAATAACATAATTATTATATCTTATTTTTAAATATTTTTTTATAATTCTGTGCATTTCACTGCTATTATAGTTTCATTAAACTGAAGCATTATAATGAAGAAAATCAAAAAAGTCAGGCGATTCCTCAAGCCAGATACCAATGTCATAGTTCTTGACATATATAATTGGCTAATGAGGGACACTAACACAATTGAAATGTAAAAACCATGAAGCAACTAATCTCCCTAAGGATAATTAATTTCTATTTTTTTTATTTTCCTTGAAAAATCATTTATTCAATGCTGGCATATAGTTCATGATTTTCTTTTTCCTTTTCTTTTTTGAAATATAGTTCATGATTTTCATTACTGTTTTTCAAGATTTTTTCTTTTCTATTTATATTTAAATCTGTTTATTAATTGCTATTTGCTAAGCAGATGATGCTATGTTTTGTGACCACAACTTCTTTGTTACTTGTTGCCTAAACAGGTAATTTTTTTAAAGAAAAATAATATACTTTTTTGAACACTCCTTTTAACTCTTACTTTATTATTGATCCACCTCATATACTTGAAATGATTATTATGAGAAAAATAATTGCAACACTTACTTTTAGACTAATAATAAAGTAAATGTTAAAAAAAATATTCAAAAGAATATGTTGTTAGCATTTTTATTTTTTTATATACAAAACCTTGCAAATGGGCATAAGTAAGATTTTTTTTTTCCTGTTTCCACATTCTTTGGATTGCTTGAGGGTATGAAGCTGCCTCTCCCCACAAATATTTTCCCTTGAACTCAAATCCCTAACATAATTATCATAAGCTTCTTAATAGCTAATTTCAAGCTTCTTATCACTTAAGCCACCTGTTGTGAGTATCTTTGGAGATTGAGACTACAGATAAAAAAATTATAGATTTTTTATTTTTGAAAATAAAAAAATTGTTGAAGAATATAATATATATACAACCTATATGAAACGATATTTGCATTTACTAATAACAATGTAAGCATATTGAAACAAATGAAAATTGAAAAGAAATTAAGTATCAGACTAACAATATACAAGCCCTTAGTTGAAATAAGTGTAACCCAAAAATAGACCTACGAAAAGAAAAGAGAACTTCTATTCTTTACTACATTATAAAAATATATGTACCGAAAAATTGATGATGAAGATTTTTTTTTTTGTCCTTGACTAGGTATCCCTACAGTCATTACTGTAATACTAACCATTAGATATTGTTGCGACTAAGAGACCTTTCTAATAAATTTTTTTCTAAGTTTTAAACTATAGTCTTTTTCTTAGGAATGCAGTTCGCTTACTACCGCACTCAGTCCTTGTTGGTATAAAAATATAACAAGTCAATAACTCTTGTTTAATTTATAATATAACATTGAAAAATAATATTGGTCATTTACTTTTTTCAGCTTAATATTTAGTTGTTTTATTATTTCAATCGCATACACACATTTCAAATTTGAAGTGTCAAATTAAAATTATAAATTTTTTATTTGATTCACGAGATTATATGAAATTTTAATATCAATTATAGGGTTCAAATCCTAAATTTTATGTATAGGAAAAATAAAAAATAAAATAGCACCAGCTCACTGCCCCTCCATCCGCATTTGCTTTCAAATGTTTAAAAAAAAAAGAGGATCGATAATACGATGATAAATTTTGAAGTTTACATTTTTTTTTTGTCATCCTAAATTTAATATTAGTTTTGTTGTAAAAGTAACCATAGAGAATTTAAGAAATAGAGATGAAATTAGAGGGCAAAACATAAAGAACGTAAGAGATAGAGAAGGAACTAGAGAGAAAGAATAATTTTTTTATATTCTTGTGTATCTTCTTCAAGTGCCTTATACCCTTTATATATAGGGTCAAGACTACATAAAACTATAACCTTCACTATTGTTCTAAAGTAGATTTAGAGGTGTACCTGAAATAGGCACGTCACGGTGATTTTCTCCTCATGCGACAGTAGCAGTAGAGCGTGTTGAGACAGGGAGGTTGGTACCTGAGATAGGCACATCACGGTGGTTTCCTGATAATTTATTGATACCTATTCAAGGTTACTTAGCTTGATATTTATAGAGGTTGGATAGATATGTTCTCATAACGGAGAGATACGTTTCCGTAATAGTAGCAAGAAGAGATATGTTCCTTATTTAGTTACAGAGGATCCCTATATTATCGGAATACTAGTATGGTAGTTATAATGCTATTATTCTGTAAGATCATGATTGGCAATACGAGATATCAGAAAGATTTATTCATTGCGCAGATCATATAGTAAAGTTGTTAACATCCAGTATTGGGGTTTGACATATATTTCTGGGGTATTCTTATCGAAGACGTAGATGCCGGATTCCGGCGGGCACGCGGGCCAGGTTAACCTACGGGTTATGAACCCAGATTACGATTCAAAATAGTTACACCCCAGCTTGGCACTTAAGTGGAAGAATTAAGTCTCAAGACACCAAATTTGAAGAGAACACTCGACATGCAATAGATGTAAAAATCTAGAATGGCCAAGGTCCATTATTATGGAATACCTCTAGGGTTGGTATGTGAAGTCAGAATCCATGATGGATTACTTCTTTCTTTCCCATCCTGCCATCCGAGGTGCATCCTTTGTTTCGTGAGTGATTTCACAGGGTTTTGTCTTTTCTCGCAGCTTTATTCTGCAGTTCATAACAGTCTGAGCTTTCTTGGGAAACTGTTGCTTTGACTTTATTGGGAATTAAGGATCCTTTAAGAGGATATCAATTTTGTACTATTTCCTAACTATCCACTACACTTGTGACCAATCAGAAAATGGGAGCATTAAAACGTGGCTTTCGTCATGCAATCAGTTCACCTTTTATGGGGCCAATCAGAGTACTTCATTCTCTCTATAAATAAGGAATGTTTACATTTAGGCTGACATTCTCTCCGTTGCATTTCTTATGCTCTGTGATTTTGTTTTGAGAATGATCTTTTTTTCAGAGAGTAGTCTCCCTTTCATTTTTTGCACATATATGGAGGGTTTTGTCCCCTGCGAAGATCATCCTCTTATTCTTTCCAAAGTCTTTGAAGGCATTTGCTTTTCTACAAATAATTTCTTTGATTGAGGTCGTTCTTTCTTGGTGTAATGTCTGGGTCGCCATGCATTTGGGTGACAGAAGCCTTTCTCTCCTGGCGAACGTGGGAGTGTTTGATCTACCCGCTCTTGCCGGGGAGGAGTGTGGTTTCTGTTGTGGTGCATGGAGACACTCAGAGATGCTCCATCCTTGCCCCTCCTCCTTCCTGAGTGATTTGGAGGCACCAGGCCAGTCGTTTGGCAGGTCCTCTAAAGGCAGTTAGATGTGCAAGAGGGCGGCTCCTTTGGAAGGGAAAATTCTCTAGGAGTAACTTGGGGTGATGCGTTCTCTTGGGGTTGCTAGCCTTTATTATGACTGTGGAGGAGGCAGTGAAGAAGAATTTGGATGGCAGTGACTCTGGAGGCCATCATCATCGTCAACGAGTGTTCTATTCTGGTTACCTTTATCAAGTTCTACAACAGGCATTATGTTTAATAGGGAAGAGACCAGTGCTGGTTTTGGAGGGACTGTGGAGGTTGCAATAACCCAGGGCACCGTAATGGTGATGTTGGTTTCCTTCCCTAGATTCTCTAATGAACACTCTTTTCTAAACACTTTTGCTATATTTTTCCTTCTCTTTTTGTTAAAGCTGATGATGTATGGAATGAGAGCAAGTAATAAAAATTCTTCTTTTTGAATTTTGTCTTGTATCTTCTTTTTCATTTTTCCATTTTTTGATGTTTGTACTGTTCTTTTTCTACCTTGGTGAGTCCAATGCTCACCTAGTAATGCTAAGTTACACCCAACTTGGTACTTGGTTGGTACGATGAGGTGGCAAGCTTGAATTCATGCACCTAGGGTTTGTGTTCCCCACGGGATTAAGAATTTTAACTTGGCTGTTCGGGATCAACCATTTGACCTTTTTGGGGGTGCCATAGTCCGCATTAATCTTCCATTGTTTTATCATAAATGGACACTTCGGGTGTAGCTGGGGTCCATAGTAAAATTTTGTGGTCCGTGAAAATTTTTTGGACTCATCTTGCTAAGGTTGTATGTCTCTTGATTTGCTACGCAACTGTCGCGACAGCTGTGAAGGCAATATGGCACATTCTAGTTAGGTAGACGTGCTTAGTGCTTTGCACGCCATGTTGGGTAGTTTTTGAAAACTGAGAGGTTTTGATAAAAAGTCCTTTAATCGTCTTATCATTATAAAAAGGGATTAAAGATGCATCGTTCTTACTTTACTATTTCTGTGTGTATTTTCAGTGACTTAAAGGTTCTTAGAGATTTGTGCGGTGGAGAGGTGTGGCTGTGTGACATTTTTTAGCCATTTTTGTTTCCTTCTTCAGCCAATCCTACTTTTTTTCTAAGGTACATCTTCTTCTGCCCTTATTTATGTCTTTTTAATTGTCCTTTAAGGGTTTCTCTTGTTTTGGGGCATTTTCTTTTCCCCTTTTTATAAGAGATTAGGGATGCCAGAACCTCTGGCCCTTTTACTGACGCTACTCCTTGGAGCACCTCTTCTGCTATGTTGTAAATGGCAGAGGTGTCCTTCAGAGGTTAAGGCCTTTGAGGGAGCAGAGACTGGCATTCGTACTGTTGGAGAGTGACATGGGGTATGGATCTTTAATTATTTCTCCCGTGGTTCACCCTCTATTGTGTCTGAACCTGTTCATTTAATACTATTGATTCTGACATTATCTTATCAGCCTCTATGGGTGTTTCCAGGAGTTTTATGGCAAGGAGAAGAGCTCTGAGGCAAAAGGCTCCGGTTGACGAGGCTTCAGTTACTGAGGCTTTGGTTGCTGAGGGGCCCGTGGTGCTTGTGCCCATGCAGAATGTGTACGCCTGGGTTGGGGATGATGTTTGGAACTACTTGTCTAAGTACTCTTCTGAAGATGGCCTTAGAAAAGCCCTAATGTACTTAGAGCTAATAGAAGAAGACTCAAAATTGTGAGTTCCAAGTTCTATCCCAAGAATAGGACAAGAGGGTATGTTCGGGTCGGGAAGCGGGAATAGAGTTCTAGAGATGTTTGATGTGTTTGGTTTGCATGAATGTGTTTCTTTGGTCATGTATGATATGTTCATAGCATAAGTTGCAGATAGAGGCTTAGAACATATCATTTAGACCATTGATGCCCAAAAGAGGGGCTTAGGTCAAGCTATGTGTGATTTGGTGTTTGAATCCAAATTAAGAGGTTTAAGTTAATGATTGATGATTCCTATGTATTTAAAAACTGATTAGGGACTTAGAATCACTTAAAAAATGATTTGGAATTGCCAAAATTCAATAAAAGAACTAATGGAACAGTACCACGGTTTTGCAGAATTATGCAGAATCTGGTTTCTGCTATGAAAGTCGTGGCATGAGTACATCGTGCCGTGGCATGAGTACATCGTTCCGCGGCATGAGGTTGAATTTGTTAAGTGTTGTACCAATGCCATGCCGCAGCGCGTAAGGCTCGAGTTTTTAGTTTTCACGAGCAGAGGCTAGGGCGCCGCGGCATGCCCAATCTTGTGTCGCGGCGTGATGCCCTGGAACTCTAAAAATGCCATTTATGATGTTTTCAAGTTCTTAGCTAGATGGAATCATTTATATATGTTTTCTAAAGTGTATTAAGGCACAAATAGAGATATTTTCAAGATAGAAATTATTACCTAGCAAAGATGAGAAAATCTAAGTCTTTGGTCATCTAAGAATAATGGGTGGTCTTAGGATATGATTAAGACACTACTAGAGGTAAATCAATGAGAGGATGATCCTTTGGTATGTATAAGGTATGTATAATCTTTAAAGCAACCAAAAGTAAAGGTTTGCTATAGATAAGAGTCTAGAACCTATGGTAAGTTATTGTTACTTAGTTTCACCATAGATATAATGATAAGGGCTGTTAGATATAAGTAAACTAGGATATGTTGACATTGTTTACCTTTTAATATGCTTATATGATGTGAGGTCATTTAGCCAAGAAGGAAGGGAGTCAAGAAGTTCCTAAGGGGACAAGTATTCCTAACTAAGTGCTAGGGTTGCATGTAGTGTGGAAATTTAAGTTTTCCTATCTACAAGGGGGTAAACATGAGAAGTCAACATTTATAGTAAAACATGCCTAGATCTTAAATGAGCTAAGTATGTAAGAATGAATGTATAAATGTTTAGCTTGGTTTATCTAATAATTAAACTTAGACCTTGTAAAGAATGTGACTTATCTTATTCTTAATTGTTAAGACTATGTTATTATGTGTATATATGACTGGTTTTGATTACTCATACTGAGAAATGTTATTTCTCACCCCGCTGTGTTATCATGTAATTCCAAGTGAAACTTCTTCAAAGAGTAAGAAGAAAAAGAAAGCTAAAGAGTAGTTTAGCTTTGTAGTTTATGTCACAAATGTAGTATCTTTTTGTACATCTTTTGTAATGTAAATAGTTATATATTACTTCATGCCCCAAGGGAGGCTAATGATGTATATGTATATAGATGCATTATGTTATAAATGTTGTGTTTTTCACATTTCATAAGGCTCTCTGTAATGTTTCCAACAAACATTATGGATATATGTATTAGATTAATACGTAAGTAGTGACGTTGTAATGCTAAGAATCCCTTTGTACGCTACATATATTGAGATACTAGTATTAGAATGTTACAAAGGACGTCTAGGCAAAGAGGTCCTTGTTTTTCTACAAGAGCTCTATCAGATGGCACCTCTCTTATTCTTCCATATTTGCACCGATCTTAGTGACTTGATCAAGCTTGTCACCTAGCTAAAGTGGAAGCAACTCTGGGGTCTAGTGCCCTGAATTTCTTCATGTACGTCTAACTTGGTCATAAGGATGTTTACTTGATCCAGGGCTAGGCTAGATATGCGTACTTTGGTTTTCATGGGGGTCTTGTAGATTTTGAGACTTTCATTGTAGCATTTGTGCGCTGCGATCTGGTCGCCCTTAACTGTGACCACTTCATTATTCTTATTGAGCATTTTCATAGCCTAGTTAGCTGTAAATACTACAGTGGCAATGTCATTCAATGTAGGGCGACCTAAAATAATATTGTATGCTAATGGGCAATCCATAACTAGAAACTTGACTTTAATAATTTTGTAGATGTTGTCGTCACCCAGGGTTAGGAATGTTTCAAAGTAACCCACCGGGGTAACCTTTTCCCCAGAGAAACTATAACATCCTAATATCGGTAACCTAGTATATTTGATATATACTTGGATAAGCAGTATTAGCTATGCTACTTCTAACTTAACATTCAAACAAACCCATAACATTTAAACAAATCATTATGGAGAGCCAAACTAAAAAGTCATACATATATATATCATAGCCTCAAAAGGGTAATTTGTTACATATATAACTTTAAACTTACTCAAAGCAAATATAAAGCATTATACAAGCTTTGTCTTAAAAGCAATAAAGCTAAACTACTTTAGTCTTCATGCTTTTTCTTCTTTCCCTTTGAAAAGGTCTTGACCTGGATTTACATGAAAATACAGCAGGGTGAGAAATAATAATTCTCAATAATGGTATTCCAAAACCAGCATATATTCATTCACAATGCATAAACCATTATACATAACATAACAAACATAATCTTAACTCATACTAATAAGATATGTTTACATATTCTATAAGGTTTAACATTATTAACGAAGGAAAACCAAGTTAACTTATATACATACGTACGTACATGCTTAGCTCAATTAAGAACCAAGATGTTTTACTAGGAATACTGGTTTATTGTATTATCCAGTGGTAAAGAGAAGGAAAGTTCATCCTCACAATACACGTACCCTGACACTATCAAGAAGCTAGGGTTGAATCCAAGCTCAAAAGTACCTTTCAGATATCTCCCTTGGCCAAATGATTGTACACAATGAAACTCTAAAAATCGGGGGTTAAATCCTTGTTCAAAGAACCTTTTGGACTTTCCACTCTCTCCTTTGGTCATACGATTGTGCACTGTTGGTGTATGCCCTAGAGGCTGATACATTTGTCTGTATTTACATACATTCCATTATGCTTATTTTAATATATGAGGTATTTCATTTATTGTGTTCTTTTTGATAAACATAATAAAGTCCTTAGAATAGTAATTTTGATGCCATAGGTTATCGAGTGGATGACTTGATCGTGAGATCTTTTTGGTTATAACACTATTCTTAAATGTCCCTAGTCAAGTATTATTATTAATTAGGACAACAATAATACATTGAGACTAGTATATGCATAGACTAATGACCACATCTCACGGGTCATGGATATGAGATATCAAGTCTTCACATGAGTACATATTAGAGTAATGATGTATTGGACTGACCTACCATGAGAATGCTACATGGATCGTTACGTGAGTGTCATAAGCGATTCTCATAGTGACAATGGTGTCTGTGGTACTTTGACCTGAAATCACTACGATTCCTACATGAGGATTTGTGTGTTTTAATATCATCAAACGTCATCTGTAATAAGGTGATTATAAAGTTGATTATTGGACATACCACAAATCATGCAGAGGGATGTGAGTGACCTAGATGGGATTTGTCACTCCTACATAACAGGAGCGATATCTTTGGGCCCCCTAATTGAGTGAGATTGCAAAATGCATGACCATGCTCAAATGAGTCAATATGAGATATTGATTTCATTTGTTGTTACAAAGTCGACTCGAGTATCGGGAAATAAAAGATTGGACTATACAAGGGTGACGTATTCCATGCCTTGTGTTCAATCTAGATATCTTGACAAAGGGACTAAACGACAAAGAAACATTGGACACAGAAAGGTTATGTCAAATCACTGACATTCTTATTACTTTGGTAGCAGTGATGTGTTGCTAGATACCGCTCACTGCTTGTAATATTAAAATGAAATTTTAATATTACTGCCAACGTAATGAGAACCTGTAGGGTCACATATATAGAGCAGATTAAAATTAGAGCAATGGATCCAAGTTGGATTCGGATTCAAATATGGGCCAGACTCATAACAGATGAGTCTAGGGTTGCACAACTTACCTTGCTACTGCTCACACTCACTTAAGACAGTCACTATTATAAATAGTACTGCTAAGGGGCTGCTAAGAGACATAATTTCAGAACCCTAGCCGTACCTATAGAAACAGTGAGTAAGAGAGCAACAGTTTTCTTCTCTTCTCTTTGCAGCTAGCACTGTGTGAGAGACGTGAGGCTCCTCTTGGCGGACGTTGGATGTTCGTGGGTCTATTCGCATGGATACCACAGAGACATCATTTCTATTATGGTGTTGGTGATTCACGTCCTTCCTTTTGATCACGCTTCAAGAGGTAAATAATTTAAAAACTCAGATTATGGCTTTTCGCATAGATCCTCGGTGGGAATATTTTTTTTTCCACTGCGTGATGTATCCGCAATTCCCAACATGCACATCATTAAAGGATACTCACATAGGAAAAATACTACCAGCCTATCCCTGCATACATGTATCTAGACACCACATCATCACTCATTACTTCTTAAGTGATATTCAGACAACATTAAGTTGATTAAGGTGCTAGACACTTACTTAGGACAAACCATTACTTTTGGTTGCTTTAAGTTTCATACATTTCATATGCATACCAAAGGATCATTCCTTTACCAAATTACCTCTACTAGTATCTTAAACATAACTTATGTCAATCTATTATTCTTGGATGTACTAAGGTTCATACTTTTCACATACATACTCAATGAATAGCAAGTGTGTGAAAGATGTAATGCTATGTTTACTTCATACATAAACACCACAAAACTTTATACCAAGTTCATTCATGCAGTTCTAACTTCACTTTTACTCTTATGAACACTTATGCACTAAGGCAAACAACTACTGCCAACTGAACTCAACTTACTTGTATCTAGTATACCCTATCATCATCACCTCATATGTGATTTCAAGTGCAACATTATGCTACCTAAGGAACTAGATACTTATCTATGGCAACTCGTAACTATTGGATGCTTATGGTTCCTTACTTTCTTATATATGCAAGGTAATCATTCCCTCTATGAAATACCTACACTACTATCTCAATACACTTTACAAGGCATATATAAGGGGTCCTAACAAGTAGAGAACTTCAGTTCTTCAAAATAAAAGTCCTAGTACTCATTGCCTTGGGTACTTAATCACCCACTTTCTCAGCATTTAGGTGTTGGATGACAGAAAGTACTACCTCATTGCTTCTATCATTGGGCGATTACTCACTCAAACTTTGAGCACTTAATCACTCAATACTCAAGCTTTCTGGACTAGCGTGCTTAATCGTTGGCTTCTAGAACCTAAAACGAGCTCTCTGGCCTTAGGCACTTAATTGGCCGAAAGTTGGGCGCTTAGGCGCTAGGCATCTAAAACTTCAATTTCCAAACCATTGGTTTCCAAACCAGTTTCTAACACTTTTAACTCCATTCCTAGATGTTTTCCAACATCAACCATGATCCTTGAGCAGTTCATAAACCTCAAACATCTACTTTACCTTATATAGGCATAGATTAAAGCCTCATCCTTCAACCTAAAACTTATTTTCTAACTTTACACTCCATGAGTTTTATGGATGTTCCTAGGTGCAAACTAACACCCTTGAGTTGATTAAGCTTCATACTAACCATACTCAGCCCTTAAAACACTAAACAAGCAAGAACACAACATAAACCACCCAAAACCCATATTTTCTCCAATAATAAACACTATTTAATAAAGATGGAGATAAGAAGAGATAGAATGTATAGTTCAAGCACCCCTACCTCTTGAAGTGCAGCTAGTCTTCAAGCTTGAGCTTGGCTCTTGGAGTTTCCTCTTATCCCTTTCCTTTTTTCCATTTCTCTTATTTCTTTCCTTCGTTTCCTTTCTTTCCTGCTTCAGTCGTGAGAAAATGAAGAAGAGAAGTCTAACTTGGCTTCTTAAAGGATAACTACCAAAGTTTGTTGAAACTTTATACCTTTTAAGAATACTTTAATCTCACAGATTTAAGTTTCCTAACTTCTATAGATATTATAATAAAACCTAGGATTCATCATTACTCAACTTTTTCATATCTGCTGCAAGTCAATCTCGTATTAAAACACACAACTAGAGTACTTAAAAATATTAAACCAACTATGTTTATCTTGAAACTTTAACTACATTCTCATTCACATATTTTTGACCTAGAAATAAATTATCCATATTTATTTCCTTCAACTTAGCCTTTAAAGCGATTATCTAAGTTGTTTTAAGCTACTTTTCACTTTCTATGTTGCAGCAATGTGCCTAAACTAATTTAGTTTGTCACAAAATAAAACCAGCATGTCAAACAAGTATTAGGATATCTCTGTAACCATATACAAGTCTAACATGTCATTGAGGGTATTATAGAAACTAGTGAGCTTGCCATCATATGGGATTAATGCAAAACAGGGGGAATTCCATTCTCTCAAAGGCGTCCATGAACATGATGTGTGCTAAGCTTCCTTGATCGATGAAGATACGTCAGACCTCGATATTAGATATTATTCCAGAGATAACCAACAGGTCATCCTGATCCCAGATAATATCGTCATAGTCCTTGTTTGAAAAGGAGACGGGTGGTTTTTCCTTGTCTTCAGCATGGGGCTTGTGCATAGAGCTAGAAATGCTTAACACCACCATCCATAAAGCTTTCTTTCGGGAATTGCGAGATGACCCCCCATTTGCAAATCCTCCAGAGATGGTACTAACGAGCTGATCCTTTCAGTTACCCCCACTTTGAGCATCCTGGTTCCGATCTTGCTGGTTTTTAGTATCACAGCAGGGTGGAGTCCATGACTTTCTAGTGGGGATGCGGGTTCTTCTCCTCTGACATAGAGTCAGACTTTACCTCAGACTGTGGCTACGTCTTCGCTCCTTCCGTCTTTCGTGACTATTATTGTTTCGAATGCTGCTGATATACTTTTACAATCATCCTTCCTTGATTAGGGATTCAATGACATCGCAGAACTGATAGCAATCTTTTATTTCATGGCCATAGATTTTATGCCATTTAAAGTGCTTTGAGTGATCCTTTTGAGCTTGTTTCTTTAGAGGAGGCGGCCTCTTAATATCCTAGAACTCAGTCTAAAGTACCTCCCTCATAATCGTTTCTCGTGGAGTGTTCAATGGAGTATAATCAGAATATTTAGGCTTATATGCATCGCCTTTAGAGGAGCTTCGAGGCTGGTTGGAGTTCTGGTTTTTTTTTGGCGAATGGACTCACCTTTTTCCAGACTTTCTTTAGCTTTAGTAACTTCTTTTAGTTTGATATATTTCTGGGAGTGCAAGTAAAGTTCATTCAAAGTCTTTGGCTTCCTTTTTGCCAAAGACCAAAAGAATTCTGAATAAGTTCGGAGGCCACTCCAGCCATAATGAAGAGTAATCCTGTCATCCAGGCTTTCTATACAGACGCAAGCATTACTAAATCTCTTGATGTGTTCACGAAGGGCTCGTTGCTCCTTTGGCAAATTCCAGAAAGAGAATCAACTGTCTTGGGTTGCTCCTTGGCAGTGGTGTTATGTAGCAAGAATCATTGTCTGAGGTCCTCCCATCCGGTGATGAATTTTGCTCGTAAAGTGACGAACCAATGAAAGGTGCCCTTCTTTAAAATGAGGGGGAAGGCGCAACACTGCAACTATGGGGATCCCCCATGGAACTACATAGACTGGATGTAGGCGTCTAAGTGTTCCTAAGGGTCCGTTGTCCTATCATATGGCTCCATGTTAGAAGGAAACTTGAAGTTTCTTAGGACTCTATACGCCATTAATTCGTCTAAGAAGGGCTACTATTGGCCACTGGGGGCCAGAATGTTGTTTCCAACAACATTACTGGCTTCGTCATGCAGTGTTCTTCTCTGGTTATGGGCCGCATTCTGCCTTTCCTTATCATTCTCTTCATGCACAGACCTCTCTAAATTCATCTAGCTGATGACGTTGGTCGCCTAACTGACGATGTTGTTCATTGATCTGCGCCATTTGTTGGGTCATCAATTCTTGGAGGTGGATTTTGGTCATCTCAGAATGAACGGTGCCTTGGTCGGATACGCGATCAGCAAATTCATCATTCGAGGGGCTTAGGCGATCTTGCAATAGAATCCTAGACCCTTGAACAACGTTGTTGGCTCCTTCCCCTAGGCTACCAAGTCTATCTCTGATAGATACTCTGCGCGATGGGTGGGAGCTTTCATCAGAAAGTGAAGTCTCATGGCCATCGCACAAATGTTCTGGGACAGATGCTTGGTTTCTCACGGCAAAGGCTTTAGTAGCAGGTGGTGGAATAGGATAAGGAGGGTGCTACGCTATTGGTCCATGCCTTTGGTTTGTAGAGGGTTGCGTAACGTCCCTTCTTGAGTTTTGATGTGTGTTCACCATGGTTGGGTGGGATTAGAAGTTTATCATTCCCACAAATGGTGCCAATGTTCTGAAGTGGATTCAGAGGTGTACCTGAGATAAACATGTCGCGATGGTTTCCTCCTTATGCGGCAGTAGCAGCAGAGTGTATTGAGATAGGAGGTTGGTACCTGAGATAGGCATGTCACAGTGGTTTCTTGATAGTTTACTAATACTTGTTCAAGGTTACTTAGCCTGGTATTTATAGAGGTTGGATAGATATATTCTCGTAATGGAGAGATACATTGTCGTAATAGTAGTAGGAAAAGATATGTTCCTTATTTAGTTGCAGAGGATCCCTATATTATTGGAATACTAGTATGGTAGTTATAATGCTATTATTCCATAAGATCATGATTGGCAATAAGAGATATCATAAAGATTTATTCATTGTGTAGATCATGCGGTAAAGCTATTAACATCCAGTATCGAGGTTTGACGTATATTTCTGAGGTATTCTTGTTAAGGGCGTAGATGCCAGATTTCGATGCGTATGTGTGTTGGGTTGACCTACAGGTTATGAACCTGGATTACGGTCTAGAACAACTATAATGATATATACAAAATAATAATGTGCAACATCTATATAATGAGTCTTTTGTAACATTCTTGTAACTATGTAACTATGGTGACCTTTGGACATTAACTCCTGAATATTATTCATAACACTCCCTCTTGGATGTCCATCAGGGATATGACTTATTAAAACCTTAGTAGGAAAAACCCAATGGGAAAAAATCCTAGTGAAGGAAAAAGAGTACAATATCCTTTATATAGGAACTGCCTCATTAAAAACCTATCAAGGAAAATCATGTAGAACAAAACCTTGATTAAGGGAAAAGAGTGCAGTTTTTCTCCGCTTGTTAGAAGCATCACTTATGATATATGAATTGTAGCATTTTGATTTCCTCTTCCTGAAGAATTTTGGAAAAATATACTTTATTTAGTCACCTTTGATATATCTTCTTTTTGATGAGCTTTGCAAGTAGTGTTATCTTCACTTGGAATTTCCTTTTTCATAAGACAATCCACAATATTCTTGAATATGATGAATCATAACTCTTAACAAGAAATATTCATGACTTCCTTCATGAATGGTTATTATTTCTAAATGATATGAAAAAGTGACAACTATAGATTGCTTTATAGATCGCCATGATATAGTAATGCCACCACTTGTAAATAAAGACACTACTTGAGATTTGACTTTCTTTGGATCAGATAAATACCCTGCATCAATATAATCAATTAGCTGGACATAGATTCATACGAATAAAATAATATCATTAATTATGCCTCAAAGATATAGAAATATATAGTATTTAGCAATATGCATGTGTATTTACGCAGCACTAAGGTATGATACTTCAAGATCAAGATCTTTGTTATCTGCTTTAAATATAAAGATTTAACAACCATTAGTGTACTCAGTGTATAATTATATGTATAAATGATTTAAGAACTTGTTCTTTATAACTTTATAAACAAAATTTGATTTTCTAAATGCTCGATCTATAGGCCGAGACAAAGTTTTATTATTCAAAGATCTTTCACTTCAAATTTTTTCTTTAGATCTTTTACAACCTTTGAAAAACTTCAAGCAATTCTTTCATATCTTTCGAGATCCACCCTACAATATGGGGCCAAAAAGCCAAAATAAATGACTAAAACCTGTGCGGGGGTAGGGGCAGATGTAGCAGTTATTTAGGTAATAACCAATATACATAGCAATTATGCAAAGCCAATTACGATTTTCTTAAATAGACACATAAGCAAATAAAATATTTTAAGAAATTTTGAAATATTTATAATGCATATCAACAAGAACTAATGCTCAATAAGAAAATCTCAATATGATGAGAAAAAGAACATAAATCATTAGCATATGTAAATTAAGTTCATTGGATGCTATTGATATTTTAAATACTTGGGGGATTTTTATTTAGATAGTATATATCAAGAGATCCATAACAACAAGATATAACAATATCCATTAGAAGTACTTAACTTCTTGTGTGCAAGCATCCTTAATAGATATCAAAATATAATTACATCCATTTGTATCCATATATTTTGCACCTTTTGGGATTTAGATTTCAGGTTCATTAAAATCTCTTCTAGAGTTTGAACTACAAATTGAATAACCTCACGTTTTAAAAGTAAGTTCAATTTTGCCTACAAAGCATTCTTCTATTTTGGCCAATCATGATATTACGCAATATGCAAATATGTTTTCAATAATTATTTCTTTTTGATTCTTTCGTTTTGCCTGTAGAGACATAATTTATTGAGATCTCATTATTGTCACAATTTTCATGTATTTTAACTTCTTCTGGAGTTTGAACTACTTCTGGAGTTCGGACTACTTCAAGAGTCCTACTTATGTCTCTAATCTCTTTTTCAAGAGTATTGTCTTTAGGATTATTTGCATTGTTAATAATATTATTTGCTCCTTCTCTTTTTTGGTTTGTCTTTGGAATCGATTAGTCTACCATGCTTCTTGTATGTTTTTGACTCATTTGACATTAATTCTAAATGGAGCATTTATAGTTGGTATGTGATTTATTTATCTTTTTGCAATAGAAAATGCATATAGCAATTCATTTGCTCTTATTTGCAAATGTATTATCATTTGAAATTCCAGTTCAAATTGTCTTGTTTAAGTATCTAAATAATATAATAATAATGCATTTCAAGTATTTTCCTTTTTCAACTACTTATTCTTTCCTTGTAATGTTGGAAACATTATTTCATATCCAACATATATTCTCAATTTTCTTTCAAAACCTATTTTAGTGCGATGTGGTAAAGCAAGAGTGACTACATTGCAAAAAAAAAAATCATATATGAGAAATATTTAGCTTCAGACCAAAATCCAATTGTATAGGGCATAACTTATGACTATTTGCTAGCTTATACTAACATGTGCTTCAACAAGTAAAAGGCATGCTCCAAGCAAAAACTTGGGCTTTTGTTCTCACAATCTATTATTTAACTATCAATTAGAGGCATTTGAACATAAGCAACTGGATGATCAACATTTTTCCAATGACCATACAATAATCACTAAAAGATTGAGAGATAAATTCACTAGCATTATCAAGACAAATTGTTTTTATTTGGAAATTTGTGCTTTTAATCAAATAACTTGCATAATCTCACAAACACTAGGTTGTGAGTTAATAATAAGTACACATGTGGCCAATTGACTTCTAGCCATAAAATATCTAAATGATAAACATTATGTATGATATAATCCACAATATCATCTTAAATTCATTCCTGAAATTCAACAAATTTAACTTTATTTTTAGCTAGTAATAGCCTTATAATCATTTTACATTGAGAACACACTACACGTAAAAACTCATTATATTAAAAAATCTTCTTGTCCTCCAATAATACCCTTATGAATTATCAATATTGACCCAACATAGTCTTACTGACCATATGCCAAATAACAAATTTATTTAGACTAGTAAACTTCTAGTTTACAACAATATCATAAACTTCTGATTTATAAGAGTATAGTAAACTTCTAGTTTACAATAACATGTATTTCAATTACACTTATCATATTTATTTGACTTGATAATAAATAAAGCATAATATATTAAATTTTGTTTATCGAGGTAACAAAATATAGTAGCTATTATGGACACTTGAATTACTTATGTACTATCAAATATCAAAATTTACCATTGATATATACACACACACACACACACACACACACACACATATATATATATATATATATATATATATATATATATATATATATAAAGAGTTAGGAATACACATTTTTTCTTCAATCAATAAAAAATTTAAGAAATCATATCATACATATTTTATTTAAAATATTGCAAACTAAAAAATAAGAGAAAATGTATACGTGATGATTTTAAATCACATAAAAAATAAAATAAATACATATGAAATGAAAAATATGAATTCTAAGAAAATAATTCAACCACTCAAATAATCAATCAAGTGATAAAACTTTCCTTCATAATATTTAACGAAAATAGATACATCCAAATGCATATTATTTGTAGGACCATGATTAAATAAATTATTTGCACAAGCAAAATTTTGATAAACAACAAGTATGACCAATGTTCTTTCATATATGCTACAACATTAAGATAATTTTACTCTATTCAATATTCTCATCATTATCCCTACTTCATTTGATATGTATTTTTGGAAGAGTTGGAACTACCATGATAATTGTAACACCCTCCTTTGGGTGCCACATTTTCAACTAACTCCTTTAAATCCCTTTACCCAAGTTATAAAATATTGGATGTTATAAAGTATAAGTCCCCAAAATGTAGGTTTCTTTTTCGCGGATAATATATATATGACATATTAAAGTACGGGTTTTAAATTCCTTTTTATAGAAGCGTAAACTTTGAAGTAAGGTAACAACACAAGATATAACTACTTAATATTACACACCAAAAAGATTATATATATATCAATAGCATGGATTACAATCCACCCAAATATACAAGTTAAATACACAAGTTTGTAACCAAAAGACATATAGTGCCCACTGACTCCAAAAATATACTGGCCCAAATCTAGACCTCTAGGGAGTAGGATCTTCCCCTAGATCCCCCATAGGATCCTCCTCGGGGTCCTCCTCCTCCTCAGGGTCCTCTTCAGGATCCTCCTCAACACCCAAGTCAGCATAGTTCCTCAGCTGAGGTAACAGCTCACAGACTGGTGTCCTGGCAGAGGACACCACAAGGTCCGGATCCTCCCTAAGGGTGTAGTGTAAGTTACCCCATAGCTCCCTAAGTGGCATGAAAAACTCTACATATACAGTAATAGTAAAAGAAAAAAAAGGAACATCATTACGGGTCCTACGGATAGTTACAGTTACATCCCTAAAATATCTAACACGCTCATTGTCCCAATCAATGCGCCAGACACTCACGCCATCATGAAACTGAATTCGAACATAACCAAAAGGATCTCTTCTAGCAGCCATTCCAAAATACAACAGCAAACAGCAACCCTTCCTCTTAATCTTTATTCACAGGAACATATAAAATAGAAAACAAGCAGAACAACAATACAAAGAGGTGAGACTTTTTACATCATTTCAACATAGTAGCAAGAGATAGCAAACAACAATAATATCACAGAGTACCATCATAGCAATTTACAGTCAATTAAGCTTTCCAACAGATATCCCAATAATACGTGTCACAGGTAAATCTGCAGTATCATAACAGATAATTACACCATGTAGGTTCATCATAATGAAATGCTAAATGGTATGTGTATGCATAATGGACAGACACCTACTCTATGGAGCTAAAACCAACATCGGAGAGAATGATTGGGAGAACCACTATCTGTATATTGTTAGCCTCAACATGTGCTTTCCAATATAATCAATATGGGCAAAATGACTATGCATGACACTCTCAACCGGATTGTGAATAGGATAGTGCCTGGTCGAGATCGTCGGTGTGTTGCACAGTCACCACAGCCCAGTGGAGCTACCAACTGTCCACTTGTGGGATACCCGCACCCCGACGCCTCCAAGTTCAACGAGTGAACTACACTACACAATTCGCACCCGCACGAAGGTGTAATTCATCTCCTAGGCATTCCACCATAACAACAAGTCATTCTGACTTTTACAATGTATGATCATGTAACAATGAACATAGGCATTCCGCCTTAACAACAAGTCATTCTGAATTTTACAATGTATGATCATGTAACAATGAACATAGTCATTCTGCCTTAACAATAAGTCATTACCTCAACTGCATAATAATATTATGTCCAAATCATAAGGCATTTCAAATATAAGATTCTCAAGAATCATCCTTCATGAAGGTCCAAAGAAATTATAAGGTATTGATTTTACATTTCACTTCTCTTTTCTCTTAAGTCCTAATGACATTCTACTTGATTATGAACTCTCTTCCTCACTTATTTTTCTATCTCAAGGCCGAACCCCTCTCCAACAAAATGATTAAATTTATTTTACTACTTACTCACCATTACCAATCCTCCATTTACTTCCTTTCTCTTCTTAACACTTAGGTTCAAGTCAACATAACATTTTCATCTTAGATACCCCATTTTTTGCCTCATGGCCATGAGCTCCCTAGGACATTAGGGTTCCAATTTTTTTTCAACTTTTAAGGTAATCTCAAGCAAATAAATTATATCAACCACCACAAATCTCACCAAGGTCACACATAGCACAAAATCACACAAGGAAAGACTCACACAAAGCATCAAAGATCAATACAATAAAGTGAGAAATCCTCACATGGATCCCTCACTTCCGACACAAATATTTCGTCCCTCACCATAATGAATAGGTGATGAGAAAAATCTCCCTCTCACCTTTGGAGATATCCAACAAAGTGTAGAACTTTTGAAGCAACACTCCCTCCTTCAAGAACCCCTTGAAAACCGAAAATGACATACCAAAAGTCATCATTTCTGGACTTGGAAAAGAGTAGCCAAGAACATACATCAAACCTTTAGAAGGAAAAAGAGAAGAATGATGAAAAAGGAGAGAACTTTTACCTTAGAAAATCTCAAACCTTAACTTGAAGGATCTTTAAAAGATGATGAACAATCAATATCTTCACAATAGATGGTCATAGTAGGGAGTATGGATTCAAGAAACTTAGTTGTTGAAAATTTGAGAAGGTGAAATGGTGATGGAATGGTGGAGGCCGTGTGGTGTTGGAGAGAAATGGAAGAAGATGAAGATGGAGAGAAAAGTGAGAGGAAATGTGTTTGGGTGAGGAGAGAGAATGTGATAGAAATTATGATGTGAAAGAGTGATAGAAAACTTGTCCCATAGGCTCATTTTTCCCACCTATGTTTGTGTGCCTCCTTGGAAAAAGGGAGAAGGAAGCTTCTCTTAGAAGCTTTATCTAAAGTTTACTTGAGAAGCTTCGCACGCTTCCCAAAAATATCAGTCAATGATGTGATGTGATGATATCACTTAGATGGTGTCATAAAAATGACTAAATAAAAATAATCTACTAAATTTCTACTACAGACTATTATCCAATAGATAAAAGTCACTGTCAATAAATCTGGTATCTATTATTTAATGATTAATAGAGTGTACCTAAATTTTATTTGTCAGATAAAATCTCAAAAAATAAAAATTTTGTAAACTGTGTCCGACTTCCGGTTTAGTAAGATCCCCCGGCCCCAGTTTAACAGTCCAAAGTTCTCCGGCCTCGAAGGAATATTTTATTTCTCTGAGCCCGCTTAACATGCAAGCAAATCAAGAAATATAATAAAATAATCAAATAATTCAAATAAATTCGTAAAAATTCATAAAAATCACAAATATTATAAAACGACTAAATATCATGAAATAATAAAATTTCAGGGTGTTACAATAATTGTCATTTTTGTAATTTCTATTACATCAATGGCCATAACCATGACCTCTATCATACCCAAAATTATAATATAAAACATTCACTTTAGGGAATGAAGTTCAACTCATTGGGTGGCCTTTGTGGTTTTTCATTCACAACACATTTTTTTGTTCAATCATAAGAATGCATAAACTTAATTCAAAATATCTCTTGAAATAATTCTCATTTTTCCTACTACAAGAGCATATTTGAGAGACATAAAAATATTGATGATGTTTTCTCTCATATTTCTTTGTTTCAAATTATAATAAAATTAAATGGATCTTTTTAGATTCAATCACGATCTAAAGGTGTAGTTCTTTAGGAACTATACCATAAATCTTCATATAAAATATGACCATGGAAAATCATTAGTTTTCTACAATCCTTTGGGGATGCTTAAATAGTAATTTTCTTTTAGAATTTATCAATAGTAACAAATTCAATATAAACAAAATATGATAATTGTGTTAATCAAAGAAGATTGACAATAAAATTTTTATAGAAGAAACATAAAAATATTCCATAATAAGACTAACATGAAGGAAGCTATAAGTAATTAATTAGATTAATTCAAAAGAAGAGATAAGAACACAAACTCTTTCAATAGAACCTCTAAGTTGTTCAACTCGTCACTCATATGGTAAAGTCTAGTGCTGATAACGTGTTGTAAAAGTAACCATAGAGAACTTAAGAAATAGAGAAGAAATTAGATAGCAAATCATAAAGAACTTAAGAGATAGAGAAGAAACTAGAGAGAAAGAAGTTTTTTTATATTCTTATTTATCCTCTTCATGTGCATTATACCCTTTGTAACATCATATTTTTAGTATGTTAAACTTATATATAATCATAGAGGTATTATAATATTTACTTGACATGTCTACTTAATTTTATGACAAACTGAGTTAATTTAGGCACTTTGCTGCAACATAGAATGTGAAAAGTAGTTTAAAACGACTCAGAAAGTGGCATACATTGCTTAGTTGAGAGAAATAAATAAAGAGAATTTATTTCTAGGTCACAAATATATGGATGATGATGTAGTTAAATTTTTATAGTAAACTGAGTTAGTTTGATATTTTTAAGCACACTGAGAGAGTGTTTTAATACCATATTGACTTGTTACATATATGAAAACTTATGAAAATGGTGAAACGAATATTGAGATGTATCCTAGGATTTATTTTAATACTTGTGGCAGTAAGGAAACTTGTTTTAGCAAAATCTAAATGTTCTTAACAGATATAAAGTTTCAGCATAGAAACTTAAGTGCCTCTGTTTTCAACCGTTCTTATCCTCCTTCCTTTTTAACTTTTGGTCACTTTGTTTCTCTTCTCTCACACGATTCTTCAGCAGAGAAAGGAGAGAGCGAAAACAAGAGGAAAGAAGAGGAAATGAAGGAGAAAGAAGAGGAGGAAGAGCAAGAAGGTAAGAGACAAAGCTAAGGTTTGAAATTTACCATACAAGCAACCTGAGGTAGGGGTTCTAAATCCTTAAACTCATCTTCTATCATCATCTTCTTGATTGAAGTTTGGTATGATGGTTGAGAAATCGGTTTTAGAGGGTTTCTGTGGATTTTCTTAGTTTGCTCTGCTTTCCACGGTCAAATGTAACACCCCCCTCCAAGAGGACATTACATTTAAGACCAACTCCTTTAAAAACTCTTTACCCAAGTTATAAAAGTTGATATTATGAAATATGAGTTTCAAAACTTCTTTTCGCAAATAACATAAACTTATCAAATTATAGAGACACAAAACATAAGAACCATAAAATAGACTTTTCATAAAACAAAGTTTACTACATCCATGAATACATTATCTCACGTTCCAAAAGCATAAAACTCACATACTCCAAAAATAAATAAATAAATAAATAAATAAATATATATATATATATATATATATATATATATATATATAATTACCATATGAAGACTGAGCCTAGTCCAAGTCCAAACACTTGAAGAGTAGGGTCCTGTACCCGATCTTCCTCCAGATCCCCTTCGGGATCCCTAGCAGGCAAAACCCCCAATCGGGGCATGTCCCCATGGATTAGAGTCTTAGCAGTCGACTCCACAGAGTCCTCCTTAAAGGAAGCTCTCCAATCATCCCAAAGCTCCCTAAGAGGCACACAAAACTCCAAGTGAACATTTACATCCATATTAAACGTAGCAGCGTCATGTCGGGTCCTACTCCAAAGTAAGGTGACCTTTCCGATGTACTGAATACGCCCTGTATCCCAATGGATACTCAACGCGTTGATGCCCCAATGGAACTGTAGTCTAATGAAACCTCACGGATCTTATCTTGCCGCCATTGCAGTCTTTACAAATATGAGCATATAACAGAGGCAAATAGGATAATACAATGAAAGAGGTGAGATCCCCTGTATAAATACCATCATGACAGCAAGAAACAACAATAAAGACACTAATGCTTTTCATACACGACAACATTAAATAATAGCATATATGATCATGTCAATACGGGAATATCATAGAACAACAAGCATAATCATGTTATCAACTAATAGATAATTCAACAATGAACATCAGAATACATAAGTATGGACCATGGCACAATATCAGATATACTGACTATGCATATGCACGATGTGTATGCTGACCATCCTTATGCACAATGCAACCAGTTCCTACTCCATGGAGCTAAAATTTAGAGATGAATGTTCCAGAAGATCTACCCCCCCTCAAAAGACAGTCTACGCCAAATCACAAAAAAGATAGTGTTTGTCGAGTCCTCGTCATGCGTTGTAATGGTTTTTCACAGCCAAAGGTATACAATGTGATATCAGATCACTAAGTGAATCACCTCCCCCTGACGCCCCCTGAGATCCATCCGGGATCACACTATCCAAATTCTCATTCACTCCTAGGTAATAAAAGCTGACTGTATAATGTTCAATGTATGAACAATGAAATCAAACCACCGTTGCACCGTTCCTAATCGTATTAAAGCAACCGCCCATACAATTGTCTAATACTATTAGTATCAATGATATTATATAACCACTCATACAATTACATAATAACAATGATCAACTTGAGTCCTATACATCGGTTCCACAATCCACTTGGGTCTAGTACGTCGGCCCAAAAGCACAATGCTAAAGCATTCTTTCATAAAGTATCTTAGTCGTACAAATTCAAGAGTCATCACTATCAATTCACATGAAGCATTCTTACAATTTTCTTTAGCATATAGAACCATTGTTTCACCATTAGGCTTTAATTGTAAAACTTTCAAGAAAAAGGTAGAAATCAATCCAAATCACCAAACTCTCCTAACTAAGTTCCTTGAGTGACCTTTCCTCATATCGTTCATGAAAACAAAGAAAAAGAAACCACATTGCCTTAACCTCACAATTCTTTTCCTTTTTCCCTAAGTCTTTCTAGTTTTCATTGTTCCTTTCTCAAGCTTGTTTTTCCTTCTCAAAACCAAAAATCGCTCTTTTGTTAAATGATAAAATTTATTCTTTTCCATTCTTATCTTATGAATCCTTAATTAAATTTCTCAACTATCAAGCCAACTAGATTCACCACTATCAAATCACTTTCCATTATTCCAATTAACTCCAAAATTATTTCCATGGGTATATCCAAAGTTATTACTCCCCAAATCAGAACATTGTAATTATCTTTTCTTTTACTTATAAATCTTTTAATCCTAATTAGTCTTACAATTCACCTAAACAATATTTTCTAACATTCTTTCTAAAACTTTCATTATTCAACTTTCAAATAAAATTCCTTCTATCCTAATTACTTGTCCATCCCATTGTCAAATATTTTAGGTGTCCAATTCACTCTTTCATCCAATTATCAAATACCATAACAAAAAAAATCAATTCTTTTAAATGGTAAAACTTTATTCCTTTCCTCTTTCAACTTATAACCTTATAAATCATATTCTTGCTACCTAATCATCTAAGTTCTTAAACAATGAAATATTTTAGTCTTTAAACCCTATTTTTCCACACCATGGCCGTGAGCATCAATAGCTATTGGGACCAAAATATTTTTCCTTTCTAGCACCATTTAAAGTATACAATATAATTTTTAAGCATCAAAATCATATTATAACAAATTTGTACATAATATCAAGTAATAAGGTCACATAAAGCATATAACTGTGAATGTTTATGTCTTGAAGCATATCAAATGAAGTTTTTGATGATTAACAAAAGCAAGATGAAGACCAAGATCAAAAAGAAGTGATCAAGATCAAAAGAGGTATATTTGATATAGGTTATAGGTCCTAGAATATCAATGTAAAATGCTCTTTAAGTATCTCAATGATTTTCAAATGGTTTTTCAAATATCATATTCAAAATCAGCTTGTAAATTCAAAGTTAAACATGTTTTTCAAGAAATGTTGATTTTAATCTTGGATTCAATATTCATGAAGGCATTTATGTTTAATCCAATGATCTAAGTATTAGAAATGACTTACATACTCAATTGGACTTGAAAAACGTGTTCAAAGGCCAAGGTAATCAATTACAAGATGTTTGTAATCGATTACATAGCAAACAGAGGCCTTGTAATCGATTACACTAAGTTAGTAATCGATTACAATGAGCCCAGAAAGGCAAGAACACGTTCAAGAAGCCTTGTAATCGATTACAGAGAAATGATAATCGATTACAAGAAAGTCGGAGACATTGTAATCAATTACACCAAGCTGGTAATCGATTACCAAGTGCCTAGAAAGCCAAGAACGCGTTCAAACAGCCATGTAATCGATTACAGAGATTATGTAATCGATTACCAGTGGTCTGACAGTAGTCAACGACTATTTTCTTGGCTTTTAATTTTGCCATAAATGCTACCCAATGACTCATTTCTTCCAACAACTTATAAATACTTGCCTTGGGGCTTCATTAATGGCTAACCTTCAATTCAGAACATTAATCTAACACTTATATATGAGAATCAAATTCTGAAAATGTTTTTGTCCTATTTTTGTGAGAAAACTTGAGATATTCAAAAGGGGCATTCTAGAGCTTCAATTTGTATCAATCTGCTCTTTGAGAGAGTTTCTATCATTCAAACACTTTGTTTATTCTGTAAAGAGGGTGAGGTGTCCCTCTAGTGAAAAAAGGTGAGCTATCCCTTGTTGAAAAGAAGGTGAGGTATCCTTTAAAGATGTAAAGAGGGTAAGGTAGCCCTCAAAAGTTGTAAAGGGTGAGGCATCCCTATTTTGAGCCTCAAAGCAGAAAGATGAAGTGTCCCAAGGTGTTGTTGAGTGACATGGATTCAACTGATAGCTCAGACAATGAGAAAGCCAATCTATGCTTCGTGGCTAGAGGAGAAGAGGAAGATGAAGATGACATGGAGGTAACATCCTCAAATTCTGAATTAAATTCTTCCTCTTCATATGATGAATTATAAGACGCATTTGAAGAATTGCATAATGAATCTATGAGGCTTGCAAAACTTGTTTCATCATCTAAGAAAATAATTTCCTCTTTTGAAAATAAAATCTCTATTCTAAACAAGGAAATTGAGGAACTAAGAATAGAAAATGAAACTCTTGGACTTATTGATGCAAATTCTTCATGCATGACATGTTTATCACTTGATAATACATCTACACCCTTATCTTGCTCATCATGTAAAGCATTTGAAATTGAGATTGAGGATTTGAAAAACACTCTTTCAAAATTTACCTTTGGAAGAGATAATTTGAATGTATTGTTAGGGAAACAAAGATGTGTTTTTCAAAAGGTTGGTATAGGGTATAATCCTAATAACTAACAAAAGTTTCTCAATAATTTCTTTGTTTCATCAAGTACATCAAGTAGTCCCTTTATTAAATGCTTTCATTATGGTAGGAAAGGGCATAGTGCATTAACTTACAATGTAAGGAAGAATATCAATAATAAGTTAGAAACTAAAATGATTTGGGTTCCCAAAGGCACTTCGCCAAAAACTAACACACAAGGACCCAAGAAAATTTAGGTACCAAAAGATAAAAATTGAAGTGTGTTGTAGGTGTGCTTGAAGGCCAAGAGCTGACTTTGGAATCTTAAAACCGGCTGCTGCAAGCACAAGTTCAGAAAATACTTCAAGCTGTCCTCATTATCTCCAAGAAGCTTGAACTTGCATCCTTTGGTTAAGTGGAGACTTGCAATATGCTTTACTAGTTTAACATCTTGAAAAATATCTGTACATATCTTGAATATGCTAAATGAACATGCTTTTTACGTGAAATGGCATGTATAATATTAATATCTTTGAACTTGACATAATGGATCAATCATGCATCTAATTCTACTGTATAATACATTATCATGCTGCATAAATCTCAAAATTTGCTGCATAAAGTCATAATTTTCTGTATAATCTCAAAATTTGCTGCATAAAGTCATAATCTTCTGCATAATCTCAAATTTTACTGTATAAGCTAATTGATTTGCTGCATAATTGTCATTTTTTTTGCATAATTTCCTTGCTTTAATCACTTTCAAATCCAATACTAACTTGAGCGTCGGAGGTTTCCCCAAATTTATTTTGCAGGTAATCCATCATGTCTAAGTCCTCCAAGTTGCTCAAAATTCACCAATCCTATTAAAGTAGTTTAATCCTTGACAAAAGTGGTGATTTTATAAGATCACATGTTTTGGATCAAGAATTGGTTAGCTTTTATGTTTACATGTTGTTTGGATTTGATTTGGGATGTTTTGCAACTAATTTGAAGGCTTTGAGATTGATAATTTACTGTTTGAAATGTAAAAACTGATTTCAGCAAGCTTCTAATCGATTACAGGATCTTTGTAATCGATTACAAAGGCTCTGTCAAGCATTCCAAACCAAGTCAGAAAGCATGTAATCGATTACACAAACTTTGTAATCGATTACAAGGAAAACAGAATGCGTGTAATCGATTACAATAAAAGTGTAATCGATTACAAAACCTTTTTTTTTAATTTTGCTTAATCTTGATGTTTTGTTCTTTCATGATTCTTTCCTTATGCTTAATCTTTATCTAACCCCATAATTGCTCTTGTATATGACTCTGAATTCTATTGCCATAAATGATAAATACTATCTAAGTTTTTCTTCATATGCATTTGCTATTGGTATCATATATTGATGTGCTAAACGGTTTATACTCTGATATTGATCTTGCTGGGCTGAAATGATTATATCCAATCTGAATGTATATGTCTTCTTTTTTATAATGCCAACGGAGGAGAGATTAGTGAAATATATTGCATGTGTACAGGGGAGTTTTACGCTTTCACATATTCTATCTCATGCATACTATAACACCCCCTTCGAAGGGTATTACATTCATACTAACTTCTCATAAATAATTAATTTCTCAAACTATAAAATATTTAATCTCATTTAAATAAGGGTTTCAAAATTTCTTTTTAGTGGAAAATATCAATTGATCAAATTAAAGTAACTTAAAAAATAAAGACTGAATAAATATACTTTTCATATATACAGAGTTTACTACAACTATTCATTTATTATCTTTACATACCCAAAAGCATAACACCTAAGATAGGAGCCCTTGTCAGAAGACAAATTCCCTAGCTAGGAATGTCTTGACGAATAGAAATCCGACCCAAAGATAAATTGAAGTTTTCTCTAGGAGTATAGTGAAAATCATTCCACAACTCCCTGATAGGTAAAACAAACTCTGCATAAGCAACCGTAAAAGATGAAGTAATGACCCCATTGCGAGTCCTACTTGAGGATAAAGAAATGTCACCACAATACTCTATATACTTGGAGTTGCAATGAACACGCCAAGCCTCAACGCCTTCAAGAAACTGTAGTCTAAAGAAACTTAATTGACCCCTCCTCGCCGCCATCGTAGTCTTCAAAGATGTAAGCATAAAATAGAAATGGATAGAACAATACAGCAAAGAGGTGAGATCCTCTACATCAATACCAGTCTGGCAGTATAGAAAATGACAGTAGATATACAGATATAATAATTAACATAATGGACCATATTATCACTTTACAGTAAATCATACTGGCATTTCACGAATAAATTATCATACCACAGATAAAAATATCAGATAAACACAATCATCATTTTAAGATGCTGACCAATAATGCATATGCACAGGGACTCAGTCCTACTCCATGGAGCTAATACACAATGTCGGAGAGAAGATCCAAAAGATATGTCTGTCACTCAGCTGTCGTAGCCAAAAGTGTTATAATTTATCAATTTATAAAAGTATACATCAGGAATTGGACAAGACATTCTATACTAGATCGTGATATAGGACAGTGTCTCGGTCCGGATCGTCGGTGCATTTGCATCGGTCTGCCTCACAAACAAAAGAGCTACCAATTGTCCATTGCGAGGTACCCGCACCTCGACAGCCCCAAGGTCAACAAGTGACCTACACTTGTCTACTCGCACCCATACTTAAGTATAAATCATCTCCTAGGCATACAGCCATACTCCAATAAGTGAACACGTTTTTCAATGCATAATGTATGTTCAAATACACATATAATTATTGTTTTCACAATATTACATATACCCTCGCCTTTTCCTGGCTATCATTATTCACATAATTGGGCCCACCACAACAGCCTGACAACAAACTGTTGTTTACGCTCAATCGCATAGCGATATTATAGCATTTTCACAATTGCGGAGCATTTTTCTTACGTTTTTAAATTACATAAGAATTTTCCAATGTTTTCTAATCGCGTAAACATTTTATTGTGTTTTCTCAATCGCGTAGCCTAAAATTACAATTTTTGAGTCGCATAAAGATTTTTTGACGTATTTTCAATCGCATAAAATATTTCTAACATAGTTTAAGTCCAAAATAAGATTTTTCTCATTTAATACCAAAAATTGACTTTATTTTCATAATAGTCCTTCTAAAAATAATATTTACATAATAGTCCCTCTTTAGATAATATTTTCAAAATAGTCCATCTTTAAATAATAATTATAATATAGTCCCCTTAAATTTAGTACTTTCTACTGTTTCCCAGAAGACTGTATTTCTTAGTTTTACTTAGGACATTACAGCTCAAAATTTCCTAACGTGCTTCAAAACCCATAGGGTGAGCTATACGTTTGTAAATTTCAAGTATTCACTTTTATTTCACTACCTAGCTTAATTAAGCCAATTTTATTTCTAAAAATTAATTTATTTTCATTTTAAACTTCTAAACTTATCAAATTGAGTTCTTACCATTAAAATACCTAAGTCTACACTTAGTAAAATAACTTTGGATCTTGATCATTAAAAATTGGCATGTTGGCCGAATTCATATAGTGCTTCCAAAATTCATATATAAATCATTTTCTAACACTTTAATCCTTATAAAATCACTTAATTAAATCTCTTGTCATAAAATCCTTTAATCCTAAATTAATTAAAAAAATAATTTAGATTCCTTAGTCCTCTTTGTGGTGATGAGGCCGTGTGCCTCTAGGCTCTTTGGAGCCTTCTGTTGGTGTATGCCCTAGAGGCTAATACATTTTCTGTATTTACATATATTCTATTATGCTATTTTTATATATGAGGCATTTCATTTATTGTGTTCTTTTTGATAAACATAATAAAGTCCTTAGAATAGTAAGTTTGATACCATAGGACATCAAGTGGATGACTTGATCGTGAGATCCTTTTGGTTACAACACTATTCTTAAATGTCCTTAGTCAAGTATTATTGTTAATTAGGACAACAATAATACATTGAGACTAGTATGTGTAGAGACTGATGACCGCATCTCACGGGTCATGGATATGAGATATCAAGTCTTCACATTGGTACATATTAGAGTAATGATGTACTGGACTGACCCACCATGAGAACGCTACATGGATCGTTACGTGAGTGTCATAAGCGATTCTCATAGTGACAATGGTGTTTGTGGTCCTTTGACCTGAAATCACTACGATTCCTACATGAGGAGTTGTGTGTTTTAATGCCATCAAACGTCATCTGTAACAAGGTGATTATAAAGTTGGTTATTGGACATACCACAAATCATGCAGAGGGATGTGAGTGACCTAGATGGGATTTGTCACTCCTACAACAGAGCGATATCTTCGCCCACTGATTGAGTGAGACTGCTAAAATGCATGGCCATGCTCAAATGAGTCAATATGAGATATTGATCTCATTTGTTGTTACAAAGTCTACTTGAGTATCGTTGATTGGACTATACAAGGGTGACGCATTCCATGCCTTGTGTTCAATCTAGATATCTTGACAAAGGGACTAAACTACACGGAAACATTGATCACGGATAGGTTATGTCAAATCACCGACATTCTCATTACTTGGGTAGCGTGATGTGTTGCTAGATACCGTCTCATCGTTTGTAATATTAAAATGAGATTTTAATATTACTACCAACGTCATGAGAACCTGCAGCAATCGCACACTTAGAACAGAAGCAATAAGGATCCAAGTTGGACTCGGATTCAATTGTGGGCCTAACTCATGACAGATGGGTTTTAGGGTTGCACAAATGTTTTTGTTACCTGCTCACACTCACTTAAGGCAGCCACTATTATAAATAGTAATGTTTGGGGGCTGCTATAGATGTTACATCACAACCCTAGCCGCACCTAAGAAAGTGAGTGAGAGACAAGTGAAAGGTTCTTCTCTTCTATTCGCAAGTAGCACCGCGAAACAGAGGCGTGACTCCTTTTGCAAGTCTGTTCGTGTGGATACCGCAGAAACATCGTCACTATTACGGTGTTGGTGATTCACCTCGCTTGTGTTTATCACACTTCAAGAGGTAATTTTTAAAAACTCGGATTATGGATTTTTCGCATGGATCCTGTGTGGGAATCCTATTATTCCGCTGCGAGATATTTTGATCCGCAATTCCCAACACCTTCATACAAATTTTTCCATCATGTAATTCACATCCTAAATTACATAAGTATCACCATGCTTCCAAATTCACATAGGCAATTATACTATCAAAGCTATAGGCATACCAAACATACATGCAAGCATATTTTCAAAACCATAAGCATATCAAACACAGACAAAAAGAGCTTAAACAATCAAGTGAATAATTCTTTATGGATTTTTCACCACAAACAAGCCATCCCCTCACTACCAACACTTGGTTGATGAGGTTAATCTCCCTCTTACTTCAAGGAAGACAGTAACTTCAAGTTCCTCCTTCCTCTTGAATTCGTTTGGTAGCAAGAAAAATCCTAAGCAATCTTAAACAAATCTAAAAGTCATACACAAGGCTTGAAAACAATAGACCATGGATCAATCATGGTCTAGAAAATCAAAAATCCAACTTAGGATCAAGGATTCAAGAAAATACCTTTGATGTAGGAAATTAAAGCTTGATTTTTGAAGCACCTAGAGTAAGATTTAAATAAAACTCACTAAAGGAAAAATGTTTAGAATAGTGTTTGGGTGTAGAAAGTAGGATTAGATGAAATTTTAGAAGTTTGGAGGTTGGGTTTTGGTGTAGGAGCTGAGAGCTTCAAAGAAGAGCAAGGGTGGAGTTTTTGGTTTTCTTTAGAAGAGAGAGAAGAGAGAAAATTGTTTAAGTGTCAAAGATGAAAGAAGATGAAGTAAATCTCCAAATTCTCATGCAATTGGCCGTGGAAATGCATGGATGGCAACTTAACAAAAAAAGATTTCACTCACATGGTTTCACATGGATAGCACATAGCTTAGGTCACACCATGGTCATCATTTAATCATATAGGATGAGTGGTTCATTCATGAACCTCCTAGAATTCACCTAGTGGTCGTGTGAGTTATTAGGAAAAGTAACCAAATCTTAATTCAATTATCTTTCTAGTTAAACTTAGTTTATTCAATTAGTTACCTAGCTAACCATCTAGTTACAATTGAACTAATTTAATTAGAATTTCTAGTTACATTCTAACTAGTTAGTTACATTATTATGTCATTGTATATGTCATGCTTAAGTCATGTTTCTAGATAACTTAGATATTTATTTAGTAACTAGCTTCTAAGTACATAGTAACTAAATTTGTTCATTTAGTTACTAATTAAGCTATTAGGGTAACTTAGTTAGTTTATTTAGTTACTTAGTAACTAGTCTAACCATTTATATTGACTATTTCCTATTGTTTAGAAAAAGTTCAACCACTAATGTTGACCAATACCTATTGGTTCATTTTAAAATTAGTTATAGAAATTATTCTCAATTTATTTTCTAACAGATAAAATATATTGGGTCTATTACCTGATAGCAGAAGCTGCTGTTAATAAAATAGTGGATATTTTTCCTTGAAATATTTTTATTTCACAGATAAATTCTAAAAATTAAAAGATTTATTTTCGTGTCTCTCAAATTCGGGTTTAGTAAGATCCCCCGACTCCGAATAAATCAAATAAGATTTTTCCCGGCCCTAAAATTATTATTTTCCTAAGCCAGAGCAAATCTCACACAACGATCAAAAATAGTTTCAGAATAGTCAAAAATAATTTTATATCATGCAAAAATACAAAACAGTACAATTTAGGCATTATTGTCAAATAGTAGAATTTGGGGTGTTACATAAAAGAGTAAAAAGTCAATTTGAATTTGTCTTCTAATTTGACTAGTCAATTTGAATTTCTCTTCTTCCACTTGAGTAACCATTTTGACTTCTTCCTGCTTGCCACTGGTTCATCACTTTGAGTCATAGCTATCAAGATATTTTCCCGAATGTATTACCCAATGGACAATAGCTACTGCTATTATTACACAATGGATAATAGAAAACTCAGATAAAGAAAATCTCCGTCAACTATTCTCGGTTTCGGGTTTAGTAAGATTCTCCGATCCCGCCTTGACAGTCTAAAACTTTTCGATCCATGAAAAAATTTTATTTTTTCGGGCCCGCCTCAAGCACACATAGAACTTAAAATAATATTAAAATAATCACAGACTCAGAAAATTTCACAAAAATTTTCAAAAATCATAAAAATTATAAAACTCATATATTTTCAGAAAAAATGGAGTTCCGACATATCAAAAATAATATTAAAATAATTAAAATAATATTAAAATATTCAAAATAAATAAAATTTCTCAAAAATTTACAAAAACTCATAAATATTATAAAATTCATTTATTTCAAGAAAAACGAAAAATCGGGGTGTTACAACTCTCTCCCTCTAAAAAGAATTTTGTCCTCGAAATTTCTCTTACATATAAAAACAAAAAGAATATTACGTCTTTATCTTGTCTTCCATCTCCCACGTAGCATTTCCAGTCACGTCGTTTCAGATGATCGTCCTGCTTTTCTTAAATTTCCTCCATCAGATTATTCGAATAGTAATTGTATTCAAACAAATCTACAGACAATCGCATATTCTTGAATTGATCTATCTATTCGTTCTTCTTAATCATCGTAGTAGATGCATTAAGTACATTTCTACTTAAGGCATTCGCCATGACATTTGCCCTTCCGAAATGACAATGAAGTTGAAAATCGTAGTCCTTTGAAAATTCTAACTATCATCTCTTCCTTGTATCAAACTCCTATTGATCGAACATGTACTCCAAGCTCATGTGATCACCGTAGACATTGTAGGTTGATTCATAAAGAGAACGTCTTTAGATCTTCAACGCAAAACAGCTATCGTAAAATCTAAAACGTGAATTGGATAATTTTCTCATACACTTCCAAACAGCTTCACATATAATCTCTTCTTTTTCAGAAATTGAAGAACCGTATTGAGGTGTTCAACATGCTCCTTTGGGCTTTAAGAATAGATCAAAATATTGTCAATAAAGACAACGACAAATCTGTCTTGGAATATCTTCCACTTTCACGCGAATTTGATGATAGTCATAACGTAATTCGATCTTGAAGAAAACAACGACTTCCGTCATTTTGTCTTCTAGTTCCCATGTTGTATCTCCTGTCACATCGATCCAGATTACCTCCACCAAGGTAAGTTGTTGCACTCGCTTAACCTTAATCTTATCAGAAAATGTTTCATAGATCAAGTTCTCTTCTAAATGTACTGCACTTGGTACTATGACATGGTTTGAATCAAGAATATATTTTCTCAATTACGATTCATGGAAAACACTATAAAGGTTAGAAAGAAAAGTGATAAGGCTATTCGGTAGATTACCGGATATATCCAATAAAGAATTTGATATGGTCCAATAAATTTAGAAATGAACCTGATCCAATGAATTTAGAAATGAACATTTTGGATTCAAATCCAAAAATCTCAGTCTAAGGAAACACTAAAGTTTCATTGAAACAATCTAGTAGGATATGGTTGGAAGATAACTAATCCATTTATAAAGTCATAAGCTCAAATAAATGTGATTTTTAAGAAATAAATCAAACCAACAGAAAAGTTCCCATCAAAAATAGTAATACGATAGTTTAAAATAGGCTGAGTGATGATAACAAATTTAGAAGTTAAAGTAGCAAAGTTAAAAGGAAACAAAAAACACAGATAACCCAAATAGTTTACACAATCATAGACAACAAAAGAATGGGTTACCTTGCAAGTTATACAATATAGTTTTAGGATCACTCTCTATGGTACAACTTCCTTGCTCCTTAAGTCTTTGTATTTGAACGCTTCCATTCCACTCTCTGTATTAACTCTTTCTTTAGCCTGAGATTTTGAAATAGGCACATTACTAACAGAAGGCTCTGTCTCCGGTTGTGTACAGTCTTTAGAAATGTGTCCGGGCTTCTCACATCTGAAACAAATAATCTTTTTGGTCGTACACTCCTTCGTTAAGTGGTCCTTTCCACACTTGAAGCATTTTGGCGACGATGCCATAGTCTGACCAAAACAATTGTTACTAGTACTTCCTCCATTTTGTCGTTGCTCCCCCAGTAGTCGTGTATACGGCTTTTGCTGAAATCGATTGACCTTGCAATTCCTTCCCTTTTGGAACCTAGTTGGTCCAAAGTTATGGAATCTTGCATTTAGAGATTGATTCAACCCTAACAAGTTCTGAAATTCGATTATTAGTTTCAGCTGCTGAACGACCTTCTGACTCTGTTGTACCGCTATATTAGTCATCCTCTGCATTATACTTCTTGCTGCGACCATACGATCATTGCCACATCTCGCATTCACATGCTTACGTCTACCACGAGCCATTGTCTTTATTTAAAGACAAACAAATAAAAACACAAAGAAACCAAAAGTAAATATTTCAAATAACATTGTCTCCTTTCGGAAACCAAACAATATATCTCTGTGTTCAGTGTTAGAGAATCACACAGCACAAACAAGACAAACCTACCCACAAATCCAAAAGACTCTAACTTGGGCTCTGATACTAACTAATGTAACACCCCCTCCGAAGGGTATTACATTCATACCAACTTCGTACAAATATTTAATTCCCCAAGTTATAAAATATTTAATCTCATTTAAATACGGGTTTCAAAATTTCTTTTTTGTGAAAAACATCAATTGATAAAATTAAAGTAACTCAAAATATAAAGACTGAACAAATATACTTTTCATATATACAGAGTTTACTATAACTATTTATTTATTATCTTTACATACCCAAAAACATAACACCTAAAATAGGAGCCCTTGTCAGAAGACAAATTCCCTAGCTGGGAATGTCTCGACGAATAGAAATCTGACCCAAAGATAAATCAAAGTTTTCTTTAGGAGTATAGTGAAAATCATTCCACAACCCCCTGATAGGTAAAACAAACTCTGCATAAGCAACCGTAAAAATGAAGTAATGACCCCATTGCGAGTCCTACTTACGGATAAAGAAATGTCACAATAATACTCTATATACTCGGAGTCCCAATGAACATGCCAAGCCTTGGCGCCTTCCAAAAACTGTAGTCTAAAGAAACCTAATTGACCCCTCCTTGCCGCCATCGTAGTCTTCAAAGATGTAAGCATAAAATAGAAATGGACAGAACAATACAATAAAGGGGTGAGATCCCCTACATCAATACTAGTCTGGTAGTATAGAAAATGACAGCAGACATATAGATATAATAATTAACATAATGTACCATATTATCACTTTATAGTAAATCATACTGGCATTTCATGAATAAATTATCATACCATAGATAAAAATATTAGATAAACATAATCATCATTTTAAGATGCTGACCAATAATGCATATGCACAGGGACTCAGTCCTACTCCATGGAGCTAATACACAATGTCGGAGAGAAGATCCAGAAGATATGTCTATTACTCGGCTGTTGTGGCCAAAAATGCTATAATTTATTAATTTATCAAAGTATACATCAGGCATTGGACAAGACATTCTACACTAGATCGTGCTATAGGACAGTGTCTCAGTTCGGATCGTCGGTGCGTTTGCATCGGTCTGCCTCGCGGACAAAAGAGCTACCAATTGTCCATTGCAAGGTACCTGCACCCCGAAGCCCCCAAGGTCAACGGTGACCTACACTTGTCTACTCGCACCCGCACTTAGGTGTAAATCATCTCCTAGGCATACATCCTTACTCAAATAAGCAAACACGCTTTTTAATGCATGATGTATGTTCAGATACATATATAATTATTATTTTCACAATATTACATATACCCTCACCTTTTCTTGGCTATCATTATTCCACATAACTGGGCCCACCACAACAGCCTGACAGCAAACTGCTGTTTACACTCAATCGCATAGCGATATTATTGCATTTTCATAATCATGGAACATTTTTCTTACGTTTTTAAATTACATAAGGATTTTCCAACATTTTCTAATCGCGAAAACATTTTATTGCGTTTTCTCAATCACATAGCCTAAAATTACAGTTTTTGAGTTACGTAAAGATTTTTTGACGTATTTTCAATCGCATAAAATATTTTTAACATATTTTAAGTTCAAAATAAGATTTTTCTCATTTAATACCAAAAATTGACTTTATTTTCATTATTTGCATAATAGTCTTTCTAAAAATAATATTTACATAATAGTCTCTTTTTAGATAATATTTCCAAAATATTCCCTCTTTAAATAATAATTGTAATATAGTCTCTTTAAATTTAGTACTTTCTATTATTTCCTAGAAGACTGTATTTCTTAATTTTACTTAGGACACTACAGCTCAAAATTTTTTAACGTGCTTCAAAACCCATAAGGTGAGCTATACGTTAGTAAATTTCAAGTATTCACTTTTATTTCACTGCCTAGCTTAATTAGGCCAATTTTAATTCTAAAAATTAAATTATTTTCATTTTAAATTTCTAAACTTATCAAATTGAGTTCTTACCATTAAAATACCTAAGTCTACACTTAGTAAAATAATTTAGGATCTTGATCATTAAAAGTTGGCATGTTGGCTGAATTCATATAGTGCTTCCAAAATTCATATATAAATCATTTTCTAACACTTTAATCCTTATAAAATCACTTAATTAAATCTCTTGTCATAAAATCCTTTAATCCTAAATTAATTAAAAAAATAATTTAGATTCCTTAGTCCTCTTTGTGGTGATGAGGCCGTGTGCCTCTAGGCTCTTTGGAGCCTTCATACAAAATTTTCTATCATGTAATTCACATCCTAAATTACACAAGTATCATCATGCTTCCAAATTCACATAGGCAATTATACTATCAAAGCTATAGGCATACCAAACATACATGCAAACATATTTTCAAAACCATAAGCATATCAAACACAAACAAAAAGAGCTTAAACAATCAAGTGAATAAATCCTTATGGATTTTTCACCACAAACAAGCCATCCCCTCACCACCAACACTTGGTTGATGAGGTTAATCTCCCTCTTACCTCAAGGAAGATAGTAACTTCAAGTTCCTCCTTCCTCTTGAATTCGTGTGGTAGCAAGAAAAATCCTAAGCAATCTTAAACAAATCTAAAAGTCATAAACAAGGCTTGAAAACAATAGACCATGGATCAATCATAGTCTAGAAAATCAAAAATCCAACTTAGGATCAAGGATTCAAGAAATTACCTTTGATGTAGGAAATCAAAGCTTGATTTTTGAAGCACCTAGAGTAAGATTTAAATAAAACTCACTAAAGAAAAAGTCTTTAGAATAGTGTTTGGGTTTAGAAAGTAGGATTAGATGAAATTTCAGAAGTTTGGAGGTTGAGTTTTGGTGTAGGAGCCGAGAACTTCAAAGAAGAGCAAGGATGAGGTTTTTGGTTTTCTTTGGAAGAGAGAGAAGAGAGAAAATTGTTTAAGTGTCAAAGAGGAAAGAAGATAAAGTAAATATCCAAATTCTCATGCATTTGGCTGTGGAAATGCATGGATGGTAACTTAACAAAATAAGATTTCACTCACATGATTTCACATGGATAGCACATGGCTTAGGTCACCCCATGGTCATCATTTAATCATATAGGATGAGTGGTTCATTCATGAACCTCCTAGAATTCACCTAGTGGTCGTGTGAGTTATTAGGAAAAGTAACCAAATCTTAATTCAATTATCTTTCTAGTTACACTTAGTTAATTCAATTAGTTACCTAGCTCACCATCTAGTTACATTTGAACTAATTTAATTAGAATTTCTAGTTACATTCTAACTAGTTAGTTACATTATTATGTCATTGTATATATCATGCTTAAGTCATGTTTGTAGATAGCTTAGATATTTATTTAGTAACTAGCTTCTAAGTACATAGTAACTAAGTTTGTTCACTTAGTTACTAATTAAGCTATTAGGGTAACTTAGTTAGTTTATCTAGTTACTTAGTAACTGGTCTAACCATTTATATTGACTATTTCCTATTGGTTAGAAAAAGTCCAACCACTAATGTTGACAAATACCTATTGGTTCATTTTAAAATTATTTACAGAAATTATTCTCAATCTATTTTCTAACAGATAAAATATGTCGGGTCTATTACCTGATAGCAGAAGCTGCTGTTAATAAAACAATGGATATTTTTCCTTGAAATATTTTTATTTCACAGATAAATTCTAAAAATTAAAAGATTTGTTTTCGTGTCTCTCAGATTCGGGTTTAGTAAGATCCCCCGGCTCCGAATAAATCAAATAAGATTTTTTCTGACTTGAAAATTATTATTTTCTTAACCCAGAGTAAATCTCACACAATGATCAAAAACAGTCTCAGAACAGTCAAAAATAATTTTATCATACAAAAACACATAACAATACAATTTAGGCATTATTGTCAAATAGCAGAATTTGGGGTGTTACATAAAAGAGTAAGTAGCCAATTTGAATTTGTCTTCTAACTTGAGTAGTGAATTTGAATTTATCTTCTTCTACTTGAGTAACCATTTTGACTTCTTCCTGCTTGCCACTAGTTCATCACTTTAAGTCATAACTATCAAGATATTTTTCCGAAGGTATTATCCAATGGACAATAGCTACTACTATTATTACACAATAGATAATAGAAAACTCAGATAAAGAAAATCTCTGTCAACTGTTCCCGGTTTTGGGTTTTGTAAGATTCCCTGATCCTGCCTTGACAGTCCGAAACTTTCTAGTCCAAGAAAAAAATTTATTTTTCCAGGTCCGCCTCAAGCACACATACAGCTTAAAATAATATTAAAATAATCACAGACTCAGAAAATTTCACAAAAATTCTCAAAAATCATAAAAATTATAAAACTCATACTTTTAGAAAAAATGGAGTTCGGACATATATTTCAAAAATAATATTAAAATAATAAAAAATAATATTAAAATAATAAAAAATAATATTAAAATATTCAAAATAATTAAAATTCCCAAAAATTCACAAAAAGTCATAAATATTATAAAACTCATTTATTTCAAGAAAAACAAAAAATTGGGGTGTTACACATACATTACGGGGGAGAGTTGCGTTTAAATCTCTGATAATCAAATAAATGCAAATATTTCTCCTTCTGTTGAATGCTTAGTTTTTCATCATCAAAAAGAGGGAGAATGTGAATGCTTATGTCTTAAAGCATATCAAATGAAGTTTTTGATGATTAACAAAAGCAAGATGAAGACCAAGATAAAAAAGAAGTGATCAAGATCAAAAGAGGTATATTTGATATAGGTTATAGGTCCTAGAATATCAATGTAAAATACCCTTTAAGTATCTCAATGATTCTCAAATGGTTTTACAAATATCATTTTCAAAATCAGTTTGTAAATTCAAAGTTAAACATGTTTTTCAAGAAATGTTGATTTCAATCTTAGATTCAATATTCATTAAGCCATTTATGTTTAATCCAATGATCTAAGTGTTAGAAATAACTTATATACTCAATTGGACTTGAAAAATGTGTTCAAAGGCTAAGATAATCGATTACAAGATGTTTGTAATCGATTACATAGCAAACAGAGGCCTTGTAGTCGATTACAGCAAATCGATTACAATAAGCCCAGAAAGGCAAGAACACATTTAAGAAGCCTTGTAATCGATTACAGAGAAATGGTAATCGATTACAAGAAAGTCAGAGGCATTGTAATTGATTACACTAAGCTGGTAAACGATTACCAAGTGCCTAGAAAGCCAAGAACACATTCAAATAGCCATGTAATCAATTACAGAGATTGTGTAATTGATTACTAATGATCTAACAGCAGCCAACGACTATTTTCTTGGCTTTTAATGTTGCCATAAATGCTACCCAATGGCTCCTTTCTTCCAACAACTTATAAATACTTGCCTTGGGGCTTCATTAATGGCTAACCTTCAATTCAGAACATCAATCTAACACTTATATACGAGAATCAAATTCTAAAAATGTTTTTGCCTTATTTTTGTGAGAAAACTTAAGATATTCAAAAGGGGCATTCTAGAGCTTCAATTTGTATCAATCTACTCTTTGAGAGAATTTCTATCATTCAAACACTTTGTTTAATCTATAAAGAGGGTGAGGTATCCCTCTAGTAAAAAAGGGTGAGGTATCCCTTATTGAAAAGAAGGTGATGTATCCTTCAAAGGTGTAAAGAGGGTGAGGTATCCCTCAAAGGTTTTAAAGGGTAAGGCATCCCTATTTTGAGGTTCAAAGCACAAGGGTGAGGTATCCCAAAGTGTTATTGAGTGCTCCAATCTATAAAGATTTTCAAGCACCCATTCAAACTTGAAGTTTAGTGGAAAATCTCGAGTGGTTCGCTTGAGAACTGAACATAGCTCACAAGGGGTGGCTGAACTAGGATAAATCATTGTATTTGATTCTCTCAACCCTATCTCTTTACATTTGTGCATTTATTTTATATGCTTGCTTGAATGTTATTCATCTTGGCTTGTTTAATTTGTTAGTGAAGTATTCAATCTCATTTATTTATTCACTTCAATTATCCAATAGCTTCAATGAAAATTGATAAACAAACGTTTTACGAAAGATTTGTAAAAATATTTCATAAACTCAATTCACCCCCTCTTGAGTTTGAGGCCACTTGGTAACAATAACCACAAGCCACAAAGTCATACAATCATAGTGAATAAGTCCTCACATGGATTTATCACCCACAAAAGAATTCGTTCCTCACCATCATAAGTGGTTGATGTGGTTAATCTCCCTCTTGCCTTAGAAGATAACAAGAAAAAGAACTCTCTTTATGTTTCTTGAAATTCATCCAACTCCTCCACCAAAACCCTGGGATGATCAAACTCACATAATCAACAACCAAAGCTTGAAAAGAGGAGTCCTTGATCACCAAGGTGACCAAGAATCATGAAAATGAAGGAAAGAAAATAGAAAGTCAAGAACATCAAACATGGATAGTTTATGATCTAGGCTATGCTTGGTTATGTTTTAGAACATGTATATATCCTTATTTTTCCATGAATTGAGAGTTGAAAAATCAGTATGGTTGATAAGCTTTTGAATCACGTTTTAACTAAAACAGTGATTTGAGTTTGTGTATAAGAGTTATCACATGTTTAGAGGTCATGTTTGAGGGTGAAAATCCTTTAGAAACTGAGTTTGAGAGATTAGAAATTGGTGTAAAACCAATAGAATAGTAATAGAAGTTTCAAGTACCTGGCACCTAAGCACCTAGTTTTTGGCTGCTTGAGCGCCTAAGGCTAAAGAGCTCATTTTTCAATTTTGGAAGCCAGTGATTAAGCGCTCATAAAGTGAGCACCTAATCATGCTAATCCAGAGGGCTTGGGTGTTGAGCGATTAAGAGCTCAGAGTTTGGGCAATTAAGCACCCAATGATAGATAAAATAGAGTAAGGCTTTCTGTTATGCAGTGCCTAAGCGCCTAGTGGCAGTGAGTACCAGGATTTTTATCTTAGAGAATTTGAGTTTCCTACTAATTGGGATCCTCTTTATATACAAGTTTTGAGAGAAATGCTCTATTATCTCATTTGGTTGGGTTGAAATGGAGTGTTTAGTAAGAGTTGGTTCCTTTATTTATTAAATTTGAATCATAACACACAACAATCCTAACTAAGAGAGTGAGAGAAGCCCCTTTGACCTTGCAAAAGAGTGAGAAAATCACTTTGCTAAGGATAAGGTTGTGAGACAAGGGAGTGAGAAAAGCATCTTATCATGGTAAAGGAGTGAGAAAAGTACTTTGTCAAGTATGGTAGAGGAATGAGAAAAGCACTCTACCTAAGACAAAGTAGTGAGTTAATCTCTTTGTTAAACAACATAAGAAGCGACAAAAGCACTCATGTAAATAGTAGTAAGAGTAAGTTAAGCTCTCTACCAAGGGTAGTAAAGTGAGAAAAACTTATTACCCAGAGCAATAGGATGAGTTAAGTTCTATGGTTGGCAAAGGAGTGAGATAAGCACTTTGCCAAATGAAATTGATATCTATAGCAAGTTAATAAGTTTATAGTTTATAAATTTACCTATGTGTACTTTTATAATAGAGCCATGAGATATATGTTTTATTACTGAGAATTTTTATATTTTCAACCTGTTTTATGTTTCATGGTAAAGTAGGTCAAGACCCTCCTAAAGGGAAGAAGAAAAAGAAAAAGAAGAAAAAGCACCAATACTAGATAGTTTTAGTTTATGATTTTGTGAACAACTCTTGTAAATTCTTTTACTTTGAGTTGTATAAAGTTGTATATATAACATTTGACCTTTGAGGCTTTTGATGTATATATGTATGACCTTTTAGGTATGGCTCTCCATGATTATTTGCTTAAATATTATGGGTTAGAATGTTGTTTAAGTTAGTCGTAACATAACTCATACTATTTATCTTTTTATATGATGAATATATCAAGATATCTGTATTAGGGTGTTACATTATGTTATCAGAGCAGTTCATCCTGTTGAGCTGAGGTATGTACTAACTATGCTTAGGCATGTTAGGAAGTTTTGTTTTGTGTTGTGCATTTATTATCTCCCTTATTGAATGTTATTAGTTACTGTTGCACTATTACATGGTATTAAGACTGATCAACTCAATATTTAATATTTTGTGTGTACAGAAAATGATGACTTCTCTAAGGCATACTAGAGGGAATGAGAATTCTTCTAGTGAGGGCCCTAGTATGGCTGAGGCAGTGATGGCAATGGCCAAAGCTATGCAAGAGCATACAATCATTACCAATAGGATGTTGGAGAGGTTGGAAGCTGATTAACCTCAACAACTAGTACTACCACCAGTTCAGCCAGTGCAACTAGTCCAAAAGGTACATGTAGGAAGAAATCAGAACTTCAAAGACCTCTAAGAATTTAGAAAGTCTAACCCATCTTCCTATAAGGGGGAGTACGAATCGGTCAGAGCGAAGGGTTGGCTCAAGGAGATGGAAAAGATTTTTACTGTCATTGCATGCTTGGACGAGCAAAGAGTGCTCTTTGCTTCCTATATGTTGGAGGGGGAAGCAGAGGATCAGTGGACGAATGCTAAGAGAGTGTTTGATGCATCAGTAGCTCTGGTCACATGGCAGATCTTCGAAGGTTCTTTCCTAAAGAAGGTTTTCCCTCAAAATTTGTAAAATGTGAAGGAGATGGAGTTCTTGAAGTTAGAGCAAGGCAGCATGTCCATTGATCAATATGTGGCCAAGTTCAACAAGTTGTCAAAATTCTCATCCTATATCAAACTTAATGTTGATGAAAGTTGGAAGTGTACGAAATTTGAAGAAGCATTGAGAGAGGATATCCAGAAAGCTATCAAACTGTTTGAGATATGAGACTTCACATCCTTGGTTAAGAAATGTCAGATAGTAGAGGGACATGATATAACATCCCAAATTTAAAAACTATAATATAATCTATATTATACCACAGTACTTATATCTAGGTATGCTACTAACTACTACTAAGCATTTTCTAATATAACAAAACCATACACATAGAAAATATGAGCCACGAGCGAAATAATATATGCATAACGTCTGTATTTCTCATCAATAGAAAATATGTACAAAGCTAGTAGACTGGGCCTCTCGAGGCATTGAATACACAAGCTTCAAAATAATGTACAAAGTAAATCTAAACTAAGCTCTTCAAGCTCCTGTCAGCCATACTCTATCCATAAGTCTTTTTCCTTAGAATCATTATGGAAACAAAACACACGGGGTGAGAATCATATATTCTTAGTAGTTTCACAACAAAACATGTCATCACAATCATTCTAGCCATTTCGGGAAAAAAACCAAGTAAAAGCATAAATTCTCAGAAGAAAGGTGGCAAAAGCTGAAAAACACTTCCTTTCTCTTCTCGAAATTGATTCTCATTTTATAAATTTGTATAGAAGACTCATTTCTACATATAATCTCACAAACCATCAACTTAAAGATAAGTAATTGCCTATACAATTACCATGTCATAGATATGTTATGATTAGCAACTGCCTATACAATTGTCATGCTAGGCCAAATTATGCTTTATGTTCATGCCTGTGCAATAGGCTAAAAACAAAATGTGGATAATGTCATGATTCCTCAGACGTAGTTTGGGAACTCATCCTAAGCCACTCTAGAATTGTTATGATATGTTATGAGCCTTGATCAGAGCAAAGGAATTTGGTTCCATAAGCCTTGAACAAGCATTGGAACCCAGTTCCAGAAGTCTTCTCTGTAGGTAGTGACCTCATCAACTACGCGGTCTTCAACAAGGATCATTATGATAGGAAGGGTTGGTTACCTCCTCATTCAAAATCATATTTGATCACCAACAGTGAGGACCTCACCTTCGTCAACATAGTTATGAAAAATAATGATGCCAATTACTACAACAACTAGCACGTCACTTGGTTTACATTCATAACCATAAGTGTGAAATACAATGATATTAATTACCACAATAGATAGCATGCCAATTGATTTACATCCATAATCTCAAGTATGAACAATAATAATGCTAAATGTCACAATGATTAACATACCATTTGATTTACATTCATCACACAAACACTTCATTAAATACCCCTATTAGAGTCTCATCACTCATTAAGAAGTATATAATAAAGGTCTACACAAGTTAAGCACTTCATACTCACCAATTAAAAATCCTCTCAAATTTTGGACTAGGCGCTCAGGTGCTCACTATTGGGCGCTTAAGCACTGGGGTGGCAAAGAGCCTCCCCTGCTTTCCCCTGTGATGGGCACTCAACACGCACTTAAGCACTCCTCCATGGGCGCTTAGGCACTAGTTGCACAGTAGCACAAAACATTCTTTTTAGGTAGTGGGCACCCAAGCGCCTAACTCCCAGCGCTCAGGCGTTGGTTGCTCAGAGTAAAATCTGCATAATTCTGTAGATTGGATCATTATTCCATTGGGAACAAACCTTCTTCCATTAACTCAAACATCAAATCCAACTGATTTCCTACACTACACAAGGTCCACAAACATATTGTAACTATTATATAATTTATCACTCACTCTAAAATGGATTAGTGAACAAATCATCAACCAAAAATCCTAAATTTCTAACTCTTAGCTCAAGTGGAAACAAAGGAGTTTACGGGATGAAAATTCAACCAAGCATCCAACAAATAAAAAATAGGCCATACTCAAGTTCTACAACAAGAATCAAGCCTAGAACACAAAAATCACACTCAAAACCCATTTCTAACATCATAGCCAACTCATGAACAAGATGGAGAAAATGAAAAGAAAGTGTTAAAATAGTTTTTCCCCTGTGTCTACTAACCATAAATGAAAGAAATGAGAAGCTCCTCTCCACCTCTATCTTCTTCATACTTTTTGGTTGATGTTCCTCTTCTTCTAGCTCCTTTCATCTTTTTTGCTTTGTGCTTCTCTGTTGGTGACTATGAGAAAAGAAGAGAAATGAGATAAATATCTCATATATGAACATGAAAGTCAAAGGCAGAAATTGAAGGAACCGTGAGGCCTTTGGCCACTTAAGTGGCTAACTGTAACATCCGATCTGTTAAGAACACTTAGATAGTTAGATTTCACCAAATCAAGTTTCTTAACTTTCAAAGAGTTTAAAATAAATCCTAAGATTCATGAAAAATCTTGTTTCATCATTTTCATATTTTTCCATATCTGCTACTAGTCAATCTGTCGTTAAAACACACTCTCAGTAATGCTTAAAAATACCAAATTAACTCTGATTATCCTCAAATTTTAACTACACTATCTTCCACACATGTGTGACCTAAAAACAAATTCTCCACAATTATTTCCATTAACTAAGAAGTTTAAGCCAATTTTAGGGCTAATAACAACTATTTTTCATACATAGTATTACAGCAAAGTGACTAAACATGCTCAGAAAGCCACAAAATTTAACAAGCATGTTAAGTAAGTATTAGGCTACCTTTGTAACTATATACAAGTCTAACATGTTCTTGAGGGAGTTACATTTCTTTCATCCTTTTTAAAATTTTGTCCCCAAATTTTAGTTTACCTAATGTTAGAAGCCCTAAGCAACTCACATGTAAAAACAAGTGCAACCAAATACCAAAGAAACAAAATTTCACCAACATACTCATCTTTTCTTGAACTAGGAGACTGTGTTGTCTCTTTGCCTTGCAACCAGTAGAATCTTGCCGATTTAACATCTAACTTTGCCTTATTCCTTTGAGGATAACTCCTTGCAAAGTGGCCTGACTTGCCACAAGTAAAATAGATTACCAGGTCAGTCGTACAAGCTTTATCCCCATGATATTTACTACAATTTGCACACTTTTGCCCACAATCATCTGTCTGAATTTGCTTTCCCTTGTGCTTTTGATCTCTAGGCTATGGAGCACTCCTCTTGGATCTATCATCAGTACTCTTCTGTTTGTAGTAGTCTTGTGACCTCTTGCTGTGGTCTAAAACTAAGGGCTTCTACCATTCTGCACTTGTTGACTAAGGTAGGGTAATCCCAAATCTTAAAAGGCTTCAATGTCCTCTTTATATTATCTCTCAAGCTTATTTAAAACTTCACACACTTCTAACTATCAATTGGGTTGTACCTAAGGTAAAATGAGAACTTGGACAACTCCTCAAGTCTCGCAACGTACTGTCTAATAGTCAAGTTTCCTTGCTCTAGCTGCAAAAACTCCATCTCCTTATTCTTTTGTATATTTTATGAAAAGTATTTCTCCAAAAAGGAAACCTTAAATACCTCCTATGTAATCTGAGTTCCTGCCACTTCCGTCATCCTCCTTGCACCAATCCACCAGTGTTCAGCATCCTTCTTTAACATGTATGCAACAAAAGACATTTTTTGGTCCTCTGTGCATTTTATCACCACAAAAATCCTCTCCAACTTTGTTATCCATTCCTCAGACCTCACTGGATACACCCCTCAGAAGGATGGAGGACTAGCCTTCCAAAACTTTGAAAGATCATGACCATCGTGGTTCCTTTCCACTTGTACCACTTGTGCTAACTGATGCTGTGCCGGTTGTATAGGTTGATCGTTCCCCATTTGCTTAAACATCCTAGCAGTTGTAGCTGCTTACTCCCTCATTGCATTGATAGTTGCAGTCGTCTGTTCCCTCATCGCATTGGCCATTGCCATCATGGCCTCGACCATATTCGGACCTTCACTAGCAAAGTTCCTAGTTTCACAGGTTCTCTTTGGTGGTGCCATAGTTTCCTGTACACACAGAACAATACATATTGAGTTAATCAGTCTCAATATCATATAACCATGTAACAGTAGCTAATAACAATCCAACCTAAGGAAAGCCATGTAATTCTATTCAAACATCTCAAACAAGAGACAAAAAAATATGCATAACACATAAAGCAACTCCTAAACATGCCTAAGCATAATCACTCTATACCTCGGCTCAATAGGATGAACTGCTCTGATACCATATGTAACATCCCAAATTTAAAAACAATAGTATAATTTGTATTATACCACAGTAATTACATCTAGCATGCTACTAACTACTACTAAGCATTTTTTAATATAACAAAACCATAGATATAGAAAATATGAGCCACGAGCAAAAGAATATATATATAACGTCTGTATTTTTCATCAATACAAAATATGTACAAAGCTAGTAGGCTAGGCCTCTCAAGACATAGAATACACAAGCTTCAAAATAATCTACAAAGTAAAGCTAAACTAAGCTTTCCAAGCTCTTGTCAGCTATACTCTATCCATAAGTCTTCTTCCCTGGAATCATTATGGAAACACAGCACATGGGGTGAGAATCACATATTCTCAGTAATTTCATAACAAACCATACCATCATAATCATTCCAGCCATTTTGGGGAAAAACATCAAGTAAAAACACAAATTCTTAGTAGAAAGGTGGCAAAAGCCCAAAAACACTTTCTTTCTCTTCCCAAAATAGATTCTCATTTTATAAGTTTGTATAGAAAACTTATTTCTACATACAAGCTCACAAGTCATCAACTCAAAGATAAGCAATTGCCCATACAATTTCCATATCATGGAAATATTATGATTAGCAATCGCTCATACAATTGCCATGCTATGCCAAATTATGCCTTATGTTCATGCCTATGCAATAGCCTAAAAATGAATGTGGATAATGTCTTGATTCCTCAGACGTAGTTAGGGAACTCATCCTAAGCCACTTTAGAGTTGTTATGATATATTATGAGCCTTGATCAGAGCAAAGGAACCTGGTTCCATAAGCCTTGAACAAGCACTGGAACCCAGATCCAGAAGTCTTCTCTTCGGGTAGTGACCTCATCAACTATGCGGTCTTTAAATAGAATCACTATGATAGGGAGGGTTGGTTGCCTCCTCACTCAAAATCATATTTGATCACCAATAATGAGGACCTCATCCTCATCAACATATTTATGAAAAACAATGATGCCAATTACTACATCAACTAGCATGTCACATGGTTTACATTCATAATCATAAGTGTGAAATACAATGATGTCAATTACCATAATAGATAGCATACCAATTGATTTACATCCATTATCTCAAGTATGAACAACAATAATGCTAAATGTCACAATAATTAAAATATCAATTGATTTACATTCATCACACAAACACTTCATTAAATACTCTCATTAGAGTCTCATCACTCATTAAAAAGTATACAATAAAGGTCTACACAAGTTAAGCATTTTATATTCACTAATTAAAAGTCATCCCAAAACCTGGACTGGGCGTTCAAGCGCTGGGGTGGCAGAGAGCCTCCCCTACTTTCCCCTGCGATGGACAGTCAAGCACTCCTCGCCTGGTGCTCAAGCACTCAACGTGCGCTTAGGCGCTCCTACATGGGCGCTTAGGCACTGGTTGCACAACAGCACATAACATTCTTTTTGGGTAGTGGGTGCCCAAGTGCCTAACTCCTAGAGCTCAGGCGCTGGTTGCCCAGAGAAAAATCAGTAGAATTCTACAGATCGAGTCATTGTTCCATTGGGAACAAACCCACTTCCATCAACTCAAACATCAAATCCAAGTGATTTCCTACACTACACAAGGTCCATAAACATATTGTAACTCTTATACAATTTTTAACTCACTCTAAAATGGATCAATGAACTAATCATCAACCTAAAATCCCAAATTTCCAACTCTTAGCTCAAGCGGAAACAAAGGAGTTTAAGGGATAAAAATTCATCTCCAAGCATCCAACAAATGAAAAACAGGCTATACTCAAGTTTTACAACAAGAATCAAGCCTAGAACACAAAAATCACACTCAAAACCCATTTCTGACATCAAGCTAACTCATGAATGTAACACCCTGCTTTGGGTGCCTCATTTTCGATCAACTCCTTTCAAACCCTTTATGCAAGTTATAAAATATTTGATGTCATAAAGTATAAGTTTCAACGTTATAATTTTCTTTTTCGTGAATATCATGAGTGACATAACAAGATACGAATTGTTAAATTTCCTTTCTTGAAAACGTAAACTTTAAAGTAGACATAACAACACCAAATATAGCTACTTAATATTACACACCAAAAAGATTATATACATATCAGTGGCATGGATTACAATCCACCCAAAATAAACAAGTTAAATATACAAGTTTATACCCAAAAGATATATAATACCCACTAACAACAAAAACCTAACCGGCCCAAGTCTAGACATCTAGAGAGTAGGGTTTTCCCCTGGATCCTCCATCGGACCCTCCTCGGGGTCCTCCTCGGGATCCTCCTCCTCCTCAGACCCTAAGTCAATGAAGTTCCTCAACTGAGGTAGCAGCTCACGAACTGGTGTCCTAGCAGAAGACACAACAGGGTCCGGATCCTCCCTAGGGGTGTAATGTAAGTCACCTTACAGCTCCCTAATCGGTATGAAGAACTCTAAATATACAAAAATAGTAAGAGAAAATAAAGGAACATCATTATGGGTCCTACGAATGGTTAAAGTTACATTTCCTACATATCTAATGCGTTCATTATCCCATTCAATATGTCAGGCATTCGCACCATCATGAAATTGAACTCGAACATAACCAAAAAGATTTCTCCTAGAAGCCATCCCAAAATAAGACAACAGCAAACTGTAGCTCTTTCTTTCAGTCTTTATCCACAGGAACACATAAAACAGAAGTAGGCAGAATAATAATACAAAGAGGTGAGACTCTCTATATCATTACCAACATGGTAGCAATAAATAGCAAATAACAATAAAATCAAGAGTATAAATATAATAGTTTACAGTCATAAGTGGCCCAACAGATGTCCCAATAATGTACTTCAATAGGAAAATCCACAATATAATAACAACTAATTTCACAGCATAGATACATCACATTAAATGCTCAATGATATGTGAATGCATAACAGACCAACACCTACTCCATGGAGCTAAACACCAACATTGGAGAGAATGATCAGGAGAACCACTATCTGTATATCGTTAGCCTTAAATCATGTGCTTTTTAATATAATCAATATGCGTAACATGGCTATACAAGACACTCTCAACCAGATCGAGAATAAGATAGTGCCTGGTCGAGATCGTTGGTGTGTTGCACAGTCACCACGGCCCAGTGGAACTACCAACTGTTCACATGTGGGATACTCGTGCCCTAACGCCTCCAAGTTCAACCACAAGTGAACTACACTATGCAATTCGCACCCACACGAATGCGTAATTCATCTCCTAGGCATTTCGCCTTGACAACAAGTCATTCCGACTTTCCCAATGCATAATCACATGATATGAATAAAGCAATATTCATAAACACATAGATTCCATTAAAAGAGCCACAATAGGCTTAAATCAACCACTGACATTTTCGGGTCTAGTACGTCGACCCGATTGCACAAGGCTATTCCATATATATATATATTCACAAAGCACTTCCATTGTGCTAATTTAGAAGTCGTCATTCTCAACTTCATGGAACATTCTCACGAATCTTTTTCTTTGGAACTTTTTGATGATCACATATTTGATATATTAATAAGATTTCATTTTTAGTCATTTACACTCTTCATGTACTTAATTGATTGATTTTGATTATGTTTTGTAAGTTTGGACTCAAACTAGACTTAATTAAATTTTTCAGCATAATTTACATCTTACGTTATTTTTGCATTTTGACTATATCTTGGGATGTAGATGGTCAAATGAGGTGAATCTGATGATATTTTAAAGACAAGAAAAAGCTCTATAACTTTTATGAAGACCTCAAAGGCCCAATCACACGAGTAGACAACTCAAATTGGGGTTGAAGCAAGAACTAGAGTGCTGTTCCTGACAGCTTGACCTATGTGTATTGTTCATACCATTTTTTGGGCTAGAAGTTGTCAAATGAGCTAAAATTTTGATGCTAAATAGTTGAGACCTATATCTACAACTTGCATGTTGAACACTTTTCCAGAATCTAAGGCCTAATAGGTGATATTAGGCTTGCAAGTCAGAGCAGAGGAGCTGTGACTGGGCCTGAGTAGTGTACGGTAATTTGAACGTATCTGGAGTTATAGAAATGATTTGGACTCAAACTAAAGCCATTTGAAATCTAAGATCCAGGCCTACAACTTTGATGAAGATCATATTTGCTCATTCTGACGCATTCAATGACTTCAGAGCTAAATGATTTCGGAGACAAGGAATCACCATAATTTTCCTCTCACCAAAAGTCATTTGGCATTTTCCACTCATTTTCCATTCATCCACTCACTAATGACTCATCTCCATTGTCATTTTGTCTCTCTAATCCTCTATAAAAGGGGGCCTTAGCAAATCATTAAAGGTGAGGGGTTAGTTACCAAAATGATGCCATTTTGTTACTAGGTTTTCTTGTAGTAATTTTCCTTTGTTCTAAATTAAAGTCATGTTCTTCTTATTCTTCTTCTCTCTTTCTTTCTTCTTATCTATGAGTAACTAAGTTTCATTTTACTTGGGTGAAAGAGTGAAGTTCTTGGTAAAAAAGTAAGGTTAGATTTATTCTTCTCTTGTGCTTAAATGATTTATATTTTCTAGTAACCATTATATGTATTATAATTTATTTCTTATAATTTAGAAACCATCTTTGTAAAGAGGAGTTCTTGATTTGTTGTAGACAAAATATTAGCACAATGAATGCTTTAACCCATTTATAAGTGGTGGTAATATTTTTAAGAAACATAATATAATTACGTATATTATTTTAAATGAACTTTTAATATTATATTTTTCGATTGGAACCTCCATGTTGTGAGGATTCTAATTAAGTTATAAAAGAAATTAATTTTACCTTTACTTTATTTACCGAGAGTGGATCTTTTAACTCAAGTAAATAATTTTTACCGTAGTAATAAAATATTTACTTCACCTTAATTAATCTTCAACAATTCCCTGTGGATCGACATCAGACTCTCGAGAAATTTATTACTTGAGACAACCTGCACTTGGGTTTGTAATGCAACAATTAATCTCGCATCAAGTTTGTAGACTTGTTTGAAACTAAAAAGTGTGCATCAAGTTTTTGGCGCCGTTGCCGGGGACTTGATTTGAAGAACAAAATTCTGGTGTAAATATTTTGTATATATTTTCTACTCTTTTAATTTTTTTTTCTTCTTTTGTACATACTAACTTACTAACTTAGTGGGGGAACCTCTTCGTTTTATTTTCTTTGTACATATTAACTTAGTTGGGGTAATTCTCCCTTTAAATTTTTGTACAGTGGGGGTAATTCTCCCTTTTATTTTTTTGTACATATTAATTTAGTAGGGGAAACTCTCCCTTTTATTTTACGCATTGACTTAGTGGGGGAACCTCTCCATTTTATTTTTTTCTGTACTTTACTAACTTTGTGGGGGAAATCTCTCCCTTTTATTTTTTTTGTACATACTAACAGTGGGGGAAACTCTTCCTTTTATTTTTCTGTAATTTACTTTTCACATTTTATTTTTTGTATGTTATTTTTTTTATTTGGTGGCTGCTTCATACCACACCTTTGTTATTTTTTTTTATTTGGTGGTTGGTTCATACCGCACCTTTGTTAATATTTAATGGACGGTTTGTACTGCTAGCTTGTAGATTTTATTTTATATTTTAAGTTACTTGTTTATGCTTAATTGGTATCGTGATTCAAATTCTAGTCGTTTGGTCAATGTTTATCCTAGTACTTTATATATTGATTTGTCTGGATCACAATCACACATATGAAACACAATGGCTGAAAATGAAACTGTGCATGATAAACATGAAAATAAACTGTTGCGAACCATGCATACATATAATCCAGGATGGAGAAATCACCCGAACTTCAGTTGGAGGACCAACAATCACGCACAACAGGGCTCTCAAAATTCTAAAGGATATGCACTTTTTGTCCCACTATATAGGAATAACCTTGAAGAAACATTGCATGCATTCATGGAAAAGCAAGATGCCATTTTTAATCAAAACACTCAAATCATGATTGACATAAAAGACACTCTTGCTAAACTTTCTTCTGCACTTACCATTCACGAGAAAGAAAAATTTCCTTTTCAACCTCAACTAAATCCTAAGGGTCAATACAGTCTCAATGATGGTAATTCAGAAAACCAACAAATAGATCAAGTCAAGTCAGTGATAACCCTTAGGAATGGAAAGGTTGTTAAAGAAAGTAAGGAGATAAAGAGCCAAGTGTTCAAAGTGATGAACTCGATGAACTCCTTGAGTGTGAATGAGCTAGAGGATGTGGAAAAGAATTAAGATAGTAGTGATGCTGAGCTACCCAAAGAACCTGAGGTGACAAAAAGTCTTGTTAAGTTAGAAAATGATGACGAGGGCCACCAGACATACATGATTGACTCAATCATGGATAGGGGAGTTTCTACAACCTATGATTTTGATCCCCTTGAGAATTTTCTTGTCAATTCTGAGTTTGATTCTAACAGTAATCCCTCTGATGTAGTTGATATTTCTACTATTCTTGATAAAACTCAAGATCATGACACTCAGGCATGACAACCAAAGTTTAAGGAGTTTCTTATAAAAGGTTGGAGCATTATTGATAAAAAAGGTGTTCATCCATTGGTCTGTTCTTATAAAATTAATTTGGAAGAAGGTAAATGGTCAGCAGTTGAAGCTATAACTTGAGTTGAAGGAACCAGATGTAGCAGAAACATTGGTAGACGATCTTGTCTACCAAAGCTGAGGTAAGTTTTTAGTATTTCATATTTTTATTGAGTCGGCTTAAGTGCCTCCCAAATTTCGGAGCCTTTGTATGGGGATGTAAATAGTGTTGGCCAACAAAAAAAATATAAAACAAAAAAAAACCAAAAAAAAAATTTGTTTATATGCTTGTTTATTTCATTTTACTTTTTTCTTGTCATTGCTAACCATTGTCAAGATGTAGTTATTCACTTCTCGTCTAAGCATTTCGGGCATGTGACTTCTCCTCATTACTTTGTTTAATTTTGTCCCAATAATTTCTTTGATGTATATTGATGATTATTTCTTCAGTCTGGATTTAATTGTTAACATTAAGGACAATGTTGTAATCTGGTTGAAGGTAAGGATAGTTGTGTAAAAATAAAAATAAAAAAAATAAAAAAAAGAATAAAAAAATTTAAGAAGTGTGTGTATTAATATGTTTGTTGTGTTTATATGTTTGTCAGTAACTTACTAAACCAGTGAAGGATGGCAGAGTAAAGAGTAAATTTTACTCTTGAGACATATCTTAGTTGGGGTAGTAACTAGTTTGTGTGGAAGTAGCAATTCAAATTCAGGCAAATTTGCATGATTGAGTAAATTGTCTTCTTTCTTAAAATTCACATGCTTGGTTATGAATGTTGAATTAGTGGACTGAGAATGATAGAATTATGCCTTGTGAGATTTTGAGTCTATTGATGAATGGATTGAACATTTGTATCATTCTTTTCTTTCTTGTGTGAATTTCACTCATGGAATTGTTACTTTAGAACTTGCTTTGATTCTTTTTGAAACTACATTTTCATATGCATACATAAATATGATTGAGGCATTTTTCTTGAAATAGCTACTTTAATCAAATAGCCAGCTTTGTTTAGCAGCATGTTGTCTCAATATGATATCAAGCACTCTTATGACTTCTTAAAAATTCTCTGATTCCTGTCAACATAAAGCATTAGAAATGACCTATTTCCCCTTGCTTAACCCCTTTGAGTTTATTTGACTATTCTTTGTTTCGAACTCATTATGTGCCTTAAATGAAAAATCATGTTCTTACTTGACCTTAGGGAATAAGAGAACATTAGTTTTGTCATTCGATGAGTTCTTGAACAAGTGTGGGGGTGTGTGTGCAGAATGGTTAAAAAAATGTATATATGATGTTCTTTTCGTAAAAAATAAAAAAAAATCAATAAAAAAAATCAAAAATTAAAAAAATATAAAAAGAAGAGGGTCAATAAGGTAATAAAGTAAAGGAAAAGAATATTTAAAGGGAATTTGTATTAGGTGGAGTTGGGATGAACTTTCATGCTTGTTAATTGAACTCAGCTCTCATGTTCTTTTATTCTCTGGTATTTAACTTGTCATATCCATATTACCTCCTCCTTTACCTTGATCCCATTACAACCTTGAATAAAGTCCTCATGATTTATGTGTACATGTGTTCTGAGTAGTGGAGAAGTAGAAGATAAGCAAGCTTATGGTAGTGCAATTTTCATGGGTTGAATTGAGTGAAATACCTACCTTTTAAACACTTGAGGGATTGAGAGTGAATGTTGTGAAAATCTATCATTCTTGACTCTTGCTTTTCAATTGAAATATCCTTGCTTATTGATTTGAGAAGTGAAGATATGTTACCTCATGAATATTTTGATTACTTGAATGATTGATTGCTCTTCATTTTTAAATATTATTAGAAATTGAGTCTTTTAGAGTGTTTAGCTTTTGAGTCTGTTTCATTTTTTTTTTAGTTTTGGTCTTGTGTGTTTTGCCCAGGAGTACAAAAAGCCAAGTGTGGAGGAATTTGATGATCACATATTTGATACGTTAATAAGCTTTCATTTTTAGTCATTTACACTCTCCATGTACTTAATTGATTGATTTTGATTATGTTTTGTAAGTTTGGACTCAAATTGGACTTAATTGAATTTTTCAGCATAATTTACGTCTTACGTTATTTTTGTATTTGGACTATATCTTGGGATGTAGGTAGTCAAATGAGGTGAATCTAATGGCATTTTAAAGACAAGAAAGAGCTCTATAACTTTCATGAAGACCTCAAAGGCCTACTCACACGAGTAGATAACTCAAATTGGGGTTGAAGCAAAAACTAGAGTGCTGTTCCTGATAGCTTGACCTATGTGTACTGTTCATACCATTTTTTGGGCTAGAGATTGTCAAATGAGCTAAAATTTTGATGCTGAATAGTATATCTATAACTTTCATGTTGAATACTTTTCCAGAATCTGAGGCCTAATGGATGATATTGGGCTTGAACGTCAGAACAAAGGAGCTGTGATTGGGCCTAAGCAGTATACAGTAATTTGAACGTATCTGGAGTTATAGAAATGATATTGGACTCAAACGATAGCCATTTGAAAGCTAAAATCCAAGCCTACAACTTTGATGAAGATCATATTTGCTCATTCTGACACACTCAATGACTTCAGAGTTAAATGATTTTGGAGACAAGGAATCTCCATAATTTTTCACTCACCAAAAGTCATTTGGCATTTTCCACTCATTTTCCACTCATCCACTCACTAATGACTCATCTCCCTTATCATTTTGTCTCTCTAATCCTCTATAAAAGGGGGCCTTAGCAGATCATTGAAGGTGAGGTGTTAGTTACCAAAATGATGTCATTTTGTTACTAGGTTTTCTTGTAGTAATTTTCCTTTGTTCTAAATTAAAGTCATGTTCTTCTTCTTCTTCTTCTCTCTTTCTTTCTTCTTATTTATGAGTAACTAAGTTTCATTTTACTTAGGTGAAAGGGTGAAGCTCTTGGTAAAAAAGTAAGGTTAGATTTATTCTTCTCTTGTGCTTAAATGATTTATATTTTCTAGTAACCATTATATGTATTATAATTTATTTCTTATAATTTAGAAACCATCTTTGTAAAGAGGAGTTCTTGATTTGTTATAGACAAAATATTTGTACAATGAATGCTTTAACCCATTTATTAGTGGTGGTAATATTTTTAGGAAACATATTATAATTACGTATATTATTTTAAATGGACTTTTAATGTTATATTTTCCGATTGGAGCCTCCATGTTGTGAGGATTCTAATTGAGTTATAAAAGAAATTAATCTTACCTTTACTTTATTTACCGAGAGTGAATCTTTTAACCCAAGTAAATAATTTTTATCGTAGTAATAAAATATTTACTTCACCTTAATTAATCTTCAACAATTCCCTGTGGATCGACCTCGGACTCCCGAAAAATTTATTACTTGAGACAACCTGCACTTGGGTTTGCAATGCAACAATTAATCCCGCATCAAGTTTGTAGACTTGTTTGAAACTAAAAAGTGTGCATCACTTTTGAAAATTTACATAAAGATTTACTTTAAATTAAAACTCTCCTAGTTAAGTTCCTCTAGGTGATTTTTCCTCACACTTCTCACAAAAGACCAAAAAGAAAACCACATTCACGAATTCATTTCTTTTTCTCCATAAGCCCTAAAGTACTCTAATTTATTGTGAATTCTTTTTCTCACCCATTTTTCCCTCTCAAGGCTGAAACCTCTCTCTATCTAAGGAACTAAATTTATTTTACCACTCACTCACTCTTATCAATCCTCAATCCACTTCTTTTCTCATCTTAACACTTAGGTTGCAATTTAACATAGCATTTTTATCTTGAATGCCTTATTTAGGCCTCTTGACTGTGAGCCCTATAGGACACTAGGGTTTCTAATTTCTTAACTTTCACAAGGAATCTCAAGTAAATGATTCATATCAACCATCAAAATCATAAACATCATCAAGTCATAAAATCACATAAGGCAAAATAACAACAAAATCACCAAGAATCAAATACAAATTAAGTTAAGAACCCTCACATGAATCCTTCACTCTCAATACACCCAAACGTCCCTCACTACCATAGGAGGTAGATAAGAGAAATCTCCCTCTTACCTTAGGAGATATCCAACCACTTTTGTAGAGCTTTTTGAAACAACCTTCCTCCTCCAAGAACTCCTTAAAATCGAAAATGACCTAGCCAAGAATCATCATTTTTAGACTTGGAAAAGGATAACTAAGGATGAAAATCAAAGCTTTGGAAAGAAGAAAAGGAAAAGAATGAAAAAAAAAAGTGAAACCTTTACCTTAGAAATTTCCAAGCCCTAGCTTGAAGGAAAACTTGAAAAGTGATGAACAATCAAAAATCTTCACACTAGATGATCTTAGAAGGAAGTGTAGATTCAAGAATATGAAAAATTGGGATCAAAGAAAATGAAATGGTGGGTTTTGGGTGAGAGGTCGTGAGGTAGGGTAGAGAGAAAGGAAGAAGATGATAAGATAAAAGTGAGAAATCTTTTTGAGTGGGGAGAGAGAAAGTGATAAGAAAGCATAAAAAATGAAAATATGATAGGAAGCTTGTCCAAGAAGCTCTTCACCCCCTCAATAGTCGTGCACTCTCCTTGGAAAAGGAAGCCAAGCTTCTCTTGCAAGCTTCTCCAAAGCTTGCTTGAGAAGTTTCTCACATTTTTTATATGTGTGAAACAACATCATGTTTTGGTCTTATTTTGCATGTATTCTTAGGCATTTTAGACATTTTAGTTTTCCTTTTTATTTATTTTTCCCTTAGTTCGGATAACTATGGTGTTTATGGTGTTATTATGTAGGATTGGTGCCAAAATTGGCCTTGGAATGGATGGAAGCTTGCATGATCGAAGTTGGAGCTTTATGGATAGCAAAAAGGTGCAAAAAGAGACTTCGAGAGAGTTCCACGGCCTGGCCGTGGAACCAACCACGGCCGTGGAACTCAACAGCATTCAAAAGTGGCCTGTGGTAGAGAGAACCACGGCCTGGCCGAGGAATGATCCATGGCCCTATGGAATTCTAACAGCAAGTTCTACGACCTGACCGTGGAATGAACCACAGCCATGGTTCGCAGCGCGCAGCAGAATTTTAGTTTTTATTTTTATTTCTCTTGGGGCCTTTTAGCTAATAAAAACCCTAGGCTATAAATAGATGTTCTGAATAGAATGAGGGGAGTTCTAATTTGGTTTGGTAGGAGGCATATTGGAGGCTCTGGTTCTTGATCTTTCTTCCCTCTTCTCTTTTTGGTTACGGGTTTGGATGTTCTTGAACATGTTTTCTGATTCTTTCTTCTCTATATCTGAGTAGTTTCCTTTGTTTCTAGGATTAGGCAATGCCCTTTGATACATTGATAATGATTAATTGATGTTGTTTCCCCTTTTATTGATCTTGAATATTCTTTGATTCAATTCTTATTGCTCTTATTCATGTGAATTTGCTGGCCACTCATTTGCATCTCATAGGTATTTAGGGACGTACTGAGAGGTAAACCTAGGTGTTGAAACCATAAGAATTGAACTTAAGGTCAAAATCACGAGAGTAGTTTTAGTCTTTCGATGATTCAATGAATTACCACAAAGCATAATGGGTTCAATTTAAATTCAATTACCACGAGAGTAGGAATTGGTTTAATTGGGCACGGATCTTGTATCTTGAGAAAGAACATTAATTAATTTAGGATAATTCACCTTCAATTGAATTTCAGATTTAATAAAAGGGTTGTCAATTAGGATTTATCTTGTATCATTGTGGTATCCCAATCTTGGAAGCTTTCTTGAATCTGAATACCAATCTTGATAACTTGCTATCTTTGTTCTAAATTTTGCACTTTGATTTTTATTTTATTGGTTTGTTATTACGTTCTTCTTAATCAACAATCATATTCCCTTTTTGTTTAATTTAATTGAATTAATTAATAAATTGGTATTCATAGACACAGTCCCGGTGGATTCGATCTTTTTATTACTTGACGACGAAACTGTACACTTGCAGATTTCACGCATCAAGTTTTTGGCGCCGTTGTCGGGGATCGAACCCGGGTCACCCGCGTGACAGGCGGGAATACTCACCACTTTACTCACCACTATCAATGTCCTTTGATACATTGATAATGATTAATTGACGTTGTTTCCCCTTTTATTAATCTTGAATGTTCTTTGATTCAATCCTTATTGCTTTTATTCATGTGAATTTGCTGGCCACTTATTTGCATCTCATAGGGATTTAGGGACGTACTGAGAGGTGAACCTAAGTGTTGGAACCATAAGAATTGAACTTAAGGTCTAAATCACGAGAGTAGTTTTAGCCTTTCGAGGATTCAATGAATTATCACAAAGCGTAATGAGTTCAATTTAAATTCAATTACCACGAGAGTAGGAATTGGTTTAATTGGGCACGAATCTTGTATCTTGAGAAAGAACATTAACTAATTTAGGGTAATTCACCTTCAATTGAATTTTAGATTTAATAAAAGGGCTGTCAATTAGGATTTATCTTGTATCATTGTGGTATCCCAATCTTGGAAGCTTTTTTGAATCTGAATACCATTATTGATTACTTGCTATTTTTGTTCTGAATTCTGTTTTCTTGATTTTTATTTAATTGTTTTATTATTACTTTCTTCTTAATAAACAATCATATTCCCTTTTGTTTAATTTAATTGAATTAATTAATTAATTGGTATTCATAGACACAGTCCCTGTGGATTCAATCTTTTTATTACTTGACGACGAAACCGTTCACTTGCGGATTTCACACATCAAGTTTTTGACAAGCGGGAATACTCACCACTATACTCACCACTATATCAGTTTAATTTTTAATTTAATTATTTTAAACCTTTTTATTTTTACCATATTATTACGTTCTTATTTTCTCTTTGACTCTCTACAGGTAATTTCCCTAGTTTATGCAAAGTACTAGACGTTCTGGGACTCTTGTTGAAGCAGATCCTGAAATTGAAAGAACTTTACGTAGAAGAAGAAGACAACAAAGGCAAAGAGTAAGAGAAATATTTGAACCAACACTTGTCATGGCAGCAGCTGAAGATAATAAACCGTTAAAAGAGTATGCAGCCCCTAATGCTCGGGGTTTGCGATCTGGGATTGCTCGGCCAGACATTGAAGCTAGGCACTTCACCATACCTCCTGCCCTACTTTCTATGATAAGGCAGAACCAGTTTGGAGGATTGCCGTCAGAGGATCCTAATGATCATGTGGATATGTTCTTGGAGTTCTGTGAGACCCTCAAGATCGAAGGCGCCTCTGTTGATGCTATTCGTCTCCGCTTGTTTCCTCTATCATTGAGAGATAGAGCTAGAGCTTGGTTGAAGTCCGTTCCGGCTGAGACGATAACTACTTGGGACCAATTGGAGCAAGCCTTTTTGGACAAATTCTTTCCACTTTCCAAGACTGCTCACTTAAGGACCCAAATCACAAGCTTCGTTCAGAAAGATGGCGAGTCATTATCAGAAGCTTGGGATAGATATAAGGCTTTGCTGGAAGCCTGCCCACACCACGGGTTAGAGAAATGGTTGATAGTCCACACCTTCTACAATGGTTTGGAATATTCTTCAAAGGTGACTCTTGACTCCGCAGCTGGTGGAGCTTTGATGAATAGAAGGCTCACAGAGGCTTATAAGATAATTGAGAGTGTAGCTTCAAATCATCACCAATGGGCCAATGAAAGAGGGCACAACCCAAGAAAGCTCCCAGGAGGTAAGTTTGAGGTAGATGGTGTTGATTTAATTATGTCAAAGTTTGATTCTTTGAATAAACGTTTTGACATGCTTGAGAAAGCTCATGTAAATGCCATAGGTTCCTCTAACAATTTTTGTGAGATTTGTGGAGCACAGGAACATATAGGTGCTGAATGCCAAGTTGGAATGGGATCTTCGCATGGTGCACCGGTGGAGCAAGTGGAATCTTGCCATAATTTACATGACTTCAACCAAAAAGGGAGGAATGATCCGTATTCCCAAACTTACAGCCCCGGTTGGAGGTCTCATCCTAACTTCTCTTACCGGAATAGTCAATATCAAGCTGGGCAAGGTAGTGCTCAACCCTCTTCTGGATCTCAACTGGTACAAAAATCTAGACTTGTGTCTCTTCTTGAGAATTTTGTTGAGAGCTAGTCTAAGCAGAATGAGGAATATAGGCACCATAGGCAAGTTGTTTCTGAGGCCATTAGAGAGTTGTCAGCTAAGGTTGATAATTTAGCTATTCATAATAAGATGTTGGAAACCCAGATTGCCCAACAAGCAAGCACTTCACATAGACAACAAGGTAAGTTTCCTGGTCAATCAGAAATAAACCCAGGGAATGAACATTGTAAAGCTGTGAGTTTAAAGAATGGAAAGAAATTAGAGGATGCCAAAGGTAAGGGGGAGAGTGACAAAGATGAGGGGACTGAGGACAAAGATACCAACACACAACCCTTAGAGGAGGAGGAAACTAGTGAGAAAGTGTCTAAGTATGTACCCCCTGAACCTTACCAACCCCTAGTGCCCTTTCCTCAAAGATTGGCTAAGGCCAAGTTAGATAGGCAGTTTGGGAAGTTCTTAGAGGTTCTTAAGAAATTGTACATTAATGTACCCTTCACTGAGGCATTAAAACAAATGCCTACCTATGCTAAGTTTCTTAAGGACATTTTGTCTAATAAGAGGAAGCTTGAGGAATTTGAGACAGTAGCTTTAACTGAGGAGTGTAGTGCCTTAATTCAAAATAAATTGCCTCCTAAGCTAAAAGATCCAGGTAGCTTCTCTATTCGTTGCTTGATTGGTAACACTAGATTTGATAAAGCTCTATGTGATTTGGGGGCTAGTGTTAGTCTTATGCCCCTTTCTGTGTGTAAGAAATTGGAGGTGGGTGAGCTAAAACCCACAACAATCTCACTTCAATTGGTAGATCAGTCTGTCAAGTACCCCATAGGCATCTTGGAGGATGTTCCCATTAAGGTTGGTAAGTTTTACATGCCGGTGGATTTTGTTGTGCTTGACATGGAAGCTGATGCTACAATGTCGATCATACTTGGGCGTCCATTCCTTGCCATTGGAAGGGCGATCATTGATGTCCATGAAGGAAAATTGACTTTGCGATTAAATGATGAGGAAATAGTTTTTGATGTTTTTAAATCTAAAAATAATTCTAATTCCTTAAATTCATGTAATCGCATTGATACTACTAAAGTTGTGGATAGTGTTGTGCTTTCAGGTATATAGGAATCAGTGAATGAAGTTATGCCCTGCAAGAAAGGACCTAAGAAGCATAGTGACAAGTGTGTTGAGAAGCGTAAATTTAAAATCAGGGATAAAGTTCTTGTTAATACCTCGCTTCTACGTTTCTGTCCCAGTAAGTTATGGTCGAAATGGTCTGGACCATATGAGATTGTTCAAGTTTTATCCTACGGTGTGCTTGAGGTGCAGAAAGAAGGTCATAAGCCTTTCATGATAAATAGCCAGAGAGTGAAACACTTTGAAGGAGTGGGGACTGAGCACTACTCCATTGACATCACCTGAGCACAAAAACCAGACCAAAGTCAAGCTAATGACTTTAAACAAGTGCTTCTTGGGAGGCAACCCAAGTTTCTTTGTTTTTGTTTTTCCTTTTAATTTCTTCTTTTTCTTTTGATTTTGTGTGTTGTTTTGTTGGTTTGATCTTTATCTTATGGATTTTGTCTAGGTTTGACCCCCTTTTGAAGCAAAATTTAGAAAGCGAGTAAAGTGTGAAGTCAGAAAGTTCCACACCCAGCCTATGGATTGAACACTAGAAGTTTTCCACCACCGCATATGAGTTCTTTTCTTTTATCCCTTCTCTTGTTTTAGATTTTTACATTGGGGACAATGTAAGTTCTAAGCTTGGGGGGTTATTTTTGTATTTTCATATTTTTATTTTCATTAGTTTCATGCATTTTCATGTCTTGTTTTGCATTGCATTTTCATATCATCATATCTCTTGGGTTTTTGGTTGAACTTGTGCCCTTTCTTTTGAGAATTTTGAGATGGTATTGATTTGGAACCCAATTGGTTGATTCTTGTAGTTGGCAACAGGCATTATTTTAATTGATAGTAGAGGTGATCTTTTGATAGTTGATAATTAGCATATGTTCTCAGAATTTATGCTTCTCATTGAATTTTTAAACCTCTAAATATGAGTTTTGAGCTTATATGGGACTTATGCATTATATGATTTTTGTTCCCATTCTTTGTGTTGAGTGATATTCCTCATTGATCTTATGCTCTAGAACTTGATTTGAAACCTTTTTGAGGCAAAAATTTTGGTTGCATGCTTGAATGTGATTAAGGCATCTTAGGTATTTTTCTGGCCTTCTAAATTTGTTACACTTTCATCCACTAGTTACTCATTTTGAGCTTATTGCATAATTAATTTTCTTGATGCCTATGATGATATATTATTGGTAATCATTTAGAATATTAAATGGAGCAAAGTGGGTTTGAAAGTTGTGAAAAGTGTGTTGGGAATCATATGTGAATGACATTTCTCTTTCTCAAAAAAAAAGTGCAAATAAAAGAAAATCATAAGAAGCTTGAGAAAAAAAAAAAGAGGAGAAAGAGAAGAAGGAAAAGTAAGGAAGAAAATTCTTTGAAATGTGGAGTTATGTTTTAGATTGAAAAATTATCTTTGCTCCATTTATGTTCTATTGGATTACTTGTGTTTATTGAAAATCTTGATTAGCCCTTTGTCATACTTTCCTTTCTCTACCTTACCTAACATCATTCCCATGGCCCCATTACAACCCTTAAAAGACCTTTTGATTCTTGCATGCATGCTGATTATTAGTAGAAATCTGGTTTCTTATCAAGCATATGGAAGTGCATTTCTTTTGAGGAATTTTGAGCGCATTGTCTTCACCCTTAAACACTCTGAGTGTGGTTAGTGGAGTGAACTTAAGTCAATCAGTGAGGATGCATGATTTCTGAGAACTTAGCCTCTAATTGGACTTGATTTTGATTACCTCTCAGATTCTTTGTTTGTCTTAGCCTATTGCTTGAATACTGTTTTCTCGGGTTCCTTATTCTTTATTGTCTTTTGATCCCACATCTTGGTTTGACATTAGTTATTGCTTGAGGACAAGCAAAGTCTTAAGCTTGGGGGCATTTGATGTGTGAGAAACAACATCATGTTTTGTTCTTATTTTGCATGTATTCTTAGGCATTTTAGACATTTTAGTTTCCCTTTTTATTTGTTTTTCCCTTAGTTCGGATAACTGCGGTGTTTATGGTGTTATTGTGTAGGATTGGTGCTAAATTGGCCTTGGAATGGATGGAAGCTTGCATGATTGAAGTTTGAGCTTTATGGATAGCAAAAAGGTGCAAAAAGAGACTTCTAGAGAGTTCCACGGCTTGGCCGTGGAACCAACCACGGCTGTGGAACTCAACAGCATGCAAAATTGGCCTGTGGCAGAGAGAACCATGGTCTGGCCGTGGAATGATCCACGACCCCATGGAATTCTGACAGCAAGTTCCACGGCCTGGCCGTGGAATGAACCACGGCCATGGTTCGCAGCGCACAGCAGAATTTTAGTTTTTATTTTTATTTCTTTTGGGGCCTTTTAGCTAATGAAAACCCTAGGCTATAAATAGATGTTCTGAATAGAATGAGGGGAGTTCTAATTTGGTTTGGTTGGAGGCACATTGGAGGCTCTGGTTCTTGATCTTTCTTCCCTCTTCTCTCTTTGGTTACGGGTTTGGATATTCTTGACCATGTTTTTTGATTCTTTCTTCTCTATGTCTGAGTAGTTTCCTTTGTTTCTAGGATTGGGCAATGCCCTTTGATACATTGATAATGATTAATTGACGTTGTTTCCCCATTTATTGATCTTGAATATTCTTTGATTCTATTCTTATTGCTCTCATTCATGTGAATTTGCTGGCCACTTATTTGCATCTCATAGGCATTTAGGGACGTACTGAGAGGTGAACCTAGGTGTTGGAACCATAAGAATTGAACTTAAGGTCTAAATCACGAGAGTAGTTTTAGCATTTCGAGGATTCAATGAATTACCACAAAGCATAATGGGTTCAATTTAAATTCAATTACCACGAGAGTAGGAATTGGTTTAATTGGGCACGGATCTTGTATCTTGATAAAGAACATTAACTAATTTAGGGTAATTCACCTTCAATTGAATTTTAGATTTAATAAAAGGGTTGTCAATTAGGATTTATCTTGTATCATTGTGGTATCCCAATCTTGGAAGCTTTCTTGAATCTGAATACCAATCTTGATAACTTGCTATCTTTGTTCTAAATTTTGCACTTTGATTTTTATTTTATTGGTTTGTTATTATGTTCTTCTTAATCAACAATCATATTCCCTTTTTGTTTAATTTAATTGAATTAATTAATAAATTATATTCATAGACACAGTCCCTGTGGATTCGATCTTTTTATTACTTGACGACGAAACCGTACACTTGCGGATTTCACGCATCAAGTTTTTGGGGCCGTTGCCGGGGATCGAACCCAGGTCACCCGCGTGACAGGCGAGAATACTCACCACTATCAATGCCCTTTGATACATTGATAATGATTAATTGACGTTGTTTTCCCTTTATTAATCTTGAATGTTCTTTGATTCAATTCTTATTGCTTTTATTCATGTGAATTTGCTAGTCACTTATTTGTATCTCATAGGGATTTAGGGACGTACTGAGAGGTGAACCTAAGTGTTGGAACCATAAGAATTGAACTTAAGGTCTAAATCACGAGAGTAGTTTTAGCCTTTCGAGGATTCAATGAATTATCACAAAGCATAATGGGTTCAATTTAAATTCAATTACCACGAGAGTAGGAATTGGTTTAATTGGGCACGGATCTTGTATCTTGAGAAAGAACATTAACTAATTTAGGGTAATTCACTTTCAATTGAATTTTAGATTTAATAAAAGGGTTGTCAATTAGGATTTATCTTGTATCATTGTGGTATCCCAATCTTGGAAGCTTTCTTGAATCTGAATACCATTCTTGATTACTTGCTATTTTTGTTCTGAATTCTGTTTTCTTGATTTTTATTTAATTGTTTTGTTATTACGTTCTTCTTAATAAACAATCATATTCCCTTTTGTTAAATTTAATTGAATTAATTAATTAATTGGTATTCATAGACACAGTCCCTGTGGATTCGATCTTTTTATTACTTGACAACGAAACTGTACACTTGCGGATTTCACGCATCAAGTTTTTGACAGGCGGGAATACTCACCACTATACTCACAACTATATCAGTTTAATTTTTAATTTAATTATTTTAAACCTTTTTATTTTTACCATATTATTACATTCTTGTTTTCTCTTTGACTCTCTGCAGGTAATTTCCCTGGGTTATGCAAAGTACTAGACGTTCTGGGACTCTTGTTGAAGCAGATCCTGAAATTGAAAGAACTTTACGTAGAAGGAGAAGACAACAAAGGCAAAGAGTAAGAGAAATATTTGAACTAACACTTGTCATGGCAGCAGCTGAAGATAATAAACCGTTAAAAGAGTATGCAGCCCCTAATGCTCGGGGTTTGTGATCTGGGATTGCTCGACCAGACATTGAAGCTAGGCACTTCACCATACCTCCTACCCTACTTTCTATGATAAGGCAGAACCAGTTTGGAGGATTGCCGTCAGAGGATCCTAATGATCATGTGGATATGTTCTTGGAGTTCTGTGAGACCCTCAAGATCGAAGGCGCCTCTGTTGATGCTATTCGTCTCCGCTTGTTTCCTCTATCATTGAGAGATAGAGCTAGAGCTTGGTTGAAGTCCGTTCCGACTAAGACGATAACTACTTGGGACCAATTGGAGCAAGCCTTTTTGGACAAATTCTTTCCACTTTCCAAGACTGCTCACCTAAGGACCCAAATCACAAGCTTCATTCAGAAAGATGGCGAGTCGTTATCAAAAGCTTGGGATAGATATAAGGCTTTGCTGGAAGCCTGCCCACACCACGGGTTAGAGAAATGGTTGATAGTCCATACCTTCTGCAATGGTTTGGAATATTCTTCAAAGGTGTCTCTTGACTCCGCAGCTGGTGGAGCTTTGATGAATAGAAGGCTCACAGAGGCTTATAAGATAATTGAGAGTGTAGCTTCAAATCATCACCAATGGGCCAATGAAAGAGGGCACAACCCGAGAAAGCTCTCGGGAGGTAAGTTTGAGGTAGATGGTGTTGATTTAATTATGTCAAAGTTTGATTCTTTGAATAAACGTTTTGATATGCTTGAGAAAGCTCATGTAAATGCCATAGGTTCCTCTAACAATTTTTGTGAGATTTGTGGAGCACAGGGACATATAGGTGCTGAATGCCAAGTTGGAATGGGATCTTCACATGGTGCACCGGTGGAGCAAGTGGAATCATGCCACAATTTTTATGACTTCAACCAAAAGGGGAGGAATGATCCGTATTCCCAAACTTACAACCCCGGTTGGAGGTCACATCCTAACTTCTCTTACCGGAATAGTCAATATCAAGTTGGGCAAGGTAGTGCTCAACCCTCTTCTGAATCTCAACAGGTACAAAAATCTAGACTTGAGTCTCTTCTTGAGAATTTTGTTAAGAGCCAGTCTAAGCAAAATGAGGTGTGGGAATTTTTGTGGATACAACACGCAGCGAAAAACAGGGATTCCCACTGAGGATCCATGCGAAAAAGCCATAATCCGAGTTTTTAAATGATTTACCTCTTGAAGCGTGAATCACTAACACCGTAATAGAAACGATGTCTCTGCGGTATCCACATGAACAGACTCACGAACGTCCAACGTCCGCAAAGAGGAGCCTCACGTCTCTCACACAGTGCTAGCTGCGAAGAGAAGAAAAGAAACCTGTCGCTCTCTCACTCACTATTCTGTAGGTGCGGCTAGGGTTCAAAATTATCTCACTTAGTAGCCCCCTTAGCAGTACTATTTATAATAGTGACTGCCTTAAGTGAGTGTGAGCAACAGCAAAGTAAGCTGTGCAACCCTAGACCCATCTGTTATGAGTCTGGCCCATATTTGAATCTGAGTCCAACTTGGATCCATTGCTCCAATTTTAGTCTCGCTCTATGTGTGTGACCTTGCAGTTCTTATTACGTTGGCAGTAATATTAAAATCCCATTTTAATATTACAAGCAGTGAGCGGTATCTAGCAACACATCGCTGCTACCCAAGTAATAAGAATGTCAGTGATTTGACATAACCTTTTCGTGACCAATGTTTCCGTGTCGTTTAGTCCCTTTGTCAAGATATCTAGATTGAACACAAGGCATGGAATGCGTCACCCTTGTATAGTCCAATCATTCGTTTCCTGATACTCGAGTAGACTTTGTAACAATAAATGAGATCAATATCTCATATTGACTCATTTGAGCATGGCCATGCATTTCGCAGTCTCACTCAATCAGGGGCCCGAAGATATCGCTCCTGTTATGTAGGAGTGACAAATTCCATCTAGGTCACTCACATCCCTCTGCATGATTTGTGGTATGTCCAATAACCAACTTTATAATCACCTTGTTACAGATGACATTTAATGGCATTAAAACACACAACTCCTCATGTAGGAATCGTAGTGATTTCAGGTCAAAGGACCACAAACACCATTGTCACTATGAGAATTGCTTATGACACTCACGTAATGATCCATGTAACGTTCTCATGGTGGGCTAGTCCAGTACATCATTACTCTAATATGTACCCATGTGAAGACTTGATATCTCATATCCATGACCCGTGAGATGCGGTCATCAGTCTCTACACATACTAGTCTCAATGTATTATTGTTGTCCTAATTAACAATAATACTTAACTAGGGACATTTAAGAATAGTGTTGTAACCAAAAGGATCTCACGATCAAGTCATCCACTTGATGTCCTATGGCATCAAACTTACTATTCTAAGGACTTTATTATGTTTATAAAAAAGAACACAATAAATGAAATGCCTCATATATAAAATAGCATAATAGAATATATGTAAATACAGAAAATGTATTAGCCTCTAGGGCATACACCAACATGAGGAGTTTAGGCACCATGGGCAAGTTGTTTCTGAGGCCATTAGAGAGTTGTCAGCTAAGGTTGACAGTTTAGCTATTCATAATAAGATGTTGGAAACCCAGATTGCCCAACAAGCGAGCACTTCACATAGGCAACAAGGCAAGTTTCCTGGTCAATCAGAAATAAACCCAGGGAATGAACATTGTAAAGCTGTGAGTTTGAGGAGTGGAAAGAAATTAGAGGATGCCAAAGGTAAGGGGGAGAGTGACAAAGATGAGGGGACTGAGGACAAAGATACCAAGACACAACCTTTAGAGGAGGAGGAAACTAGTGAGAAAGTGTCTAAGTATGTACCCTCTGAACCTTACCAATCCCCAGTGCCCTTTCCTCAAAGATTGGCTAAGGCCAAGTTAGATAGGCAGTTTGGGAAGTTCTTAGAGGTTCTTAAGAAATTGTACATTAATGTACCCTTCACTGAGGCGTTAAAACAAATGCCTACCTATGCTAAGTTTCTTAAGGACATTTTGTCTAATAAGAGGAAGCTTGAGGAATTTGAGACAGTAGCTTTAACTGAGAAGTGTAGTGCCTTAATTCAGAATAAATTGCTTCCTAAGCTAAAAGATCCAGGTAGCTTCTCTATTCCCTACTTGATTGGTAACACTAGTTTTGATAAAGCTCTGTGTGATTTGGGGGCTAGTGTTAGTCTTATTCCCCTTTCTGTGTGTAAGAAATTGGAGGTGGGTGAGCTAAAACCCACAATAATCTCACTTTAATTGGCGGATCAGTCTGTCAAGTACCCCATAGGCATCTTGGAGGATGCTCCCATTAAGGTTGGTAAGTTTTACATGCTGGTAGATTTTGTTATGCTTGACATGGAAGCTGATGCTACAATGTCGATCATACTTGGGCGTCCATTCCTTGCCACTGGAAGGGCGATCATTGATGTCCATGAAGGAAAATTGACTTTGCGATTGAATGATGAGGAAGTAGTTTTTGATATTTTTAAATCTAAAAATAATTCTAATTCCTTAAATTCATGTAATCGCATTGATGCTACTAAAGTTGTGGATAGTGTTGTGCTTTCAGGTATACAGGAATCAGTGACTGATGCTATGCCCTGCAAGAAAGGACCTAAGAAGCATAGTGACAAGTGTGTCGAGAAGCGTGAATTTAAAATCAGGGATAAAGTTCTTGTTAATACCTCGCTTCTACGTTTCTGTCCCAGTAAGTTATGGTCGAAATGGTCTGGACCATATGAGATTGTTCAAGTTTTATCCTACGGTGTGCTTGAGGTGCAGAAAGAAGGTCATAAGCCTTTCATGATAAATAGCCAGAGAGTGAAACACTTTGAAGGAGTGGGGACTGAGCACTACTCCATTGACATCACCTGAGCACAAAAACCAGACCAAAGTCATGCTAATGACTTAAAACAAGCGCTTCTTGGGAGGTAACCCAAGTTTCTTTGTTTTTGTTTTTCCTTTTAATTTCTTCTTTTTCTTTTGATTTTGTGTGTTGTTTTGTTGATTTGATCTTTATCTTATGGATTTTGTCTAGGTTTGACCCCCTTTTGAAGCAAAATTTAGAAAGCGAGTAAAGTGTGAAGTCAGAAAGTTCCACACCCAGCCTATGGATTGAACACTAGAAGTTTTTCCACCACTGCAGTGAGTTCTTTTCTTTTATCCCTTCTCTTATTTTAGATTTTTACATTGGGGACAATGTAAGTTCTAAGCTTGGGGGGTATTTTTGTATTTTCATATTTTCATTTTCATTAGTTTCATGCATTTTCATGTCTTGTTTTGCATTGCATTTTCATATCATCATATCTCTTGGGTTTTTGGTTGAACTTGTGCCCCTCTCTTTTGAGGATTTTGAGATGGTATTGATTTGGAACCCAATTGGTTGATTCTTGTAGTTGGCAACAGGCATTATTTTAATTGATAGTAGAGGTGATCTTTTGATAGTTGATAATTAGCATATGTTCTCAGAATTTATGCTTCTCATTGAATTTTTAAACCTCTAAATATGAGTTTTGAGCTCATATGGGACTTATGCATTATATGATTTTTGTTCCCATTCTTTGTGTTGAGTGATATTCCTCATTGATCTTGTGCTCTAGAACTTGATTTGAAACCTTTTTGAGGCGAAAATTTTGGTTGCATGCTTGAATGTGATTAAGGCATCTTAGGTATTTTTCTGGCCTTCTAAATTTGTTACACTTTCATCCACTAGTTGCCCATTTTGAGCTTATTGCATAATTAATTTTCTTGATGCCTATGATGATATATTATTGGTAATCATTTAGAATATTAAATGGAGCAAAGTGGGTTTGAAAGTTGTGAAAAGTGTGTTGGGAATCATATGTGAATGACATTTCTCTTTCTCAAAAAAAAAAGTGCAAATACAAGAAAATCATAAGAAGCTTGAGAAAAAAAAAAAGAGGAGAAATAGAAGAAGGAAAAGTAAGGAAGAAAATTCTTTGAAATGTGGAGTTATGTTTTAGATTGAAAAATTGTCTTTGCCTCATTTATGTTCTATTGGATTACTTGTGTTTATTGAAAATCTTGATTAGCCCTTTGTCATACTTTCCTTTCTCTACCTTACCTAACATCATTCCCGTGACCCCATTACAACCCTTGAAAGACCTTTTGATTCTTGCATGCATGCTGATTATTAGTAGAAATCTGGTTTCTTATCAAGCATATGGAAGTGCATTTTCTTTGAGGAATTTTGAGCGCATTGTCTTCACCCTTAAACACTCTGAGTGTGGTTAGTGGAGTGAACTTAATTCAATCAGTGAGGATGCATGATTTCTGAGAACTTAGCCAATAATAAGACTTGATTTTGATTACCTCTCAGATTCTTTGTTTGTCTTAGCCTATTGCTTGAATACTATTTTCTCAGGTTCTTTATTCTTTATTGTCTTTTGATCCCATATCTTGGTTTGACATTAGTTATTGCTTGGGGACAAGCAAAGTCTTAAGCTTGGGGGCATTTGATGTGTGAGAAACAACATCATGTTTTGTTCTTATTTTGCATGTATTCTTAGGCATTTTAGACATTTTAGTTTCCCTTTTTATTTGTTTTTCCCTTAGTTCGGATAACTGCGGTGTTTATGGTGTTATTGTGTAGGATTAGTGCTAAATTGGCCTTGGAATGGATGGAAGCTTGCATGATTGAAGTTGGAGCTTTATGGATAGCAAAAAGGTGTAAAAAGAGACTTCCAGAGAGTTCCACGGCTTGGCCGTGGAACCAACCACGACTGTGGAACTCAACAACATGCAAAATTGGCCTGTGGCCGAGAGAACCACGATCTGGCCGTGGAATGATCCACGGCCCCATGGAGTTCTGACAGCTAGTTCCACGGCCATGGTTCGCAGTGCGCAGCAGAATTTTAGTTTTTATTTTTATTTCTTTTTGGGCCTTTTAGCTAATGAAAACCCTAGGCTATAAATAGATGTTCTGAATAGAATGAGGGGAGTTCTAATTTGGTTTGGTTGGAGGCATATTGGAGGCTCTAGTTCTTGATCTTTCTTCCCTCTTCTCTCTTTGGTTACGGGTTTGGATGTTCTTGAACATGTTTTCTGATTCTTTCTTCTCTATGTCTGAGTAGTTTCCTTTGTTTCTAGGATTGGGCAATGTCCTTTGATACATTGATAATGATTAATTGACGTTGTTTTCCCTTTTATTGATCTTGAATATTCTTTGATTCAATTCTTATTGCTCTCATTCATGTGAATTTGCTGGCCACTTATTTGCATCTCATAGGCATTTAGGGACGTACTGAGAGGTGAACCTAGGTGTTGGAACCATAAGAATTGAACTTAAGGTCTAAATCACGAGAGTAGTTTTAGCCTTTCGAGGATTCAATGAATTACCACAAAGCATAATGGGTTCAATTTAAATTCAATTACCACGAGAGTAGGAATTGGTTTAATTAGGCACGGATCTTGTATCTTGAGAAAGAACATTAACTAATTTAGGGTAATTCACCTTCAATTGAATTTCAGATTTAATAAAAGGGTTGTCAACTAGGATTTATCTTGTATCATTATGGTATCCCAATCTTGGAAGCTTTCTTGAATCTGAATACCAATCTTGATAACTTGCTATCTTTGTTCTAAATTTTGCACTTTGATTTTTATTTTATTGGTTTGTTATTACGTTCTTCTTAATCAACAATCATATTCCCTTTTTGTTTAATTTAATTGAATTAATTAATAAATTGGTATTCATAGACACAGTCCCTGTGGATTCGATCTTTTTATTACTTGACGATGAAACCGTACACTTGCGGATTTCACGCATCAATTTTCCCAAAAAAATCAACCAATGATGTTATTTAGTGATATCACTTAGATGATGTCATAAAAGTGACTAGATAAAATTAATCTGCTAGATTTTTACTACAAGCTATTACCAAATGAATAATACTCTTATTTAACAAAGTCGGTATCTATTGTCCAATGAATAATAGAGTGTACTCAAATTTTATCTGTCAAATAAATTCTTGAAAAATGAAAACTTCGTATGTAACACCCCAAATTCTAACTATGTTAATAGTAATAGTAGAATTACACTGTTTTGTGTTTTCTGTGTGTTATAAAAATAATTTGACTATTCCGATATTATTTTTGATTGTTTTGTGTGATTTGCTCCGGGTCAGGAAAATAATAATTTTCAGGCTGGGAAAATTCTTATCTGATTTATTCGGTGGTGGGGGATCTTACTAAACCCAAATCTGAATGATACAGAAAAGAATCTTTTAATTTTTAGAATTTATCTGTGAAATAAAAATATTTCACTGATAAATATTTACTGTTTTATTTATAGCAGCTTCTGCTATAAATTATTTGACCCAATATATTTTAATTGACAGAAAATGTGCTTAGAATATTTTCTGTAACCTAAATTAGAATCAACCATTAAGAACCAATCAAAAACGATGGCTGAACTTTTCTAAACCAATAAGAATTGGTCAAATAAAGGGGCATGGACTTTATTGTGAACCATTGGATGAAAAGTTTGATTAAGATATTTTTTATCATAACCATTGATCAGATCAATGGTGTGAGAACAATTCTGTTAAAATCACTAAGTGATATCCACCTTATGTTAGATCAATGGATAGGAAGTAAAGTTAATTTCAATGGTTAGGATTTAGTCAATAATAATGGCTTGATTTGTTACTAAGTAACTAAGTAAACCTAATTTAGTCATCTTAATTGCCTAATTAAGAAACTAAGTGAACTAACCTAATTACTAATTAGTTATAATCTAGTTACTAATTAGATATCCTAATTTTATCTAGAAGCCATGACTAAGCATCACATATGCAATGACCTATCTAATTAATTAGCTATGTAATTAGATAGTTAATTAAGTGTAATTAAGAAACCTAACCTAATTAACTAGTCATCTAATTAGCATGTGATTAAGTTTAAATAAAAATCAAACCAAGTCCCTAAACCCCTAGAGGCCACACGGCCAAGGAGCCTTGGGAGGCTTCTCCATGCTTCTTGAACACTCTTGTATGACCATTAGGTGACCAATTGGTGACATAGGCCATGTGCCTTTCAAATATGAACACAATAGGATATTTACTATCAAAGTTTATCTCCTAATTTCCCTACACACTCACCTCATGACTGCACTCTCTCATTTTCACTCTCATTATTCACTTTTCTCTCACCTAAAGACTTAGCATCATTTTCTCTCAAAATTCCCAAGAACACCAAGAACATTTTCCCTTTCCTTTTCTTGTTGGGTTTCGGCCCTAGCACCCAATATCACCACCCATCTTCTATAATTTTTCCTCTTTACATTTCCTAAACCTAAATCACCTCCTAAACACTTTTCATTTAGGAAGTTTTGTCAAAATCCTTTCCTAAGTGCTTCAAATCCAAGTTTTATCTTACTTCCCTAAAGGTAAACTTTTGATTTTATGGTTTAAAATTTAGTTTTTGATTTTCTAAACCATGATTATTCCATGGTTCTTCATTATTAAGCATTGTTTGTGATTTTATTAATTGTTTAAGAATTTTAGGGTTTTGTTTGTGGTCCACATGAAAATCAAGAGAAGGAGGAGGAGCTTGAAGATCTTGTCTTCAAGAGGTAAGAGGGAGATTTACCTCACCAAGCAAGTTTTGTTGGTGAGAAGATGGTTATGTATGGTGAAAAACCCATAAGGGTTTATTCACCTATTGTTTGATGTCTCTTTATTTGTGATTGTGGTGTTTATGGTTTTATACTTGTGATTGTATGTGTGATATTATGTCTATAGCTTTGATAATATGTTTGTATGGATAATTTTGAATGCATGCAAGTGTATGTGTAATTTAGGATGTGAATAATATGATGGAACGAATTCATGAGAGCTTCAAAGAGCTTGAAGGCTCATGACCATACTAGGCTAAAAAGGACCAAAGTCTTGAAAATGATGTTTTAATTGAGGATTGAAGGTTTAATTGAGAAGGAAATTATTTTGGAAGAGTTTGAAATTATCAATAAGCAAAATGTTTTTTAGAAAACAAATTGATACAATTAAGAAATGAGATTATGAAAATGAAATGAGTGTCAATACTTAAAGTTTACTGAGGTATAGCTCACCCTATGAGTTTTGAACTGGGTCCAGAAAATTTGAGCTGTATTATTTGGAGTAAAAGGAAGAATTACCATTTTCTGGGAAATAATACAAATATTGATTTTTAGAAGGGTCATATTACAAATATTTTATAAAAGAGGGACTATATGGAAATTACAATTTTAAGAAGGATTATATTGTAAATATTTTTAAAGAAGGGACTAAATTGTAAATATTATCTAAATGAGGGGTCAATGTAAAAATATTTTAAAAAGAGGGTCATATTACAAATATTTTATAAAGAGGGTCAATTACAAATATTTTATAAAAGAGGACTATTGTGAAAATATTATTTAAATGAGGACTATAATATAAATATTATGTTTTTGAGGAACTATTATGTAAATATGAAAAATAAAGTTAAATTTTAGTATTAAATGAGAAAAATAGTATTTTCGATTTAAACATATGAAAAAATTTTACGCGATTGAAATAATGCGAAAATATGATTATGCGATGAAAATACAGTAATAATACTGTTGGGTTATTGAGTGGACTCCGAATATGTGATAATAAATTGAAACTATGAATGATGCGTAGTACATGCATTGGAAAGGTCTGATGGACTGTATGAGGCTAATTGCCTAAGAGAGACTACACATCTTGAGTGGGTGCGATATGTGTAGTGTAAGTCACTTGTTGACTTTAGGGGCATTGGGGTGCGGGTTGCCTACAATGGGCAGTTGGTAGCTCTTCTGTGCCGTAGGTTTGACCGATGCAACACCCTGATGATCCTGACCTGAGACATTATTCTTAATCAAGATCTGATAAAGACTGTCATGTATATGCTAGATGTGTAAAATTAAGCACGTGGTTTGAGGTATATTGGTATCGATAAATCTTTTCGATCACTCTCTCTGACCTGAGTTTTAGCTCCATGGAGTAGGAAATTAAGTCTGTGTGTATACATATAGTTATTGAAGGTGTAATGCCCCTTTTTGGGAGGGAACGTCACATTGTCAATTACAATACGGAAATAAAATTATATAAGTTAAGACCCGGTTCCTTTTAATATAATATATATATTTACTTGATTATAGTTATGTAATTAAATTGGTGAATATTTTTTTCCTTTATCACAATGATAATAATAACAATAATTAATAACCATGGTGACGGAACATCAATGGAAATAAAGAACAAAAGCAGAAGTAAAGCATACATTGGAATTAACATTGCATCTTCATATATATATTTATCAAACTGTTTGGTTACAAAGCCTAGTATACCAAAAAGCAAAACTATACCTGCCCCAAAGGATTATACATACACATCCCCACGGTATCAGAAATATATAGCCCACTACAAAAGACATCAGGCCCCAAAAACAAAAACACTGGTAGCCATCAGTAGTTACCAGCAATATCAGTCCCTCAGATGAGGAAGAATCGTATCAGGATCCTCTCCGAGGTCATCCTCGGGGACCTCCTCGGGGTCTTCCTCATCTAAGGAAACCTCTATAGGAGCCACAAAGCTACTGGACGGGGCTCGAGCTGTGGAATCAAAACAGTCTTCCCGCGGGGTGTAGTAGCGGTCACCCCACATCTCCCGTATGGGCAGATAAAACTCCAGACGCAGGCTGATGCAACAGGTAAAGGTCGGCGGCTCGTGACGCCTCCAGGCCAAAGCAATCGACACGTCTCCCAAGTAGACGCAGCGCTCAGAGTTAAAGTTGATGTGCCAGCACTCTGGCCCTCCTAGGAAAGTCAGATGCACATCTCCCAGAAATCTGTGCATGCGTGCCTCCATGCTCTTCAGTCGTCGCTAATCGAGATCAGGCCAGAAGCCGGGGAAATCGGGAGCTTCGCCCTCTTTGCCATCGTCTTCGATGGAACATAATATACCGATGGGAAATAATAGAAAGACAGGGAAGAGGTAAGACATCCTACCATCATTACCAATTATAGCAACAAGAAACAAAACGGCACAAAGCGCCCACAGAGCATTTCCAAATAATAATTATAAGCATTAAATAGCAGAAATAAACAAATAAGCAGTTCCAGGCAGTCATATATATAACAGTAAGATAATAATTCTAAATTATAATAACGAATAAATGTCAGATAATGCATGGACTCACTATGCACATGCATACAATAGTTAAAATCCTACTCCATAGAGCTAGACATAAACGGTCGGAGAGAAAGATCAGGCGACATGTCTGCAACTAGGCTGCTGAGGCCAAGTGCTATAATTCTCAATTTATCCATGTGCACATCATGGCATTATACAGAGAGTCTACACTAGATCGCGATATAGGACAGTGTCTCGGTTCGGATCGCCAGTGCATTTGCATCGGTCTGCCCCATGGACAGAAGAGCTACCAACTGTCCATTGCGAGGTACCCGCACCCCGATGCCCCCAAGGTCAACAAATGACCTACACTTGTCTATTCACACCCGCACTAAGGTGTGTTCAACTCCTAGGCAACTAGGCGTTAACGACAGTCCAACGGACATTCACAATGCATACAGACTCTATGCATAATCATGTATGATCATTATTACATACTATTCCACAATTGGCCAAAGCAAGAATCAACACACTCATTGGTCACTCATATGGACCCACAATATCATAATATTAGAATTAAATGAATTAATGCATTTTTAAGGTGTATTATGAATTCTTGCTTAGATTTAGCTTTTCTTACAAAGTTTGTCTCTAAAGGAATTCTCTTAATTAATTAAATCCTCTTAGGTAATTTATTCACATACACTTAGAAGGTTATTCTAAGATCTCAAAATCTCACACTCTCTTGTTCTTACCCTAATTAAAATTATCCTAAGTCTTATGAAAATTCCATTCTAGGTTCTTTAAAATTTATGAATCTCAAAGTATAATTTAATTTTCCAATTTGCTAATTCTTGCATCCTATTACCATTAATTTAATCACTAGGTGTTAGGTGATAAATTATACTTTTGGATTCGACGGAGACAATGTATCTAGTGTAAAATTGATGCTACCTTTCGATAAAAAATAACATGACAGAATGATGAAAGATATCAGTCATAAGATGATTTGGTGACGGAAAGGGCTGAGTCACAATTTTGACAAAAGTGGTTAAAAATCAATTTCAGTCGAATGAAGGTTCTGTCGAATGAAGATAAAAAACTGTCGAATATACTAGAAGGTTAGTCCTGTCGAATGATGCATATAGCTGTCGAATATACTAGAAGATTAGTAGAAATCCTAATTTGACAGATGAGTGTTGACATTGGAGAAATCTTCCAAGTGTTAAACCGACGAAAGCACTAAATGGTCAGAAATTCTAATTTGACGGATATTGACATTGGAGAAGTTTCTCAACTAAATGGTTAGAAATTCTAACTCGACGGATATTGATATTGTACTAAATGGTCAGAAGATCAAATTCGACGGATATTGACATTGTACTAAATGGTCAGAAATTCTAATTGTTACAATTGTTCACAAAGAATCCCCAAATTTTGGGCCTCAAAGCCGTGGACATCCGAGAACCAATCTGACATCATTTTCTTCCATGTCATGCATTCCATTCCATTCAGATACATCAATATACACAAACAAATAATCTAATAGCACAACACATTATAAACAACATGCAAACAAAGGATAACCCTCAATAAGGTTTCCTCACAATCAATCACAGACAATGTTTCTAAATGGTAATAGAGGTTGAGGAGGAGTGTCTTCCTCTTACCTGAGAGAAGCACAAAGAAAGGATGCTCCTTTTGTCCTTGAAATTTTGTTCTTCACCACCACCAAAACCTTGGGTGTTCAAATCCACAAAATCAAGATCAAAGAAGGGAAATGGTAGCCATGGTCACTAAGGTGACCATGGAACACGAAAATGAGGAGAAGAGGAGAAGAAAGTTGAGAGCTTTTACCTTAAAGCTCCAAGCTTTGATGTTGGTTGTGGAACACAAAAATGAAGGAATAAAGAAGAGCTCCACCAAGAAGAAAGCTTGAAGATGGTGAGGGGAAACAATGGTCTCTGTCGGGTTGAGCAAAGGAAGCTTGAAATCAATAATGGTGGTTGTGGGTGTGTGTAGCCGTGTGAAGAAGAGAGAAAGAGGAGTGAACTGCGTATAGGAGGAGAGGAAATGAGAGAATGAAAATATAATATCCCTTTTTTCCAACCGTGCAGCACCAAAAAGGGAGGAGAGAGAAAAGTGGTTAGGAAGGAAGCTTCCCTCAAAGCTTCCTTAAGAAGCTTCGCGCGCTTCTCGATAAAGTGCATAGTAAGCCTGTCTTCTTAATTAAATACATCTGACAGATGATTAATTACACTGTTAGAATTATTTTCTCAGTGAATAAAAGTTATAGTTAATGAAAATAATATTTTATTATTCATCAGATAATTTTATGATACAGCGATTTTATCTAGCATATAAAACCTCAAAAAATGCAAACCTTGCAAACTGTTCCCGGCCTCGGGTTTAGTAAGATCCCCCATCGACACGTTGACAGTTCAAGGTTTACTATCCTCAGGGAAAACATTTCGTTATCCCGGCTCCGCTCAGTAAGCACGTAAAATGAAGAATATATTAAAATATTCATCATTTCCAGAAAATTTCACAAAAACTTTCAAAATTTATAAATATTATGAAATGATGGTAAATGATAAAATAAACAATTTTCGGGGTATTACAGAAGGCATTATCGTAATTATTGTTTATGATAATTGAATTATTGAATATTTGGTTATTGGTAATGGCATGATCGTAATTATTGTTTATATAATGTGTTGTGGTGATAAAGGATGTTGATGACATAACTGTAATTATGGTATGATGTAGTTGTATGATATATTGTATGTGTTTATCTTAATTGCTACCATACTGGTATTGGCGTAGGTGAACTCACCTCTTTGTATGCCTATTTGCATTGTATTTATAATTTAAAAGACGTTGAGCAAGAAGTTGATCGAGAAGCTGAGGAAGAGCAAATTCCTGTAGAGGGAACTGAGTTCTGATACGATGGAGATGCCTTGTTTCCTTGGGTATGTGAGATTGACGTTTTGTGGAGGATCGAAAGCTTGGCACGTTGATCTGGATAGAGAGCGTATTTACTACATGGGAGGCTTAAATATTACTTTGAGTAGACAACATCTTGGACATCCTTATTTTACTGTAGATATTTATGTACACCTAGAGTTTCCACTATCCATTAGGCAATATTGGGGACCTCATTTCCATACTCCTAGTGAGATCAGTATTGTGTCGTCTGCATGGACACTTGTCCGTAGGACTTCGCGTCAGTCTGGATTCCTACCTGCAGAGGAATCTGAGGAGGACCCATCTGAGGGTTCTACTGTTTAGTAGTACTTGGGCAACATGTTAGTTTAAATTAAAGTTTAAATATTTTGAAAGTCTAGTTTGTAAATATTAAGTATGACAATACTAAAGACTTGTGTTTGTATATATGATGTAAATTATTTGCGATGATGTTGAAATGTTTTTATTTTTTGCTAAGTTTATCTTATTGTTCTTAAGAAATTTTACAACTCGTATTTCCATTACAAAGTACGATTTCTAATGAAGGGGTAATTTGGTAATTAAGTAACATAAAATGTGGCGCCCTACGGTGGGTGTTACATTAGTTGGTATCAGAGCCCAAGTTAGAGTCTTTTTGGGTTTATGATTAAGTCTGTCTTGTTTAAGTTGTGTGATTCTCTGTGATTATTTTTTAAAAGAAAAATTATATTATTTGGAAGATTAACTTCAACTCTTCTTTGTGTTATTCATTCTATTTGAGATAATGAAATGGCTGGATGAGGAAGAGGATGCGTGAATACAAGGGCAATAGCTGGAAATAGTGGCGACGATAATCAAAACATAGCTGCAGCTGTAGCAGCAATACAACAAATGGCTGAGGTTGTTGCACAGCAAAACCAAAGAGCAACTGAGGATGCTCACAACTTTCAGAATTCCATAGAAACAATGAACTGGAAAAGATATTTGAAGGCATGGGTTGTACTGATGAGCGGAAGCTTACTTTCGCGACATTTGTGTTAGTCAGTGATGGAGAGGCTTGGTGGGCAGGAGCTTGGAGATTGATTCAAGCTGAAGGGAGAGTTGTGACATGGCAGCTCTTTAAACAGAAGTTTCTGGGGAAGTATTTCCCAACCAATGTTCGTCATGCTAAGGAGATGGAATTCCTTAGTCTGAGGCAATGAGCGATGTCTGTAAGTGAGTACGCTGCAAGATTCGAAAGCTTGTCTAAGTTTTCGAGGCATTTCCAAATGCATCTAGATGAGAAGTGGAAGTGCAGGAAATTCGAAGAGGGGTTGAGGCTTGACATCAAGCGAGCTTTAGCAACTATGGATATTGATCAATTTTCGGTATTGTTGGATAAGTGCCGAAAGGTGGAAGAAATTGATTATCTCCGTGAAATGAGGAATAAGAACTTTGGACCTACACAATTCCAAAGGGGAAAGAGTAGCGGTGGCAACCGTTATCAACAGAAACCATATACCAAACCAGCAGGAAGTCAGAATCGGCAACAATCATTTTGAGGAAGTTCTAGTTGCAGTAGGGAAGTTTCAACTGGAACTTCTGCACTTAAATGTTTTAAGTGTGGGAAAAGACATCTCACCAAGGATTGTCAACATAAGGGGGTGATTTGTTATCGATGTGGGAAGCCTGGACATTTTTCCAGAGAATGTGATCAAACGAAGGTGGAACCATCAGTGGGCAGTGTTCATACTGTGAGGCCACAGGTGGGTGGTTGTGTGTATACTATGAGCGGGGAAGAAGTCGCAAAATTTGAGGACTTGAAGGTAATCCTTTAACAGTATTATATGATTCGGAAGCAACACATTCTTTCATTGCATGTGATTGTGTGGAGCGTTTGGGATTAACTGTGACTACATTGCCGTATGTTTTGAGTGTTGTTACTCCTATTAATAAGCCTGTGATAACTACGAAAGTATGTTTGAATTGTCCTGTATATGTTAGGGATAGAATCTTTCATGTGGATTTGATTTGTTTGCCTCTTTCCAAGATTAATGTAATCTTAGGAATGGATTAGTTATCTTCTAACCATATCCTAATAGATTGTTCGAGTAAGACATTAGTCTTTCCTAAGGTTAAGGATTCTAGATTCCAAACGGCTACTCAAGTAGAAGCTTATTTGAAGGAAGGAGATCAAGGGTACTTGTTGATGTCTTCATTGGAGGTTCAGTGTGAAGATGTCTTGAAAGATATTTTTGTTGCTAATGAATTTCCTGAGGTATTTCCTGAAGACATACCTGGAATACCGCCAGAAAGAGAGATTGAATTTTCTATTGATTTAATGCTTGGGGCTGGACCTATATCTATGGCGTCTTACAGGATATCGCCAGTAGAGTTGGCAGAGCTTAAGAAATAATTGGAGGAATTATTGGAGAAGCGATTTGTGAGACCAAGTGTATCACCATAGGGAGCTCCAGTATTGTTGGTGAAGAAGAATGATGGGACTTCTCGTATATGTGTAGACTACCGGCAATTGAATAAGATTACGATCAAGAATAAATATTCGCCTCCAAGAATCGATTATTTGATAGATCAATTGCGAGGAGCCGCAATATTTTCCAAGATTGATTTACGTTCTGGTTATCACCAGTTACGTGTAAAAGCGGAGGATGTTCCCAAAATTACATTTCGGACGCGATATAGGCATTACGAGTATCAAGTGATGCCGTTTGGTGTGACTAATGCACCTACCATATTCATGGACTTTATGAACAGGATTTTCTGTTCATACTTGGATAAGTTCATTATTGTCTTTATTGATGACATCTTGATTTATTCTCAAAGTCAGGAGGAACATGCTGAGCATCTCAGAGTGGTTCTCCAGATTCTGAGGGAGAATAAGTTATATGCCAAGTTGTCCAAATGTGAATTTTGGTTAAGTGAAGTTCAATTTTTGGGACACATTATATCGGAAGAAAGAATTGAGGTAGATGCTTCAAAAGTGGAGACAGTTGTTGAATGGGAAAGACCGAAGACTGTATCGGAGTTTCGTAGTTTCATCGGATTAGCTGGTTACTATCGATGATTTATTGAGGCGTTTTCAAAGATAGCAGAACCTCTTACCCAACTTACACGAAAGAATCAACTGTTTGTATGGACTGAAGCATGCAAAGAAAGTTTTCAGGAGTTGAAAAGATGACTCACTACTTCACCAGTTTTGATTCTATCTGATTTGAACAAATCTTTCGAAGTGTATTGTGATGCTTCATACCAAGGGTTAGGTTGTGTACTTATGCAAAACTATAAGGTTGTGCCATATGTGTTGAGACAATTAAAAGTGCATGAGAGGAATTATCCGACTCATGACTTGGAGTTGGCAGCAGTAGTGTTTGCATTGAAGGTGTGGAGACATTTTCTCTATAGGGCAACGTTCACTGTCTTTAGTGATCATAAAAGTTTGAAGTATCTGTTTGACCAGAAAGAGTTGAACATGAGACAAAGGCGTTGGCTAGAGTTTTTGAAGGACTATGATTTTCAGTTACAGTATCATCCTAGAAAGGCGAATGTCATAGCGGATGCTTTAAGTAGGATAACGCTTAATGCTTTTGTTATGATGATTAAGGAGAAGGAACTGATAAAAGAATTTCAGGATATGTGATTATCTATGAAGTTGACACCGGGGAAGATGTGTTTGAACATGATCACTATTTCCAATGGTTTGATGGATAAAATACGAGTAGGACAAAACAGTGATCAGTATTTGCAAGAAGCAAAGGAAGCAAGGAGTCAATGAGCAGAATTGGAATTCAGCGAAGGTGTTGATGGAATTCTGAAGTTCAAAGGAAGAGTTTGTGTGCCAAATGATTCAGAATTGAGGAGATTGATTTTGGATGAAGCTCACAGGAGTAAGTTAAGTCTGCATCCAGGAGCCACGTAGATGTATCAAGATTTGAAACAGTTGTATTGGTGGCAAGGAATGAAGAGGATATCACTGAATATGTATCATCCTGTTTAGTCTGTCAAAAAGCTAAAGTGGAACATAAAAGACCATTGGGAATGTTGCAACCTTTACCTAGTCCTGAATGGAAATAGGATGACATAGCAATGGATTTCGTAATAGGACTACTAAAGACTCGGAAAGGTCATGATTCTATTTGGGTAATTATTGATTGGCTTACAAAGTCGACGTACTTTTTGCCAATTAATATTAAGTACTCAATGGAAAAGTTGTCTCAAGTGTACATCAATAAAATTGTTAGACTTCATGCTGTATCATCCAGTATTACTTCTGATTGAGATCCGAGATTTACATCAAGATTTTGGAATAGTTTGCAAGAAGCAATGGGAACAAAGCTACGTTTAAGTTCTACTTCCCATCCACAAATAGATGGTCAGTCAAAAAGGATGATTCAGTCATTGGAGGACTTATTGAGAGCTTGTGTTCTAGAGCAAACTGGTTATTGGGATGAATTTTTACCATTGATAAAGTTCATATACAATAATAGTTTCATTCGAGCATAAGGATGGCACCCTATGAGGCATTATATGGGAGACGATGTAGAATGCCATTGTGTTGGTACCATGATGGTGAAAGTACTGTGGTAGGACTACAATTTGTGCAGCAGACAACTAAGAAAGTGAAGATGATCCAAGATAAGATGAGGATAACTCAGACGCGACAAAGGAGTTATATTGATAAAAGATGAAGACTGCTTGAGTTTGAAGAAGGTGACCATGTGTTTCTACGTGTGACACCTATGACTGGAGTTAGACTAGTGATCAAGTCGAGGAAACTCACTCTGAAGTTTATCGGGCCGTATCAGATACTCCATCGGGTAGGTCCGGTAGCTTATCAGATTGTACTACCACCATTCTTATCAAATCTTCATAATGTATTTCACGTATCACAACTACGAAAATATATTTCTGATCCGACTTATGTTATCGAGCCAGACACCGTACAACTAAAGGACAATTTAACCTATGAGATGTTTCCAGTCAAGATTGAAGATCAAAGAACAAAGCAACTTCGAGGTAAGGAGATCGCATTGGTTAAAGTGGTTTGGAATGATGTAAGTGGTGAAGCCACGTGGGAGTTGGAAGAGAAGATAAGAGAGCGGTATCCATTTTTATTTTAAGTGTGTGTCAAGTTTGAGGACGAAACTTATTTTTAGAGGGGGAGAGTTGTAACACCTCAAATTCTGACTATGTTAATAGTAATAGCAGAATTACACTATTTTGTATTTTCTGTGTGTTATAACAATAATTTGATTATTCCGATACTGTTTTTGATTGTTTTGTGTGATTTGTTCTAGATTAGAAAAATAATAATTTTCAGGTCGGAGAAATTCTTATCTGATTTATTCGGAGGCGGGGGGTTTTACTAAACCCAAATCTAAGTGATACAGAAAAGAATATTTTAATTTTTAGAATTTATCATTGAAATAAAAATATTTCACTGATAAATATTTACTATTTTATTTATAGCAGCTTCTGCTATAAATTATTTGACCCGATATATTTTAATTGACAGAAAATGTGCTTAGAATATTTTCTGTAACCTAAATTAGAATGAACCAATAGGAACTAGTCAAAAACGATGGCTGGACTTTTCTAAACCAATAGGAATTGGTCAAATAAAGGGGCATGGACTTTATTGTGGACTATTGGATAAAAAGCTTGATTAAGATGTTTTTGATCATAACCATTGATCAGATCAATGGTGTGAGAACAATTTTGATAAAATCACTAAGTGATATCCACCTTAGATTAGATCAATGGATAGGAAGTAAAGTTAATTTCAATGGCTAGGATTTAGTCAACAATAATGGCTTGATTTGTTACTAAGTAACTAAGTAAACCTAATTTAGTCATCTTAGTTACCTAATTAAGAAACTAAGTGAACTAACCTAATTACTAATTAGTTATAATCTAGTTACTAATTAGATATCCTAATTTTATCTAGAAGCCATGACTAAGCATCACATATGCAATGACCTATCTAATTAATTAGCTATGTAATTAGATAGTTAATTAAGTGTAATTAGGAAACCTAACCTAATTAACTAGTCATCTAATTAGCATGTGATTAAGTTAAATTAAAAATCAAACCAAGTCCCTAAACCCCTAGAGGCCACACGGCCAAGGAGCCTTGGGAGGCTTCTCCATTCTTCTTGAACACTCTTGTATGACCATTAGGTGACCAATTGGTGACATAGGCCATGTGCCTTTCAAATATGAACACAATAGGATATTTACTATCAAAGTTTATCTCCTAATTTCCCTACACACTCACCTCACGGCTGCACTCTCTCATTTTCACTCTCATTATTTACTTTTCTCTCACCTAAAGACTTAGCATCATTTTCTCTCAAAATTCCCAAGAACACCAAGAACATTTTCCCTTTCCTTTTCTCTTTGGGTTTCGGCCCTAGCACCTAATATCACCACCCATCTTCTATAATTTTTTCTCTTTACATTTCCTAAACCTAAACCACCTCCTAAACACTTTTCATTTAGGAAGTTTTGTCAAAATCCTATCCTAAGTGCTTCAAATCCAAGTTTTATTTTACTTCCCTAAAGGTAAACTTTTGATTTTTTGGTTTAAAATTTAGTTTTTGATTTTCTAAACCATGATTGTTCCATGGTTCTTCATTATTAAGTCTTGTTTGTGATTTTATTAATTGTTTAAGAATTTTAGGGTTTTGATTGTGGTCCACACGAAAATCAAGAGAAGGAGGAGGAGCTTGAAGATCTTGTCTTCAAGAGGTAAGAGGAAGATTTACCTCACCAACTAAGTTTGTGATTGTGGTGTTTATGGCTTTATACTTGTGATTGCATGTATGATATTATGTTTGTAGCTTTGATAATATGTTTGTATGGATAATTTTGAATGCATGCAAGTGTATGTGTAATTTAAGGTGTGAATAATATGATGGAACGAATTCATGAGAGCTCCAAAGAGCTTAAAGGCTCATGGCCATACTAGGCTAAAAAGGACCAAAGTCCTGAAAATGATGTTTTAATTGAGGATTGAAGGTTTAATTGAGAAGGAAATTGTTTTGGAAGAGTTTGAAATTAGCTGTAAGCAAAATACTTTTTAGAAAACAAATCGATACAATTAAGAAATGAGATTATGAAAATGAAATGAGTGTTAATACTTGAAGTTTACTGACGTATAACTCACCCTATGGGATTTGAAGCGCATCTAGAAAATTTGAGCTGTATTATTTGGAGTAAAAGGAAGAATTACCATTTTCTGGAAAATAGTACAAATATTGATTTTTAGAGGGGTCATATTGCAAATATTTTATAGAAAAGGGACTATATTGTAATTAAAATTTTAGGAAGGATTATATTACAAATATTTTTAAAGAAGGGACTAAATTATAAATATTATCTAAATGAGGGGTCAATGTGTAATTATTTTAAAAAAAATATTGCAAATATTTTATAAAGAGTTATATTGTAAATATTTTATAAAAGAGGGACTATTATGAAAATATTATTTAAATAAGGACTATAATGTAAATATTATGTTTTTGAGGGACTATTATGCAAATATGGAAAATAAAGTTAAATTTTAGTATTAAATGAGAAAAATAGTATTTTTGATTTGAACATATGAAAAATATTTTGCGCGATTGAGAAGACACAAAAATATGATTACGCGATGAAAATACAGTAATAATATTGTTCGGTTATTGAGTGGACCCTGAATATGTGATAATAAATTGGAACTGTGAATGGTGCATTGTACATGCGTTGGAAAGGTCCGATGGACTGTATGAGGCTAATTGCCTTGGAGAGACCACACCTCTTGAGTGGGTACGATATGCATAGTGTAAGTCACTTGTTGGCCTTGGGGGCATTGGGGTGCGGGTTGCCTACAATGGATAGTTGGTAGCTCTTCTGTACCGTAGGTTTGACCGATGCAACACACTAATGATCCTGACTTGAGATACTATTCTTAATCAAGATCTGATAAAGATTGTCGTGTATATGCTAGATGTGTAAAATTGAGCACGTGGTTTAAGGCATATTGGTACCAACAAATCTTTTTGATCACTCTCTCCAACCTGAGTTTAAGCTCCATGGAGTAGGAAATTGAGTCTGTGTGCATACATATAGTTATTGAAGACATTATCGTAATTATTGTTTATGATAATTGAATTATTGAATATTTGGTTATTGGTAATGGCATGATCGTAATTATTTTTTATATTATGTGTTGTGGTGATAAAGGATGTTGATGGCATAACTGTAATTATGGTATGATGTAGCTGTATGATATATTGTATGTGTTTATCTTTATTGCTACCATACTGGTATTGACGTAGGTGATCTCACCTCTTTGTATGTCTATTTGCATTGTATTTATAATTTAAAAGACGTTGAGCAAGAAGTTGATCGAGAAGCTGAGGAAAAGTAGATTCCTGTGGAGGAAGCTGAGTTCTAAGATGATGGAGATGCCTTGTTTCTTTGGATATATGAGATTGACGTTTCGTGGAGGATCGGAGGCTTGGCACGTTGATCTGGATAGAGAGCGTATTTACTACATGGGAGGCTTAAATATTATTTTGAGTAGACAACATCTTGGACATCATTATTTTACTGTAGATATTTATGTACACCTAGAGTTTCCACTATCCATTAGGCAGTATTGGGGACCTCATTTCCATACTCCTAGTGAGATCAGTGTTGTGTCGTTTGCACGGACACCTGTCCGTAGAACTTCGCGTCAGTCTAAATTCCTACCTGCGGAAGAATCTAAGGAGGACCCGTCTGAGGGTTCTACTGTCTAGTAGTACTTGGACAACATGTTAGTTTAAATTAAAGTTTAAATATTTTGAAAGTCTAGTTTGTAAATATTAAGTATGACAATACTAAAGACTTGTGTTTATATATATGATGTAAATTATTTGCGATGATGTTGAAATATTTTTATTTTTCGCTAAGTTTATCTTATTATTATTAAGAAATTTTACAACTCGTATTTCTATTACAAAGTACGATTTCTAATGAAGGGGTAATTTGGTAATTAAGTAACATAAAATATGGCGTCCTACGATGGGTGTTACATCGTAAACTATGTCCGACTTCGGGTGTAGTAAGATTCCCTAGCCCCAGTTTGACAGTCCAAAATTTTTCGGCCTCAGAAAAATATTTTATTTTTTCGACCCCGCTTAACGCGTACGTAAATCGAGAACTATAATAAAATAATCAAATAATTCAAATAATTTCAGAAAAATTCAAAAAAATCATAAATATTATAAAATGAATATATATTATGAAACAAGTAATTTTTGAGGTGTTACAATGAACAAGATGGACAAAATGAAAAGAAAGTGTTAAAATAGTTTTTCCCCTACCTCTATTGACTAGAAATGAAAGAGCTGAGAATCTCCACCTCTATCTTCCTCATCTTCTTTGGTTGATGCTCCTCCTCCTCTAGCTCCTTTCTTATCTTTTCCTTTGTGCTTCTCTGTTGGTGCCCATGATAAAAGAAGAGAAATGAGATAAATATATCATACGTGAACATAAAAGTCAAAGGCAAAAAATGAAGGAACTGTGAGGCCTTTGGCCTCTTAAGTGACCCAACTATAACATCTGATCTGTTAAGAACACTTAGATTTCACCAAATTAAGTTTTCTAACTTCCATCAAGTTTAAAATAAATTCTAAGATTCATCAAAATCTTGTTTCACCTTGTCCATATTTTTTCATATCTGCTACTAGTCAATCCGATATTAAAACACACACTCAGTATGCTTAAAAATATCACAATAACTCTGATTAACCTCAAATTTTAACTACACCATCTTCCACACATTTATGACCTAGAAACAAATTCTCCACAATTATTTCCATTAACTAAGCAGCTTAAGCCAATTATGGGGCCAATAACAACTTTTTTTCACATATATTACTACAGCAAAGTGACTAAACATGCTCAGAAGGCGAAAAAATTTAACAGGCATGTTAAGCAAGTATTAGGCTATCTTTGTAACTATATACAAGTCTAACATGTTCCCGAGGGTGTCACACATGATGGCAAACCTCCAGTAGACCAAAATTCCCAAAGCTTTCAGAAGAGGAAGCATGTTGATCAAAGGTTCACAAAGGGAGCTCATGGGTATGTTCTCCTTTTCTCTCTAACTGCAGAGGTTGGGCAGAGTTTAGGTGATATACCAATAGTGAGGGAGTACCCAGAAGTATTCTTGAGTGATATAGTTGAGTTACCACCTAAGAGAGAGATAGAGTTTACTATAGATTTAGTGCCTAGGACAGGGCCTATATCTATCGCACCCTATAGGATGGCACCTTTAGAACTAGCAGAGCTCAAAAAGCAAATAGAGAAATTGTTAGACAAACAATTCATAAGATTGAGTTTTTCTCTTTGGGGAGAACCTGTGTTACTAGTGAAGAAGAAGGAAGGTACCATGAGGCTTTGCGTAGATTATAAGCAATTGAACAAGGTAACCATCAAGAACAAGTATCTGTTGTCCAGGATAGATGATATGATGGATCAATTAACAGGGACATTAGTGTTCTCAAAGATTGATCTAAGATCAGGATATCACCAGATAAGAGTTAGGGAAAAAGATATCCCTAAAATCGCTTTCAAGGCTAAGTATGAGCATTATAAGTACCTCGTGATGTCCTTTGGGTTTACAAATGCACCATTAGTATTCATGGATTAGATGAACAAAATCTTTAGACCCCACCTAGACAAGGTTATAGTAGTATCCATAGATGATATCCTAATCTATTCTAAGAAAGTGGAGGACCATGAGCTACATGTTAGAATGGTCTTAGAGATTCTTAAAGAGAAGAAATTGTTTGCCAAACTATCAAAATGTGAGTTCTGGCTTACAAAAGTTCAGTTTCTAGGGCATGTGATCTCTTAAGAAGGAATTTCAGTAGACCTTAGTGAGGCGGTGTTACAGTGGGAGAGACCTACCACTGTAATCGAAATAAGGAGTTTTATAAGCCTGACTGGGTATTATAGGAGATTTGTTAATGGATTCTCTCAGATAGCGTTACCTTTGAGTAGATTAACTAGGAAGGGTAGTATTTTTATATGGACTTAAGAGTGTGAGGATAGTTTCCAAGAGCTTAAGTTGAGGTTGACTACTACACCAGTTTTGGTAATTCCAGATCCTCAAGAAAGCTTTGAGGTGTTTTATGACGCTTCAAATATAAGTTTAGGGTGTGTTCTGAAGCAAATTAGGAAAGTAGTTGCCTATGCATCGAGACAATTAATACCTTATGAGGAGAACTACCCCACTCACGATTTGGAATTAGCCGCCGTAGTGTTTGCCTTAAAGATATGGAGACATTATCTTTACGGAGTCCAATTTGAGATGTTCAGCGATTATAAGAGTTTAAAATACTTGTTTGATTAGAAGGAGTTGAATATGGACAAAGAAGATGGGTAGAGTTTTTAAAGGATTACGACTTTGAGTTTAAGTATCATCCAGGTAAGGCCAATGTTGTGGCCGATGCACTAAGTAGGAAATCCTTATATGTGTCTCAGATGATGATTCAAGAGGGTAAGCGTCTTAAGAAGTTTAGAGATTTGTGCCTTAGGGTAACTGTGACACCACAAAGTCTCTTTATGAGTACGGTGGACATAGTTAATGACCTGAGAGCTCAAATTCTAGAAGCTCAAAGCGAGGATGAAACCCTAAGCGAGATAAGAGAGTAAATCTTCTTAGGGCATCAACCAGAGTTTGATATGGCGGGTGATAGAATGATTAAGTTTAGAGATAGACTTTACATTTCAAGAGATTCTGCAATCAAAGAGAAGATCTTAGAGGAGGCTCATCGAAGTTAATACACCATCCATCCAAGGGTCACTAAGATGTACCAAGATTTAAAGAATATGTTTTGGTGGCCTGAAATAAAGAAAGATATAACGGAGTTTATGTCTAGGTGTTTAGTGTGCCAGAAAGTTAAGATAGAGCACCAGAAACCTTCCAAACCTCTCCAATCTTTAGAGATTCTCGAGTGGAAATGATATTATATCACAATGAATTTTGTGATGGGTTTGCCCATAACTCAACTAGGAAATGATGCAGATTGAGTCATAGTGGATAGACTAACTAAGTCTGCCCACTTTTTGGCAATTAGAGCTAACAATTCCTTAGACAAACTAGCCCAATTGTACTTACAAGAGATAGCTAGGTTGCATGGAATTCCCCATAGTATAATTTTAGATAGAGATTCTAGATTCACATTTGGATTTTGGGGAGCTTTGCAAAAAGCCTTCGGGAATAAGTTAAGCCTTAGTACAACATACCACCCATAAACAGATGGGCAGTCAGGGAGAACTATCCAAACCCTAGAGGATATACTCAGGGCATGTGTTCTAGATTAGCGGGGTAGTTGGGATAGACTCTTGCCTTTAGTGGAATTTGCCTACAACAACAGTTCCATACCAGTATAGGAATGACACCTTATGAAGCACTTTATGGTAGAAAGTGTAGATCACCATTATATTGGTGTGAGGTTAAAGATAGAGCTATTTTAGGACTTGAGATAGTACAACAGACTTTAGATCAAATCAGAACGATCAGGGATAGGATGGCTATAGCTCAAAGTAGGCAAAAAAGTTATGATGATAGAAGGAGGAGACCTCTAGAGTTCGAAGAAGGAGAACATGTTTCTATGAGAGTCACTCCTACAACAGGAATTAGTAAAGCATTAAGAACAATGAAGTTAAACCCTCGTTTCATTGGTCCCTACCAAATTCTAAAAAGAGTTGAACTTGTGGCCTACCAGATAGCCCTTCCTCCCAGTTTTTTGAAGCTTCACGATGTTTTTCATGTGTCTCAACTCAGAAAGTAAAATCCAGATCCTTCACATATCATAAGGAATGAATCTATACAGTTAAGAGATGAATTTTCTTATGTAATGCAACCGGTGAGGATTGTAGATAGAGGGATCAAAGAGCTCAGAGGTAAGTAGATTCCTTTAGTGAAGGTCATATGGTGTGAAGCAGACATCGAAGAGGCTACATGGGAGCTAGAGTCTCGTATGCAACAAGATTACCCAGAGTTATTCATATGAGGTAAGCAATTTTGGGGACAAAATTTTAAAAAGGAGAGGAGAAATGTAACATCCTCTATTTAGCATGTTAGACTTGTATATGATCATAGAGGTATCATAATATTTGCTTGACATGTCTGCTTAATTTTGTGACAAACTAAGTTAATTTAGGCACTTTGCTGCAAGACAGAATGTAAAAAGTAGTTTAAAATGACTCAGAAAGTGGCATATGTTGCTTAGTTGAGAGAAATAAATAAAGAGAATTTATTTCTAGGTCACAAATATGTGGATGATGATGTAGTTAAATTTTTAGAGTAAACTGAGTTAGTTTGGTACTTTTAAGCACACTGAGAAAGTGTTTTAACATTGTTACAAATATGGAAACTTATGAAAATGGTGAAATGAATATTGAGATAAATCGTAGGATTTATTTTAACACTTATGGAAGTTAAGAAACTTGATTTAGCAAAATCTAAGTATTCTTAACAGATATAAAGTTTCAACATAGAAACTTAAGTGCCTCTATTTTCAGCCGTTCTTATCCTCATTCTTTTTTTACTTTTGGTCACTTTGTTTCTCTTCTCTCACATGATTCTTCAGCAGAGAAAGAAGAGAGCAGAAACAAGAGGAAAGAATAGCAAAAGAAGGAGAAAGAAGAGTAGGAAAAGAGGAAGACTAAGAAGGCAATAGGCAAAGCTAAGGTTTGAAGTTCACCATACAAGCAACCTGAGGTAGGAGTTCTAATTCCTTAAATTCATCTTCCATCATCACCTTCTTGATTAAAGTTTGGTTGTGAGGATTGAAAAATGGGTTTTTAAGGGTTTCTATGGATTTTCTTGGTTTGCTCTGCTTTCCACGGTCAAACATGGATAGTTTATGACCTAGGCTATGCTTGGTTATGTTTTAGAACATGTACATATCCTTGTTTTTCCATGAATTGAGAGTTGGAAAATGGGTATGGTTGATAAGCTCTTGAATCATGTTTTCACTAAAATAGTGATTTAAGTTTGTGTATAAGAGTTATCACATGTTTAGAGGCCATGTTTGAGGGTGAAAATCCTTTAGAAATTGAGTTTGAGATTAAAAATTGGCATAAAACCAATAAAATAGTAACAGAAGTTTTAGGTGACTGGTGCCTAAGCGCCCTGATGAATGTAAAATATACTCATCTTTTTGGTTTATTTATTAAGATTTTTTTAATTTATATTTATTTATTTTTTATTTTTTATTTATTTTTATTTTTTATTTTATTTTTAAATAATTATCTTTTCACCTAGGATTATTTGAATTTTTAGGATAAATCATAAGATTTTGTGTAAAAATAAGAAATTCCTAAAGATAAATATTTGAAGGATTTGAATATTTGTATATAAGAAATATATTATTTATTTTTGATATGGAGTGAATTCTGAGCTCATTGAATTAAATATATTTTTATTATATTTTGTAGGAATTTAAGGAAAGATCAAGTTAGGTTCTTAACTAAAGTGCAAACAATCTCCACTTGATCAAGTATCTCTGTGTTTAATGCAAGAATCTCAAGGAGTTTCTTAATTTGAGTGGGATATTTGTTTCCTAATTTATATGGATTCAACAAAAAGAAATAGGAAACAAGAGATTTAGTTAAAGATTAATTAAGAAAAGTATCACTATCAAACCTGTCTCAGTAAATTAGGGATAACTTTCTCTATAAATATATGATTTACCTAATTCTGGTGGCGTTTGAAAACTAAGAAAGAGATATATAAATCTCATGTTGACAATGTGACACTCGAGGCCAACGAGGGTGGGGAGTGATCGCCGATGCAAAAGATGAAGCACGGACAATGAGCAGCTCCTGGCAGGCTTCTAGGCGGAGGGACACATGAATGAACTGAATACACACCAGAATGAGAGGGATTCAGAGACTATTCAGGTATGGGACTGCATAGTTGCGGATGGCTTAAAGGAATTGATTAGCACCACTCATATCAATAACATGCATCTTCTTTTCAGGAGCCAAGAACATAAGTACTCCATAGTTAAGCTTGCTTAACTTGGAGCACTTGTGGGATAGGTAACCTCTTGGGAAGTTTCCTAGGATGAGTGTGAGCAGGGACAAAGCACGCTGAAAAAGACCCGTGTTAGTTTATGGGGACACTCATCGATCCTGCAGGTGTTAGTCATGGCAACCATTACCCAAGAGGGGGGGTGAATTGGGTATAAAAAACTTTTTCACAAAAGCTCTTAAAATAAACACAAATATTTAAGCTATTAAATAAAAGAGAAAGAATTACGAGATAACGAATTAAAGCTTTAAGAATAGTAGATAAATAAATGTGCAATAAAATAAAATTGTATAAAAATAAAGAGATAAAGAGAAGAAGAGCAGGCACGATATTTATCCTAGTTCGACCACCAACCACTTGTGGTCTACGTCCAGTCCCCGAAACACAGTTCGAGATTTTTCACTATATGTACAAGCTTCAATAGGTGCTTGCTACCGTTACATAAAAGAGTACTTTTCATACACATGGAAACTCTACCCTTGTGCTAAAGTCTCAGCCAACAGGGATACCTCACCCTTATACAAACCTTGAAGGGATACCTCACCCTTATACAAATCTTGAAGGATACCTCACCCTCAATGTAGAAGAATAGAAATATAGATGAAGAGAAACTCTCACTCAGAGCAAATAATACAAATTGAAGTGCTAAGAGGCTCTCACAGGATATCTTCAAAGTTTTAACAAAAAGAGCACAGAAAATAAGCGTAAAAAATAAATCACATTTTTCAGAGCAAGCACAAATTAAACAAATAGCTGGGGTACTTAACAGAAGAGACCCACGGTCTCTATTTATAGAGTTAGAAAGAAAATAGCTGTTAGGTGTAATTAAAATCGTGATAAATATGAGAACATGTTCGTTAGTTTCCATATCAATATTCGTAAATGCCCGTGGTTATTCGAATAGCATAAACCATTATTCGAATAACATTGTTCACAAAACCATCATAAAAAGCAAACTGACATGGGTTATTCGAATAACCTTAAGTTTATTCGAATAACTCTTTAACAAACAGAGTTCTGAAAAACTAGGATTATTCGAATAATTACTGAGTTATTCGAATAACTCATTTGAGAGAAACCTTTCTGGAAGTCTTTTTATTCGAATAGACAATGGTTTATTCGAATAGCCTTTTTAGAAAACAGAAGCTTTCAGAAGATTAAAAGCTATTATTCGAATAACTTAATTTGTTATTCGAATATCAGTTTAGAAAACAGAGAAGGCTGAAAGGTTTTATTCGAATAACAGGAGTGTTATTCGAATAACACTTTGATGCACAGAGTCACGCAGCAAGCTTTATTCGAATAATCAATGATTTATTCGAATAAATCAATTTATAAAACAATTATAAAAGCTTGAAAAACGTCCCAGAAAGTTTATCAAAAACACCAAAACATTTTAAAGTTATTTTCAAGATCAAAACAGTTTTGGTATAAGTTTAAAAAAGCATTTTTGTTTTATCTTAATGCACTAGGAGATATCCAAAGAGATCCTCGAACAGAGAGACTCTAAGTCCTAAAGCTATCCTTAAAAGACCTTGGACTTGGTCTTCCCATCATCTTCATTTTGTCTTCATATTTGTTATCATTAAAAACAATATTCTTCAAAGACATATGCTTAGTCGCATTCTCCTTGTGTTGAGCTTAATTGAGATCTTTTGTTTTCTTGTTGCAATGCTCACTCTTGGTGTGTGGACTATCCTGTAAAGTATTGCTCACTTAAACAAGCACAGTTAGTCCAAAAACATAATTCAATGTCTTCATATGCATGATTCATAAAAGTATAACTCTAGTTAGTTTAACATGCATATAAGACTTTCATATATACATCCAAATAAGATATTTAATAATTATTAATGGATATGCTCTATATAGGATGCAACAGAACACATTGCACGTTTTCATTTAGGCAAGGTATGAATGTTGCATATATCTTATTGCATGATTATTAAGTGAAATATAACTAGACAAGGTATATATCATGCATGATACAATATATCACATTGAGCACATCAAGCATAAGCATCATTCTATTTGTCTTGTATTTGTTATCATCAAAACTTAACATATAAAACCATTTGGGGCAAACTTATTTCCACAATCTCCCCCTTTTTGATGATGACAAATCACCAAAGAAAAATATGTTGAGCACCAAAGAAAAATATGTTGAGCAATATACAAGAATAAATATTCATGTAAGCATATCAAACAATAAGTACAAGAACATATTTTTATTTCTAATTTTCTCTCCCCTATTTAACATCAACAAAAAGGCTTAGGAAAGAAAGATAATAATTTTCTCTCCCCTTATAGATTCTACATATGATTCAAGAATAGAGAGATGAAACAAGCATGATTTTCAAGATATAGAAGATTATTCACGCAATGCTTGTCATATTTTTGTATGTCAACACTCAGCATATGGTAGTAATAAAAACACTTTATGTAATCAAACAAAGATGTAAGCCAAAAGATATAAACAACAATTTAAGGGCTAGGCTCCCCCTCAAAATATGCATATTATCAAAATAATAGATAAAGTAAATATGTATGCAAAGACCATGTAAGCACATCACCTTAAGGAAAAGCAAGGCAAATCCTCAAACAAAAAAGGTCATTTTAAATCTTCTCCCCTTTACAAAAAGAATTTTACAAGAGCACATTATATTTTCAAAAGTATTTTAGAAGGAAAAACATATATTCATTGAAAAGCATCTAGTCATTTAAGATTAATTTATTAATAAATATCATACAATCCATATCATATAAAATACTACAAATGCTAAGGGATAAAGATACTTATTGAGATAGATAAAGAGTGATGATTCTTCTTTATTGGTCCTTTAACTTTGAGCTTTATTCCTTTGAATATTCCATTCCATTGCACTTGAAGAAAGTCTTCTTTATCTTCCTCTTCATTTGAATTCCATTCAACTTTTCTCATTTATCCACATATGCTTGTATGTAAAAAAAAATATGATGGCTATATTTGAAATACATAGAGAGACTTGCAAAACTAACTTTAAAAGTCCTCTAAAACATAGGTTAGCATCAAATATCATGTAAGCCAATTTATAAGCCTAATTTTGATTGATATATAATTTTAAAGCATATATCACATTATCAATCAAGCAATGCTAGCTTTAACAAGAAAGTATGAAATATATATGAACTTGAATAAATAAAAAATAGTTTAAGCATTTTAAGGCATGATTCAAATTTATCGAGAAATACATGATCAACATCAAAACTTATATAAGCATTTTGGGACAAACAATGATCATGTTAGGCATGTAAAGATATAACATAATTCTCTACTTTTCCATATATCATATGAGATTCATTTTAAAGTATAAAAAAAATAATAATAGTTTGATATCACCAAAAGTGTAGTCTTTGAATTTTTGTAGATGACTCTCACTTCCAGGCTTCAAGTTTTCACGAGGGAATAGAGATTCTTTGCACCCCTTTCAAAAGTTGAATTCTTTTACTATCCTCAACTTGAATAAGCTTATTCCATTTAAATGCTTGCTTGAGGTAGTTATCACCCTACAATACAATTCAAAGAATTTTCTTTGGTATCCATCAATTTTGGATCCATAGAGGTTAGTTATTATGCCAAACTCATAAACAAATAAGCATTCAAAATAATAAATAAGTTCACAATGGCAAAAGATATTTCATGATCAATCAAGCCAATTATATTTAAGCATCAAAAGAATTTAACATATATTAATCGAAACGTAGCAGAACAGATTACATTTAAAAACAAACCGTGTTTATTCGAATAAGAAAAGGATCCTATTCGAATAAAGGATCTGGAGAGCCAAGCGTTTTGGCATTTTAACAGGTTTTATTCGAATAACCTGGGAGTTATTCGAATAGACAGAAAAGCAAACAATCAGGACAGATAAGCCAAGTCTCTGGTTATTCGAATAGCCCGAGGTTTATTCGAATAGACAGAGATCAAACGTAAGAAGCTAATAGAACAACGGCTCTGTTTATTTGAATAAGTAACGAATTTATTCGAATAGACAGTAAACACTGCAAACACAAAACTGACATAGAAGTCAGTTTATTCGAATAAACTTTATGTTATTCGAATAAAGATGATATTCAACACAAATTGATCAGCTTGAAAGAACGTTATTCGAATAAGCTTTTGAATAAAACTATTAACAAGCACAGTAAAGCATACGTTTAAAATTGAAAATTAAGAGAGAATAAAAACCATGTTTAAACAATAAATTCAAATATTTAATTATATGTATGATTGATCAAAAGCTCAAGTTCAAGGATGTTATCATTAGACATGTCATTTCAAATCAGAATTATACTTTATCTAGCATATTAACATGTAGAAAAATTTTCAAATTATAAGGCTAGAAAAGCATAATAAAAGTTTTCACTTATCCGAAAATTGTAAGTCCAAACTTCACGTGGACAAGGAAGAGAGCTTGAAATTATTTCTGGTCTTTGTACTTGGAGCAGCCACTTTCAAGATGCCAAAGTTAGCTCTTGGCCTTCAAGCACACCTACAACACACTTCAACTTTTGACTTTTAGTACCCAAATTTTCCATTGCTTCTCTTTTGAAGTCTTGAACTTTGCAAGCTCTACATTTTGTACTTGAGAAGCTTTGGTTGAAGCCATCTTCCTTCTTTGACCAAAGTTTCTACCATTAGGCTTTGGAAGCATTCTCCTTGATGATTCCTTTTTCTTTTGACCAATTTGTCCATCCTTTTGAGAAATATTCTACAAAATTGAAATACTAGGAGGATATTTTGGTACCCACTTTATTTTGGGTCCTTGAATATTAGTATTAGGGCCTTTAGGATTTTTAGGAACCCATACCATACAATTTCTCATATAAAGATTTCTTCTATAATTGTATAAATGAGAAATATGTCCTAGATGACCACAAAAATTGCAAACAATTGAATTTAATGATGGCTTGGTCATTTGAATATCATTTTTGAAAAACTTAAGCCTTTTATTGTTATTATATTCTAAATTAATTTTGCCATAAGCCTTGCTTGAATTTTCACATGCAATAACATTAATTTTATCCTCGTTGATAAACATAGAATTTAGGCAATTACAACTATTTGCTTTGGCAAATTCAGAATATAAGTCCTCAACTTGATTTTCTAAATTAATGCATTTTTCACCAAAAGATGAGATTTCGTATTTCAAAGGCATTTCCTCATTAAGAAAAACATATTCATTTTTTAAAGTCTCAATTTCATTTTCAATAGAGGAAATATTTTTCAAATACGATAAGTTTTTCTTTTCTAAATTTAGTAAACCATCATGCAATTCATTATATGCTCTTTGCAACTCATCATAGAAAGGACTATAATATAATTTAGAATTATTTACCTCAAAGTTCTTTTTAGCCATATAAGAAGTAGTCATAATTTCTAGCACACTTGGCTCTTGAAGGGAATCACCTTCTTCCTCATCAATTTTATTTTGCTTTGCCTCTTCTTCAAATTGAGCACCATCGTCACCAAGAGGCATTTGGCTTGCTTCAATAGTTTGAACATCTCTTTGAGCATGCGTTTCATGACAGGCTTCCTTCAATGATTTTTGCTCTTCTTGCTTTTTATATACAACTTTATACACAAAATCATCGTTAGCAAGATAAATAACATTAAGAGCATCCCATATATCTTTAGCACTAGAGCAACTCTTAATTTTACCATAAGCATCATCATTCAAACTACTTCTCAAAATTTGCATAGCTCTAATATTCAAAGAAAAATATTTTTTGTCAAAACTATTCCAAGTCTCTTTTGATTTGTAAGTAAACTCATTTAGCACAACATCCCACAAATCCAAATCAATTGATTGCATATAAAACTCTATTCTAGTTTTCTAATAAACAAAATTCACACCATCAAAGAATGGTGGTTTATCAATTTCAAAACCTTCCATTTTGAAAAACTTTCAAGGTTGCTAATAAACAAGGATCTTTAACTCTAAGTGGTTAAGCTTTCACCAGAGCACGAAGCTCTGATACCACTTGTTAGTCATGACAACCATTACCCAAGAGCGGGGGTGAATTGGGTATAAAAAACTTTTTCACAAAAGCTCTTAAAATAAACACAAATATTTAAGCTATTAAATAAAAGAGAAAGAATTGCGAGATGAAGAATTAAAGCTTTAAGAATAGCAGATAAATAAATGTGTAATAAAATAAAATTGCATAAAAATAAAGAGATAAAGAGAAGAAGAGCAGGCACGATATTTATCCTGGTTCGACCACCAACCACTTGTGGTCTACGTCCATCCCAAAACACAGTTCGAGATTTTTCACTATATGTACAAGCTTCAATAGGTGCTTGCTACCGTTACATAAAAGAGCACTTTTCACACACAGGGAAACTCTACCCTTGTGTTAAAGTCTCAGCCCGCAGGGATACCTCACCCTTATACAAACCTTGAAGGGATACCTCACCCTTATACAAACCTTGAAGGGATACCTCACCCTTATACAAATCTTGAAGGATACCTCACCCTCAATGTAGAAGAACAGAAATATAGATGAAGAGAAACTCTCACTCAGAGCAAATAATACAAATTGAAGTGCTAAGAGGCTCTCACAGGATATCTTCAAAGTTTTAGCAAAAAGAGCACAGAAAATAAGCGTAAAATATAAATCACATTTTTCAGAGCAAGCACAAATTAAACAAATAGCTGGGGTACTTAACAGAAGAGACCCACGGTCTCTATTTATAGAGTTAGAAAGAAAATAGCTGTTAGGTGTAATTAAAACCGTGATAAATATGAGAATATGTCCGTTAGTTTTCATATCAATATTCGTAAATGCCCGTGGTTATTCGAATAGCATAAACCATTATTCGAATAACATTGTTCACAAAACCATCATAAAAAGCAAACTGACATGGGTTATTCGAATAACCTTAAGTTTATTCAATAACTCTTTAACCATTATTATTCGAATAACTACTTGAGTTATTCGAATAACTCATTTGAGAGAAACCTTTCTGGAAGTCTTTTTATTCAGACAATGGTTTATTCAATAGCCTTTTATCGTTAAAAGCAATTCTAACAATTTGTTATTCGAATATCGAATAACCTTAAGTTTATTCGAATAACTGTTATTCGAATAGCACTTATAAAAAGCTTTATTCGAATAATCAATGATTTATTCCAATTTATAAAACAGTTTATTGAAAAATGTCCCGAAAATCAAAAACACCAAAACATTTTTAAGTTATTTTCAATATCAAAACAGTTTTGGTATAAGTTTAAGAAAGCATTTTTGTTTTATCTTAATGCACTAGGAGATATCCAAAGAGATCCTCGAACAGAGAGACTCTAAGTCCTAAAGCTATCCTTAAAAGACCTTGGACTTGGCCTTCCCATCATCTTCATTTTGTCTTCATATTTGTTATCATTAAAAACAATATTCTTCAAAGACATATGCTTAGTCGCATTCTCCTTGTGTTGAGCTGAATTGAGATCTTTTGCTTTCTTGTTGCAATGCTCACTCTTGGTGTTTGGACTATCCTATAAAGTATTGCTCACTTAAACAAGCACAGTTAGTCCAAAAACATAATTCAATGTCTTCATATGCATGATTCATAAAAGTATAACTCTAGTTAGTTTAACATGCATATAAGACTTTCATATATACATCCAAATAAGATATTTAATAATTATTAATGAATATGCTCTATATAGGATGCAACAGAATACATTGCACGTTTTCATTTAGGCAAGGTATGAATGTTGCATATATCTTATTGCATGATTATTAAGTGAAATATAACTAGACAAGGTATATATCATGCATGATACAATATATCACATTGAGCACATCAAGCATAAGCATCATTCTATTTGTCTTGTATTTGTCATCATCAAAACTTAACATATAAAACCATTTGGGGCAAACTTATTTCCACAGCAGGCAGTCTCAGGACATTACAAACAACTTTCTGTAATTAAGTTGTCATTAATATTGAAGATTGAATAAGAATTCTCAAAGAGATTTGATTCGAATTCTCGCACTATCCTAACCATTCCTCATTACTTGAGCTATATATTAGGCTATAGAGATTAGATTGACATGTCATTTTTGGCATTGAAAATAAAACAGAAAATCCTGCAAATTATTTATGAGATCGATGGCAGATTCATCCATATGAAGGGTGATAAAAATTATGCAAGTTAGATACAAAAAGTTGTCAGTTTTTCTATAGAAAGAGAAAAATGAGTTTAGCGAAGTAGCTCTCTTTTAGTTCAAAAAATACACAAAAGATATAGAGTTTTGAGAGGCTCAAAGGAAGCGAGGGGGCAAGGCCTAGGAGATGAGGAGGAGCTATCATGGAGCTCTCATGGAGTTAGAGATCGAATCATCATTGAAAGCACTTTGATTTTTCTTTACGGTTCTATCATGATAAATTCTCTTTCATCTTCCTATCTCTTCTTCTCTTTTTTCATGTGTAGTTAAATTTGTGTGTTTCTATCATGATGAATTCTCTTTCTTCGTCTTATCTATTTCCTCTTCCTATCTCTTCTTCTCTTTTCTATTCAATTTGAGTGCTTATTATGATTCTTAATGCTTTTATGAATTGGATACTCATAAATTGATCTAGTGAGATGTGTGTAGAATCGAAAAGTTTGCATATGACTTAGACCATAAATAATAAGTGTCATGATTTACAATCATCTAGGAATAGTAGTTATAGGTTGTGTGGGAGAATTGTGGTATTTTTCATGAGAATCCATAGAGTGAAGGTCATGCCTTTAAGAGTTGGGATTTAGATTAAGGAATTGACTAGACTTTGATAATTAAAGAGAATTAACTCGCCAAGGAATTGAGTTTTAATTAATTAAGGGATTTTGTCCATCAATTCAATGACTAGAAATTAATTAGAATGAAGGTCCCAAAACTACTCTATTGTCTATGATAGATTGTTGAATAAAGTGAAGTCAGATCCCTAGTGTTTTAATTTCGTGTGTTTTTGTTTGTTTTTTCTTTCATAATTTTTTGTTTTTAATTGTTTTGAATCACTCTTAATTATTAGTTACCTAGATAGTATTACTATTAGAGAAGTGGTACTTGGTAAACTAATTCCTTGTGGGAACGATATTCTACTCACTCTTTATTACTTTTGCGATTTGGTGCACTTGTCAATATCACAACACACCCAGTTTTTGGCCTCTTGAGCACCCAAGACTAGAGAGCTCATTTTTCAGTTCTAGAAGCCAGCAATTAAGCCTTCAGAAAAGTGAGTGCCTAATCACACTAGTCCAGAGGGCTCGGGGTGCTGAGTGATTAATAGCTCACAGTTTAGGCGATTAAGCACCTAATGACAGATAAAATAGAGTAAGGCTTTCTATCATGCAGCGCCTAAGCACTGAGAAAGTGCGTGCCTAAGCGCCCAGAGGCAATGAGTACCAGGATTTTTATCTTGGAGAATTTAAGTTTCCTACCAGTTGGGATCCTCTTTATATTCAAGTTTTAATAGAAATGCTCTATTATCTCATTTAGTTGGGCTGAAATGGAGTGTTTAGAAAGAGTTGGTTCCTTTATTTATTAAAGTTGAACCATAACACACAATAATACCAACTAAGGGAGCGAGACAAACCCCTTTGACCTTGCAAAGGAATGAGAAAAACACTTTGTTAAGGATGGAGTTATGAGACAAGGGAGTGAGAAAAGCATATTGTCATGGTAAATGAGTGAGAAAAGCACTTTACCAAGTATGATAGAGGAGTGAGAAAAGCACTCTGTAACGCCCCTTTTTGGGAGGGAACGTCATATTGTCAATTACAATGCAGAAACAAAATTATATAAGTTAAGACCCGGTTCCTTTTAATATAATATATATTTACTTGATTATAGTTATGTAGTTAAATTGGCGAATATTTTTTTTTTGTTATAATAGCAATAATTAATAACCACGGTGACGGAACATCAATGGAAATAAAGAATAAAAGCAGAAGTAAAGCATACATGGGAATTAATATTGCATCTTTATATATATATTTATCAAACTGTTTGGTTACAAAGCCTGGTATACCAAAAAGCAAAACTATACCTGCCCCCAAAGGATTATACATACACATCCCCATGGTATCAGAAAGTATACAACCCACTAAAGTCAAAACATTAGGCCCCCAAAATAAAATACTGGTAGCCCTCAGTAGCTACAAGTAATATCAGTCCCTCAAATGAGGAGGAATCGTGTCAGGATCCTCTTCAGGATCCTCAGCGAGGTCGTCCTCAGGGACTTCCTTGGGGTCTTCCTCATCAGAGGAAACCACTATAGGAGCCGCAGAGCTACGAGACGGGGCTCGAGCTATGGAATCAAAAGAGTCTTCCCGTGAGGTGTAGTAGCGGTCACCCCACATCTCCCGAATAGGAAAATAAAATTCCAGATGTAGGCTGATATAGTAGGTGAAAATCGGTGGCTCGCGGCGCCTCCAGGCCAAGGCTAATGACACGTCCCCCAAGTAGATGCAGCGCTCAGAATCAAAGTCAATGTGCCAGCACTCTGGCCCTCCTAAGAAGGTCAGGCACACATCTCCCAGAAACCCGCGCATGCGTGCCTCCATGCTCTTCGGTAGTCACTAATCGAGGTCAGGCCAGAAGCTGGGGAAATTTGGGGCTTCCGTTTCCTTGCAGTCGTCTTTGATGGGACGCAATATATAGACAAACAGTAATGGAAAAATAGAAAAGAGGTAAGACATCCAACCATCATTACCAATTATAGCAACAAGAAACCAAACAGCGCAAAGCGCCCACATAGCATTTTTGACAGCAATAATGATAATAAACATTGAATAGCAATAATAATCAACCAAGCAGTTCTAGACAATTATATATATCAGTAATACAACAATTCTAATTATGATAATAATAAATGTCAGATAATTCATGGACCTACTATGCACATGTATACGAAGTCAAAATCCTACTCCATAGAGCTAGACACAAACGGTCAGAGAGAAAGATCAGGAGACACGTCTGCAACTCGACTACCGAGGCCAAAGTGCTATAATCCATCAATTTATCCATGTGCACATCATAGCATTGTATAGACAGTCTACGCTAGATCACGATATAGGACAGTGTCTTGGTCCAGATCATCAGTGCGTTTGCATCGGTCTGCCCCACGGGCAGAAGAGCTACCAACTGTCCATTGCGAGGTACCCGTACCCTGACGCCCCCAAGGTCAACAAATGACCTACACTTGTCTATTCGCACCCGCACAAAGGTGTGTTCAACTCCTAGGCAACTCGGCCTTAATATAGTCCAACGGACATTCACAATGCATACAGAATCCATGCATAATCATGTATGATCATTATTACATACAATTCCACCATATGCCACAATTTGCCAGAGCAAAGATCAACAAAATCATTGGTCACTCACATGGACCCACAATATCATAATATTAGAATTAAATGAATTAATGCATTTTCAAGGTGTATTATGAATTCTTGCTTAGGTTTAGCTTTCCTTACAGAGGTTGTCTCTAACGAAATCCTCTAAGTTGATTAGATTCCCTTAGGTAATTTATTCATATACATTTAGAAGGTTATTCTAAGATCTCAATGTCTCACACTCTCTTGTTCTTACCCTAATTAAAATTATCCTAAGTCTTATGAAAATTTCATTCTTGGTTCTTTAAAATTTATGAATCTCGGTATAATTTAATTTTCCAATTTGCTAATTCTTGCATCCTATTTCCATTAATTTAATCACTAGGTGTTAGGCGATAAATTATGATTTTGGATTCGACGGAGATAATGGCTCTAGTGTACAAAAATGAGGCTACCTTTCAACGAAAAATAACCTAACAGAATGATGAAAGATGGGAGAACATTATTTCATAAGAATGGCAAAGAATCAATTTCTGTCGAATGAAGATTCTGTCGAATGGAGATCACAAACTGTAGAATATACTAAAAGGCCAGCAGAAATCCTAATTCAACGGACGGGTGTTGATGTTGGAGAAATCTTCTCTACTGAATGGTCAGAAATTCTAACTCGACGGACATCAACATTCTAACTCGACGGATATTTACATCCTAACTCGATGGATATTGACATTGCACTAAATGGTCAGAAGATCAAAATTGACAGAATGGTTAGAAGATCAAATTCGATGGATATTGACATTATACTAAATGGTCAGAAGATCAAATTCGACGGATGTTGACATTCTAACTCGACGGATATTGATATCCTAACTCGATGGATATTGACATTATGCTTGATGGTCAGAAGGTCAAATTCAACGAATATGATCAGAAGATCAAATTCGACGGATATTGACATTGTACTAAATAGTCAGAAGTCCAACTCGATGGATATTTACATTCTACTAAATGGTCAGAAGTCTAGACTCGTCGGACACTGACATTCTACTAAATGGTCAGATGTTCAAATTGTTACAATTTTTTTCACAAAGAATCCCCAAATTTTTGGTCTCAAAACCGTGACCATCCGAGAACTAATCCGACATCATTTCCTTCCATGTTATATATTCCAAACCTATTCAGATACATCAATATACACAAAAATAATCTAATAGCACAAACACATTACAAATAACATGCAAACAAAGGATGACCCTCAATAGGGTTCCCTCACTATCAATCACAGACAACATTTCTAAATGCTAATAGAGGTTGAGGAGGAGTGTCTTCCTCTTACCTGAGAGAAGCACAAAGAAAGGATGCTCCTTTTTGCTTAGAAACTTCATTCTTCACCACCACCAAAACCTTGGACGTTCAAATCCACAAAACCAAGGCCAAAGAGTGGAAATGGCATCCATAGTCACCAATGTGACCATGGAACACGAAAATGAGGAGGAGAGGAGAAGAAAGTTGAGAGCTTTTACCTTAAAGCTCCAAGCTTTGACGTTGGCTGTGGAGTACGAAAATGAAGGAATAAAGAGCTCCACCAAGAAGAAATCTTGAAGATGGTGAGAATGGTGAACTCTTGAAGATGACTTCCTCAAAGATGGTGGTCCTCTAAACACAAAGTGGGTGCAAGGAGTGTGACAGCTTGAAGATAAAATGGAAGAGTGGGTGGTAAGGGTGTTGCTGCTGTGGAGTGAAAAGAGAAGGGAGAAAGAGAGCAGACGTGAGGGAGAGAAAATGAGGGAAGTGAAAATGTAATATACCCCTTAGTCAACCGTGCAGCACCAAAAATGGAGGAGAGAGAAAAGTGGTTGGGAAGGAAGCTTCCCTCAAAGCTTCCTTGAGAAGCTTCACGCGCTTCTCGATAAAGTGCATAGTAAGCTTGTCTCCTTAATTAAATACATCTGACAGATGATTAATTACATTGTTAGAATTATTTTCTCAGTGAATAAGAGTTCCAATTGATGAAAATAATATTTTATTATTCATCAGATGATTTTATAATACAGTGATTTTTTTCATCAGATAAAATCTCGTAAAATATAAACCTCGTAAACTGCACTCATCCTCAGGTTTAGTAAGATCCCTCATCGACGTCTCCACTGTTCGAAGTTTACCAGTCTCAGGGATATTCTATTTTCCTGGCTCTGCTCAGTGCACACGTAAAACGAGAAATATATTAAAATATTTATCATTTCCAGAAAAATCCACAAAAATTCCTAATAATCATAAATATTATAAAATGATTATTTATAATGAAATAAATAATTTTCGGGATGTTACAACACTCCCCTTCTAAAAAGAAATTTCGTCCTCAAAATTTGCATACCTTGGAATAACTATGGGTGTTGCTCCTTCATCTTGTCTTTCAGCTCCCAGGTTGCATCTCCAATCACCTCGTTCCAAATTACCTTTACTAATGAGATCTCCTTATCTCTTAATTGCTTTATCCTTCTATCCTCGATTCTTACAGGAGGTGCCACATAAGTTAAGTTCTCTTTTATTTGTACTGTGTCCGGTGCTATGACATGACCTGGATCAGGAAGGTATTTTCGAAGTTGTGACACATGAAAAACATTATGAATGTTTGAAAGGAAAGGAGGTAAGGCTATTTGGTAGGCTACAGGACCTACTCGGCGAATGATTTGGTATGGTCCAAGAAATTTTGGAGTGAGTTTTCTAAATTTTAAAGCCCGGCCTACCCCAGTCGTAGGTATGACTTTCAGGAATACATGCTCGCCTTCCTCAAACTCAAGAGGCTTTCTCCTTTGGTCTGCATAACTCTTTTGCCAACTTTGAGTCGTCCTCATCTTTTCTTGAATCATCTTAACCTTCTCAGTTGTCTGTTGTATAATCTCTGGTCCAATAATAAGGTGCACGCCATCTTGGTACCAACACAGAGGTATTCGACACCGTCGTCCATACAGAGCTTCATAAGGTGCCATCCCTATGCTTGAATGATAACTATTGTTGTAGGTGAATTCTATCAATGGTAGAATATCATCCCAATTTCCAGTCTATTCTATGGTACAAGCTCTAAGAAAATCTTCCAAAGATTGGATCGTCCTCTCTGGTTGACCATCGGTCTGTGGGTGATAAGCAGAACTCAAACATAACTTCGTCCCTAATGGTTCTTGCAAACTCTTTCAGAAATTTGAAGTAAATCTCAGATCTCTATCCAAAATAATACTTGTAGGCACACCGTGCAGTCTAACAATCTCTCTAATATAGATCTGAGTCAATCTCTCCAGTTTGTATCTTATGTCGATCGGGAGAAAATATGCTGATTTCATGAGTCGGTCCACGATTACCCAAATCGAATCATGACATTTTCTTGTTCTTGGCAATCCGACTACAAAATCCATTGCAATGCTGTCCCACTTCCATTCAGGAATAGACAACAATTGTAGCAATCCCACTGGTCTCTGATGTTCCACTTTAGCTTTTTGACAAACTAGACACGTCGATACGCGTCTAGTGACGTCACTCTTCATTCCATGCCACCAGAACAACTTCTTCAAGTCTTGATACATTTTTGTTATGCCCAGATGCATACTCAGTTGGCTTGTGTGAGCATGGTTGATGATATATTCTCTAAGTTCTTGGTCACGGGGAATACAAACTCTTCCACGGAATCTCAAAATTTTGTCCGTTCCTTCTGCAAATGCTGTTTCATTACCTTGCTTCATCTGTTCCCTCACTTCTTGCAAAAACTCATCAACCTTCTGCTTTTCTCTTATGTCATCCATCAGCTCACTTGTGATGGTAACCATATTCATGCAAATCTTCCCTGGTTCTAACTCCACAAAAGGCCATACATCTCTGAACTGCTCTAGCATATCCTTTTCCTTGATCATCAGGGCAGAGACACTAATCATCTTTCTACTTAGGGCATCTGCCACAACATTTACCTTGCCAGAGTGATACAAAAGTTAGAAATCATAATCCTTCGGGAACTCCAGCCACCTTCGCTGCCTCATGTTCAACTCCTTCTGATCATACAAATACTTTAGACTCTTGTTATCATTGAAAATGTTGAACATCGCTCCATAGAGAAAATGCCTCCATATCTTCAGAGCAAAAGCTACAGCCGCTAACTCTAAGTCGTACGTCGGGTAGTTCTTCTCGTGCACTCACAACTACCTTGAAGCATAAGCCACTATTCTTCCATGCTGCATAAGTACAGATCCTAGCCCTTAGTATGAAGCATCATAGTACACTTCAAACTGCTCATTCGGATCGGGTAGCACTAACACTGGTGAGGTAGTCAGCCGATTCTTCAACTCTTAGAAACTCTGCTCACAGCTATCAGTCCACTCGAAAGCTTGGTTCTTCTTTGTGAGTTGTGTAAGTGGTCCAGCAATCTTGGAGAATCCCTCAATGAACCTCCGGTAATATCCTGCTAAACCCATGAAGCTACGAATCTTCGTCACTGACTTCGGCCTTTCCCATTGTAGCATTGCCTCCACCTTTGATGGATCCACTGCAATCCCATCCTTCGAGATCACGTGACCCAAAAACTTAACTTCTTCCAGCCAAAACTCACATTTTGATAGTTTGGCATACAATTCCTTCTCCTTCAGAATCTGAAGAACTATACTGAGGTGTTCAGCATAGTCCTCCTGATTTTGAGAGTATACCAGAATGTCATCAATGAAGACCACAACGAATTTGTCCAAGTAAGGACGAAAGATTAGGTTCATATAGTCCATAAAGATAGCTGGTGTATTCATCACACCAAACGGCATCACGAGATACTCGTAGTGACCGTATCGGGTACAAAAAGTAGTCTTGGGTACATCCTCCGTCTTTACTCGCATCTGATGATACCCAGATCACAAATTAATCTTTGAAAACACCGCTGCTCCCTTCAGTTGGTCCATTAAGTTATCATTTCTTGGGAGTGAATATTTGTTCTTGATCGTTACTTTGTTTAGCTACCGATAGTCCACACATAATCTTGACGTGACATCCTTCTTGCGAACTAACAGTACTGGTGCTCCCTACGGTGACACACTTGGTCTGACAAATTGCTTTTCCAAAAGCTCTCCTAGCTGTTTCTTGAGCTTAGCTAACTCTGTCAGTGCCATCCTATAAGGTGCTATAGACACGGGACCAGCTCCCGGTACTAGGTCGATAGCAAACTCTATCTCTCGGGCCGGTGGTAAACCAGGTATATCCTCAGGAAAGACTTTGGGAAACTCATTCACCACTGGAATTGTGTTCACATCAACTTTGCTCTCGACTTTCAAAGAAGACAGTAGTATGTATCCATGAGCTTCTTCTTTCAAGAGAGCTTGAACTCGGTTGGCCGTCAAAAATCTAGAATTCTCATTTGTGGGAAAAACTATGGTCTTTCTGGAACAGTCTAACAGAACATGGTTGGAAGACAACCAGTCCATCCCTAAGATAATATCTAGTTGGGAAAGGGGTAAACAGATCAGATCGACTGAAAAGGTTTGACCTTCAACAACCAATGGACAGTTTAGACAGACTTTGGTAGTAACTACCGGTTTATCAGTGGGGGTAGAAACAGTTAGGTTAAAAGGTAAGATAGACACTGGTAAACCAAGTCTTTGCACACAGTCATATGATATGAAAGAATGGGTTGCCCCAGAGTCATACAGTACAGTTAAAAGATTACCTTCTATGGTGCCTTTCCTTTCTATCAAATCTTCGGATTCGGAGGCTTCAGCTCCGCTCATGGTGTAAACTCACCCTCCAACTTGTGGTTTCTTGGCTCTTGCAGCATTCATTGAAGGTTCGACCTTTGCCTGATTACAGTCTTGGGACACGTGGCCAGGTTTGCCACATCTGAAGTAGATGATCCCCTTTATGGTGCAGTCCTTGGTAAGATGATCCTTCCCATACTTCATGCATTTAGAAGGATACACCGTGTTCTGGCCAACCCGATTCCCAGTAGAACCTCCACCTGAACTTCCACCCATGGTTTGCTGCTGATTTCCCATTGGTCGGGAATATAGCTTCTTCTGGAAGCAGTTAGAACTGTTACTGCTGCCTCTTTGGAACCTCGTAGGCCTAAAGTTTCTGTTCTTCGTATCTCTAGATTACTCCAGAGCCTCTACGTCACAGCAAGTATCCGACAGTTCTGAGAACTCATTGATCTTCAAGGTGATCACAGCCTTCTTTACTTCATGCCTCAGTCCTTCCGTGAATCTTCGGCATTTCTATGCTTCATTTGGTTGATTCTGAAAGTACGTCAAAAACTATGACAAGTTTTCGAATCTGGCTGTATACTCACTAACGGTCATATTCCCTTGTCGTAAGTTAAGAAACTCTGACTCCTTCGCGTGTCTTACGCTTGCAGGAAAATACTTATCTAGGAATTTCTCCTTGAATAAGTCCCAAGTAATTTCATGATTTGCAACTTCCAGCATTATCTGCATTCCATTCCACTAGTTTTCAGCATTGCCTACCAGCATAAAAGTAGCATAGTTCACCTTCTTGTCCTCAGCGCAGTTCATCCCTCGAAAGACTTTTTCTAACTCCTTGATCCACAGACTAGCCTTGTCCGGATCAAACTCTCCTTTGAATTGAGGAGGGTTGTGGCGTCGAACCTCCGCTAAATTTTGAGCATCTGCAGTAGCCTCTAGCTGTTGAGTAACTCGCTTTTGTTGTTGCACAACTCTCTCTTATTGCTGAGTGGCCTGTTCAGTTTGTTGTACGACGGCCTCAACCATCCTTTGCATCACCGCAATAGCTGTTGCCATGTTTTCCCTTAGTGCCATCTTACTTTCTCAGATCGGATTAACTGAAAGCATAAAAAGTCAGTTGCATCCACTAAGAACATCAAACAGTACACTTCTGCGTTTGATTTTCAGAGAACACACAGCACAAACAAGAGAGACTCAACCACATGACCCAAGGAAACATAAACTGGGGCTCTGATACTAACTTAATGTAACACCCCTTTTTGGGAGGGAACGTCACATTGTCAATTACAATGCGGAAACAAAATTATATAAGTTAAGACTCGGTTCCTTTTAATATAATATATATTTACTTGATTATAGTTATGTAGTTAAATTGGTGAATATTTTTTTTGTTATAATAGCAATAATTAATAACCATGGTGACGGAACATCAATGGAAATAAAGAATAAAAGCAGAAGTAAAGCATACATGGGAATTAACATTGCATCTTTATATACATATTTATCAAACTGTTTGGTTACAAAGCCTGGTATACCAAAAAGCAAAACTATACCTGCCCCCAAAGGATTATACATACACATCCCCATGGTATCAGAAAGTATACAGCCCACTACAGTCAAAACATCAGGCCCCCAAAATAAAATACTGATAGCCCTCAGTAGCTACAAGTAATATCAGTCCCTCAAATGAGGAGGAATCGTGTCAGGATCCTCTTTAGGATCCTCCGCGAGGTCGTCCTCAGGGACCTCCTCGGGGTCTTCCTCATCAGAGGAAACCACCAAAGGAGTCGTAGAGCTATGGGACGGGGCCCGAGCTATGGAATCAAAAGAGTCTTCCCGTGGGGTGTAGTAGCGGTCACCCCACATCTCCTGCATAGGAAAATGAAATTCCAGATGTAAGCTGATACAGCAGGTGAAAATTGGTGGCTCGCGGCGCCTCTAGGCCAAGGCTAAGGACACGTCCCCCAAGTAGACGCAGTGCTCAGAATCAAAGTTGATGTGCCAACACTCTGGCCCTCCGAAGAAGGTCAGGCGCACATCTCCTAGAAACCCGCGCATGCGTGCCTCCATGCTCTTCGGTAGTCACTAATCGAGGTCAAGCCAGAAGCCGGGGAAATCTAGGGCTTCCATTTCCTTGCAGTCGTCTTCGATGGGACGCAACATACAGACAAACAGTAATGGAAAAAAAGAAAAGAGGTAAGATATCCTATCATCATTACCAATTATACCAACAAGAAACCAAACGGCGCAAAGCGCCCACATAGCATTTTTGATAGCAATAATGATAATAAACATTAAATAGCAATAATAATCAACCAAGCAGTTCCAGGCAATTATATATATCAGTAATACAACAGTTCCAATTATGATAATAATAAATTCTAGATAATTCATGGACCCACTATGCACATGCATACAAAGTCAAAATCCTACTCCATGGAGCTAGACACAAACGGTCGGAGAGAAAGATCAGGAGACACGTCTGCAACTCGACTGCCGAGGCCAAAGTGCTATAATCCATCAATTTATCCACGTGCACATCATGGAATTGTACAGACAGTCTACGCTAGATCACGATATAGGACAGTGTCTTGGTTCGGATTGTTAGTGCGTTTGCATCGGTTTGCCCCACGGACAGAGGAGCTACCAACTGTCCATTGCGAGGTACTCGCACCCTGACGCCCCCAAGGTCAACAAATGACCTACACTTGTCTATTCGCACCCGCACAAAGGTGTGTTCAACTCCTAGGCAACTCGGCCTTAACATAGTCCAACGGACATTCACAATGCATACAGAATCTATGCATAATCATGTATGATCATTATTACATACAATTCCACCATATGCCACAATTTGCCAAAGCAAAGATCAACAAATTCATTGGTCACTCACATGGACCCACAATATCATAATATTAGAATTAAATGAATTAATGCATTTTCAAGGTGTATTATGAATTCTTGCTTAGGTTTAGCTTTCCTTACAAAGGTTGTCTCTAACGGAATCCTCTTAGCTGATTAGATTCCCTTAGGTAATTTATTCATATACACTTAGAAGGTTATTCTAAGATCTCAATGTCTCACACTCTCTTGTTCTTACCCTAATTAAAATTATCCTAAGTCTTATGAAAATTCCATTCTTGGTTCTTTAAAATTTATGAATCTCGGTATAATTTAATTTTCCAATTTGCTAATTCTTGCATCCTATTTCCATTAATTTAATCACTAGGTGTTAAGTGATAAATTATGATTTTGGATTCGACTTAGATAATAGCTCTAGTGTACAAAAATGAGGCTACCTTTCGACGAAAAATAACCTGACAGAATGATGAAAGATGGAAGAACATTATTTCACAAGAATGGCAAAGAATCAATTTCTGTCAAATGAAGATTCTGTCGATTGGAGATCAAAGATTGTCGAATATACTAAAAGGCCAGCAGAAATCCTAATTCGACGGATGGGTGTTGACGTTGGAGAAATCTTCTCTACTGAATGGTCAGAAGTTCTAACTCGACGGACATCAATATTCTAACTCGACGGATATTTACATCCTAACTCGACGGATATTGACATTGCATTAAATGGTCAGAAGATCAAAATCGATGGAATGGTCAGAAGATCAAATTCGACGAATATTGACATTATACTAAATGGTCAGAAGATCAAATTCGACGGATGTTGACATTCTAACTCGACGGATATTGGCATCCTAACTCGACAGATATTGACATTGTGCTTGATGGTCAGAAGGTCAAATTCGATGAATATTATCAGAAGATCAAATTCGACGAATATGGTCAGAAGATCAAATTCGACGGATATTGACATTGTACTAAATAGTCAGAAGTCCAACTCGACGGATATTTACATTCTACTAAATGGTCAGAAGTCTAGACTCGCCGGACATTGACATTCTACTAAATGGTCAGATGTTCAAATTGTTACAATTTTTTTTCACAAAGAATCCCCAAATTTTTTGGTCTCAAAACCATGACAATCCGAGAACCAATCCGACATCATTTCCTTCCATGTTATACATTCCAATCCATTCAGATACATCAATATACACGAAAATAATCTAATAGCACAAACACATTACAAACAACATGCAAACAAAGGATGACCCTCAATAGGGTTCCCTCACTATCAATCACAGACAACTTTTCTAAATGCTAACAGAGGTTGAGGAGGAGTGTCTTCCTCTTACCTGAGAGAAGCACAAAGAAAGGATGCTCCTTTTTGCTTAGAAACTTCGTTCTTCACCATCACCAAAACCTCTGATGTTCAAATCCACAAAACCAAGGTCAAAGAGTGGAAATGGCATCCATAGTCACCAATGTGACCATGGAACACGAAAATGAGGAGGAGAGGAGAAGAAAGTTGAGAGCTTTTACCTTAAAGCTCCAAGCTTTGATGTTGGCTGTGGAGTACGAAAATGAAGGAATAAAGAGCTCCACCAAGAAGAAAGCTTGAGATGGTGAGAATGGTGAACTCTTGAAGATGACTTCCTCAAAGATGGTGGTCCTCCAAACACAAAGTGGGTGCAAGGAGTGTGACAGCTTGAAGATAAAATGGAAGAGTGGGTGGTAAGGGTGTTGCTGCTGTGGAGTGAAAAGAGAAGGGAGAAAGAGAGCAGACGTGAGGGAGAGAAAATAAGAGAAGTGAAAATGTAATATGCCCCCTTAATCAACCGTGCAGCACCAAAAAGGGAGGAGAGAGAAAAGTGGTTGGGAAGGAAGCTTCCCTCAAACCTTCTGTGAGAAGCTTCGCGCGCTTCTCGATAAAGTGCATAGTAAGCTTGTCTCCTTAATTAAATACATTCGACAGATGATTAATTACACTGTTAGAATTATTTTCTCAGTGAATAAGAGTTACAATTGATGAAAATAATATTTTATTATTCATCAGATGATTTTATGATACAGTGATTTTATTCATCAGATAAAATCTCGTAAAACATAAACCTCATAAACTGCGCTCAACCTCGGGTTTAGTAAGATCCCCTGTCGACGTCTCCACAATTCGAAGTTTACCAGTCTCAGGGAAAATATTCTATTTTCCCGGCTCCGCTTAGTGCACACGTAAAATGAAAAATATATTAAAATATTCATCATTTCCAAAAAAATTCACAAAAATTCCTAAAAATCCTAAATATTATAATATAATTATTTATAATGAAATAAATAATTTTCAGGATGTTACACTCTACCTAGGACAAAGTAGTGAGTTAAACTCTTTGTCAAACAACTTGAGGAGCGAGGAAAACACATGTAAATGGTAGTAAGAGTGAGTTAAGCTCTCTACCAAGGATAATAAAGTGAAAAAAACTTATTACCCAAAGCAATAGGATGAGTTAAGTCCTATACTAGGCAAAGGAATGAGATAAACACTTTGCCAAATGAAATTGATATCTATAACAATTTAATAAGTTTATAGTTTATAAATTTACCTATGTGTACTTTTATAATAGTGTCATGAGATATATGTTTTATTACTGAAAATTTTTATATTCTCACCCCATTTTATGTTTCATGGTAAAGTAGGTCAAGACCCTTCTGAAGGGAAGAAGAAAAAGAAAAAGAAGAAAAAGCATCAATGCTAGATAGTTTTTGTTTATGATTTTGTGAACAACTCTTGTAAATTTTGTTACTTTGAGTTGTATAATTGTATGTATAACATTTGGCCTTTGAGGCTTTTGATGTATATATGTATGACCTTTTAATTATAGCACTCCATAATTATTTGCTTAAATATTGTGGGTTAGAATTTTGTTTAAGTTAATAGTAGCATAACTAATACTATTTATCTTTATATATGATGAATATATTGAGATATATGCATTAGGGTGTTACACCCTTAATATATAGGGTCAATATTGCATAAAAATATAACCATCACTATAATAAGATATAAAGAATAATAATATGTGTAATTTAACATCTTCCCTAACCTAATAGTCTAAATCAGGGTTATAGAAACTCAAAACATTGGTAAAAGTTGGTTATTAATTCTGGTAATCTTTTAGATTAGTTTGAGCATAATTCTATAATATTGAATATGAATAATAGCTAAGATTTTGGCATAAATATGATATGATAGAAATAAATATGAAAAATTTATTTCTTGATCACAAATAATTGACATGAGCTGTAGTAAATTTTGAAGGATCAAATAAGTTAATTTGACATTTTTAGTAACACTGGGTGAATGTTTAATGGCCAAATTAAATGAAAAAGTAGTTCAGAAGATTATAAGACTTTGAGTAGATGCTAAAGAGACGATAAAGATTAATCTGAAAATGAAAATAGATTAAAATGACCACATGTAAGCCTCCTAGTACAATTCCATAGGTTTAACTTAACTTAGGAAATAATATTGAAGCTTAGTGACTGATAAAGGTGTATAAGGATAGCTGTTGAATGAAGAAATTGAGAATTGAATGGAATCCTAAAATTTTCTATAATGCCTATGAAGGTTAGAAAATTCATTAATGGAAGATTAACATATCCCTAAGGGATACAACATTTCCAGTTGAATTTCAGCTTTATTCTTTCTATTTCTTTTTCTCCACCAAATCTTCCTTTCTGCTTCCTTATCCATTATTTGACTTTCTCATTCTCATTTTCTCACTCACTCACTCTCTCCACTCTCTTGTTTCTCTCGTGGTCCAATAGAGGAAAGAAATGAAAATAGAGAAAGAAAGAAGCAAGGGAAAAAAGAAAGACAATATGAAGATGGAGAAAATGAAGATAAGGGAAAGAAGAAGGTATCCACTAGCTAGGTAGGGGTTGTTGTTCTTATACTTTCTCCTTCTTGTTCTAATTTCTTAAAATTTTGAATGATTATTTTGATTGAATGGTATGTAATGAATAATAGAATTTCTAAATTTAGAATGGTATTCTTATTTATGCTTAGGAGTTTAAATTAATTTTTGGACTTGAACCCCAAAGGTTTGTGATTTGAGGAAATAGGTTTGAAGTTTACCCATATTTGTATTATCATTTTGTAGTTGATTTGGCCTGATATCTATGGAGTATTATTGTTGTTTTTGAGATATATGTGATTGGTTTGGGTTACTTTGGCTTGAATACTCTGTTTTCTGTATAAAACCAGGTGATAATCAATTACCATAAGATGGTAATTGATTACCAAGCTGCAAAATACATTTCTAGGTATATGGTAATTGTAACATCCTCCATGACTTAATAAATTTTAATTGGTGTTATAGAAGCTCAATAATGTGGGTATATGTACCTGCTAAATTTTAGAAATTTATTGGATGAGTTTAAGTGCAATTCTATAACACAGATCGTATTTTGACATAAATAGCTTAAATGAAGGAAATAAATATGGGAAATGTATTCCCCAGGATAGAGATAATTGGTATGAAATGTAGTAAATTTGGGAGGACTGAATGAATTAGTTTGATATTTTTAATAATACTAAGAAAGTGTTTAAAGGTCAAATAAAATAGCTAGAGAGCTTGGAAAATTGTGACACTGCTTGGAGATGATAAGTGAAATATGAAGAATATTTTGATATAGAAAGTAAGTTAAGGCAAATACATTTGTTTACTTCACATGTTCGATTTAATTTAAGAAAAATAGCGCAGCTTACCTGATGAACAATAGTGTATGGAAAATTATGGAAATCCGGATATAAGAATTTAGTTGAGACTTGTGATTTTCTAGAACACTTATAGAAGTTAGAAAAAGTGGTTTTGGAAGATTAGAGTGTTCTTAAGAGATATAAAAGTTTCTATATTGTTTGGTGGATATTTCTACCCTTCCATTGCCTCTCTTCTCTTCATTTTCTATTAAGTCTTTTGACTTTCATTTCTCCCATTTTTGTTTCATTTTCCATGACTCCAGCTGCTACCAACGAAGAGAAAGAAAAGAAAAGGAGAGAAAGGGAGCAAAGGGAGAAGAAGAGAAGAAAGAAAAGGAAGGAAGAAAGAAGAGTAAAGAAGGAATAAGCTTCAAGAAGCTAAGGAGGGAAGTTAGGGGAAGTGTCTTCATCTTCTATCTTCTATTGTTTTCATCTTCATGCTATGTATGATATTAGAAATGGATTGAATGGTTTTTCATGGAATTGTGCTTTGAAATGAACTTGATTTTAGATATATGGTATGATGATTTTGTTTACGGATTTAGTGTGCTAATGGATTAAGAATGTTTCTAAATGGTATAGTGATCTTTTTTAGCATTGGAAACATGCTAGAATCAATGATTGAAAGGTTGGAAGTGGGTTGTGAAACCACCAAAAATAGAGGCTGAATTCTGAGCGCTAGCGCTTAGGCGCTGGATGTTGGGTACTCAACGCCAGAGGCTTTCAGCATGCTGCTGCACGCTGGGCGCCTGAGCACCCAACCAACGCCTGAGCATTGGAAAGCTAGCACTTAAAGAACAGAATAGGGCAAAAAATGCCATGTTTTCTTATTACATTGAAATAAAAGTTGTGATGCTATGTAGTGCTATTTTATGATAAATTAGATGAAGGTAAACATAGGTAGGGCTATGAAAAGTGTGATTAAGCATAAGTTTGTTTATGAATATTAAGATTTGTGAGATAATTATGTATTGAATATAGATATGAAATGGAATGAATGATATTTTGATGCATTCAAATGATGAGTAATAGTATGAAGCATTATGCTATGATTATGTATCTTGTATGAAATATTGGAATGGTATGTTGCTTTATGAAAGGTAGTATATTAAGATTTGAGAATGGATGTTGAATGAAATTATTTATATTGTGAAATTATTATATGTACATAATATGAATGATAATCAAGATGAGTATGATATATGAATAATATTGAGAAGTATAATAATATATGCGTCTAGTGAATAATAATGAAAAGTATATTAATGGATGTATAATGAATTTGAAGATCAAGACAAGAACTAAAGGAGTAAGGAATAAGAATAAGGGTAACCTAGTATCTAAGATTATCCTCATTACTTGGGGTGAGACTTGGAGAATGGTGGTTAAGGATGGTATTTCTCTTACCACCAGAGTTATTGAGGTTAATGATGGTATTTCCCTCCCTCTTTACCTGAGTCTTTCCCTATGTGAAAGGTAGTTAAGGACTGACATTCCCTCTTTTACTAGAGGTGATTTTAGATTGAGTATAGAATAAGGAAAGGATCCTCATCTTAGGTTAGAATGAAAGGTTAAGGATGGACATTCCCTTTCTTCCAGAGTAGTTGAGGATTGAGGATGGATGATGTCCTCTTCCTCTTCACTCAAGTTCATCCTAGTTGGTAGAGGTGATCCTAGTATGAATGGTATTGTGAGGATGCATTTCCCTAACCTACCAATGATATGTATGAGAATGGAATGATAGTTTGAGGATGATATTTCCTTCCCCATCACAGTATGTGAGGATGATATTTCCCTCACACCCACAACTCTAAAATGAGGATGGTAATTCCCTTATAAGTTGTGGTTTGGGTTACCCTGAATGTGGAGTAGTTCTGTGTGACTAGTGAATGATCATGAATAGGTTGAAGTGCACCAACCTGAAAGCAAACTACTACTAAGTGAAAAAGAATGAATGGGATATAACCTCGAGTATGAGAGTATTTCGGAATGAATGAGAATGGGATAGTATTGTGAGGATGGACATTCCCTCACCTACCAGATGAATATGAAGAAGAATGAGATATAACCTCAAGTATAAGAATATCTCTATGTATGAGAAGAATGGGATATAACCTCGAGTATGAGAGTATCCCAACATGATTAAGATATAACGACACAATATGACGAATAAATGAATGTGATGAATGTAAAATAATGATGAGAATTGCTGAAGAGTAAGATATGCTGAATTATGATCCTGGAATAAAAATGAATAAAGACACAATGAGCAAAGTATAAATGATGAATATGCAAGTGAAGGGTATATGAATGACGAATAATATACAATAAAGAATGAACGAGTGAAATACAAATAAAGATGAAGCATGCAATTTATAATGTAAGAGATATGAAGAATATCATGTGGAAATGTGGAACTTGAAACATAATGAACTATACCAGTATCAGAATGATGAGATATAAAGATTTATTAAGAGAAATGAATATATATGGTGAATATATGATATAAAGAAATCTAAGATTTGTGAAGAATGGAGAAAGATGAAGATTTTGCAATTGTGATATGTGAATAGATATGAATACTTGATTTAATTGTGTAAATTATTTGGATAAAGAATTTGATTTGTTATCCTATATTTATTGAATATGAAATATTTGATCACTTGTAATGTTTAATGAATATTATGAATTATTTGATTATGCAAAAAGGGTTTTCATAAGGACTATTAATTGAACCTCTATTTCGGGAAGAGAGAGGACCAGTTTTAGCAGATTGCCACCTCTCTCATTGTATATATATAATAAGTTTTAAACAAAGAATATATTTTTCCCCTAAATAGTTAAAAATATTACGATGACACGTTTTTCATAAAACTACTGAGAATTCTTTGAATTCTCACCCCCAAGGCCGATAAAGATGTCAGCAAGCAGAAGAGAAGATCAGAGTCGCAAAGAAAGAGTTTGGCTGTAGAATTTAGAAAAGTATTATGTAAAATTTGTATAGTTTTTGCCATAGAGGCATATATTGTAGTGTTTGTATTATAGTAAATGTATTTGTATAATGTTCCTTTCGATAAACGTATATTGTAATACCTACAACAGGCTCATATTATTGTATATATTATAATTGATTTCACAATTTGTTATTAGTATCAAAGTGACATACATAGTCTTAGCCTCTAATGCATGATCCTAGACATGTTATTAGTACTAGTAGTAGGGTGTTGTAGTAGTCGATTATCACAACCTAGTAATTACCAAGCCCAGAGGCAAGTAATTGATTACCATCATCCTGTTTTGAGAAAATAGAGCTCCTGGACATCTAGAAACCCAATGTAACCCTAAATTGTAACAGCCCAACATTTGCTACCCAAATATATCATCATATAAACGAATAACCCAATACTAGTCCTGTTACTACTAACATGCATCAACAACCAACCCATATCATTCATACATAATGAGTTATGGAGAGCCACGATAGCAAAAGTTATATATATACATCACAACCTCAAAGGGCATACTATTATACATAACTCAAATCAACTAATCTAATATAATATATATATATAGCTCAGTTCAAAACAACATCTATACTATGCTAATCCTCATATATCTTCTTCTTCCTTTTCGAAGAACTCGCACCTGGATTTACATAGCAACACAATCGGGGTGAGAAAACATATCTCAGTAGAAGTATTCCAATACCATCATATAAACATATGTACAAAACAGATAATATTCACAATTATCATGTTAACACTTCAATCACAGAAGCAACAACATCTCCATCTCAAAGACACGCAATCGCCCATACAATTGCAATGCATGAAATAATGTTATGAAAGCAACCGCCCATACAATCGCTATGCTATGCCAAGTTATGTCTAGTGTTTATGCCTATGCATAATTCCTAAGTATGGAAATGAATAATGTATTATACCATATCTGGGAACCTACAATTCCATGGTAATGTCATGAATACATGAAACTTGAACAAAGTAATGGAAGTCACAACCATAACCTTGAACAAGCACTGAAGTCCATCCAACAACATCATTATCACAGAGAAAATCCATTTCTCCCTGGGTAGTGAAGTCCATCAACTACACAGTTATCGATAATGAACAAGGAAATCCACCCTAAAAAATTCTATAATAGGAAGGATACAATCCACCTTGCCTAAATATAGATCACCCACATCTACGGGGTTCACACCTATCAAAAAGCAATCATCCACATCTACGGGACACACACTTTTCAATAAGACAATAGATACAATCAAGTATATCATTATTATTAATTAAACACTTATAATTAGCATTACAAATCATTATGATTCAAACCATTCACATCTCCAATTAATACTTCTACGAGAGTCCCATTACTCACTAACAAGCACAAAGAAAGCATCACACTAGTGATCCTCTTCAATTTCCCAAAATAAGGGCTCTGTTCTATCCTATCCAGCATTGGGCGCTCACAAACTAGCGCTTAGGCGCATAAACAACTGTCTCAAACAAGACCCTCTGGACGTTGAGCGCTCAGCTTCTGCGCACTTAAGCACCCCACGCGTATCACACATTCTTCCTGGGCACTGGGCGCTTAGGCACCTGCTCTTCAGCGCCTTGGCGCTCAAACACAAAAATAGTTTTTGCATAAATTTGCAGAAACAATCACTGTTTCATTGGGAACAAGTGATCTTACAATCACTCAAAATGTCTTCAAAGTGATTTTCTAACCTCTATCAAGGTTCAACTACATATAGCAACCTTTAATCCACTTCAATTTCATTTAATTCAACACTTTTGTGAATCAAAATCCAATCATGACCTAACCCCCAAAAATAACCTAAAGTGGGAATTAAGGTTCCAAAAGATGAAAAATTCATCTAAACACATCCACAATTTAGTTTCTAACTCAACCATACTAACCACATCAAGATTCAACTTATAAAACATCGAATCACCTCTCAAACCATCATTTCCTCTTCAAGCTTCTCTTGAACTAAAAGAAAAGAATGAAAACCAGCAAGTAAAATAGATTTCCCCTACCTCAATTTCCAGAAACGAAATCGATCAGTCGTTCCTTCGAAAAGCTAAGCTCATTCCTTCCCTTGCTTTGATGAAGATCCTCCTTCCTTAAAGCCTTGAAATTCCTTTTCCCTTGTTTTCCCTAAGGCAGCCGTGAGATAAGAAAATGAGAATGAGTTTAACTCCTCATTTCATCCTTAAATAGGCCACAAAAGAGATACCAACTGTGCCCCTCTATTTGGTCACTTAAGTGGTTACTATTCACCCAAATAGTTAAGAACACTTAGTTATCACCAAACCAAGTTTTTTAACTTCCAACAAGTTTAAAATAAATCTTAATATTCATTAAAAATCTTGTTACACCATTACCACAAATTTTCATATCTGGTAGGGGTCAATTCGGTACTAAAACACACAACCAGTATGCTTAAAAATGCCAAACTAACTCCAAAAACTCTCAAACTTTAACCGCATTTACTTCCACACATTTTGGACCTAAAAATAAGTTCTCCACACATATCTCCATTAACTGAGCAGTTTAAGCCAAAAACAGGGTTGAAAACAGCTATATTTTACACAGAGTTACAACAAAGTGACTAAACATGCTCAGATGGTCACAAAACTCACCGACATAATAATTAGGTATTAGACTACCTCTGTAACGTTATACAAGTCTATCACATTTTCACGGGTGTTACATAAATCATGATCTATATCATGATGTTTAACTCCTTGTGATATAATTAAGCATCAATTGAATTATGGAATTACAATTATGGTGCATTTGAAATGATTGAGCATGGATTATAAAGTGAATTGAGTTATTTGTGAAATAACCTTTATGTGTATATAATTTATGATGGAATGAATGTATTGTACACTTATTATGAATCATAGGTGTACTAGATATGCTATTGCTCCTTTTTAATATAAAGTTGAGTCGTATTTGTATAAATTGAGTATTTGCCCCCTTAATTCTTGAAAGGTGAGTTAGAATTGTGTTTTGAATTTGTATTTGAATGATTAGTGCTCATGGAGTTTGAATTTGAAATGAATATGAGAATTTGACATTTGTCCTTGAATGGGAAGGAAAATGGTCCTGATATGCTATTCTCACCCATGAGTATCCCTTTTGATTTGAACTATCAGTTCACCTGACATTAATGGATTTTGGAGATGATCCTGTATGGGAGAAGGGTATTCAAAATCTTATTAGAATTATGGACATGATCCTCCGTGAGGAAGGGGATCCTATATTCTTGAAATTTCTCATTATGTTTCCTCATTTACCTATGTTTCCCTCATGTATTTATGGGTACTTGGAATAGTTCTGTAATGACAAAGAAATATATTGTCATAAATAGGTTATAGTGCACTAACCTAAAAGTAGATTATTACCCTGTTAATTGATAGTGCGAGGCCCTAATTCACTCCCTACTGTGAGTATATAGAACCCGAAATATATGAGGAGACTCTTGCCTATTATGGTACAATGATATAGGTTTTGTGGAAATGAGTGAATATTTAAATGAGCACTGAAGAGGATTTGTATTTGAATGTCATATTATGACAAGTTATTATATAAGATCATAAAGATGATTTGAGAATATGATATTGTTTTGAGTTGTTTTTGAAAGTATTTATGAGAATAATTTATGATCTTTGATAACCAAAGTTTTTTGGAATTGTTAATAATTGAAATTTTGTTTCGGAAAGAGAAATTACTTGATTTGGTTTTTGCCACATTTCTAAAGTATAAGTTGAGTTTTATAACTAGTTTCTCCGAAACAATTAGAATTATTATGATGACATCTTTTTATAATACAATTACTGAGAATTTTGGAATTCTCATCTTATTTTTGTATTATTATTCCATGATAATTCTAGGGATGGATACTGCAGAAAGGAGACGCAGATAGAAGCTGTAGTTTATTTTGATGTCATTTTGTGTTTGGAATGTATAAAGATTGCCTTGAAGGCATATTTGTAATTACTGTATAATGATGTACGCTTTTGTATAATGACCTTTATAGTTTATGTATATTATTTCACACACACGAGACTCATATTTTTTGTATATCTTATAAATATATATTCATATTAATCTTATTAGTTGAAAATAATGTGTTTAATACTAATTACTAAGATGTGATTCGATACACTATTAATAATAGTATTAAGGACATTACATGTAACATCTACATGATGAGTCTTTTGTAATATTTTTGTAACTATATAATTATATAACTATAGTAACCTTTAGACATCTACTCTTGAATATTATTCATAACTTTCCTATTTCTCTCTCTATTCATTCAAGTATTTTAATCTTTCAGTTGGATCAATACAGTCTCTTTCTGTTTTTTGTTTTCTAGTTTATTCCATATTCAGTTGGAACTTCGAAAGGTTGTTTTAAATATTATTTTTTGGAATTTATTTTACATTACAGTGTAGTGTATGTCATATTTGCGACTAGTGTAGCTGCCAATTATTATTTAATATATAATAATTAATGTAAACAAAAATGCTAAGTAGCCCATACATTTATGACTGAAAATTACTTGGATAGAAAGGAAATTAGAGTCTTTGCCCCCCCCCCCCCCCCCTTGCACCCTATATGTTTATTTGTGCTATTTGTGCATAGGCCGGGAAATAAAGTTCCGAGCTCTCTAGCATTACTTTAATGTAAATAATATTAATTCAAAACTTGAGTAAAATTAAAATTCTAAAGAAAATTTTAAAACTATTGACACTAAATTGAAATACCCTTTTGAAAAGCACAAAACAATAATTTTTTAAAATAATAATTAAAAATATTCCCAAATAACCTGTGCTTCTATAATTTGGGCTTAAAGAAATGGACCCCAATTAATAGAACGACTCTATATCGGTGGTTATTGTTGCGGACTGACCCGGATAGAGAGCAACAGAGTGGATCCCCAACTCATGTAGAACCTTCTTACAAAGTGGCACCCAGGTATTTTTTTAGTTGTCCCGAACTGTCCGGACTCATACACTTAAGCCCTTTTTATAGTAAGGAAGTTTGCTACGCATATAGACTACATTCTGGATCAACCAAGACAATTTTACTTTCATTTTGGGCCAAACAATTGTGGGAAAGCTTTATAACATATGCTTTCACAACCATTGTTTGATTATCCACAAGAATATATGCATATTAATTGTAAACAAAATTATAGTTTGGTTTTGATTCATTCAAGTTCATGCCCACTTTTCACCCAAAAAGAAACCCATGACTCCAACGTTGCAAACCAATCTACAACCCATCTCTGCACCTCTTGTCAAAACCAAAAGTACAATAAAAATTATTAGCAGTTTAAATGAAAACTACCAAACCAATCAACAACCCTCAGTAGGCAAAATTAAACGCCTTGTTCTCAGCCAAGAAGGTAGAATCAAACTGAACACTTACCCAGATAGAGAGTTCTATGCATATCCCCGCTTGGTGACCCATGTAGATGATAACTTCATTTCTACACTTACAAATCTATACAGAGAAAGGTTGAGACCTGACATAGAGATTCTTGATCTCATGAGCTCTTGGGTTAGCCATCTACCCGGTGATGTCAAGTACAAAAGAGTGGTGGGGCATGGGTTGAATGCAAAAGAGCTTGCAAAGAATCCAAGGCTGGACTACTTTTTTGTTAAGGATCTCAACCAAGATCAACAGTTTGAATTTGAGAGTTGCAGTTTTGATGCAGTGTTATGTGCAGTTAGTGTGCAGTATCTCCAACAACCAGAGAAGGTCAGATATTCTATGAACTTACATTATTCCCCAAACCTGAATTAACCAATCTCAAGTTTACTGATTCTCAATTCAAGAAATTTGGCTATGGGATAAACCCATAAACTCACCATAATGATTTGGTTGGATAACCAAAACCTGTGAGAAGGTTCATGAAATGTTTACGGTGCTCCAAAAAATTTATGTAGCACGGTGTTGTATGATTTACAATCATAAATATAATATTAAAATAAATGAATGGATAAGATTAATTACTTATTGTCTGATAAACAGGTAATAGATATTGTTCATATTTTACATACAATAAATTTTATAAATTTTAATTATTAATATTTATATATAAGTAGATTCTCATACAAGAAACTTAAACTAGTCCTATTTTTTAGTATAGATGTTGTACATATAAAATATTTTATAAATTTCAATTAATAATATTTATACGCACATCAATAAAATTTTGAAAAAAAAATAGTTAATTGATTATAATGGGTAAAAACCCTTAGAACACCTGTGTTCCAAAACGTTTCATGACCACCGTAAACATCTCCGAAGTTTCAAACTGTTAATTAATGTATTTTGAAACTTTCACAAGAAATTGGTAATGGATTATTGAGTTGAATAATACTACAGGAACATCGCTAATAGTAATGAAGATATTTACAGGTGTTTGCAGAGGTGGGCCGGGTGCTAAAGCCAGGAGGGGTGTTCATTGTGAGTTTTAGCAACAGAATGTTTTATGGGAAAGCCATTACTGCATGGAGGGAAGGGACTGCTTATAGTAGGGTACAACTTGTGGTTCAGTACTTCCAATGCGTGGAAGGTTTTACAGAGCCAGAGGTTGTGCGAAAGCTACCAGCTACTAATGATGCTCAAGAGAACAAGTCACCAATTGGTTGGATTGTGAAGCATTTCGGATTGTTGTCCGGGTCAGATCCCTTTTATGCAGTGATTGCTTACAGTAATTTTCAACCTATTATGATGACTGAATTGGACGCTTGAAATGAAAGTGGAAGTGTGCTAATACCTATACCTGCAAGTAAATATTTGCTATGCTGTTATTTGTCACTCTTGAAGTTGAAATTAATGTTCATAGACTTCCTTTTATTACTTTCTTAAGCAAAGTGGTTTTAGAAATGGACATTTTTCTGATATGTGGTAAATGACAGTATGGCATCAAATTCAGCCTCTCCCCAAAACTAGCATGAAACTCAAAATTAAGAAATAAGGATTAAAGAGTCCGAACGCCAACGGTGAGTTCAGCGGCCTAGATGCTCAAGTTACGCTTGAAAAGCATAATAAACAGCAACCACCGAAAGCCTTAAGAGTACAACGCCTGGGCTTCATAATGCATTTCAATTCTTTCGAGAGTATTTGCAAAAAATTATTAGCCTTGCTCATAATTTTGATAGGGACTGAAAATTATAGGTAGATTTATCTATTGGAGACTAACTCCGTCACTTAGAGGTAGACCTCTGTATTCACATAATTTCTTAGGAAAGTTTGCAGAAATAGAAAATAAAAGTTGACAATGAGAGCTTTGCAGGTGCACAGAGATCTCCCTACTCTTTCTAATTCATACTCTTTCTAATTCATCTCTCAAATCACTCAATTTCTGCCTGAGTCCTTCACTCTACTCCTTACCCATTTATATCTCATCTTCTAGTGGTGATACCACAATCATTTATTTTTACTCATTTACTTTTTACCGTTACAAACTCTTCATTTGTCTTTATTTATTCCTAAACATTTATTCTTGACTGTTAAGAGTACTTTCATTTATCTTTTTATCTATTATGAGGGCAATGGCTGTTCATTTATTCCCAATTGTTACGGTATTAATACTCCACCCCTAAAAGTTTCACCTTGTCCCCAAGATGTAGGTCCAGATAAGTGTCTTGTGGGCAGTGAAAGAAACTTTCACCAGAGTCCCATTGCTTGAAGCATAATGATGAATTTGCTTGAAGCATAAGAACTTCCACATGGGTCCCATATACCAACTCCTTGAGTGGGGGTTGTTTAGTAACATTAATAGAGTTGACATTGAGCCAAAACGTTGCCTCAATCAACTAGTCAAACCCCAACACAATATCAGTCCCTCCTAGATTAAATAAGAAAAAGTTATAGACTACCTCAATGTCCTACACTTTCATTAAGCTCTTCCTTCACCTCTTCATTAGAGATCTCCATAGTGTTCTCCTATGATATGACAAAGAAACTAGCTCCAGCGTGCATCCATCCAAAGCCACTGTTAGAGCTCCTATCTTTTCACAACCACCCACCACCTGGTTGCCAATGTGGCAGCATTCATGACTCCCACAGTCAAATAATGTAGGTACTTCTTGATTCGGCCACTAATCCTCTATTGGTTTGATGTGATTTGTGACAAGTGGACCTTTACCATTGTCTTTCTCTCCCACTATAAGCTCTTATTGCCGTTGTGATGGAGGTCCAAAGACCATCTCAGATTACTCTTGCGACTTCTCCAATGCCACCTTGAGTTTTGTTGAAGAATTACAGGCTTAGGTTAGGGAAAGGAAAAGAGAGAAAGACAACTAAACAATAGTAGACTAAGAATATTATTGATAGGAATGAGATGTTATTCAATTTCATAACCTAGTCCTCCTATTTATACTAATACTTAGATGTACAAGCCCAAGCCCACAAACTCTAAGATTAATAACATAATATCTTTTAACACTCTCCCTTAAGTTAAAGCTTACTAAACTTTAGATTGTTACAAGCAGCAAACCCATAAACATAAAACAAATTATAGAACCTTATCTTTATCCAAAAGCAAGAAGAGAAACTCGGCACAGGGATGCTGGACCATTCAAATATGGCATAAGGAAAAAGATAATATGTTGAACCGTCTAAGCATCCAAAAAGGAAGAAGAAGAGAAACTGGAAAACTCTTGCTCCCAAACTTGTAACACCATTGCTAGTGAGAATCTAGGGTGGCTCCACCTTGCTGATAGTCCTTTCCTCCTGATAGGTCCATTTAGCGGGCAACCATTTCCTCTAACATCTCTGGGACAGCTCCACCTCGTTGGTTGCTCTTTGCCTCCAATCAGGCAGCCCTTTCCTCTAAGCACAAAGTGCACTAAGAAAATCCACAAGAAGAACAAAGAAACACAAGATAGAACAACAACTTCAGCCTGCCTTCTTCAAAGATATCAAATTGACATATCCATAACCCAGCCACTAAGCCTCCATCATAGCAACAAACCAGAGTCCAAACTCACAAATCATAAGATAAACCACAAAATCATCACCAGTCTGGTTGCACTCATTCAGCCTTAAACAAACCTAGAAAATACGCTAAGGTGATGAAAAATACAGTCTGATACAGAACAAAAGAAAACAGATTTGGAACAGAGTCACTGGAAAGTTTGCCAAAAAACTCATTGAAGTTGATCACTAGTGACCTGATTTGTGCCTGAAATGAGAGCACACAGCCACGAACAAAAGCCTTGTAGAAGACTCACACAACCAACAGATAATCCAAAATGGGTCAAATTACACCAAAAAGGGCTTGTAACCACTGCGCCAGAGAAGTTATTGAACCTTCGGTCACCGGCCAACCTCCCTCACCACTATTTGCACTTGTCTATGCCAAAAATCAGAACCATTGGCCACCCATAGCTTCTAAGTCTCGTGCACCTATGCTCAGCCACTAAACCATGCAACACTTGATAACCACACACTACCCTCAAATCTGGCCAGAAAATCGCCAGTGACCTCAGAACCGGCTGGTCTATGCGAATAATTCTCTTAGTCTATTCGATTGAAATCGAATGTATGACATTTTGAACTACTTGTTATTATTTTGATTACTATCGAAAACACACGAAATTGAATAGCACACTTAGTCTATCTGATTGACATAAGCATGTCTTTCTGTTTTATGTCGATCGAATAACTTTGCTAGTCTATTTGATTAACCTCGAGGATCACATCATTCGAAATTTGCTTACTTGGTATACTTGGTTTATCTATGAAATCATGCAAATTTTGAGTAGTTGATACCATGAACCTATAACAATCTGTACTATTTTATTCAAATCACCACTTGGTCTTATTCAAAAAGAATACTATAGAAAGACAATCTGGAAACCTTAGAATAATAACTTTCTTACTCTTTCACTTCTATACCAATTCCTTTATTCTATAAGTATCTAACGATACATAACTTACGTAGAAAAGTATTGAAAACTCAACATCAAACTCTGATAAATGTTTTCATACACACACACACACACACACACAAATATGCAGATATAAGCTCAGAAAACATAACTCGACTTCACTTAATCATGATTTTACTTCGAGTATAATGAAGAACTTGATTCTGTTTATCCTTTATCTATTTTTCATGAATATAGAATGATAAACACAGAAAATAGACACAACAACCCCTACCTCAACTTTCTATGGATTGAAGTTCGATTCTGTTGCTTGTTCTGCACTTTGTTCTTACTTCTTCCTCGTATTTCTATTCAACTTTCTCTTTTCTCATTCTTTTCTTTCTTCTTTGTTTTCTTTTTCTATTTTTATTTCTTACTTTCCTTCTCGTTTTGCTGATAATAATTGTGTGAAAGAGAGAAAAGAAAGATATACTTACAAAAGTCAAGGATGGTAGATGAAAAAGAAAAAACAAGAAGCATTTCTTTGACTTTTGAGGCATCTTTGAAACATAATATCTCTTAAGATATTTTAGTGTCTTACACTAACTAAACTATTATCTGCCATTCACTATTTTAATTAATATTATAGAAATTCTATAACCAAATTAAAAACTAATGGATTAGGGAGGATGTTACAGGATATACATGAGTTCCATATTTTGGGAACTCAAATAGTGGAAGAAATTATGGATTAGGTCACGACGGATGGTACTGCTCTGATACCATGTTGAAGAATTACAAGTTTAGAGTTAGGGAAAGGAAAAGAGAGAAAGATGGCTAAACAATAGTAGACTAAGAATATTATTGATAAGAATGAGATATGATACAATTTCATAACCTAGTATTCCTATTTATACTAATACTTAGGTGTACAAGCCCAAGCCCACTAACTCTAAGACTAATAACATAATATCTTTCAACAATTTTGGAATGGTGGACCACAGCTGCCATGGAAGCACCTCCTGCATCATTGCCAATCCTTCAATCAAGATGATGATTCTCAATTTGCCTATTCTCCATTTGTCCATGAGCGTCGTCAACCTTTCCTCAAACCTTTGCTGCTGAGCCAACATTTCCCTGCTTTGGTTGTTCAGGTCTTCAAAGTGTTGCTCTAGAGCATCCATTCTCCTCTCCATCCTCAGATGCATCATCCAAGTATCTTAGGATCGGGAGCTTTGATACCAATTTAATAGGACTAAAAATTGTAGGTAGATTTATCTATTAGAGACTAGCTCCTTCACTCAGAGATTAGTCTCTTTAATTATAGAATTTCACAAGAAAGTTTGCAGAAACAAAAAATAAAAGATAATGGGAGCTTTGCAGGTGCACAGAGATCTCCCCACTCTTTCCAATTCCTCTCCCAAATCACTTAATTTCTGCTTGAGTCCTTCACTCCACTCCCTACCCATTTATATCCCACCTTCTAGTGGTGATACCACAATCATTTATTTCTACTCATTTATTTCTGACTGTTGCAAACTCTTCTTTTATCTTTATTTATTCCTACACATTTATTCTTGACTATTAATAGTCCTTTCATTTATCTTTTTATCAGTTATGAGGGTCATGGCTGTCATTTATTCCCAACTGTTACGGGTCTATAAAATTTTCTCAAAGATCTACTTTACAATCATTGTATAGACACACAATAAGAGATGTGCAGAAGAATGGTGTTGTACACTTCCATATAATAGATAATTGTTACATTCCTCTTATGGAGATCATATTTAGTTCATAAACAATTTTCTTTGTTTTCCTTTTTTCTTCAAAGCATCAAAGAAACTTGAATGAAATTTTCTACCAAAAAAGAATGAAAGGAATAAGAAAAAGCAACCCAATAGCTAGAATATGCATATGAAATCTCTTGATAAACATTACAACAATAAGCACCTCAACCTAGAAGTTCTTAGTAAAATCAAATCTTGTCTCCTTTCCCCTAGTCTTGTCAATTAAATTAAATGCTAAGAATTTAGGAAAAAAATCAATCTTTCTTAATTGGCAATAGAGCAATGCTATATAATGCTCGAGCATATGAACACTTCTCAAAAATTGCCAATGACTAATCACACACTCGCTTGGTATAGCATTTTCTTTAGCAATAAATTCTTTCATTATTGTTAAGTTTTTTTTTACTATCAACATTTAATTTAGGAGACAAAATAGACACAGAAGATTTGAATTTGTGCTTAACTATAACCAAGGGCTTCTTCTCAAATTCTATAGGGTGATGTTAACTATATATGATGGACTTGAAATTGAAGATGATAGCACAAAGAGAAGGTTACTCTAGAAATGATTAATACATAAGCCAATCAAGACTTGTAAAAATGTTGCCAATGAATAAAATTAGCGAGCACCATTAAAATATGTTCAAAATTAACTGCTTTTAGTTGTTAAGAATGATTATTTACAAAAATGTTGTAAATGAAAAGAATTGGCTAGAAAAGCATAATATTCTAATAATCTTTTAAAGTTTATATAGACCCAAACCAACCAGAGCCCCGGATTCATACTTTTAAATCAAATGTTGTTTTTAGTGTGAAATATTTTTGTACATGTGACCAATTAATTTTTTGAATTTTGGCCCTCTAATTAGAATGGAGAGGGGAAACAACTCTCTCTAATGGAAAGCTCAATGTTTGTTGCATTATGATCTCATTAATATTTCTAGTATTGTCGACACTATGATATTTGATAAATAAAAGAGTGTGCTTCAATGTGTACAGTTGTTGGGAAAAGATAACAAATTTAACAACAAGCAGAAGCAAACTGGATCACTTTTTTCCCCTTACAATTAACAATAGGCTCTGGAAATTTTTCATGTAACAAATAATAATTTTTGACAAATAATAAGATGCACAGACCAGAAAAATAAAATCAATAGACACCAGATTTTAACGTGGGAAAACCCCCAATGTGAGGGAAAAACCCACGGGACCTAGTCCAGTAAAAATCCTCCACTAATAAAATTAATGCGTACACCACAAGTCCTCCTAGAACCACCAGGGATCAACAGAAAATTAATCTTCACCAATAAGGTGGATAACAACACAATAAACCCACCAATGGGTATCTAGCCAGGCAACAGAGAGCACCCAAAATAGAGAGATATTAAAACCAAAATAAAGCTCACACTACTAGGATCAACATATCAAGAATTCAAGAGGAATGGAGCACAATTATACTCCCAAACATCTGATAGAGGAGCACAACTTTCTCCCCTTATTTTCTTCTCGCTGCACACGCTGTTGTCGTCTTCTCTGTTTCTTCAAATTCTCTCCCTCTCTCAGTTTCTCTTTTTTTTCTCACCCGAGGCACACACACACCAAATAACCAAATAATGGGCCTTTCGGCCTATAACCCCTTCTTCCTTTTTTTTTTAAATTAAAGTCAATGTGGGCCCACTTTTGGTGACCCACCTGACAATTCTCCCCCTCACCAATCAAGTGGGGCCATAGTCAACCAAACCCGCTTTCTCTTTGCAAGTGGAAAATTTTCCTGTGGGTAAAGTCTTTGTCATCATATCTGAACCATTCTCGTCAGTATGGATTTTCTTTAATGATAATTGCTTCATCTCCAGCGTATCCCGTATCCAGTGATACCGAACCTCAATATGCTTAAACCTTGAATGAAAGGTCGAGTTCTTGCTGAGATGGATTGCACTTTGACTATCACAGTATAAAACATATTTTTCTTGTGAAAGACCCAACTCTTATAGGAATTTTTGCATCCACAAGAGTTCTTTAGTAGCTTCTGTAATGGTAATATATTCTGCCTATGTAGAGGATAGAGCAACACATTTCTGTAATCTGGACTGCCATGACACTGCTCCCCCAGCAAAAGTCATCATATAACCAGAAGTAGACTTCCTGGAATCCACATCAATAGCCATGTCTGCATCTGTGTAACCATTCAACACAGGCTCACTGTTCCCAAAACATAAACAGACTCCAGAAGTACCTCTGAGATACCTGAGTATCCACTTCACAGCTTGCCAGTGCTCTTTACTAGGATTGGACATGAAACGACTAACAACGCCAACAGCATGAGCAATATCCGGCCTTGTACATACCATCGCATACATCAAGCTACCAACCGTAGATGCATATGAAATCTTCTGCATTTCTTCTTTATCTTTCTCACTTGTAGGACATTGCGCAAGGCTCAACTTGAAGTGACCTGTAACTGGAGTACTAACAGATTTGGAATTGCCCATATTAAATCTCTCCAATACTTTCTCAATATACCTTTGTTGTGATAACCACAATTTACCATTCTTCCTGACACGAACAATTTTCATGCCAAGGATTTGCCTTGCAGGGCCCAAATCCTTCATTGAGAATGACTTGTTCAGCTCTCTTTTAAGACTTTGAATCTCTTTAATGTCATGACTAACAATCAACATGTCATCCACGTAAAGCAAGAGAATAATAAAATTTTCATTAGGAAATTTCTTCACAAACACACAGTGATCAGAAGAAGTTTTACTATACCCGTGATCCATCATGAAGGAATCAAATTTCTTATACCACTGTCTTGGAGCTTGTTTAAGCCCATACAAGCTCTTCTTTAATCTGCAGGCAAGCTTCTCTTTGCCTTTGACTGCAAAACCTTCAGGTTGCTCCATGTAAATTTCTTCCTCTAGGTCACCATGGAGGAAAGCTGTCTTCACATCAAGTTGCTCAACCTCTAAATTCAAATTAGCTGTTAAGCCAAGCACAACTCGCATTGAAGACATCTTGACCACAGGTGAAAATATTTCTTCAAAATCAACTTCTTTCTTCTGACTGAAACCTTTCACAACCAACCTTGCCTTGTACCTTGGCTATGAGCAATTCTCCTCTGATTTTAGCTTGAACACCCATTTATTCCTAAGTGTTCTCTTGCCCTGGGGCAGCTTCACTAACTCAAACATATGGTTCTTATGTAAGGATTTCATCTCCTCTTGCATGGATTTATACCACTTGTCCTTCTCCTTATGTGACATAACTTCTTCATAGCTCTCTGGTTCTCCCCCATCAGTCAACAACACATACTCATGTGGAGGATATCTCTGTAAAGGATTATGCTCTCTTGCAAATCTTCTCACCTGAGGCTCTAAAGGTGGTTCTTGTGGAATTGGCTCAATTGGTTCATTGACTTGAGGCTCAGGCACATCAATTGTGTTCTCCACATCTACATTTACATCTCCCCCTTTATTAGTGACCCTGGTAGGAGGTTCTGGCTCAACATCAATGTATCCATGAACAACCTGTTTTGGCTTATCCTTCATATCAATATCTTCAATAATTTGGTCTTTAAGAAAGACAACATCTCGGCTTCTGATAATTTTCTTATCAATCGGATCCCAAAACCTATAACCAAAATCATCACGACCATAACCCAAGAAAATACACTGTTTAGACTTACCATCAAGCTTGGATCTCTCATCTCTAGGGATATGAACAAATGCCTTGCAGCCAAACACCCTCAAATGACTATAGGAAACATCTTTCCCTCTCCACACCCTCTCAGGAACATCACCATCAAAAGGAACAGAGGGAGAAAGGTTGATCAAGTCCACTACAGTTCTTAGTGCTTCACCCCAGAAGGCTTTAGGCAATTTAGCATGAGAGAGCATGCATCTAATTCTGTCGTTAATTGTGCAGTTCATTCTCTCTGCAACCCCATTGTGCTGAGGGGTCTTTGGAACTGTTTTCTCAAGCTTGATCCCATGGTCCTTACAGTAATGCTCAAATGGACCCCTGTATTCACCACCATTATCTACTCTAACATACTTAAACAATTTGCCTGTTTCTCTTTCAACACTTGCATAGAAGTGTTTGAACACATTAAGTACCTGGTCTTTGGATTTCAAAACAAAAGCCCACACTTTTCTAGAATGGTCATCAATAAAAGTAACAAAATAAGAGTAACCACTAAAGGTTTTAGCATCCATAGTGCAAACATCAGTGTGAACTAAATCCAAGATATGAGGTCTCCTATGTGGAGGATAAGTGCGGAAGGAAACTCTATGTTGCTTACCAACAAGATAATGAGAGCAAGTTTTAAGAGATGTACCTCTAACAGGAAGCAACTTTTGCCTTGCAAGAGTGTCAAGGCCCTTCTCACTCAAGTGACCCATACGTTTATGCCATAGCTCTGTAGAGCAATCCTCAATTGCATTCATTTGAGGTGTAGACAACTTTGTTGATGTCCAATAAAGAGTATTCCGCTTCACTCCCTTTGCTACCACCAAAGTCCATTTGGTACATTTCCATTTGCCATCACCAAAGGAATTATGATAGCCATCTTCATCAAGTACCTGTACTGAGATCAAGCCGAGGCGCATGTCAGGAATATGTCTGACGTTCTTCAAGTGCAACTTGCATTCGGCATTAGTCTCCAACCAAATTTCTCCAATGCCAGCAACCTTGCTTACCCCTTGATTTCCCATCTTCACTTGCCCAAAATCTCCGGTAGTGTAGGATGTAAAGTACTTACGGTGTGGTGTAACATGAAATGAGGCAGTAGAATCAACAACCCATTCGTACTCCTGGTATGTGAGATTAACAGAGTCATCATCATAAACAATGACAACTTCACCATCAGATACAACTGCAGTAGTGTCTTTGTCTTTGTCTTCTCTTTTATTACTGCCTCTAGTCCTTGATTTTTCCCGCTTAAGGAACCTGCATTCTTTAATCATGTGTCCCATTTTATTGCAATGGAAGCACTTGATGTCTTTTCTATTCTTTGACCTTCCTCTTGACTTGCTGCAGTCTTCAGATCTCTGAAAATTTCTATGTTGGCTTCTTCCCCGTGACTTCACAACCAAAGCTTCATTCTGAGTCGAAGAGCTAGCCATACCATGTCCCTTCCTCCTAGTTTCTTCATTCAAGAGACTATCTTTCACCATATTGAAAGTCAACTTTCCATTAGGAGCAGAGTTACTTAGAGATACCACCAGTGTTTCCCAGCTGTCTGGTAATGAGCTAAGCAACAACAGTGCAAGCAGTTCATCATCTAACACAATCTCTATAGTATTCAACTGATTCACAACATTCTGAAAACTACTCATATGCTCAGCCACTGAGGATCCATCCCTATATTTCAAGTTTACGAACTTCTGAATCAAGAATGCCTTGTTCTGTGCATTTTTAGACTCAAACAAGTTGCTCAATTTCTTCCACAAGCTGTGGGCACTAGTCTCACTAGATACATGGTGATAAATGCTTTGGTCTATCCATTGCCTGATCATGCCAATGGTCTTCCTATTTATTCTCTTCCATTCTTCATCAGATTTATCTGCTGGTTTAGTACCATCACCCTCAATGGGATCATACAGGTCTTTGCAAAATAGCAAGTCTTCCATTCGGGATTTCCATATTGAGTAATTGGTAGAATCCAATTTAATCATAGTACGCGCTTCTCCCATTTTAAGAGCACAAACCAGAGCCCCAACCAAGGAGCTCTCTGATACCAGTTGTTGGGAAAAAATAACAAATATTAACAACAAGCAGAAGCAAACTGGATCACTTTTTCCCCCTGTGCAATTAACAATAGGCTCTGGAAATTTTTCAAGTAACAAATAATAATTTTTGACAAATAATAGGATGCACAGACTAGAAAAATAAAATCAATAGGCACCAGATTTTAACGTGGGAAAACCCTCAATGTGAGGGAAAAACCCACGGGACCTAGTCCAGTAAAAATCCTCCACTAATAAAATTAATGGGTACACCACAAGTCCTCCTGGAACCACCAGAGATCAACAGAAAATTAATCTTCACCAATAAGGTGGATAACAACACAATAAATCCACCAATGGGTATCTAGCCAGGCAACAGAGAGAACCCAAAATAGAGAGATATTAAAACCAAAATAAAGCTCACACTACCAGGATCAACATATCAAGAATTCAAGAGGAATGGAGCACAATTATACTCCCAAACATCTGATAGAAGAGCACAACTTTCTCCCCTTATTTTATTCTCGCCGCACACGCTATTGTCGTCTTCTCTGTTTCTTCAAATTCTCTCTCTCTCTCGATTTTTCTTTTTTTCTCACCCGAGGCACACACACACACCAAATAACCAAATAATGGGCCTTTTGGCCTATAACCCCTTCTTCCTTTTTTTTTAAATTAAAGTCAAGGTGGGCCCACTTTTGGTGACCCACCTGACAACAGTAAGTATCAAATACCAAAGAAATGAAAATAGTAATTAAGAGAGGGAAAAAAGATTGAACATGAATTTGCACGTACAAGTTACTCCAAGTACAAGTTTTAACGATGGTACAATCTATGATCAAAGGCTATGGCTAGGAAAATTTAAGAAAGTGCAAGAAAATCTAAGAAATGAAAAATGTCTCGTAACTTGATTTCTTTCTATGGGTAAGGAGTGTAACGCCCCCTTTCTCAGGAGGAGGAGAGGATATCACACCAAACGGACGACATTCAAAAGAAAATTATTTAGACTCAGTTATTATATTATTTATAGGTATTATCCTGTTCATCAATGAAATATCCTAACATAACTGATCTCTTTCATATACATATACTTTTTTTTTTGTAAGTGAAAAACATAAAGATCAACTTATAAATTCATGCAAAAGATATATATCATATATATCTATGTTTAGATACAGACTATAAGTCATTAATTATATTAACAATTCACAAAAAAAAGCAAAAGCTTTACATGCCCAAAAATGATGTACAATCGGCCATCAAGGCTACAAAAAATATCAAGCCCCAACAACTACTGAGAAGGAACCTCAGCTGGATCTTCCTCAGGCTCCTCCTCAGAAGAAGAAATCCTCACAAGAGCAACCGACTCACGAGCAGAAGCTCGTGTAGAAGACAGGAAAGAGTCCTCGTGTGGAGCGTACTCCCGATCACCCCACACCTCCCAGATTGACATGTAAAACTCCAGCGATACAGCCACCAACATAGAGAAAACAGGAGGATCATAACGACCCCATGCCAAAGATACCATCACGTCTCCTACGTAGACACAGCGCTCAGTGTTCACATCAACGTGCCAGCAATCCACGCCTACATGGAACCTAAGCCTGACATGCCCTAGGAAGCCTTGTCAGGATGCCACGGTCAAATAGATAACTAGTTCGTTCTAAAATCAGGAAACTCAGGCCCTTTCTCGCCCCGATCTTTTAAGAAAAATAGATAAAATACAAAATGGTAGAATACAGAAAAGAGGTGAGATATTTAACTTCATTACCAATTATGGTAGTAAGAAATTAATAGAAACGGCGCAGGACGCCTTACAGCATAGCATACATAATAAACAACATCAAAGTATAGATAGTAAACAATTTAATAGAACAGATGGTCATAATTATCATTAAAATAAACATTCTCATAATCACATTTACTTATGCCAAATTAATATGTTGACACACTATGCATGTGCATAAGATACCAAATTCCTACTCCATGGAGCTAGACACAACTTTGGAGAGAATAATTAGGAGACATGTCTGTAACTCAGCTATCGCGGCTAATCAAGTGCTATAATTTATCATTTTATCAACGTGCACATCAAAGCATTGTACAAGACATTCTACACTAGATCATGATATAGGACATTGTCTCGATCCGGATCGTCGATGCGTTTGCATTGGTCTACCTCACGGACAGAAGAGCTACCAACTGCCCATTGTGAGGTACCTGCACCCCGACGCCCCCAAGGTCAACAAGTGGCCTACACTTGTCTACTCACACCCGCACATAGGTGTGATTCATCTCCCAGGCACACAACATTTGAAACAGAGTCCAACGGACTTGCTCAATGCATGTTTCAATCATGCTCATCATGTTGGACTTTCTCGATGCATGTGGATTCGATGCCTATATATATATGTATAGATTCACAAAAATAACATAACTTACCCAAAATCACATGGCACATCAGGCCTAATCATTTATCATCAATCCTTGGTCCCATTCACGGACCCATGACAAATTACATTCCAAATCCCAAAGATGCAAACATACTTTTTAAAGTTAATATGATAGCCACGCCTCAATTTCATTATATTTTTCTGTTAACCTCTCTAGGGAAGTTCTCTAGTGCTTTTCATTCAACCTTTATCAATTTCAATTAGATAAGTCATTCCTTATGTTTTAGATCAAGCTCACTTAGATTGATTATTTTAAGTTCCTCACAACCTTACTCACGCTTATATTCTTTCTTTATCCAAAGGCCACTCTAAGTTATAGGTTAAAGGCTTGTCCTTGATTCTTTCCATATTATGAAGTCCTCATTAAGTGTCTAATCGTTCAATTAATTAAGTCTTATCTTGGTACAAAAGTCTCATATTGAGTGCTCAAAGAGACTGTGAGCCTCACAGGAAACTAGAGATTCAACAATTTTTTTTTCATCACCCCTCTGACACGGGCCGTATCCCCTGACACGGCCTGCCCAACACGGCCGTGTCACACTACACGGCCTGGGCCGTGTACTCCTCTAGAAGTACAGTAAATGTTTCAAATCTGAACTACTCGATTACACGGTCGTGTCCTCACACACGGCCTGGGCTGTATTCTCCTCTAACTCAAGAAGTCCATGGAAATTATGTTTCCAAACAGCAACACGGTCTAGACCGTGTCAAACTACACAGCCCGTGTATTTTCACCGAAAGGTGTTTTCCACATGTACATTCAAGCATTCCAATCCATTAAGTTACATAACAACATATATTAGAATCATACTACACAATCAACCGCAACACTACCAAAAATCATAAACAAATGAGTAACCCCCGCATGGGTTCCTCACCATCACCACAAAAAAAGGTGCTCCTCACCACCAAGATAGGTTAAAGAGAATGATCTCCATCTTACTTTAAGAGACAATAAGGAAAAAAAACTTCTTTCAAGATTTTCGTCCACCACAAACAAGAAAACCCTAAGATGGTTAACTCACAAAATCAACCACCAAAACTTGAAAAGAAGAGTCCTTGATCACAATGGTGACCAAGGGTCACGAAAATGAGAAGAAAAAGGGAAGAAAGTCAAGATCTTTACCTCAAAGTCTCAAACTTTAGGGCTTGATAGAAAATGGTGAAGACGGAGGAATCAAGAGGTGTTCACCAAGGAAAAGAGCTTCAAGGTGAGGAGGGGAGTCAAGATCCTAGGTTTGCTTGAACAGACAAGCTTGAATGGTCTCCAATGGGAGTGTGACCATGTGGAAGAAGAGGAGAAGATAAGAAGAAGAGAAAAGAGAAGAGAGAAGAGTGGGCGTGAGGGAGAGAATAGAGAAGTGAGAAAAATGAAAAGAGTTTTAAATGAAAAGGTGATGACTTTGGTCATCTTTTCCCTCCCAACCATGGAGCCAAAATGAGAGGAGAAAGTGTGTGAAGCTTCCTTGAGAAGCTTGGTAGAAAGCTTCCTTGAAGTTTCCTTGAGAAGCTTTGCACACTTTTTGATAAAGTGAAGGGTGATGATGTCATTAAAGTGCTCTTCTAAAAAAGTGACTAATGCTCTACTAGAGCTATTATCCAATGGACAAAAATTACAGTTAGCAGAAATAATATTTTATTGTCTCACAAATAATAAATATACTACGATTTTATTTATCAGATAAAATCTTGAAAAATAAAAACTTTGTAAATTATGCCCGACCTCGGGTTTAGTAAGATCCACCATCGACGTTCTATAGTCCAAAGTTTTCCAGCCTTGGGGAAGATATTCTATTTTCTCGGCTCCTCTCAGCACGCACACAAATCGAGAAAAATATTAAAATAATTAAACAATTCAAATAATTCTAGAAAAATTCTCAAAAATCACAAATATTATAAAATGAATATATACCATGAAATAAGTAAATTTTCGAGGTGTTACAACTCTCCTCTTCTAAAAAGACATTTCGTCCTCAAAATTTTCATACCTCAGAATGGATGTGGATATTGTTCCTTCATCTTGTCCTCTGACTCCCATGTCGCATCTCCGGTTACATCGTTCCAAATCACTTTCACCAATGGAATCTCCTTTCCTCTAAGCTGCTTCACTTTCCTATTCTCAATCCTTACATGAAGAGTCTCATAGGTCAAATTCTCTTTTAATTGTATTGTATCCGGTGCTATGACATGGTTTAGATCATGGATGTATTTTCGCAATTGTGATACATGAAAAACATTGTGAAGATTAGAAAGAAAAGGTGGTAGGGCTATTTGGTAAGTTACTGGACCTATCCGACGAAGAATTTGATAAGGTCCGATGAATTTAGGAGTAAGTTTTCTAGATTTAAGAAGTCGGCCGACCCCAGTCATGGGTGTGACTTTAAAAAACACATGTTCGCCTTCTTTAAACTCAAGAGGCTTCCTCCTTTTATCAGCGTAGCTTTTCTGTCGACTCTGAGCCATCCGCATCTTTTCTTGAATCATCTTAACCTTCTCCATTGTTTGCTGCACAAGATCAGGTTCGACCGTAAGGTGCTCTCCATCTTGGTACCAACACAAAGGTGTTCTGCACCATCGTCCGTATAGAGCCTCATAGGGTGCCATCCCTATGCTCTAGTGAAAACTGTTATTGTAGGTAACCTCTATTAAAGGTAAAACTTCATCCTAACTTTTCGTCTATTCTAGAGTACAAGCTCTCAGTAGATCTTCCAGAAATTAGATTATCCTTTCTGATTGACCATCGGTTTGAGGATGATAAGCAGAACTCAAACGAAGTCGCATTCCTAGTGCTTCTTGTAGGCTCTGCCAAAATCTTGATGTAAATCTCGGATCTCTATCAGAAACAATACTGGAAGGCACACCATGAAGTCTAACAATCTCGCCAATATACAATTGAGCTAATTTCTCCATCGGATACCTTATGTTGATCGACAAGAAGTGAGCAGACTTCTTAAGCTGATCCATAATTACCCATATCGAGTCGTAACCTTTTCAGGTTTTAGCTAATCTAACCACAAAATCCATTGTGATGCTATCCCATTTCCATTCCAGAATAGCTAAAGGTTGCAACATTCCTAAAGGTCTCTGATGTTCAACCTTGGCCTTCTGACAAACCAGACAAGACGACACATAATTGGCAACGTCTCTCTTCATTCCGTGCCACTAGAATAACCGCTTCAGGTCTTGGTACATTTTAGTCATTCCTGGTTATATACTTAACTGGCTCGTGTAGGCTTCATCAAGAATTAACTTCCTCAGCTCCAGATCACTAGGCACACAAACTCTACCCTCGAACCCTAGAATACCTTCGTGTCCTTCATAAACTGTTGACACAATGTCTCGCTTCATAGCTCCTTCTCAGTTTACAGAAACTCGTTATCTTTTTGTTTTTCTCTGATTTCTTCCATCAAATTACTTGAGATAGTAACCTTATTCAGACAAATCTTCCCTAGGGTCAACTCCATGAATGTCCATATATTCTAAAATTGTTCTATCAATTCTTTTTTCTTGATCATCATAGTAGAGATACTAAGCATCTTTCTACTTAAAGTGTCTGCCACTACGTTTGCCTTTCCAGGATGGTACTAGAGTTGGAAGTCGTAATCTTTCAAAAATTCTAACCACCTCTTTTGCCTCATGTTCAGCTCTTTTTATTTGAACAGGTACTTCAAACTATTATGACCACTGTAGACGTTGAACGTTGCTCCTACAAGAAATGCCTCCATATTTTCAAAGCAAACACCACAGCTGCTAACTCCAGGTCATGCGTAGAATAGTTCTTTTCATGTATTCTCAGTTGCCTTGAAGCATAAGCCACCACTTTCATATTTTGCATGAGCACGAATCCTAATCCTTGATGTGAACCATCACAATACACTTCAAAGGGTTTATTGGGATCAGGTAGAACCAAAACTGGCGAAGTAGTCAGTCGTCTTTTCAATTCTTGAAAACTCTCTTCACAATCGTCGGTCCATACGAAGGCTTGGTTCTTTCTCGTAAGTTGAGTGAGAGGTCTGGCTATCTTAGAAAATCCTTCAATGAATCTCCGATAGTAACCATCTAATCCCACGAAGCTACGAATTTCTGTCACAGTCTTCGGCCTTTCCCATTGCAGAACTACCTCAACTTTTGATGGATCCACTGCAATTCCATCCTTCGAAATTACATGACCCAAAAACTTAACCTCTTCCAGCCAAAACTCACATTTCGACAACTTGGAATACAATTTCTTTTGCTTCAGAATCTGGAGAACTATACTGAGATGTTCAACATGTTTCTCCTGATTTCAAGAATAGATCAGAATGTCATCGACGAAGACGACGACAAATCTGTCTAGGTAAGGATGAAAAATCCTATTCATGTAATCCATGAATATGACAGGTGCATTCGTCACTCCAAACGGCATCACAAGATACTCATAATGCTTGTAACGTGTATGAAAAGATGTTTTAGGAATATCATTTACCTTCACTAGGATCTGATGATAGCCTGAACGCAGATCAATCTTTGAGAAAATAGAAGCTCCTTGCAGCTGATCCATCAAATCATCTATCCTCAAAAGTGGATACTTGTTCTTGATCGTGACCTTGTTCAGCTGACGATAATCTACACATAAGCATGAAGTTTCATCCTTTTTCCTAACCAATAACACTGGCGCTCCCCATGGTGACACACTAGGCCTAACAAACTGCTTTTCCAAGAGTTCCACCAGCTGCTTTTTGAGCTCAGCCAATTCTAACGGTGACATCCAATAGGGTGCTATGGATATGGGACCAGATCCAGGTACAAGATCGATGGTAAACTCTATCTCCCGCTCCGGCGATAAACCAGGTACATCATTAGGAAAGATTTTAGGAAACTCATTGACTACCAGAATAGTCTTCACATCCATCTCGCTCTCGACTTTTAAAGAAGACAATAGCATGTATCCCTTAGCTCCTTCTTTCAAGAAAGCTTGAACTTGGTTGATCGTAAAAAAATCTAGAAACTTCAGCTGTAGGGAAAATTATGATTTTACTGGAATAATTTAACAAGATATGGCTAGAAGATAACCAATCCATTCCTAAGATTATATCTATTTGAGAAAGAGGTAAACAGATCAAATCAACAGAAAAGAATCGATCTTCAACAGATAAAGGACAGTTCAAACAAACTTGGGTGGTAACGACAGGTTTAGCAGTAGTGGTAGAAACACTCAAATCAAAGGGTAAAAAAGACACAGGTAAACCTAATCAGTGCATATAGTCATAAGCAATAAAAGAATGGGTCGCTCCCGAATCATACAGTACAAATAAAAGATTACCTCCTATAGTACCATCTCCCCTTATCAGATCTTCAGATTGGGAGACTTCTGCTCCACTCATCGTGTAAACTCTGCCTCCTACCTGAGACCTTGCAAATCATGCATTGTTGACAGAAGGCTCTGCCTTAGATTGGTTGTAATCTTAGGAAAAATGTCCAAGTTTTTCACATTTGAAGTAGATAATTCCCTTGATCGCGTAATTTCTCGTCAAGTGGTCATTTCCACATTTCATACACTTTGATGAAGATGCCACAGTCTGACCAGCTCGACGGCCACCAAAATCTCCACTAAAGCTTCCACCAGATGATTGTTGTTGATTTCCTGATGGTCGGGAATAGGGCTTCCTTTCAAATCGATTGTTGTTGTTTCCTCCTCTTTGGAACATAGACGGTCCAAAGTTGCGATTCCTTGTTTCTCGTGATGGTTTCAACGCTTCAAGCCTATAACACATGTCCATCAAAGCAGAGAATTGATTCATCCTCATTAGCAGTACCCCTCTCTTCAATTCAACCCTCGAACCTTCTTCGAACTTACGACATTTCCATACCTTATTAGGCTGGATTTGAAGATACCTTGAGAACTTTGACAAGCTATCAAACTTGGCAACGTACTCATTGGCAGTCATTCCTCCTTATCATAATCCAAGGAATTCCATTTCCTTAGCATGTCTTGCACTATCCAGAAAATACTTTTCCAGAAATGCATCACAGAATACTTCCCATGTAATCTCTCTTCCTTCTGCTTGTAGCAATCTTCGAGTTCCTTTCCACCAGTTTTCGTCGTCTCCCACTAGCATACATACGGCATAAGTTACCTTGCGATCGTTTGCACATCCCATTCCTTCAAAGATCTTTTCTAGTTCTTGAATCCATAAACTTGCCTTTTCTGGATCAAACTCGCCTCTGAATTGTGGAGGATTGTTTCAACGGAATTCAGATAAATTCTGAGCATCCACATTCGCCTTTTGCTATTGCGCTGCTCATTGATTTTGTTGTACTAGAATTTCTGCCATCCACTGCATAGCCTCAGTAGCTGTAGTCATGGCATCGTTGTCGCGTCCTACATTATCATGTCCTCCTCTTCCGCGTGCCATTGCTTTTATCTAGAAGCAACTAAACAAAACACAAAGAAAGTTTAGATATAACCTTTTGAAAATCAACAATACATCTCTATGTTTGGTTTCAAAAAAACACATAGCACAAATAAGACAGACCTAACCACAAACCCAAAAGAAAGACTCAAACCGGGGCTTTGATACCAAACTAGTGTAACGCCCCCTTTCTCAGGAGGAGGAGAGGACATCACACTAAACGGACGACATTTAAAAGAAAATTATTTAGACCCAGTTATTATATTGTTTATAGGTATTATCCTGTTCATCAATGAAATATCCTAGCATAACTGATCTCTTTCATATACATATACTTTTTTTTTGTAAGCGAAAAACATAAAGATTAACTTATACATTCATGCAAAAGATACATATTATATATATCTATGTTTAGATATAGACTATAAGTCATTAATTACATTAACAATTCAAAAAAAAGAAGTAGAAGCTTTATATGCCCAAAAATGATGTACAATCGGCCATCAAGGCTACAAAAAATATCAAGCCCCAATAACTACTGAGAAGGAGCCTCAGCTAGATCCTCCTCAAGCTCCTCCATGGGATCCTCCTCAGAAGAGGAAATCTTCACAGGAGTAACCGACTCATGAACAGGAGCTCGTGCAGAAGAAAGGAAAGAGTCCTCGTGTGGAGTGTACTCCCGATCACCCCATATCTCCCGGATTGGCATGTAAAACTCCAGCGATACAACCACCACCATAGAGAAAACAGGAGGATCATAACGAACCCATGCTAAAGATACCATCATGTCTCCTATGTAGACACAGCGCTCAGTGTTCACATCAATGTGCCAGTAATCCACGCCTCTATGGAACCTCAGCCTGGCATACCCTAGGAAGCCTCGTTGTGATGCCATGGTCAAACAGATCACTAGTTCATTCCAAAATCAGGAAACTCGGGCCCTTCCTCGCTCCGGTCTTTTAAGAAACATAGATAAAATACAGAATGAAAGAATATAGAAAAGATGTGAGATATCCAACTTTATTACCAATTATGGCAGTAAGAAACAGAAACAGCGCAGAATGCCTTACAGCATAACATACATAATAAACAACATCAAAGTATAGATAGTAAACAATTTAATAGAACATATGGTCATAATTATCATTAAAATAAACATTATCATCATCACATTTACTCATGCCAAATGAATATGTTGACACACTATAAATATGCACAAGATACCAAATTCTTACTCCATGGAGGTAGACACAACTTCGGAGAGAATGATCAGGAGACATGTCTGTAACCTAGCTGCCGCGACCAATCCAGTGCTATAATTTTCATTTTATCAACATGCACATCAAGGCATTGTACAAGACATTCTACACTAGATCATGATATAAGACAATGTCTCGGTCCGGATTATCGGTGCGTTTGCATCGGTCTACCTCACGGACAGAAGAGCTACCAACCGCCCATTATGAGGTACCCGCACCCCGACGCCCCCAAGGTTAACAAGTGACCTACACTTGTTTACTTGCACCCGCACATAGGTGTGATTCATCTCCTAGGCACACAGCCTTTCAAACAAAGTCCAACAGACTTTCTCAATGCATGTTTCAATCATGCTCATCATGTTCGACTTTCTCGATGCATGTGGATTCAATGCTTATATATATATGTACAGATTCACAACAATAGCATAAATTACCCAAAATCACATGTCATATCAAGCCCAATCATTTATCATCAATCCTTGGTCCCATTCACGGACCCATGACAAATTATATTCCAAATCCCATAGATGCAAGCATACTTTTTAAAGTTAATATGACAGTCACGCGTCAATTCCATTATATTTTTCTGTTAACCTCTCTAGGGAAATTATCTAGTGCTTTTCATTCAACCTTTATCATTTTCAATTAGATAAGTCATTCCCTATGTTTGAGCTCAAGCTCACTTAGATTGATTATTTTAAGTTCCTCACAACCTTACTCACGCTCATGTTCTTTCTTTATCCAAAGGCCACTCTAAGCTATTGGTTAAGGGCTTGTCCTTGATTCTTTCTATATTATGAAGTCCTCATTAAGTGTCTAATTGTTTAATTAATTAAGTCTTATCTTGGTACAAAAGTCTCATATTGAGTGCCCAACGAGACTGTGAGCCTCACAGGAAACTAGAGATTCAACAAATTTTTTTTCATCATCCCTCTGACACGGGTCGTGTCCCCAAACATGGCCTGCCTAACACGGTCGTGTCACACTACACAGCCTGGGCCGTCTACTCCACTGGAAGTACAGTAAATGTTTCAAATCTGAACTACTCGATTACACGATCGTCTTCTCCTCTGACTCAAGAAGTCCATGGAAATTGTGTTTCCAGACAGCAACACAGCCTGGGCAGTGTCAAACTACACGGCCCGTGTATTTTCACCAGAAGGTGTTTTCCATATGTACATTCAAGCATTCGTATCCATGAAGTTACATAACAACATATATTAGAATCATACCACACAATCAACCACAATACTACCAAAAATTACAACCAAATGAGTAACCCCTACATGGGTTCCTCACCATCATCACAAAAAAAGGTGTTCCTCACCACCAAGATAGGTTGAAGAGAATGATCTCCCTCTTACCTTAAGTGACAATAAGGAAAGCATGCTCCTTTTAAGATTTTCATCCACCACCAACAAGAAAATCCTAAGATGGTTAACTCACAAAATCAACCATCAAAACTTGAAAAGAAGAGTCCTTGATCACAATGGTGACCAAGGGTCACAAAAATGAGAAGAAAAAGGGAAGAAAGTCAAGATCTTTACCTCAAAGTCTCAAGCTTTAGGGCTTAATAGAAAATGGTGAAGATGGAGGAATCAAGAGGTGTTCACCAAGGAAAAGAGCTTCAAGGTGAGGAGGGGAGTTAAGATCCTAGGTTGGCTTGAACAAACAAGCTTGAATGATCTCCAATGGGAGTGTGGCCGTGTGGATGAAGAGGAGAAGAGAAGAAGAAGAGAAAAAAGAAAAGAAAAGAGTGGGCGTGAGGGAGAGAAGTGAGAAGTGAGAGAAAAATGAAAGAGTTTGAAATGAAAAGGTGATGGGAAAATAGGAAAAGATGATGACTTTGGTCATCTTTTCCCTCCCAACTGTGGAGCCAAAATGAGAGGAGAGAGAATGTGAAGCTTCCTTGAGAAGCTTGGTAGGAAGCTTCCTTGAAGTTTCCTTGAGAAGTTTTGCACATTTTTTGATAAAGTGAAGGGTGATGATTCATTAAAGTGCTCTTCTACAAAAATGACTAACACTCTACTAGAGTTATTATCCGATGGACAAAAATTACATTTAGCAAAAATAATATTTTATTATCCCACAAATAATAAAATACACTACGATTTTATTTATCGGATAAAATTTTAAAAAATAAAAACTTCATAAATTGTGCCCAGTCTCAGGTTTAGTAAGATCCTTCGTCAACGTTTCTATAGTTCAAAGTTTTCTGGCCTTGGGGAAAATATTCTATTTTCCCGGCCCCGCTCAGCCCATACGCAATTCGAGAAAAATATTAAAATAATTAAACAATTCAAATAATTCCTGAAAAATTCTCAAAAATCACAAATATTATAAAATAAACATATACTATGAAATAAGCAAATTTTTGGGGTGTTACAAGGAGTGTGGAGTATTCAAGACTTTTTGAAAGGTAACTAGAACCTCCTTTTTATATGCAAAAGTAGTAATTACTTCTTTTGGTGGATTATAATGCAAGAGAGTTGCATCCATTTTGATTGTGCCACTTATCCTCAGCGGTCACAAGCTTCTTCCTTTTGCTTGCACATGTTCTCCACTTCCTAGTGAGTTTTTTACTTCTCCAAATTGTGGGTTTATGAGTAGAGAGTGGTGAAGATAACTACCTCATAGTTCAGACGTGGGTAACGTTCATAATAATGTGACTAGCAAATGTATTTATGATTGCATTCATTATAGAACATCATGTATATCTTCACCATAACTTCTTACTTTTTAGAGTTAAGTTTTTCATGAAATTCCTATTGACAATATCAATAATGTCTCTATGCAACATTTTAGAACTAGTCCTAAGTAACTTGCCATCTTTAGAGCTTTCTTCGACAATGTCTGTATTGTCACTATGCATATTTTTATAACTAGCCCCATATTTTCCTTGTTGACGGTCTTTATTACTTGTCAACTTAATGGTAATGTCAGTATTCTTATTAATTTCTCTCTAATAGCCATTACAAGAAAAATGACAATTACCATTGGCGTTTTTCAGTGGAATCATATTCACTAGTAAATATTTACTTTCCAATAGACTCATCCACCAAAAAACATATGAAAATGTTTTAGAAAAAATATAAAAAGTAGAACAAATTTCTAACAAGAAAATCTGCCAAAATATCATTAAGATTATTATAAAAAAGTAAATAAAATTTTGGCTATTTTTGCCTTGTAAATATAGAACTTTTTGGTTTTGGTCCTTTAAAGATTTTTTGTTCAATTTGTGTCCTTGTAATTTCAAAAGTTGGTGAAATTGGTCCCTGCTCTCATTTCAAAAGTGAGTGAAATTAGTTCAATTTAATCTCCTCATGTTAAATCTTTCTCAGCCATTGAAATGAGGGAAGGTTTAATATGAGGGAGCTTAATTGCACTAACTTCACTCGCTTTTGAAATGGCAGGGACACAAATCGTAACAAAAAATCTTGAGGGATCAAAACCAAAAATATATTTAGAGTGATAAAAAACATATTTAAGCTTAAAATGTATATTCAATGGAAACGGTATAAAAACCATTGCGATAACTTTTCAAATTCTCAAGAAGATAAATTCCACCTGGTATGTGTAAAATACACTAAGAGCAAGTGCACTCTATCGCCAAGTAATATAGGACTTGAGTCTCAGTTATCGATCTCATGAAGAATAATTGATAATTACTAGATTCGTAAAACCCTTTGTTATTTAGACAATCGAAAGTATATGAAGAAATTCAAAATAAAATCAAAATAAACAAATAGAGAAAAACAATGAACAATTAAACAAAGAAAAGATAATCAATGAGAGAGAGACTAGGGCGCAAGGTTCACTTAAATCCAATTATTCAGGTTTTCTTTCAATTATGATTAAGGTAATTCTTTTGCTAATATTCTCTTATTTGCTGTTGGATCCCAATGGTCATGGATGAAACAATATTCTATTCCTAATTTAATTTACCTATTTGGTCATTTAGTTGAATTAATCAAGAATGTATTAAGTTTCAATTCAAGAGATGAACTAACATACCATCAATTCCATTGGTAGGATAAATCGATGTTTGGTCATTTACCAATCTAATCCTAGGCTTACCATATAGATCCACTCATTGAATGCGGATAGTCACTGGTCAAACAATGAATTAACACATGCCAAAAATGATCAAATTTTGACAAGAATACAAGCAATATGATAAACCCAAAAAGAAATTACCATAATCAAATTAGAAATTAAACCCAAATAATAAGGAAAACAAGATCCCCCATAGCCCTAGCTATAGGTTTAGTTACTCATGTTCAATAAAAACAAACTCATATTATAATACAAACCCATAGAAAGAAAACTCAAAGGAAAAGGGAAACTAAAAAGAAAGAGAAATCAAAACCCCTTTTATGGAGATTAAGATCTTCAAGCCTTCAAGAATCCTCCTTTGAAATTGCCCTCCAAGGTCTGCTACCACAAAACAACTCTATCAGGATTAGAGATTTTCTGTGCAATGTGCTCCATGTGTAGTCTGTGTGATGTAACTCTTTAATTTAAAGAAGATTAGGCATTTGTTGCGTAACCGCTTAGGCGCCATTACTTTGAAAAAATTAAGCCCAAATGCTCTGCTGCTCCTCTTGCGTGATCAGGGGCTCCTTCTCAGTGCTTAAGCGTTGAAACATTAATTCACCATTGCTGCATACGTTTCCAGTGCTCAGGCGCTACACACCAGCACTCAAGCGCTGGTTTCTAGTGAAATTTCTTCTTCTTCTTGCTCCTTTGCACATTCAATCTTCTCCCCATACAATTACGTAACAAAAACACACGAAGCACTTAATAAAAACACAATTAAACAAAACTAAAAATATAACAAAACTAACAAATAAAATTTATTAAAAATAAATAAAAAGAATATGAAAAACCAAGTAATTGAACCGTAAAAATAGGACATGTTGACGGTTCATCACCACCAAAAAAATTTCAAATCTTCTAAGGGTACTATTTTCATACATTTTATCTGCTAGAAAAAAATTAGCCACATTTAGTTTTCGATAGATCGAATTGCCGAAAATTAAATTATAACTACATCTGCGAAGGCTTCTTACTTTTTCTGCCTCTCTCCCTTTTTTCTCTCTTCCCTCTCCTTCTTGATCACACTCTCTCCCTTTTCAATCAGTTTCTTTGACTCTCCAATGACTCTTGACCTACGAAGGTGGTGTTTGTAGGAGCACGCATGTGTTAGCCGTTGCTGGCAGCATCTATTTGCATATCAAAATTATTCTTCTTACTAGTGCAAATCTCTCTTTGTCTCTCTTTCTAAATACTTCCCTCTTACTCCTTTCTATTTCTCTCTTCCCTCTCCTTCTTGATCACTCTCTCTCCCTTTCCGATCAGTCTCTTTGACTTTCCAATGACTCTTGACCTACGAAGTGGTGTTTGTAGGAGCACGCATGTGTTAGCCATTGCTGGCAGCATCTATTTGCATATCAAAATTATTCTTCTTACTAATTCAAATCTCTCTTTGTCTGTCTTTCTCTATACTTCCCTCTTACTCCCTTCTATATAAGATTTTTCTCTCTTTTTTTCCTGCTCTTGCTTGTTGATGTGAAGATAACACACTAGAGTATGTGATACAGAGAAGGAAATTGACATAAGCAAGGCTTGTTTAGATGATTAAGTTATGTATCGTGCTAAATTTTTTATACATATAGCAATCCTTTTACTCATATTACACTTTTCATACGTTTTTCTAGCAAAGAGAATTGATAGGTTTTAGGTGAGTGCTTTAGGTAGCCATTGTTTAGGATTATGGTGCTTTATGATATTACTAATGATTGTAGTTTAAGTTGGGTTCTAATTGATAGGATTTTCTTTTAGTTTACTTTATAGTGCATTGAGCTTAACATTGCTAGCTTATGGTTAAGCGCTTTCCTTTTTTTTTTCATTTTGGTTAATTGAGCAATTAATATACTCATTTATTTTTATTTTACAATGCAAGTGCATATATAAATTAAGTAATTTTTTTAAAATAAATAACATAACATTTCCAGTGGATTGGTCATTCAAAATATTCTAAGTGGCAAAAACTATGCCACTATTTTTTGCCAGAATATTTGCCTGAAATTTTGGTGGATAAATCCACTGGTAAGTTTCTAGTAGATATTTCGGAGAAAATATCTGTTGAAAATAATTTTCACTGAATTTTTTCAACGGATATGAATTTTATTTGAGGGTTTTTTCAAGGACCATTTTTTAGCTGAAAATTTACCATAAATTTAAATTTATGGTGGATTTTTAACCATTTTGGATGGATATTGTTGTCAAAAAATCGTAATTTTCTTATAGTGAGCTTCAGTATTGCCAATATAACACTTATGTTATTCGAATAAAACCATTAATAGCATATGAGCATCTTGATTCTAGAACTTGTTATTTGAATAACTATTTGGTTATTTGAATAAAGCCTTTTAAAACAAATTCTGAAAAGCACTTTTATTCGAATAGCAAGTTTGTTATTTGAATAAACCTTTTAAAATAAAAGGCTTGTAAGCTTGGTTTAAACCTATGAAGTACGGACTCATCATTTTTTGAGGTGTGTCTGCGTGTCAGACATGTGTTTGTATCTGACACATGGGGACACGCGTACAACACACGTGTCTTACGTGTCCAAATGAGTCTGATTAAAATTATTATTATTTTTTACTTGAACACGTCTTGAACATATTTCAGACATGTTTAAAACCGTCTTGAATATGCTTTGATACGTCTCAGACACACTTGGACACGTCTAAAACACATTTAGGACACGCCTTGAACACGACCCATTAATATATATATATATATATATATATATATATATATATATATATATATATATATATATATATATATATATATATATATTTAAATTAGTTTCCATGACTAACGTCCAATTAGTAAGCTCGTAACCCATCCAAGCCTAATCACATAGTTGACGTCCCAAGTCACTATTTTCTCATACTGGTATTTTAAGTTTTATCTTTTCAAATGCCACATTTAGGCTTTTAAGTTTTATCTTTTCACATACTACTATTTTCATCAGCTCTTTCTACCTCTGCTCGTACAAAGTCATTTACTTCGTCGTCACTGAAGTTTGCCTCATACCACTATTTCCTCTAGTTAATTTTTTTGGATGCACATGTACTTGTACATGGTTAGTTCTATTAGGAGAAGTTGGTTAAGGAGATTTTTTAGAAAATGTCAACAGAAATTATACTCCATATTTTTTGGGAGGGACTTACTAGGTAACTGTTGCGGGTCAAACATGTTGCCCTTTTTGCTAACCACAAGTGCACGGGTCGCACAAGTAATACAGTTACAGAGTAAGAGATCGATCCCACGAGGAAAATGTATTTCATATAAAAGTTAAGTATTAGCCAATAGTCTAATTAATGCTATCCAAAAGCATTAAATTTATAAATGAATGGTTAAAGAAATATAAAAACTGAAAAGCAATAACTCTAAGATAAATATATAAATAGAGAAATAAGAATTACTTTTCAGTTCCTATTTCAACTAATGAATTGCAATCCTTACAAGCAACAACAAAGATTGGTTTAGTTAGCTTGAGAATCTGATTTAGTTAAAAGCCTATGTCTAGGTCAATTAACCCTGGTTTCATTTACCCAGCTCACTAAGTTTCCTTGAGAACCAGTGCAAACTCTACTCATTAATGATCTATTCTCAATCACATACTATACATGGCTAATAGGTATATTAAACCTTATTAACGAAACAGCTCATAGCCGAACATGTATCAATCACACCATATCCATATCAACAAATCCCTATGTCTAGTTCATTTTCCAATATTAAGATCATGCAATTAGTGATCAGCCAACCACAAGCATTAAACACAGATTATGATTGAACTTAACTAAACTTCAATATATACTCAAAAGATTACATATTCATCAGTATCTATAAGAAACTACAAAAGAAAACTTATATACAGCCTAGCTAGCCATGAATCATGAAAGTACAAACAAATAAATCATGATTATGATTCAGTAAAGAGAGAAAAGAAGAAAAGAAAGGAAGGAAGCTTAATAGATGTTATCCTTTAAGCTTGATTCACCCTCCATAAGAAGGATGGCCTCCAACCTTAGCCTTTTCTGCTTCCTCTAGGTCTAAAAACCTAAAAACCAGCAGCTGCTCTCCAAAAATGATGAAAACTCTCGTAGAAATTCGGTGCAAATCTATTTATAGGCTGAATAAAACAGGGCCACACCGCGGCGTCCAACATGTCACGCCGCGGCGCGCGTGTAATTAGGTCACAAGCGCCTGAGGCGCCCACTCTTCAACGTTGCGGTGCTCCAGCCTCGGATTTTATCTACTGATGCAGGGTAGCGCCGCGACGCAACCATATCCACGTCACGGCGTTGAGTGCTGATCTACACTTCTAAGCTTCTCTTAGGCTTCCTGGTCCAAAGCTGCTTCAACTTCTTCATTGCCATGCTTCTTTTAAGACCTGCCTATATAAGAGAATTTATCAATTCTTTAAATCATGCAAATGTACTCAATTTGATCATAATCTTGAAAGTATTTACTCAGGATCACAATGGAAGTCATCAGAATGAAATCAGATAGAAATGATGCTAAAACCTTCCATCAATGCTTACAAACAAGGACTAAACTTGTCATAAAGGACAGATATAGGGCACTAATAACTACACTCTGTACAGTTATCACACCCCCAAACCTAGATTTTTGCTAGTCCTCGAGCAAAACAAAGTACATTCACAAAGATCAATTGCCAACCTATTTTCAGCCATTTTTAAACATCCCACTTTCACTTAACTCAAGCTAGTATATGATGAATGCATAAACCTCAAAGAATACAGATACCTTAGAATAAGTGTCAAGCATACACAATCCTCATCATGCTAGCATTCATAGCTTCCTTTCATACAAGATACTCTTCCCAAACCACGCAAGAAAAACCTCTTTCATTCAATTCAAATTCACCCAAATGAGGTTATAAACATACACACAAACATAATTCACAAAATCCACAAGATTGTAATACAACTCTCTCTCCACTAATGTAGATCATGCAAGATTGAGGATCAAAAGGGTCTTTATTAGCTTATAATGTCAGGCCAAGGGTAATGGGTAACAGAATAATAGAATAGGATTAACACAAACATTGAGATACATACATATGATATTCCAATTCATGAGCCTATAATGATAATAGTAGGGTATTTAACAATGAGATCAGAAAACTTGCCAGAACCACTTTGATGCTTTGCAAACTTTACTTCACTTTTGCTTTGCTTTTTTTTTTCATTCATTTTTCTTTTTATTTTCTCTTTCTTTGCTCTATTTTTGCAAAGCAATGCTTTTTCTTTTCTTAGTTTTGCATCTGGTTCCTTCAGGCTCATTTTGAATTGAATATTTATACCCCTAATCATAAGACTCACTTTAAGAAATAACATATATAATGCACTCAACAAACAAAGAAGGTAGGAAGAAAATGCAATGTTTTCACATGCATTAGAATGGTTAACAGGTTAACGATCACAATGGTTATGAAAAACAAATAAGGTCAAACAGTATAAGGCTTCAAAATAGGACCTAAGGATATCATCATATCAGGTAAGCTTTTTAAGGCTCAATCGATCCAAACAATGCCCTAATCATTTCCTCAATCAGACACAACCTAGGATTTCGCCTCAAGAGAGTTGCCAAACAATTTCAAGGATAATCAAATTTTTCACATGTATCATTCATAAACTTTCTTCAAGCAAACTTTCTTATCCTTTCCAAAGTTCAAAAAACATGCAATTGGGAAACTCACCAAGTATAAAAAGAAACTAGAATGCTTAAGCATGCACCAAAGATTACATATAAATTCACAGAACAATGAAGGTCAAATGTATCCAAATCTATCATTGGAACAACCATACACACTAGCCTTTAAACATTACAACACACCAAGTGAAAGGAACGACGATTGTATCTTGAATGAAATTTTCATCAAAACTTTCAAGATAACTGCTCCTAAAGTTAATATTTAAGCTAAAATACTATAACACATATATAAACTTCCACAAGAAATATAACACTAACAAACATACATAATAACAAAACATAGACATATAAACATAATACTGAAAACATAATGTACTGCATAAATAATCAAAACATAATGTTACAGACACCCCCCCAAACCTGAGGGAAACAGTGTCCGCACTGTACAAAAGATACATACATAAGTCAAAAAGTAAATACAACCAAAGAAATAATGCCCTGGATACAGATCTAGAAAGACGGATCATCACTCTCAGAACCCTCGGTATCAGAACCATCACCATCCTCATCATCATCATCATCAGAATCAGGTACATCAGCATCAGGTGCACGAGAAGGACCAGCCTGAGTGGGTGCAACGACCGAAGTAGGTGGGAAAGAAGGAACTGGATAATCAGCCAACGGAAGCCCTAGACGTTCCGCCATCCACCTCTGTGTCTGCATCTGATACACCATCATAGCTTCCATCTGGGCACGCCAATCAGTATCGTCAGTAGGTGCGGCCTGGGATGGAGCAACGGCCTCAGGAGCAGGAGCTGGTCGAGAAGCTGGTCTAGGCTCTCTATGAGCCTGCCTCTGGCGTGCTAGTGTTACAGCAGGAGCTGCGCCCACTCGCTCAATAAATGTATCGTTCAGCGGCTGCCGAACGTCGGTAAGCTGCTCATGAGGCCCCCAGCGGACCTGATGTCGGCTGCACAAGGAATGTATGAGAAATGGAAAGAAGAGGCTCCGATACTCCCGAGCAGACCTCAGTATCTGATGGAAGATGAGTATGGAAACATCAATCGAGTGACCCTCCATGATAGCATAGATCAATATAGCTCGATCGCGAGTAACCTCGGAGAGGATAGCGGATGGCAGGATGCGCGTGCTGATGAAATGGTACCACGCCCGAGCCTCTGGGGTCAAATGAGTACGTGCAAAATATCGAGGCCTGTTCGTCTGAATGCTCATGGTCCACATGACAGGCTAAGATTCAGCCAAACAAATCCGTGCTGTGACCACATTAACATCTATACCCTCCTCCGGCTCCCATCTACAAAACTCAGTATATTCGTAAATCTTCCGAGGTAGAGGAAGTCCCAACGCAGCTCGAATAGCAGCTGGAGAAAATGAAACCACACGACCACGAACTCGAACCATGGTACTCCCCTCAGCTAGGAAAGCAGCATTCGTGTAGAACTCGCGTACAACTGGAAGCACTGCAGATGACTCTGGATGTTGAGCAAAGGTGCTCCAGTTTAGGTGGTTCAATCACCGCTCCAACTCTGAATGTAGAGCGCGTGTAAAGGCAAAGCCTCGCTCCAATATGAGAGGACGGGTGATAAGAAGAGTGTACCGCTCAGCAGCCTCAGCTGATATAAATCGCCTCTTGTCAAAGTCAGCAGGAGGGGGAGAAGGCTCCCTAGGTGGACGACCGGAGGAACCTCTAAGCAATACGCGGCCTCTTTTTAGAGCCATAACCTGAAACAAAAAATGGAAGAAATCAGAATAGGGAATAATAGAAAACAGAAAGCATATGGAAAAATGAACTATTCTGCCAATTTTTAGGACTCAACGCTGCGACATGCTCATATAGCGCTGCGGCGTGCAAAACACAACACAGCGCCGCGACATTCAACATAACGTTGCGACATTCAAACTGTTCTTCTTAACGCCGCGGTATGCAATCTCACGCCGCCGCGCACAACTCTGAAAATTCCAGGAACGCACGCCTCAGGGCGTCCAATCCAACCCAATAATGCATACAGGCATTGGGAAACACTAAAAGCTAATAAAACCTAAGCCTAATTAACAAATACTAACTATCTAACTAAGTAAAAATTAACATTATAAGTAGAAACCCAAAACAACCGAGAAAAAAAAAGAAAAAAAAAAATAAAGTAACAAGTGACAAAAACTAATAATAATGTAAAATATACCTTATGGGAGAGGAGAGCGTGGTGAAAAGAGAGAGAAAAAAAAAGAGTTACATAGGTAACGTGAAAGAGAAAGAACGGAGAAAATGAAAATGAGAGAGAAAAGGGTAAGAAAATGAAGATACCCAAACGCCTCTGCAATAAACCCCACCGCCTACACGCGCCGCGACGTGAAACCTAGTACGCCGCGGCGTGCATTAATTCCCTCCTAAATTAATTATTTAAATTATTACTATTTACTAATTACTTTTTACTTTTTACTTTTCTATTTTTTTTTACGGCTGCGCTCATAGCGCTGCGACATTAGGATCTGCCAAGTCGCGGCGCTGAGCTCCCTAGTTTGTAGCCCAAAACAAACATCACGCCGCGGCGCTATAAGTGACACGCCGTAGCGCAATCAGTCTTACTGCATAATTCTGCAGCAAATTCACTTCAGCTGTGATTTTGACTAAAATGTGGCCTTTAGCAGCACAAAAACTTGCCTACAAGGTTAATTTACACAACATAATACATAAATATACAAAATCTTAAAAAGTGAAATATTTACATATTTATACCTGAAAAGCAAAAATTTGGGTTCCCTCCCAAAAAGGGCCTAATTTATAGTCCCGGCAGGACTTGTCTGCTGTTCCAAATGCATTTGTATCAGAAAGGAAAAACTTCCTCTTGATTTAAAAAATTAGTTTGATGCATTTGAAATGGCCTGACTTTCAACTCCAAGTTTGGAGTCTGCTATGAGTGCATTTAACAAATTTACCACCATAGTAGCCTTTAACTGGTTCATTTCACTATCAACAATGACGGAGAACCTTGGCCATGAACACGAGCTTCACGATACCTCCTTCCTTGGATGTCATCCATCAATAGTGCTCACCAATGCACAATCTTCTAGATCGTGAGGGCTATGTTGTGCATCATATATATTGAACTTCACCTCTTGATCCTGAACCCTCATGATGAGTTCACCTTTCTCCAAATTAATTTGAGCTCTCCCTGTTGCTAGAAATGGCCTGCCAAAAACCAACGGGACCTTGCTATCCTCCTTCATGTCAAGTATAACGAAATCCGCAGGGAAGATAAACTGATCCACTTTAACCAACACGTCCTCAATAACCCCCTTCGGATGAGTAAGGGTTCGGTCCGCCAACTGTAGTGTAACTGAAGTAGGCGAAACTTCTCCCAAACCTAATCTTTGATAGATAGAATAGGGCATGAGATTGATACTAGCTCCTAAATCACACAGGGCATGGCCAGTGAACTTATCACCAATTGTGCAGGATATGGTGAAACTTCCAGGATCTTTGAGCTTAGGAGGGATTCTGTTAAGAAGAATTGCACTGCATTCCGCTGTCAGGGTAACCGTTTCAAAGTCACCAAGCTTTCTCTTCTTTGATAGAATTTCCTTCATAAACTTAACATAGCTTGGCATTTGTTCTAAAGCTTCTGCGAATGGAATGTTGATTTGCAGCTTTTTGAACACTTCTAAAAACTTCTGGAATTGGTGCTCAAGCTTTTTATTCACTTGCCTATTAGGGAAAGGCAAAGGATGAACATATGGCTTGAACTCATTCTTCTTCTCCTCTCCATTCCCATTGGCAATATCTTGACTTTGCCTGACTTCTGGTCTCTCAACTTCCTTTTCTCTGATAACTGCATGATCCTCTTCAAGCAACCTGGTTTGCGGATTCCCTTGAATGGTTCTCCCACTCCTTAGTGAAATGGCATGGCAGTGCTCATTCGAGACACCCTTTGGATTATTCTCAGTGTCACTAGGGAGGGTTCCTGGAGGCCTATTATTGATAGCACTAGCCAACTGCCCTACTTGAGTTTCTAAAGCTCGCATGGAAGCAGTTTGGCTCTGCAACATCACTTCATGTTTGGCCAACTGAGAATCGGTCTTTGTCATGTAAGAATCCGTCTTGACCATATACTGTGAAAACATGTCTTCCAAAGAGGTTTTTCGATCTTGGCCCTGTTGTCTTGATTGGGAAGGAAAACCTGAAGAATTATAAGGTCTGTCATTCAGTGGAGCAGATGAGGAAGCTCCTGGATTGTCCCTCCAGGAGAAATTAGGATGATTTCTCCATCCTGGGTTGTACTGGTTAGAGTATGGATTATTTTGTTACGGGCGGTAGTTACCAACATATTGAACAGTTTCTGTACTAAAAGGGCAACTATCACTTGAATGATTCTCTCCACACTTGTTACACAGCACAAACGAGCTTTGTTGATGGCTAATCCCCAAACGATCCACTTTACTTGTGATTGTGGCTACCTGAGCTGATAAGGCTGCCGTTGGGTCAAGTTCATGCACTCCAGCCACTCTCCTTGAAGTAGTTCGTTCCAAAGGCCATTGGTAGCTGTTAACTGCCAATTCATCAAGCAATTGGAATGCATCATCAAAAGACTTGCTCAATAAAGATCCTCCAGCAGCCGCATCTACTATAGGTTGATGGTGGGGTAGCAATCCTTTGTGAAATGAGTAAACTTGGTGCCACGATGGAATATCAAGATGAGGGCACCTTCGAAGCAAATCCTTGTATCTCTCCCATGCTTCATACAAGGACTCAGAATCAGCTTGGGTGAATGATGTGATATCATTCACCATCTTAGCAGTCTTGGCCGGTGGAAAATACTTATTTAGGAATTTACCACACAAGTCATTCCAAGTGCTGATGGATCCCACAGTAAAGACTCGCAACCAACTCTTGGCTCTATCTCGGAGAGAGAGAAGGAAAAAGTCGTAGCGAATAGCATCATCGAGACACCATTATGCTTGAACGTGTCACGATCTCCAGAAAATTGAAAAGATGAGCATTAGGATCCTCCTTGGGCAAACCACCAAATTGCATAGAAGTCTGTATCATTTGAATGATGGCCGGTTTGATTTCAAAATTATTAGCACGGATGGCAGGCCTTCTAATACTGGACTGCAAGTTCTCCATGTGAGGGGTTGCAAATTCCCTTAATGGTCTTGTATGACTATCATCCTCCAATTGGAGCGTAGCGTTATCATCTGCCATCTTAGTACCTAAATAGAATAGATAAACTAAAAACTTAGAATAATATGTACAAATCAAAATTTGAATTATCATTAATTAGACTCATTGCTAATATCAACTAAACAGAAATAACCATTAATCCCCGACAACGGCGCCAAAAACTTGTTGCGGGTCAAACATGTTGCCTTTTTTGCTAACCGCAAGTGCACGGGTCGCACAAGTAATACAGTTACAGAGTAAGAGATCGATCCCACGAGGAAAATATATTTCATATAAAAGTTAAGTATTAGCCAATATTCTAATTAATGCTATCCAAAAGCATTAAATTTATAAATGAATGGTTAAAGAAATATAAAGACTGAAAAGCAATAACTCTAAGATAAATATATAAATAGAGAAATAAGAATTACTTTTCAGTTCCTATTTCAACTAATGAATTGCAATCCTTACAAGCAACATCAAAGATTGGTTTAGTTAGCTTGAGAATCTGATTTAATTAAAAGCCTATGTCTAGGTCAATTAACCCTGGTTTCATTTACCCAGCTCACTAAGTTTCCTTGAGAACCAGTGCAAACTCTACTCATTAATGATCTATTCTCAATCACATACTATACATGGCTAATAGGTATATTAAACCTTATTAACGAAACAGCTCATAGCCGAACATGTATCAATCACACCATATCCATATCAACAAATCTCTATGTCTAGTTCATTTGCCAATATTAAGATCATGCAATTAGTGATCAGCCAACCACAAGCATTAAACACAGATTATGATTGAACTTAACTAAACTTCAATATATACTCAAAAGATTACATATTCATCAGTATCTATAAGAAACTACAAAAGAAAACTTATATACAGCCTAGCTAGCCATGAATCATGAAAGTACAAACAAATAAATCATGATTATGAATCAGTAAAGAGAGAAAAGAAGAAAAGAAAGGAAGGAAGCTCAATAGATGTTATCCTTTAAGCTTGATTCACCCTCCATAGGAAGGATGGCCTCCAACCTTAGCCTTTTCTGCTTCCTCTAGGTCTAAAAACCTAAAAACCAGCAGCTGCTCTCCAAAAATGATGAAAACTCCCGTAGAAATTCGGTGCAAATCTATTTATAGGCTGAATAAAACAAGGCCACGCTGCGGCGTCCAACATGTCACGCCGCGGCGCGCGTGTAATTAGGTCACAGGCGCCTGAGGCGGCCACTCTTCAACGTTGCGGCGCTCCAGCCTCGGATTTTATGTACTGATGCAGGGTAGCGCCGCGACGCAACCATATCCACGTCGCGGCGTTGAGTGCTGATCTGCACTTCTAAGCTTCTCTTAGGCTTCCTGGTCCAAAGCTGCTTCAACTTCTTCATTGCCATGCTTCTTTTAAGACCTGCCTATATAAGAGAATTTATCAATTCTTTAAATCATGCAAATGTACTCAATTTGATCATAATCTTGAAAGTATTTACTCAGGATCACAATGGAAGTCATCAGAATGAAATCAGATAGAAATGATGCTAAAACCTTCCATCAATGCTTACAAACAAGGACTAAACTTGCCATAAAGGACAGATATAGGGCACTAATAACTACACTCTGTACAGTTATCAGTAACAAGTATTGGCACGTATGACATATATTAAGATGTTGTAAATCTTCAAGCTTATAGAAATGATATTAATGAATTATGAATCTTTTTTCTTAAATTTTGAAATTATATATATACATGAACCAAGTTCTTTAATTTAATTTGATATTAATTGCATGATGTTGAAACCTTAATTTTGAATTTGGTGTGTCCCTGTATCCGTGTCTGTGTCATGTCCCATATCTATGTCTGTGTCTGTGCTTTATAGGTTTAAACCTATATTCGAATAATACTTTGTGTTATTTGAATAAAGCTTTATGAATAGGGAAACTTGGCATTCTGACTTTGGTTATTTGAATAAGGAAGCCTTTATTCAAGTAAACTTGTTTGAAAAACATTTTAAACAGCTTTTAAACCTTGTCAATTGTTTCAAAATGTTCCAATAAGCTTTTGAGCATTTCAAGGCTATTTCTTAACATACCAAAAACCATTTTAAGACCTTGAAAATAAGTTTAGAGCTTTTTCAAAACATTATAAAACATTTGAGATATCCAAAAAGTTTCTTACGTAAAGACCCTAAGTCTTATAAACTATATTATTTAATCTTCCTTTGGACTTGGTCTTTGGTTTAGCTTTGTTATCATCAAAACAAATCTTCAATGGCCAATAACCAATTACATTCTCCCCCTTTTTTGATGATGACTAACAAACATTGAGAAAAAAATTTAGTTTTATAAATTAGAATTCTTAAAGTTGTTAGAGAGACTTACTCTCTTTCTTTTTTGTAAGAGGTGAATTTTAAATTAGAGATATGCACAGCTCCTCCTTACTTTTGGAATCTCATGATCTGTTTTACATTAGCTTGTCTTTTCTCAAAAAACATTCTCAAATCATAAGAACTTTTGTTTTTTCTCACCCTTTTGTCATGATAAAAAAAATAGGGCAAGAGAAAGCATAGAGCTAAAACAATATGATATATATTTATGTGCAATATATGATTTCATTCAAGGCAGATCAGAGTAGCAGCAAATCCAATTCAGCAACAAGGTCTAATATTATAAATGTAGCAAGGTAGACACAATATTCAGCACATTAACCATAAAGGAGTGCAGAAGAATATATATTCATTCATTGATTAGTCAATTACATCGTATAGTCATCAAAACAACCATTTACAGTCATGTGCAAGCATATTTATCCATTTACAATCATTGTATAGCAAAAAACATTGTATATTCATTCATAGTTGCCTTTCAATTGGGCCCATGATTATTTGAATAAAATGATTTTTATTCGAATAAACTTGTGGAAACCACACAGTATTGGCTTTCTTCCAAGTGTTATTCAAATATTCATTTGGTTATTCGAATAAAACTAGTTAAGAACAAATTTTTAATGCTTTTGCCAAGCGTTATTCGAATAAGGATTTCGTTATTCGAATAAAACTTTCAAACCACAAATTTGGGAGTTACTGAGTTTTGTTATTCGAATAAATATAACTTTATTCGAATAAAACCATCTTAAATGCACTAGTAAATTAAAAATAGTATGATCAAAGATTGAATCTTGAGAAGAGGAATCTTACTCAAAGTTGGAGTACCTGCAAAACAAATTTAGGAAAACTTTCGACGCTCAAGTCAATAATGATTCAAAAGAAATAAATCAATGAAAAAAGCAATAAACGCAAGCATTCATATAAATGATTGATCAATTATGCCTAATTCTTTTCTACTATAAAAGAATGCTTCTTTTGGAAATGGTTTAGGGAAAATATCTACCAATTGTTTAGATGTTTCAACAAACTCAAGCATGCAATCTCCTTTTTGAACATGGTCTCTAATGAAGTGGTGCCTTATTTCTAAGTGCTTTGTTCTAGAGTGCAAAATGAGATTTTTAGACAAATTGATTGCACTAGTGTTATCACACCTTATAGGGATGTGATCAAGATGGAGTCCATAGTCTAGAAGTTGTCGCTTCATCCAAAGGATTTGTGCACAACAACTTCTAGTTACAACATACTCAGCTTCAGTTGTAGATAATGCCACACTGTTTTGCTTCTTGGCGAGCTTCCAAGTGTAATATCCTAATACCGTTACCCTAGTATATTGGACATATACCTGGATAAGGAGTATTAGCTATGCTACTATTAACTTAACATCAAATTAACCCATAACATTTACACAAATAATTATGGAGAGCCAAAAAGAAAAGGTCATATATATATACATCAATAGCCTCAAAAGACAATGTGCTATACATACAACTTTATACAAACTCAAAGCAAAATATAAATATATACAAGCTTTGTCTTATAAAGCAATAAAAAACTACATTAGTTCTTCTGCTTCTCCACCTTTTCAACTCTTTGAAGGATCTTGACTTGGATTTACATGGACATATAGCAGTGAGAATTCACAAATTCTCAGTATAAGTATTCCAAAACTAGCATTTATACATTCATAATGAATAAATGAAATCAATTAAGTCAGATTATGTTTGCAATAGATAAATGAGACTCTACTCATTACTATAAGAATATACACATACTCACTATGTAATACTCATAAAACAAGCATAATCCTAAACACACTTCATTACCAACAAGAGAGACAACTGCCTATACAATTGTCATCAAACGAAAAATGCAATGTTTATGTTGAATGAATATGCCTAAGAAAATGTCCTAAAAGTATGCTTGGTAATGCTTGTGTAGGTTTTTGTTTTAGAAAATCATGATACTTAGTTATTCCTAAGAACTGTGTTCCCTTGTATCTTTCTGGGTAGGATAGGCAAAAGAACCCTTATACTACTTAGTAATCAGTGGATTCCTTCTCCTCACAAAAGTAAGAGTACTGCTACCACACCATCACCAATAACCCCGACCCTAATAGCATCACATGCTATGAGAAGTTAGGATCTTAAATCCCAATCTCTGGCCAAATGGTTGTGCACACCATGTAAGGTCACAATACATAGGAATAACAAGTGTAAACAAGATTATATTTCAAATCACATTTGAAAATCACAAGGTTCACAACCACCAAGTGAAAAAGTAATACTAGTAACTTAAGACTCTACCTCAACTTATCACATAAGCAATAAGGTCCATGTCACTAGCATTCTTGTATCTAGTACCTCACACCATCACTTCACAAGTGATTTCGAGACAACCTCAAGTTGCTCAAGGTTCTAGGCACTACCTTATAGCATTCCATAACACTTGAATGCCTAAGGTTTCACCAAATCCTATCACAAGATTCACCCTAACCAAGTGAAAGAACTAAAACTAGAAAACATGTTTTCTTGACTCAACTCTATCTCATAAAGGAACTAACCCATGTCTTTAGTAAATTCCACAAAGCCTAACCTTGATAAACAAGGAAGCATACATCATGTATGCACCTTAAGCTCAACTTTAACTTTAAAGGAGTAACCTATGCATAAAGGTAGACATACTATGCCAAACAAACCCACATTAGTTGTTTCTATTACACCTTATCATCACTTCCTAAGTGATACCAAAAGCAACCTCATGTTGATCAATGGCCTTGATAACATCCTATGGCAAGCCATAAATGCACAAGGTTTCTTACTTTCTTATATATGCCAGGTGGTCATCTCCTCTCTGAAATACCCCTATTAGTATCTTAACACACTTTAAAAGGCATATATAAGGGATCACAATAAGTAGGGTAATCCATTTTATCGAAATAAAAATCTTGGCAAAATCGTGTCAGGGCGCCTAGGCGCCCAATCTCCAATGCTCAAGCACTAACATGGCACTTAGGTGCCCCCGAGAAACATTTCCCCTCATATCTGGTCCTTGGGCGCCCAATCCTGACGCCTAAGCACCCAAGCACCAGAAACGTGTTTTCTAGTATGTTAGTTCCTAAACCAATTTCTATCTTTCATTCCATGGATTCTAAGTGTTTTTCAATCACAAAAAAATGTTCTTTCAATAGGAAGCAACCCACATACAAACTCTCAACACCTTAAGCATGGATTTATGATCAAACAAAAAAAATCAAAACCTAAATATACCCATTTTTCAACTCCCAACACAAAGAGTATCATGGATACTTCCTAAGGTAAAGACTACCAACCATGCCTACATGAACCCAAGTTAAGTCATAAAATGAGTTTACAACAAGATCAACTAATTCAAACCAAATAAAAACCACAAATATTCGTTTTTGGATTTCAAACATGTTTCACAAACATGATGAGCAAAGAACAAAGAAATAGAAGATGGAATCAATCATCCCTATCTCAGTGAAATGATGGATCCTCAAGCTTAACCTTCCCTTTAGAAACATACCTTTTTTTCAACTCCCAACACAGTGTATCATGGATACTTCCCAAGGTAAAGACAACCAACGATGCTTAGATGAACCTAAGTTGAGTTATAAAATGAGTTTACAACAAGATCAACCAATTCAAACTAATGAAAAACCATAAATACCCATTTTTGGATTTCAAACATGTTTCACAAACATGATGAGCAAAGAACAAATAAATAGAAGATGGAATCAATCACCCCTACCTTAGCGAAGTGATGGATCCTCAAGCTTAGCTTTCCCTTTAGCCTTCCTCTTCTTTTTTTCCTCTTCCTTCTCCTTTTATTCCTCCTCTTTTTGCTGCATTTTTACTGCTATTGTGGGTGCTGTTTTTCATTGAGAGAGAAGAGTGAAATAAGAGGAAAGATAAATGAAAATATCCAAGAGAGAGTCAACAAAAGTGGTTAGCAAATGTAAGGCTCAAAGTCACTTAGGATATGTTACAGAAACTTCATATCTATTAAGAACACTTAGATTTCTCCAAATCAAGTTTCCTAACTCCCAGAGGCATTAAAATAAATCCTAAGATTCATCTTAATCATAATTTCATATTTTCATAAGTTTCCATATATGTGACTTAACAATCTGGTATTAAAACACACACTTAGTGTACTTAAAAATACCAGATGAACTCAGTTAACTCTCAAAATTTAACTACAGCTCATAACATACGTTTGTGACTTAGAAATAAATTCTCCATATTTATTCCTACTAACCCATTTATGCTAATATCTGAGTCATGTTAAGCTATTTTTCACCTTCTGTATTGCAAAAGTGCCTAAACTAACTCAGAAAGTCACAAAATTAAATAGGCATGTTAAACAAACATTATCTTACCTATGTAACTATATACAAGTCTAACATGTCAAAATAGAGGATGTTACATTCTCCCCTCCTTTTTTAAATTTCTCCCTAAAATTTAACCTCTCGCTACTAAAAGTTCTGAGCTCTCTAATAAATATCACACTTGAAGGAATCTCACCTCCCTTAGTGGTATCTAACAACTCAACTCATCTTATACCAAACCTTTAAGAATATCCTAATGAGTTTCCAACTATTGGTAAACACCAAAGAATACCTTGTATAGGATCAGAAGATTAAGCCTCCTCTTTGACGCCAAGAATATATACCCTTCCTATAGCCTGCAGTCTAGGGTAGGGCATAATTCCTTGTCTCTGCGGACACCCTCGAGCAAAATACCCCGATTGACCACACATAAAACACACTGCACAAGGTCCATCGCCATGTGGCCTTCCACACTTAGAGCATTCTAACTCTGTGATTTCCTCCTGAACTTGCTTGTCTTCATCATCTTATGAAGAGTTGGATGTAGAAACACTATCCTCATACTCATCTTCATATTCATCTTGTAGATAGCTGGGTGTAAAACACTTTCCTCATACCTATCATCCACCCATTTCCTCTTTTGATGGTCCTGTGATCTTTGCTCCTATTGAGACTTACCATCATGACCCTCAACAATTCTACACTTATTCACCAAGGCTGGAAAGTCTCATATCTTGAAAAGTCTAATGACCCTCTGAATGTTATTCCTTAGTCCTTATTCAAACTTAACACATTTACATCTCTCATTTGTGTTAAATCTAATATAGGATGAGAACTTCGACAACTCATTAAACTTGGCCACATACTGACTAATCGACATATCACCCTGTTACAACCTTAGGAACTCTATCTCCTTTGCATTTTACAGATTTTGAGGGAAATACTTCTCCAAAAAAGAATTCTTAAATATCTCCCATGTAATCTAAGTACCAAATGCCTCAAACAACCTCCTGGCATCGGTTCACCAATCCTCTGCCTCTCCTACCAACATATAGGTAGAAAACAAGATTCTCTGTTCATCTGAGCACACCATGATATTGAAGATCTTCTCCACCTCCTTAAGCCACCTCTCTACCCTAACCGGGTCATACTCCCTTTTAAAGGATGAAAGGTTGGCCTCTCGAAACTCTAAGAGATCTTGGAAGTTCTTCTTCTGCCCCACAGGTGCCTCTTGTACTGGCTGCACCGACTGAACTAGTGATGGCCTAGATTGTTGAGGTGGAATTTGTAACACCCTAATACAATTATCAAAAAATAGCCAAAAAATTTCAAGATAAAGCGTATCAAGAATGTCACTTTCTAAAATACATAAAACATAAATTCATAATAACCTATGTAGTCATTATAGAGAGCCAAGAAGGATGAGAAAGGTTATATATATACATCACTCGCTAAAAATGCCATATTGTAATACATAAACTTTTACAAACCAAAAACAAAGTAAATAAATACAAGCTGATACTTAAAGAAACAAAATAACGAAAACTAAGTCTTTTGCTTTTTCTTGCCCTTTCTCTTTGGAGGGTCTTAACCTGAAATTACATGGAAACATAGTAGGGTGAGAAATCACAAAGATCCTCAATATGATTAAATCAAAACCAGCAGTTATTCATTCACAATAAATAAACAAACTAGATGCATACATACTCTCTATGTAATAGAATATACAATAATCAATTATATCAAACAATTGCCCATACAATCTTAAGATATCATCAAGCAAGCAAGACAACCACCCGTATAATTATCAACAAATGCAATGCTTTATGTTGTGATCGATGGTTATGCTCACACAATGTCCTAATAATATGATTATGCAATGCTAATGCAAATTTTAGTTTTAGAAAACACATGTTACCTACTTATTTACCAAGACCCTTTGTTCCCTTGTATATACAAAGCATGATAGGCCTAAAAGCCTTTACACTACTTGGTAATAAGTGGATTTCGCCCCCTCATAATTGTAAGAGTACTACTACCCACCCCATACTAGTAACCCTGACCATAATAGCATAAATGCTAGGAGAATTTAGATGCAACACCTTCTTCTCTAGTCAAATGGTTGTGCACACCATATGAGGTTATAATACATAGGAAATAGCAAATAACAAGTTTAAAAACTAAATATGCAAGAGTATTTTTAAATTATCTTTGAAACAATCACAAGATCCTCACAATCTAGTGAAAAATAATACTAGTACATGTACACCTTAGCCTCACTTATCCAACAAAGTAGCAAGAACCATGTCACTAGCACACTTTTATCTGGAACCTCACTCATCACTTCACAAGTGGTTCAAAGTCAACCTCATGTTGAATAAGGTCCTAGGTACTCCCTATGATATTCTACATCTCAAAGGATGCCTAAGGTACCTCAACTCCTCATATATGTTAAGTGGTTATTATTTCCAAGAAATATCCCCATTAGTGCCTCAACACACTTAGAAAGGCATATATGAGTGATCCCAACACTTAGGGAATTCCAAAACATAAAAAACACAAATTTGGAAAATCTTGGAACTCACGCCTCGGTGCAGCTTTGTCATGCCATGGTGCCTAGCTCTCGGCCACACTTATGCCTTAGCGTGGTTCTCAGTCACGCCGTGGCACGAGGAATTTTCTGTAGAATTCTATTGAAAACAGCACTGTGCACTGTTCCATTGGAGCATCTCATGAAATTTAGCTATTCCAAAATAGTTTCTAGGTGATTTTAAGTCCCTAACCTGTTAACTAACTCATAGGAATCATCAATCAGCAACTTAAACCACTAACTTTGGATCCAAGAACAAATCACTCATCCAAAAACCTATTTTTCCACTTTGTGCGTCAAAAGTCCAAAGGATGAGTTCTAAGTTTCTAATTCAAACTTATACCAGGAATAAGTCATAAACAACTATTAAAACACATTCAAGCAAGAAAAACACTCTAAACACTTCTAAAACCCAAATTGACCTATTATGCATCATGTATGCATCAATGGTGAAAATGGAGAAAAGAAGCTAAAAAGGACTTTAATCCCCTACCTCTAGCAGCTAAGATGGAGCTTCAAGTCTTGGATTTGCCCTCTGATTTCTTCCTCTTATTTTTCTTCTCTTCTTCCTCCTTTTCCTCCCTTTTCTCTGTTGTAACTTGGCCTTCTATTTTCGTGGGAGAGAAATGAGTGAAGTGAGCTAAAAAAGCTTGAAATATCAAGTATAAAAGGTTAATGATAAGGGCTGTAACCGTGGATGACTTAAGGCCTTATGATATTTCACTGATACTTCCTGATCTGCTAAAAACACTTAGATTTAGCTAAATCAAGTTTTTTAACTTCCATTAACTTTAGAATAAATACTAAGATTCATTAAAAAAAATTGTTTCACCAATATCATAAATTTTTATATCTATTGCTAGTTAAACCGACATTAAATGCACAACTAGTATGCTTAAAAATACCAAATTAACTCTAATTATTCTCAAAATTTAACCATATCATAGTCTACAAATTTGTGACATAAAAACAAATTATCTATATATATTTCCATTAGCTAAGCCATTTATGCTAATATCTGAGTCATTTTAAGTTACTTTTCACCTTTCAGAATGTAACAAAGTGCCTAAACTAACTCAGATTGTCACAAAATTAAACAGGTATGTTAAGCAAGTATTAACCTCTGTAACTATTTACAAGTTTAACATGTTTTAGAGGATGTTATAAAATTGCTTCCATTCTCTCTAGCATCCTAGCATTCATAGTAGTCTGCTTCCTCAAGGCATCTCCTATAGCCATAAAGGCTCTAGCCATATCTGGGCCTTCATTAACTGAGTTCTTATTCCCTTGTGTTCACCTCAAAGGTGTCATAGTTTCCTGTACACACCAAATAAGTGGCATATCTCACTAGTACTCTTTTTATCCATTTTGCATCTAGCAAAATCAGAATCGAAATAACCAATTAAGCTACAAGAGGCACCTTTGGGGTACCACAATCCCATTTGTGAAGTGCCAACAAGATACTTAATTATTCTTTTTACAACACTTAAGTGTGATTCTTTAGGATTAGCTTGATATCTTGCACACATACACACACTAAACATAATACCAGGCCTACTAGCAGTAAGATAAAGGAGAGAATCAATCATATCTCTATATTTAGTAATTTCTATATGTTTTCCTCCTTCATCCTTGTCCAAATAACAAGAAGTGTCCATTGGTGTAGCCATATGCTTGGTATTATCCATTCCAAACTTTTTGAGCAGCTCTTTGCAATACTTGGCTTGACTTATGAATGTCTCATCTCTAGTTTGCTTAATTTGGAGTCTAAGGAAGAAGTTGAGTTCACCCATCATAGACATTTCAAACTCACTTTGCATGATATTAGTAAACTCTTTACAAAGAGACTCATTAGTAGCACCAAAAATTATATCATCAACATATACTTACACAAGGAGTATGTCATGCTTTTTATGCTTGATGAAAAGTGTGGTGTCAACCTTTTCTCTAGAAAAGCCTTTTTCTAAAAGGAACTTGCTCAACCTTTCATACCAAGCTCTAGGAGCTTGTTTTAAGCCATACAAGGCCTTTTTCAATTTAAAAACATGGTTGGACAGTTCATGATTTTCAAAATTAGGTGATTGTTCCACATACACTTCTTCTTGTATAAAACAATTTAAGAAAGCACTTTTAACATTCATTTGATATAGTTTAAAATTCATGATGCATGTAAATGCAAGTAGCATTCTAATGGCCTCTAATCTAGCTACGAGTGCATAAGTTTCTTGATAATCTATTCATTCTTCTTGATTATAGCCTTTTGCAACTAACCTAGCTTTATTTCTTATTATTACGCTAGTTTCATCAAGTTTGTTTCTAAAGACCCATTTGGTGCCAATTATAGGATGATCATTGGGCCTTGGAACTAATTCCCAAACTTTATTTCTTTCAAATTGATTTAGTTCCTCTTGCAGGCCAAGATCCAATGTTCATCATCAAAGGCTTCATTTAGGTTCTTAGGCTTAATTTGTGAGACAAAAGCCATATGGTGACATGTATTTCGAAGAGAGTTTCTAGTAGTTACCCCTTTTGATATATCACCTATCACATTGTCAAGAGGAAGATATCTTGAAGTCCTCCACTCCTTGGGAAGGTTCATGACTTGTGAATCCTCTTGTTTTGGGGTGTCTTCTTAACTTTCCTCTTGTTTCTTGAATTCTTTCTCCTTGTTGTCCAAATATGTTCTTCCTAAAATTTTTGTAACATCATCAACAAAATCCTTTCTCGGTCTATTTGGATTAGTTTCATCAAAAGTAACATAAATGGACTATTCTATGGTCATAGTTCTTTTGTTGTAAATTCTAAAAGCTTTACTATAATTAGAATAACCAAGAAATATACCTTCATCAGACTTAGTATCAAACTTCTCTAAGTTATCCTTTCCATTATTGAAAACAAAACATTTACATTCAAAGACATAAAAGTGTGAAATATTTGGCTTTCTTCCTTTATATAACTCATCGGGAATTTTCTTTAAAATTGGCCTTATTAGGACCCTATTCATTACATAACAAGCGGTACTTACCGCATCCACCCAAAAGTACTTAGGAATATTAGCAGTATTGAGCATAGTTCTTGCCATTTATTCTAAAGATATGTTTTTTCTCTCTACAACTCCATTTTGTTATGGAGTTCTAGAGGCTGAAAAATTATGCTCAATGTCATGTTCATCACAAAAAAGTTTTAAACTCATGGTTTTCAAAGTCACCACCATAATCACTTCTTATGGATGCAATACAAAAACCTTTGTCATTTTAGATAACTTTGGCAAGTTTCTTAAAAGCTTGAAAAATGTCATTTTTGTGAGATTGAAATAATATCTATGTGAACCTAGAAAAATCATTCACAATCACTAGTGCATAGTAATTGCTACCAAAGCTCATTGTTCTAGATGATCTAAAAAGATCCATGTGCAAAAGTTGTAAAGATCTAGAAGTTGAAATAACATTTTTAACTTTAAAAGTAACCTTTACTTGTTTTCCCTTTTAACATGCATCACATAGTTTGTTTTTTTCAAATTTGAGCTTGGTAGTCTAACTAGCTCTTTTGAGACTGACTTATTTAAGTGATCTATGTGAATGTGTACAATTCTTCTATGCCATAACTATGAATCATCTTCTTTACTTATAAAGCATTTAGCATGATTTGAAGATATATCATCAAGGCTAATCATATATATATTATTTACCCTATGACCAACAAATTTAACTTGCTTATCATTTTTTTCTTCAATTATACAACAATTAAAATCAAATATAACTCTATTTCCTTTATCACATAATTGACTAATGCTAAGCAAATTATATTTAAGTCCTTCAACAAGTAAGACATTATCAATAAAAGAGGGAGGGATTTTATCGACTTTGCTAACTCCAAGGATCTTCCCTTTGTTGTTGTCTTCATAGGTTACATGTCTATGATTCTTAGGAACAAGGAAGGAAAACTTAAAGTTATCTCCGGTCATATGCTTGGAGCAACCACTATTAAGGTACCAATTTGAGCTCTTGGCTTTCTAGAACACCTACAACACATATTTAGTTTTTAACTTTTGGTACCTAAATTTTCTTAGGTCCTTGTATGTTAGCTTTGGGCATGGTGCTCTTGGGGACCTAAATCATTTTAGTCTCAACCTTGTTATTGATGTTTCTCCTCACATTACATGTTGAAGCACTATGCTCTTTCTTCCCATAATGAAAACATTTAATGAAAAGACTACTTGAAGTACTTGAGGAAACAAAGAAATTTTTGTAAAACTTTTATTGATTTTTGGGGTTATACCCTAAACATGTCTTTTGAAAAACACATCTTTGTTTTCCTAGCAATATATTCAAATTGTCTCTTCCAAAGGTGAATTTAGAAATAGTATTTTTCAAATCCTCTATTTCTTTTTCAAAAGCTTTACATGATGAGCAAGACAAAGATGTTGATGCATTTTCATGTGAAGAGCAAGTTATGCAAGAAGAGTTAGCATCAATTAGTCATAGCATTTCATTTTCAATTTTGAGTTCCTAAATCTCTTTATTTAAAACAGTAATTTTATTTTCCAAAGATGAAATTATTTTCTATTGATAAAGAAACTAATTTTGCAAGTCTTAAGGATTCATCATGCAACTCTTCAAAAGCATCTTGTAATTCACTATAGGAAGGCGAATAGTCAAGATTAGAAGAAATTACCTCTAAGTCATTTTCATATTCTTTTTCTTTTCTAGCTATAAGACATAGATGGGTTTCCTTATTATTTGAACTATCTATGGAATCCATGTCATTATCATCCCATGCTATGTAGGCTCTTATTCCTTTCTTATCCTTAGAAGGTCACTTTTCAAACTTCTCCACCTTCTTTTGGTAAATGGGATATTCTATCATCATGTGTCCCGATTTTCCACATTCATAGCATGTTGGTGTGGATGAAGTTCCTCCCCCTTTGCGATGGGTCTTCTTTGGAGGAAAAATTGGTCTTCTTTGTGTTCCCTTCTTCTTAAAGAAATTTCCAAAATTTTTCACTAAGAGGCTAAGATTCTCCTTATTTAGCTCAAAGTTCTCTATGTCATTGATAATTACATATTTTATACATTAATAAACCCTCATTTTTATTTATTTACACTCTTCATGTACTTAATTGATTGAGCTTGGTCATGTTTTGTAAGTTTGGGCTCAAATTAGGCATAGTTGATTTTTTTCCAGCATCATTAAGGTTTGACATTGTTTCTGTATTTCGGCCATATCGTGAGTTCTAGATCTCTAAAAATTATGTACCTTACCTTGTCGAAAAGATGAGAGAGAGCTCTAAAACTTTCATGAAGAGCTCCAAGACAGAATCAGACATCTAGTGGAGCTAATTGGGCCTGGAAGTCAGAACATGAGTTCAGAGACCCTTTGAGAATGTTGTCCATAACTTGAGTTGTAGACCTCCAAATGACATGGGGTTTGGGGCCAATTACTCATAATGGACCCAACTTTGTAAGTAATGGGGTTCTAATGACGTGAGGCCAAAATAGGAGTTAGTGTATAGCTATAGAAGCAAAAAATTGAGATCAATTTTTTATTCCACACTTTTCTCACCTTCTCTCTCTAGATCTAGATCTTTCTCTTTTTTTCTTCCTTCTTCCTCAAGCTCTTTCATGGTGATGGCTATGGAGGGCTAAACTTCTATAATCAATTTAGATATTCTTGAAGATATTGTGGTTTGGATTCTTAAGATCTTGGTTCTATTTTTGTATTCAAATTGCATTTGAATTCTTCTTCTTCTTCTTGATCTTGAATGCATGAATGATAATTTTTTTATGTTTGATCTAATTGGATCTTGATTTAAGATTAAGAATTATGATAGGATTTAGGTTGATTGATTTGAATTAATTACAGAATTATAGATGTTAGGTTATTAATTTGTGCATAGGTTAATTAAATTCGAAGGTCAAATTAGCATAGATTCCAACATGAATTGTGCGATTACAAATTTGTGTGTCAATTGTTAATTGAATTCTAGATGATTATCTAGCATGAATTCTAGATTTTATGCAGAGATTTCGGTTGAATCCAAATTAACCATTCAAATGCATTTCAAATGTTTATTTAAAGATCTATGATAGAATTAACCCAATTTTGGATAGGTTTCTAAATTGATTGTTCTTTTAATTAAATTTTTCTCACTTTAATTCTATTATTTATATATTCTGAATTCTCAAATTCATCCCCCAATTTTGGCTTGATCTGATTAAATTGTATTTACAATCCTTGAGAGACGATCTAGTGTTGTTTTCTATGCCACAAGCCATAAGCATAACTCGGTTACAATTTTGATTGAGTTCAACGCTCGTCAAAATTTTGGCGCCATTGCCAAGGATTGTTAGGTGCAATCTGATCATATTAAGTGACTATACTAACTCTTGTTCAATCACATAATTGTTGTATTGCATTCTGCTGCATTGGTTACTGTTACATTAGCTTTTGCTATTGTTGATCATTCTTTTGCTGCCTTTAATTGCATTGCAAGATTTTCTTATAAGTGTTATTCAATCATTTTGGACGTGTTCCTAACTACCTAACACTATTTCATACCCAGCTAATGTAACGACCCGGGACTGCCTGCAGGATTAATGAGTGTCTCCACAAACCAACACGTGTCTTTTCAGCGTGCTTTGTCCTCACTCACACGCATCCTAGAAACTTCCTGGAGGTCACCCATCCCATAGTATTGCTCCAGGTCAAGCACGCTTAACCATGGAGTTCTTATGTTCTAGGCTCCCGAAAAGAAGTTGCAACTTGTTGATATGGCTACACCAAATCAATTCCTTTAAGCCATCCTCAACTATGTAGTCCCATACCTACACGGTCTCGAATCCCTCTCATTCCATGAAATTTTCTAAATCGTATTCGGTTCATTCATGTAGACCCTTCGCCTTTAGAAGCATGCCAGCCGCTCCTTGACCGTGCCTCATTGCACCGGCGACACTCCCCGCCCTCATCGGCCCCGGGACGCCACATGCCCACCAGCTTCCGCTTGGTTCGTCCCCGAACCACACCGTACTGGGAGAGGTCCCGTCTCTGATACCATTAATGTAACGACCCGAGACTGCCTGCAGGATTAATGAGTGTCTCCACAAACCAACACGTGTCTTTTCAGCGTGCTTTGTCCTCACTCACACGCATCCTAGGAAACTTCCCAGGAGGTCACCCATCCCACAATTGCTCCAGGTCAAGCACGCTTAACCATGGAGTTCTTATGTTCTAGGCTCCCGAAAAGAAGTTGCAACTTGTTGATATGGCTACACCAAATCAATTCCTTTAAGCCATCCTCAACTATGTAGTCCCATACCTACACAGTCTCTGAATCCCTCTCATTCCTAAGTGCGTATTCAGTTCATTCATGTAGACCCTTCGCCTAGAAGCATGCCAGGAGCCGCTCCTTGACCGTGCCTCATTGCACCGGCGACACTCCCCGCCCTCATCGGCCCCGGGACGCCACAGCTAACACCTTTTCGCCTAATTTCTGATTTCTTTTGGTGCAATGGGAGGCTAGTGTTGATCTGACTGTGGAGTTTGGAGCTAAAACTTGGTCCCTAAGGTTAAATTATCATTTTGAGCAAAGTGATCTTTATGATCAGCCCCTCAAATTTTAGCCAAATTCCATTATCTGATAGGGTTTTTGAGAAAATTAGGGATATAATGCTAATTTTAGTAATTATTTTGATAACTTAGAATGACCTAAACCCAAATTCCATCATTTGATAGGGTTTTTGAGAAAATTGGAGACATAACGATAATTTTAGTAATTATTTTGATAACTCAGAATGACTTGAATTTTTGCCAGTTGATAGAAAAAAATCTAATGATCTTGGCTTCGATTATCATTGACTATGCTCCTTTTTCCCAAATTCCATCGTTTAGGCCACTTTTTCAATTTTAGAAGTTATTTCATTCCATGATAATTTTCTAAATCAGTGTAGTTTTCATTCTGTAGTGGTCCCGTGATTTTTAAAATTCATTTGATATGTTTTTCATTTTTTCTAGCCATTTCTGTAGTTTAGATTTGTGTGTTTTTGTGTTTTTGGAATTCTGACACCTCTATAGCCATAAGTGGTGCATGACTAGGCCTAATTCTAATAACTTGCTTGATTTTGATCCTGAGATTGATAAGACTTTGCATGCACTAACTAGAACTCATAAGCATAGTCAAAGAATCACTTCTGAATTTGATTGTGACATTGAATCTGTCACTGCATCCGAGAGCTTAAGTGATTTTACAACCATGGCTAATAACATGCATAATAGGACTCTTGAAGAGCTTGCTACCCCTGATGTCACTTATCAACCATTATGCATTCAATATCCTGATATTGATACTGACTTTGAATTGAAGTCTGGACTAATCTATTTGCTGCCTAAGTTTCATGGACTTGCAGGTGAGGATCCCCAAAAGCATTTGAAGGAGTTTCATGTTATGTGCTCAACCATGAGACTACAAGGCATCCATGAAGAACACATCAAGCTGAGAGCACTCCCCTTCTCCTTTGCTGATGTAGCCAAGGACTGGCTTTATTATCTTTCACCAGGTTCTGTGACTTGCTGGAATGATATGAAGAAACTATTGTTAGAGAAGTTTTTACCTGCCTCCAGAGCTACTGCAATAAGGAAAGACATATGTGGCATCAGAAAGATTTCACGTGAAACCTTGCATGAGTATTAGGAGAGATTTAAGAAGTTGTGTTCAAGCTGTCCACACCACCAAATCAGTGATCAATTGTTGGTCCAATTCTTTTATGAGGGACTTATGCCAATGGACAGATCCATGATTGATGCTGCTAGTGGAGGAGCTTTGGTGGATAAGACCCATATTGCTGCCATAGACTTGATCACTAACATGGTTGCCAATTCATAGTAATTTGGGACAAGAATGGTAACTCCAAGTAGAGGTGTAAATGAGATTCATATGGCTCATGCAGACCAAAAGAGGATGGAAAATAGGCTTGATGAGTTAACCTCACTAGTGTGACAATTAGCAGTAGGATAACATGTACCAATTTTTGTACAAGAGCCTACAAGGGTGTGTGGAATTTGCTCTTGTCCATCTCATCCTATATATGCCTATCCAACACTTCAGGAAGATAATTCTACCATCCAAGCTTATCTTGTTGCTACAGCAGACATTTTTCTTGGTAGACCCCAATATCAGCAGTCACAACAGCAGCTCATATATGATCTATTTTCTAGTACTTATAACCCTGGTTGGAGGGACCATCCCAACCTAAGATATGGGAATTCTGGTCAGTAACAACTTGTACAACAGTCTATTCAAACCACTCCAATCGAGCCATCATTGAAAGATTTAATGAAATAGACGGCCACAAACAACATTCAGTTCCAGCAAAATGTCAATGTCATCATTCAGAATCTACAAACTCAAATCAATTGGGCTTGGCACTACTTGAAATTGGAATTCCACTATGCCAGCGGCAGTAATAGTGATGGTGAAAATTCAAGGGTTGAGTCAATTGCCTTCACAAACAGTCAATAACCTAAGAGGCAATGTAAGTGCCATTACCTTAAGAAGTGGCAGAGAAATTGATGGTCCTAGTCTACCATAACCAGAGCTACCAATGCAATAACCAAAGATTAACCAAAAATAGAAAAATTCACAGGAAATAAATAGCTCAATCCAGAAATTTGTGACAGAGAAGCAATGTGCAGAGAATTCAGACTTGGCCATTCCACTACCTTTCCTAAATAGGGCCACATAGTCCAAGCAAATAGCGCAAGTAAAAATAGAAAGAGAAGTCATAGAAACATTTAGGAAGGTGGAAATCAATATTCCTCTCCTGGATGCAATCAAGCAGATTCCCAAGTATACAAAATTGCTCAAGGAGTTGTGTTCTCACAAGATAAGACTTAAGATAAGACTTAAGGGTACTGAGAAGAATAGTATGGGCATAAATGTTTCTGCAATGATTCAGCCAAGCATGCCATAGAAATTCAAAGATCCTGGAACTTTCACAATCCTTTGCACCATAGGCAATTCCAGATTTGAACATGCAATGCTAGATTTGAGTGCTTCAATTAATGTCATGCCTATGTCAGTTTATAAGTCTTTGAACACTGGCACTTTGCAACCCACTGGTATAGTGATTCAATTAGCAAATAGGACCACTGCTCATCCTACAAGAGTGCTGGAAGATGTGTTAGTTTGGGTGAATGAGTAGATTTTCCCAACGGATTTCTACGTTATGGACATGGAAGATGAGTCTTCAACAAACCATGCCCCATTGATTCTAGGCAGACTATTTCTCAAGACAGCTAAGACCAAGATAGATGTGCATGCTGGTACCCTTTCTATGGAATTTAGTGATGATGTTGTACAATTTAACATTTTTGATGCCATGAGATATCCCCTAGAGGAGCATTCAGTTTTTCGTATTGAAGTGATTGAGATGCTAGTTGATGTGATGCTTATGCTGATATGTATGCTGAATTTCCTGATATTACAGACTTTTTGGATTTTGTTACTTGTGATACATGTGTTGACTGTGATATTGAACCGTATATTGCATGTGCTGAGATTTATGTAGTTATGAGTGATAATGCAGCTGCTGACCTGAATAATGCATCATGTGAAAATGAGAGTCAGAATTATGCTAAATTTAATGTTGTTGAGTTAGTTGTTTCAAATAGCTTGCTACCCTCCATTGTGCAGCCCTCATCCTTAGAGTTGAAGACTTTGCCAAACCACCTTAAATATGCATATTTGGGAGATGATGAGAAGCTACTAATGATTGTCGCTAAGAATCTACAACCTGAACATGAAGAAAAATTATTGTAGGTTTTGAGACAGAATAAGCAGGCCATCGAATGGACACTTGTAGACATTCCTGGTATTAGTCACTCCACATGCATGCATAGGATTTTATTGGAGGAAGGAACTGAACTAGTGAGGCAGCCCCAAAGGAGACTAAACCCCTTGATTCTGGATGTGGTGAAGAAGGAAGTGACCAAGCTACTGCAAGCTAGCATTATTTATCCCATATCTGATAGTAAATGGGTGAGCCCCGTGTAGGTTGTCCCAAAGAAATTTGGGGTCACAGTAGTTACAAATCAGAACAATGAGCTTCTAACCACAAGAATCCAGAATAGTTGACGGGTCTGCATTGATTATAGGCGGCTGAACTAGGCCACTAGGAAAGATCATTCCCCTTACCTTTCATTGATCAGATGTTGGAGAGGTTGGCTGGCAAGTCGCATTACTATTTCCTAGATGGATATTCAGACTATTTTCAGATTTATATATCCCCAGAAGACCAAGAAAAAACCACTTTCACCTGCCTATTTGGCACATTTGCATACAGGAGGATGCTCTTCGGCCTATGCAATGCTCCGGGCACCTTTCAAATGTGTATGATAAGTATCTTTTTTGATTTTTAGAGAGTTGCATAGATGTGTTTATGGATGATTTTACTCTCTATGGCTCTTCCTTTGATGCATGTCTGGATAGTATGGCTCAGGTTTTGCATAGATGCATTGAGACTAACCTTGTTCTGAATTTTGAAAAATGTCATTTCATGGTAGAGCATGGTATAGTTTTAGGGCATGTAGTATCTAGCAAGGGTATTGAGGAAGATCCAGCAAAAATAAATGCCATTTCATGCCTATCTTACCCCACATGCGCGCAGGAGGTTCATTCTTTCCTTGGTTATGTAGGTTTCTATCAGTAGTTCATAAAGGATTTCAGCAAAATTGCCCTTCTACTATTTAATTTGCTACAAAAAGATGTGGAATTCCACTATGACCATAGGTGCAAGGATTCCTTCAATCAACTGAAGCGAGCATTGTAACACCCCAACTTTTGGGATAATTACAATATAGTCCCGAAATGTACTGTTTTGTGAATTCTGTGAGCAGTAAATTAAATTTGACTGTTCCGTGAGTGTACTTGACTATTGTGTGTGATTTGCTCCGAGCCAGGGAAATAATAATTTTCTGGCCGGAAAAATCTTATTTTAATTAATTGGAGCTGGGGGATCTTACTAAACCCAATTCTGATTGATATATATATTAATCTCGTAATTTTTTGGATTTAACTGTAATAAAATAATTTTATATTTTTATAATATTATTTTATATTACAATCACTCTACTGCTCTCAAAAATAGTAAAAATCGCTTTGGTTTGACCACGATCTTTAAAAGTATCTTGTGGGACCCGCGTTTAGGAAAAGTAGTCAATCAGTCTTGACCGGACAAATTCTAGCCAATGAGAGCAAGTCAACAAAAGTGGCTTGACTTTTTAAACCAATAGGAAAAGGTCAACAAAAGGAGCATGGACTTTGATTTGGACCGTTGGATGAAGACTTAGTTAGGAAGCCTTTGATTTCAACCGTTGATCAAATCAATGGTGAGATTAGAATTCAAGATTTATGACTAATTAATATCTACCTTAGATCTAATCTATGGCTAGGAATTAAAGATGAAATCAATGGTTAGAATTAAGTCAAAAATAGTAGGCTTGAATTTGGTTAGTAGCTAATTAAGCTTAATTTGACTAAACTAATTACTTAATTAGCAAACTAAGTAAACTAGTTTAATTCTTAATTAATTATAATCTAAATATTAATTAGATATACTAATATTGATTAAAGGTTATAATATATGTTAATATATATTAAACTAATTGATTATATGATTAGAATGTTGATTTAGTTTTAATAGGATAATTAACCTAATTAATTGCCTAAGTAATTAGCATGTAATTAGGAGTAAATGGAAAACAATTAAACCCTTAAAATGCCAAGGAGTTACACGGTTGGGCAGCAGCCTTTGGAGGCTTGGATGGCTTGGTTCTACTAGCTTCTTGAACCCTCCAAATTGTCATAAACCATGTGCACCATCATGTGCATTCAATTGGATATTTACCTAGCAAAATCCAACACTCAACCTCACCCAAAAAGCCACTCACAAAGCAAGCAGCCCCTTCTATTTCCCTCTTCACTTTTATTTCACACTTATCCTAAATCTAAGCTATTCATTTTCTCTCCAAAAATACCAAGAACCCATGCACACCTTCTCTTCCACTTTCTCTCCATAGATTCGGCCAAGCCCTCACCCCACACAACCAAACCTCTATAATTTTATCTCATCATATTTCCTAAACCCAAATCCCATTCTAAACACATTTTGTTCACAAAGTTTTTTCAAATTCCTACTCTATCTTGTCCAAAATCCAACCTTTTGCTTACTTACTTAAGGGTAAGTCTTGATTCTATGGTTCAAAATTGAATTTTTAATTTTTCTAACCATGATTGTTCCATGATTTTCCAATATTGTACCTTGTATGTGTTTTTACTAATTGTTTAAGAATTTTAGGGATTTATTTGGGAGATTGCACGAAATTTCAAGAAAGAATGAAACTAACTGATTAATTGTCTTCAAGAGGTAAGAGGGAGATTTAATCTCATCAACCCTAAGTGGTGATGGGAAAATGGATTTGTTTGTGTATGGAATCCATAAGGATTCATTTGTGTGGTTGTTTATTGTATTTATTATTTATTTGTGTAATTGTTTAAATGCTTTCCTATTTGTGATTTATTTTGCTATGCATGATTATAATTTTTATTATTTTTGCTATGCATGTTTATGGCTTTAAATATATTGTATGTATATTATATGTGATTATATAATTGCATGTGTTTATAATTGTATAATTATTAAAGTAGGATATGAATAATATGTAACGATTTGCATGAGTGTTCCAAAGAACACATTATGAGGCTCACGGCCTTACATCCAAACCGAGAACCAAAATGTTCTCAGCAATTTTTTTAAATTACTGATTTGAGGAATCTAGGTAAAATAATCAAATTAAAATTGATTTAAGTTAATTATGGCCAACATGCCATTTAGTGTATAATTAAATGCCATTTTATTTTTGATTTGGCCAACATGTCATTTTATTTACTAAGATAGGTTAGGTAATCGTTTTACAACATAAATTGATTCTAATGAATCATTGAGAAAATAAAAGGAATAAATTCAGTTTTAGAATTTTAACTTAGCAGAAATTAGTTTAAATAAGAATTAAATTAGACGCTTGAAAAATACTAACGTAGAGCTCATTCCATAAATTTTGAAGCGCATTAGTAAGTTTCAAAGTGAAATTATTGGGTAAAAATAAAATAAACTATATTTAGAGGAAAATGTTAAAAATACCTTATACTGATTTTATAGGCAAAATGCTGTCAAAATTTATTAAAATCAGACGCATAAAATGAAAAGATTCCATACGATATTTAGAACACAAGAAAAATACTCTACATATTTTAAATATACTAGATATAGTTTTACACATATTGAAAATAATAATTATAAGCTATTCGGTTAAGAAAATGAATTAAAAATCCTACGCGATTGAGAAAATGATTTAAAAAGATTTTCTGATGTTTAAAAATGTCAAAATATCTTTACGCGATTTAAAAATATTTGTGAAAACGATGAGATTGTGAAAATGCGATAAAATCCCTACGTGATTGAACAATACTGTGAGTTTTGCTGTCGGGCCAAAGTGGTGGACCTGGACATGTTGTGGTGTAGTACTGTCAGGTGGGACATACTATACTTTGGTATTTTGTGACTAAGGGCATTTTAGTAATTTTTTGTAATTATGGTAAAATTTGGATAATAAGGGTATTTTTATAATTTTATATCATACTTAGAGTGTTGTGCCAATTTGGGTTATAATTGGTGATTGATTGACGAGGCGAATTACACCGTGTTTGGTGTGATAAGCATAGTGTGGTTCATTTATGAACTTGGAGGCATTAGTGTGCAGAGGATCCCATATGTGGACAGTGGTAGCACCTCTAGGCCGTGGTAACGGGCAACATACTAATGATCTTGACAAGCACTATTCTTAATCGAGATCTTGAGGGGATTATTAAGTACTATGCCTGTGGTACACTGTTGGACTGTGTACTGCTACACGATGTTTTGGACTGTGGGCTATAGACACAAAGATTGGACAGTGCAATAGTTTGGTTGGGCAGCCATAAAGTATTATTAGTTTCTATTCGGATCATTCCCTCAGATATCCGTGTTTAGCTCCATGGAGTAGGAACGAGTCAGTGTGTGTATCATTCATCATCTGCATTTTAAATGTTTATTATGTTCATGCATTATTTGCATTTTACTTGTTCATGCAACCTCTCGCACTTTTTACCAAGTTTACCATATTCTGTGATAAATCGTATGATGTATTGCTTTAATATATATTGTATGATATGATGATATATGTTATTTAATATATATATATTGCTTTGTTATATTATGTATGATGTATTAAATTGCTATATCAGTATATGATGTAATAACATGTGTTATTGTAATATCTGCTTGCCATTGTAATACCTATTTGTATTGTTATTTTCTTAATTGCCATGCGGGTAATGATGTTGATTGTCTCACCTCTTTATTGTATTGTTCTGTTTTTGTTTTCTACTTTATGTTTATATTATCGAAGACTAGAATGGCGGCAAGGCGAGATCAATTAGGTTTCTTTAGACTTCAGTTTCTCGAAGGCGCTGAGGCTTGGTATGTCCACTGGGACACAGGACACATAGAGTACAGTGGTAATGTGACTTTATCAGTAAGTAGGACTCGACAGGGGTTCGTTACTACCCGTTATATGGTTACTTTCGTACAGGTAATTTTGCCTATTAGGGAGTTGTGGGACGAGTTTCACTATACCCCTAGAGGCAACTTCGATACACTTTTGGGTCGAATTTCTATCGGTCAAGACATTCCTAACTAAGGAATTTGTCTTACAACGAGGGCTCATATCTTAGCTGTTATGTTTGAGTAGTATACTGTCTTTTATTGTTTCTATTAAATATTAATAGTTGTAAATTAATTGTATACTTCAGACATGAATCACATGTATATATGGTGAGTTTATGTTTGTTATATTTTGTGTTCCGTGTTATTTTATTTAATATTATAATTATGAAAAGAAAACTATATATATATATATATATATACCACAAATATTATTCAAGTATCAAGTGTTTTACAACTTGGGTAAGGATTTTATTTATTTTTATTTTTTCTCGCATCATAAATATGACATCCCCGAGAAAGGGTGTTACATTAGTTGGTATCAGAGCCCAAGTTAGAGTCTTTTGGGTTTGTGGGTAGGTTTGTCTTGTTTGTGCTGTGTGAATCTCTGATATTAAACACAGAGATATGTTTCGATTTCCGAAAGGAAACGACTTTGTGCGAAATAGCTACGTTTAGTTCGTTGTGTGTTGATTTTGTTTATCTTTGAAGAAAGATAATAGAACGTTATGAACATGAGCGTATGGACGCGAAACGTGAGGAAGATCGTATAACCGCAGCTCGAAGTGTGATGCGAAAGATGATTGAAGTAGCAGTATAATAAAGATAGATGATCGTTCAGCAACTGGAATTGATAATCGAACTTCATAGCTTATTAGGATTGGAGCAACCATCGGATGTGAGGAGCTGTAACTTAAAAATCTTCGATAATCCAAAATAGAAGGAAGCGTAAAGTTAATCATTTTCAGCGAAAGTTGTATGTACAATCACCGGGGAAACAATAACGAACAAAGAAAGGAAGTACGAGTGGCAACGATTTTGGTCAGACTGTGGCATCACCAACGAAGTGCTTGAAGTGTGGAAAGCCTGAACACTTATTCAAAGAGTGTGATCAGCTGAAGATGGAAATTCCCGTTAGTAATATACGTGTTTCAAAATCTCGAAAAAGAAGAAAGAGCCGATGCAAGAAGTGTAATGAGAATGTTCAAAGACAAAAACATAAGAAGCGAGAAAGTCGTGCCATAGAGGGTAATCTTAAAACTGTGCTGTATAATTCTCGAGGTAACTCATTCTCTTGTGATCAGTGATTGTGCAAATCTTTTGGAGTTATCTGTGTTTTACTTCTTTTCATAATGTTACTTCAACTCCTAAACTTGCTATTACTATTTGAACCTGTTTAAAACTACCCAATTATTATTAGAGTTTGAAATTTTTCTATTGATCTAGTTTGTCTATTTCTTTCTCAAATAGACTGAGTAAATTGATTTGATTTATCCGTGCCTTTGTTATAGAGTGATTTGAGTATTTCTACTCTTCTTGATTAAAACTTGTTGCTTATACTCAAATTTTCTAACTCTACCCTATGTCTATTGAATGTCAAATCTTTTCTGTTGATTTGATTTGTTTATCTAAAATTACATCTATTTGAGATCCTGATTTTTAACTAGATTGGTCATTTACCAACTATATCTTACTAGATTGTTGCAATGCAATTTAGTATTTCTTTGACTTGAGATTTTTGGATTTGAATCCAGAAAGTTCATTTTTAAAATTATTGGACTATGTTCATTTCGAAATCTATTAGACCATCTCAAATTCTTGGTTGGACTAATCTAGTAACCTACTTAATAGTTTTATTACTTTTCCTTATGACCTTCATAGTATCTTTCATGTATTTCAATTAAGAAGGATTATTCTTGATCCAACTTATGTTATAGTACCAAATACGGTGCAATTAGAAGAAAACTTGATCTATGAGACATTTTTTATTAAAAACTTAAAATAGGCAAGTAGAAAAACTTCTCTTGATGAAGAAAATCTGGAAGGATATGACGACAAGGGAACTACAAGACTAAATGAAGGAAATCACTGTTTGCTCCAAGATCGATTTAAGTGCTGGTTATTATCAGATTCGAGTAAAGGTAGAGAATGTTCCAAGACAGTTTTTCAGATGCGTTGCAGGAACTATGTATGTTTAGTACTACCGTTCGATGTAAGAAATATTTTGGCAGTGTTCACGAACTATATAAATAGGATCTTTCTTTCTCATCTAGGCAAATTTGTCATTATTGGCAATATTTTGACCTATTCTCGAAATTCAAAGGAACATGTTGAAGATCTCAATGCAATTCTTTAATTTTAAAGAAGAAAAAGGAGTTCTGCGCGAAACTAATCGGATGCAAGTTCTATTAGAAGAAGTTCAACTCGTGGATTTAAATTGAGTGTTAAAATCAAATGGAAAGGTCGTGACGTATACTTCAAGGCGGTGGAACGTGCATGAGAAGAATTATTCAATTTAAGTTTTAGGATACACGATAATCGTTTTGCAAGGAAAACCTGAAGATATTTTCTTTCCTGTATAGTCTACGATAATTTCAAGAGCTTGAAGTACCTATTCAATCAAGAGCGGCTTGGATATAAAACAGAGACGATAGTTAGAATTTTTAAAGGACTTGTTGGGATGAATTTCTACCATTGATAGAGTTCATATACAACGATAGTTTCGTTCGAGCATAGGAATGACACCTTGTGAGGCATTATATAGGAGACGCTGTAGAACACCGTTGTGTTTGTATTATGCTGGTGAAGGTAATATTGTAGGACCAGAATTCGTGCAGTAGACAACTGAGAAAGTGAAGATGATCCAAGACAATATGAAGACAACTCGGACGCGACAAAAGAGTTATGTTGATAAAAGACAGAGACCGCTTGAATTTGAAGAAGGTGATCATGTATTTCTACGTGTGACACCTATGACTGGAGTTGGACGAGCAATTAAGTCGAGGAAACTCACTCTGAAGTTTATCGGGCCGTATCAGATACTTCATCGATAGATCCGATAGTTTATCAGATTTCACTACCATCATTCTTATCGAATCTTCGTGATGTATTTTACGTATCACAACTACGGAAATATATTTCTAATCTGACTCATGTCATCAAATCAGACATTGTACAACTGAAGGAGAATCTAGCCTATGAGACGTTTTCAGCCAAGATTGAAGATCGAAGGGCAAAGTAACTTCGAGGAAAGGAGATCGCATTGGTTAAAGTAGTTTAGAACGATGTAGTGGCAGAGCTACATGGGAGCTAGAAGATAGGATGAGGGAGCAATACTCTCATTTGTTTTGATGTATAATGAATTTCAGGGATGAAATTCTTATTAGTAGGGGAGAGTTGTAACACCCCAACTTTTGGGATAATTATAGTATAGTTCCGAAATGTACTATTTTGTGAATTCTGTGAGCAGTAAATTAAATTTGACTGTTCTGTGAGTGTACTTGACTATTGTGTGTGATTTGCTCCGAGCCAGGGAAATAATAATTTTCTGGCCGGAAAAATCTTATTTTAATTAATTGGAGCTAGGGGATCTTACTAAACCCAATTCTGATTGATATATATATTAATCTCGTAATTTTTCAGATTTAACCGTGTAATAAAATAATTTTATATTTTTATAATATTATTTTATATTACAGTACCTACTGTCTCAAAAATAGTAAAAATCTGCTTCGGTTTGACCACAGATCTTTAAAAGTACTGTGGGACCCGCGTTTAGGAAAAGTAGTCAACTGTGCTGACTGGACAAATTCTAGCCAATGAGAGCAAGTCAACAAAAGTGGCTTGACTTTTTAAACCAATAGGAAAAGGTCAACAAAAGGAGCATGGACTTTGATTTGGACCGTTGGATGAAGACTTAGTTAGGAAGCCTTTGATTTCAACTGTTGATCAAATCAATGGTGAGATTAGAATTCAAGATTTATGACTAATTAATATCTACCTTAAATCTAATCTATGGCTAGGAATTAAAGATGAAATCAATGGTTAGAATTAAGTCAAAAATAGTAGGCTTGAATTTGGTTAGTAGCTAATTAAGCTTAATTTGACTAAACTAATTACTTAATTAGCAAACTAAGTGAACTAGTTTAATTCTTAATTAATTATAATCTAAATATTAATTAGATATACTAATATTGATTAAAGGTTATAATATATGTTAACATATATTAAACTAATTGATTATATGATTAGAATGTTGATTTAGTTTTAATAGGATAATTAACCTAATTAATTGCCTAAGTAATTAGCATGTAATTAGGAGTAAATGGAAAACAATTAAACCCTTAAAATGCCAAGGAGTTACACGGTTGGGCAGCAGCCTTTGGAGGCTTGGATGGCTTGGTTCTACTAGCTTCTTGAACCCTCCAAATTGTCATAAACCATGTGCACCATCATGTGCATTCAATTGGATATTTACCTAGCAAAATCCAACACTCAACCTCACCCAAAAAGCCACTCACGGCAGCAGCCCCTTCTATTTCCCTCTTCACTTTTATTTCACACTTATCCTAAATCTAAGCTATTCATTTTCTCTCCAAAAATACCAAGAACCCATGCACACCTTCTCTTCCACTTTCTCTCCATAGATTCGGCCAAGCCCTCACCCCACACAACCAAACCTCTATAATTTTATCTCATCATATTTCCTAAACCCAAATCCCATTCTAAACACTTTTGTTCACAAAGTTTTTCCAAATTCCTACTCTATCTTGTCCAAAATCCAACCTTTGCTTACTTACTTAAGGGTAAGTCTTGATTCTATGGTTCAAAATTGAATTTTTAATTTTTCTAACCATGATTGTTCCATGATTTTCCAATATTGTACCTTGTATGTGTTTTTACTAATTGTTTAAGAATTTTGGGGATTTGTTTGGGAGATTGCACGAAATTTCAAGAAAGAAGGAAACTAACCGATTAATTGTCTTCAAGAGGTAAGAGGAGATTTAATCTCATCAACCCTAAGTGGTGATGGGAAAATGGATTTGTTTGTGTATGGAATCCATAAGGATTCATTTGTGTGGTTGTTTATTGTATTTATTATTTATTTGTGTAATTGTTTAAATGCTTTCCTATTTGTGATTTATTTTGCTATGCATGATTATAGTTTTTATTATTTTTGCTATGCATGTTTATGGCTTTAAATATATTGTATGTATATTATATGTGATTATATAATTGCATGTGTTTATAATTGTATAATTATTAAAGTAGGATGTGAATAATATGTAACGATTTGCATGAGTGTTCCAAAGAACACATTATGAGGCTCACGGCCTTACATCCAAACCGAGAACCAAAATGTTCTCAGCAATTTTTTTAAATTACTGATTTGAGGAATCTAGGTAAAATAATCAAATTAAAATTGATTTAAGTTAATTATGGCCAACATGCCATTTAGTGTATAATTAAATGCCATTTTATTTTTGATTTGGCCAACATGCCATTTTATTTACTAAGATAGGTTAGGTAATCGTTTTACAACATAAATTGATTCCAATGAATCATTGAGAAAATAAAAGGAATAAATTCAGTTTTAGAATTTTAACTTAACAGAAATTAGTTTAAATAAGAATTAAATTAGACGCTTGAAAAATACTAACGTAGAGCTCATTCCATAAATTTTGAAACGCGTTAGTAAGTTTCAAAGTGAAATTATTGGGTAAAAATAAAATAAACTATATTTAGAGGAAAATGTTAAAAATACCTTATACTGATTTTATAGGCAAAATTCTGTCAAAATTTATTAAAATCATACGCATAAAATGAAAAGATTCCATACTATATTTAGAACACAAGAAAAATACTCTAAGTATTTTAAATATACTAGATATAGTTTTACACATATTGAAAATAATAATTATAAGCTATTCGATTAAGAAAATGAATTAAAAATCCTACGCGATTGAGAAAATGATTTAAAAAGATTTTACGATGTTTAAAAATGTCAAAATATCTTTACGCGATTTAAAAATGTTTGTGAAAACGACGAGATTGTGAAAATGGGATAAAATTCCTACGCGATTGAACAGTACTGTGAGTTTTGCTGTCGGGCCAAAGTGGTGGACTCGAACATGTTATGGTGTAGTACTGTCAGGTGGGACATACTATACTTTGGTATTTTGTGACTAAGGGCATTTTAGTAATTTTTTGTAATTATTGTAAAATTTGGATAATAATGGTATTTTTGTAATTTTAGATCATACTTAGAGTGTTGTGCCAATTTGGGTTATAATTGGTGATTGATTGACGAGGCGAATTACACCGTGTTTGGTGTGATAAGCATAGTGTGGTTCATTTATGAACTTGGAGGCATTAGTGTGCGGAGGATCCCATATGTGACCAGTGGTAGCACCTCTGGGCCGTTGTAACGGGCAACACACTAATGATCTTGACAAGCACTATTCTTAATCGAGATCTTGAGGGGATTATTAAGTACTATGCCTGTGGTACACGATGTTGGACTGTGTACTGCTACACGATGTTTTGGACTGTGGGCTATAGACACAAAGATTGGACAGTGCAATAGTTTGGTTGGGCAGCCATAAAGTATTATTAGTTTCTATTCGGATCATTCCCTCAGATATCCGTGTTTAGCTCCATGGAGTAGGAACGAGTCAGTGTGTGTATCATTCATCATCTGCATTTTAAATGTTTATTATGTTCATGCATTATTTGCATTTTACTGTTCATGCAACCTCTGCACTTTACTGTTTACCATATTCTGTGATAAACTGTATGATGTATTGCTTTAATATATATTGTATGATATGATGATATATGTTATTTAATATATATATATATTGCTTTGTTATATTATGTATGATGTATTAAATTGCTATACTGTATATGATGTAATAGCATGTGTTATTGTAATATCTGCTTGCCATTGTAATACCTGTTTGTATTGTCATTTTCTTAATTGCCATGCGGGTAATGATGTTGATTGTCTCACCTCTTTATTGTATTGTTCTGTTTTTGTTTTCTACTTTATGTTTATATTATCGAAGACTAGAATGGCGGCAAGGCGAGATCAATTAGGTTTCTTTAGACTTCAGTTTCTCGAAGGCGCTGAGGCTTGGTATGTCCACTGGGACACAAGACACATAAAGTACAGTGGTAATGTGACTTTATCAGTAAGTAGGACTTGACAGGGGTTCATTACTACTCGTTATACGGTTACTTTCGTACAGGTAATTTTGCCTATTAGGGAGTTGTGGGACGAGTTTCACTATACCCCTAGAGGGAACTTCGATACACTTTTGGGTCGAATTTCTATCGGTCAAGACATTCTTAACTAAGGAATTTGTCTTACGACGAGGGCTTATATCTTAGCTGTTATGTTTGAATAGTATACTGTCTTTTATTGCTTCTATTAAATATTAATAGTTGTAAATTAATTGTATACTTCAGACAAGAATCACATGTATATATGGTGAGTTTATGTTTGTTATATTTTGTGTTCCGTGTTATTTTATTTAATATTATAATTATGAAAAGAAATATATATATATATATATATATATATATATACCACAAATATTATTGAAGTATCAAGTGTTTTACAACTTGGGTAAGGATTTTATTTATTTTTATTTTTTTCTGCATCATAAATGTGACATCCCCAGAAAGGGTGTTACAAGCATTGACCAGTACATCTATCATCCAGCCACCGGATTGGACACTCCCATTTAAGCTCATGTGTGATGCCTCTAATTATGCATTGGGAGTTGTTCTTGCACAGAGAGTTGGCAGAGTACCTTATGTCATTTCCTATGCTTTGAGGACTTTAGATGCTGCACAAGCCAACTACACCACAATCAAAAAGGAACTTTTAGCAATTATTTTTGCTTTAGATAAATTTTGATCATATCTGCTTAGTTTTAGAGTGGTTTTGTTTTCAGATCCTGCAGCTTTGAAGCTTCTCCTAAAGAAGCCCGATGCAAAGCCCCGATTTATTAGGTGGATGTTGCTCTTACAGGAGTTTGATATTGAGATTAGAGATAAGAGCTGAGCAGAAAACCTGGTGGCCGATCATTTGAGCATAATTGAGAAAGCTTCAGAACCTCTAGCCATTCATGACTCCTTCCCAGTTGAGAAGGTTTTAAAGCTGTAAGGTTAGACCATTTCTCCTTGGTTTGCTAATATTGTCAATTACTTGGTTGCTAGTGCATTGCCTACATATTTCACTAGGGCTCAAATTGATAAGTTAAAGAGTGAGTCTAAGTATTATGTATGGGATAATCCTTATCTTTGGAGATTTTGTAGTGACTAAGTAATTAGGAGATACATTCCTGATCATGAGTTTGATTATGTTCTTAGCTTTTGTCATGCATTTGCATCTGGTAGACATTTTGGACCTACTCGTACAGTTCGGAAAGTTTTGGACTCTAGATTATATTGGCCCACTCTATTTCATGATGCATATGTGTTTTGTAAATCTTGTGAACAGTGCCAGAGAATATGGAATATTTCTCATAGGAATGAGATGCCCCAGCAACCCTTGTTGTTCTGTGAGATATTCGATGTTTGGGGTATTGCTTTTATGGGTCCTTTTCCTATATCATTTGGTTTTGTTTACATTCTACTTGCTGTGGATTATGTATCTAAATAGATGAAGGCTAAGGCCACTCGGATTGACGATTCTTGAGTTATTGTGAATTTTGTTAGATCACAAATTTTCTGTAGGTTTGGAGTCCCGAGGGCCATCATTAGTGATCAGGGTTTGAATTTCTGCAATCGCAGCATGGAGGCTTTGATGAAAAAGTATGGAGTCGTGTACAAAGTTTCTACACCTTACCATCCCTTGAATAATGGACAGACCGAGGTTTCCAACAGAGAGATTAAGCAAATCATTGAAAAGACGATTCAACCTAATAGGAAGGATTGGAGCAAGAGGCTTGAAGATGCTCTATGGGCTTATAGGATCGCCTACAAGACACCAATTGGGATGTCCCCTTACCAGATTGTCTTTGGAAAGGCATGCCACCTGCCTGTGGAGATTGAACACCAAGCATTTTGGGCGGTGAAGAGGTGCAACTTAGACCTAAATCAAGCGGGCGTAGAGAGGAAGCTATAGTTGCAGGAATTGGAGGAGATCTGCTTGGAGGCATATGAGAGTTCCAAAGTCTATAAAGAGAAGACCAAAGCCTTTCATGATAAAATTATTGCTTGAAAAGAATTCAAAAGTGGTCAAAATGTTCTCTTTTATAATTCTCGTCTTAGGTTAATGCCCGACAAATTAAGGTCTAGATGGGATGGCCCATTTGTTATTACTAATATTTTTCCTTATGGTGTAGTTAAGCTCCATGATGTGACAACAAAGAGAACATTCAAGGTCAATGGGCATAGACTTAAGCATTTTCATGAAGATTGTCAAGAGCACAATGTGGAAGTGATGGCTTTGCTCAATGCTATTTACACAGATGGATAATGAGGGAGGCCCTTACCACACTTTTATTTTACTTGCCATTCATATTTTGGTGATTTGCATTATGCATATTTCTATGTGTTACATTGAGGGCAATGTAGGATTTAAGTGTGGGGGAGGAATTTTAATTCTATTTTCTATTTTAATTTTTGCTGTTTAATTTTTTGTTTCCAAATTTTGTTTTTGCTATTTTGATGTTTTTGATATTTTTGTTTCTCGCTATTACTATTTTGTTGTTGATGTTTTTATTTCTATCATTTTTTTATTTCTCATTGTTAAATTTCATTTCTATTTTCTATTTTTTTCTTTGCTAAATTTTGCTATTTCTAATTAATTTTGTTTTAGCATTCTATTTCGATTTCTACTATTTATTATTTCGATTCTATTTTTCTGCTTCATTAATTTTTTACTATTTCTATTTCTATTCTATTGTTTATATTTTTGTTTCTATTTTTTCTATTTTTGTTATTTTTTTGTTATTATTTCTGTTTTCTATTTTTAAAGTAAAAAAAAATTATGTTTTTTTAATTGTTTTCTAGTGATGTTTTGAAATTTGTGAAGTTTATGAGTTTGAAGCAATTAAAATTCAAGATTCATAGCATGATTGAATAAATTTTCTTCCTTCTTAAATTTGACATGCTTGGTTTTGGATGTTTTATTGGTGGATTGAGTTTGATAGATGCATACCTTGTGAGACTTTGAGCCTTTTGATGGATGGATTTAACATTTATATCATTCTCATCTTTCTTATGTGATTTTCACTTATATCAATTGATCACTCTAGAACTTGCTTTAATTCTTTTTTAGGCTATATTTTCACTTGCATGCATAAACATGATTAAGACATTCTTTCTTTAATTAGCTATTTTAGTCAAATAGTCAACCTTGCATCATTTCTCTTTGATTAAATCCTTTAAGCCTATTTGCCTATTCTTTGTCTTAACTCATTATATGTCTTATGTGAAAAATCATGTTTTACCTTACCTTAGGGAATGGGAGAGCATTGGTTCATTTTCATTGGAGGAGCTCTTTTACTTGTGGGTAATTAATAGTTCAAGTGTGAGAGTTGTGTAATTTGATGTTCAATATGCAAAGTGTTTGGTGGAAAAGAAAAGAGCCAAATGAAAAGAAAAATAAAAAATTAGAATGTAAAAAAAAAAGAGAAAAAGAAAAAAATGCAAGAAAGGTTGTGAAAGAAAAAATAAAAAAAAATAAAAAAGAGAAGGAATATGTAAAGAGAATGTGCATTATATGGATTTGGGGGGTAAATCATGCTTGTTACTTGTCATTTGAGTTCCTTCCCAATGCTCTTTTATTCTCTTAGGTGTTTAACTTGTCATATTCATATTGTTTCCTTCCCTTACCTTGGCTCCATTACAACCTTGAATAAAGTCCTCTTGATTTTTATGTGCATGTGTTTGAGTAGTGGATAAGTAGAAGATAAGCAAGCTTATGGTAATGCAATTTTCATGGGTTGAATTGAGTGAAATAGTTATCTTGAAAACACTTGAGGGATTGAGAGTGTATCTTGAGAGGATCTATCATTCTTGATTCATGCTTTTCAAATTAAAGATACTTTCCTTGTTTGTTTGAGATGTGAAGAAATGTTACCTCATGAATGTTTTGTTCCCTTAAATATTTAGTTGCTCTTCTTGCTTATAAATTTTGTATTCTTGAATGTCATTGGAATTTAAGTATTTTAGAGTTTTTAGCTTTTGAGTTTGTGTTGTTTTTCCTTGTTCTCTCGTTTTAGTCTTTTGTGATTTCCCGTAAGTGCAAAAGCTAAGTGTGGGGGAATTTAATAATTATATATTTTATACATTAATAAACCTTCATTTTTATTCATTTGCACTCTCCATATACTTAATTGATTGAGCTTAGTCATGTTTTGTAAGTTTGGGCTCAAAATGATCTTAATTGATTTTTTCCAGCATCATGGAGGTTTGACACTGTTTATGTATTTCGGTTATATCTTGAGTTCTAGATGTCTAAAAATTATGTATCTTACCTTGTAGGAAAGATGAAAGAGAGCTCTACAATTTTTATGAGAGATCAAGGGCAGAATCAGATATCTATTAGAGCTAATTGGGCCTGGAAGTCAAAACACGAGTTCAGAGACTCTTGGAGAATGTTTTGTCCATAACTTGAGTTGTAGACCTCCAAATGACATGAGGTTTAGGCCTAATTACTCATAATGGACCCAGCTTTGTAACTAATGGGGTTCTAATGATGTGAGGCAAAATAAGAGTTAGTTTAGAGTTGTAGAAACAAAAAATTGAGATCAGTTTTTCATTCCACACTTTTCTCACCTTCTCTCTCTATATTTATATCTTTTTTTTCTTTCTTCTTCCTCAAGCTCATTCATGGTGATGACTATGGAGGGCTAAACTTCTATAATCAATTTAGAAATTCTTGAAGAAATTGTGATTTGGATTCTTAAGATCTTGGTTCTGTTTTTGTATTCAAATTGCATTTGGATTCCTTTTCTTCTTCTTCTTCTTGATCTTGAATGCATGAATGGTGATACTGTTTATGTTTGATTTGATTGGATCTTGATTTAAGATTGAGAATTGTGATGGGATTTAGGTTGATTGATTTGAATTAATCACAGAATTACAGAGATTAGGTTACTGATTTGTTCCTAGGTTAATTGAATTCAGAGATCAAATTAACATAGATTCCAACATGAATTGTGCGATTGCAAATTTGTGTGTCAATTGTTAATTGAATTCTAGATGATTGTCTAGCATGAATTCTAGATTTGATACAGATATTTCAGTTGAATCCAAATTAACCATTCAAATGCACTTCAAATGTTTGTTGAAAGATCTATGGATAGAATCAACCTAATTTCAGATAGGTTTCTGAATTGATTGCACTTTTAATTAAATTTTTTTCATTTTAATTCTGTTATTTACATATTCTGAATTCTCAAATCCCTCCCTTAATTTTAGATTGAACTGATCAAATTTCATTTGCAATCCTTAAGAGACGATTTGGTGTTGTTTCCTATGCTACAAGCCATAGGCATAACTTGATTACAATTTTGATTGAGTTTGGCACTCGTTAGTCATCTCCATCATCATCATCAATTATGGAGGAAGTGACCTTGAGTGCAATTCCCATTTTTTCTTGTCTTGCTCCTCATTTTGATTGACTCTGTTTAGCTCCAACTCACGCTCTTGAAGTTTTCCAAGAAGAGTGGCTAGTGTCATTGTTGACAGATTTCTTGATTCTGTAATTATTGTCACTTTGGGTTGTTAATTCCTACTCAAACACCTTAAAACTTTGTTAATAAGGTCTTCATTAGGAAAAGTCTTTCCCAATGAAGCAAGATGATTTACAATATGTGTGAACCTCTTTTGCATCTCTTCAATACTTTTCTCCTTGGTGCATTCTAAAATGTTAATACTCGTGAGTGAGAGTATTTATCCTTGACCTTTTCACCTCACTAGTACCATTATGGGTAACTTGCAAAGTGTTTAACATTTCTTGGACTTTCTTGCAATTTGAAATCCTAAAGAATTCATCATACACCAAAGCTATGGTAATGATGTTCTTGGCTCTCAAATTATATTGGACATTTTCTTGTCTTCATTTGTCCATTCACTTCTTAGTGTATTAATCCGTACACCATCAACAATTCTTGTGGGAACAAAGGGGCCATTTTCAACAGCATCTCATACATCTAGATCAATAGCTTCATTTAAAATTTTTATACGTTCTTTCCAATAAGCATAACCATCCCCATTGAAAAAAGGTGGTCTATTTATAGAAGATCATTCTGATGAAAAACCATTTGAAAAGCCATTTTCTCTTGAAGCTGCTAAGCTCTTTACACAATAGTCTAGCTCTGATACTACTTATTACCAAGTAGCTTCAATACTCAAGAGGGGGGTGAGTTGAGCATGTAAAATCTTTTTGAAAACTTTTCACAAACTTGAAAAATAATTTTCGTTGAAGCTATTTATCGATTGAGGTGAATGGATAGAGAAGATAGAATACTTCACTCATAAATAAACAACCCAAGATAGAAAGTGTTCACGCAAATATATGAAATTAAAGCACAAATATAAAGGAGTTTGAGTTTAGAGAAGCAAACACAGTATTTATCCTAGTTCAGCCACCAACCACTTGTGACCTACGTCTAATCCTCAAGTAATCATCTGAGATTTTTCCACTATTAATATAAGCTTGAACATGTGTTTGCGACCTTTACAAACTAGAACACTCTTCATACCTTGTGATGCCTCACCCTTGTGCTTGAACCTCAATAATCAAGATACCTCACCCTAACAATTTCTTTGAGGGATACCTCACCCTCTTTATAGTGAATCAAAGTATAGAAGAAAAGAGAGACTCTTATAAGAGTAGATGATACAAATTAAAGTCTTATGAAGCTTTTTAAGGATATCTCAAATTTTGGCAAAAACAAAGCACAAGAGATTGAAAAGAATGAATCATGAATCAAAGCATAAGAGATTTGTTTCAAGTTGTTGGTTCTATGTAAAAGATGACCCAAAACCATGTATTTATAGAGATCTAAGAAAAAGAGCCGTTAGAGGTAATTTATTTCAGCATGAAATGCATAGAAAAGAGTTGTTGCAAGTTTCTGGATTGTGTTTATTCGAATAAAACCATTAATAGCACAGGATCATTTTTGATTCTAGAACTTGTTATTTGAATAACTATTTGGTTATTCGAATAAAGCCTTTTAAAACAGATTCTAAAAAACACTTTTATTTGAATAGCAAGTTTGTTATTCGAATAAATCTTTTAAAACATAAGGCTTGTAATCTTGGTTTAAACCTTTATTCGAATAATACCCTATGTTATTCGAATAAAGCTTCATGCAAAGGGAAACTTGGCATTCTAACTTTGGTTATTCGAATAAGGAACCTTTTATTCGAATAAACCTATTTGAAAAACATTTTAAATAGCTTTTAAGCCTTGCCAATTATTTCCAAATATTCCAATAAGCTTTTGAGCATTTAAAGACTATTTCTTAAGATATCAAAAACCAATTTAAGACCTTGAAAACAAGTTTAGACCTTTTTCAAAAACATTATAAAACATTTGAGATATCCAGAAAGCTTCTTACATAAAGACCCTAAGTCCTATAAACTATATTATTTAATCTTCCTTTGGACTTGGTCTTTGGCTTAGCTTTGTTATCATCAAAACAAATATTCAATGACCAATAGCCAATTACAACTCCTTCATGAACCTCTTCCATGACCGACTGAGCTCGATCTTGGTCGATATATTTCAACAGCGGAAGTGAAAAACCTCTTTTCCAAAGTTCATCACCGATCAGAGTATAATAGCTGGCCGACTTCTTCAGTTTCTTTGCTCTCTTGTCATTGGCCAACAGTTCACCATCTCGTAGGAATCTGACAATTAGGCTTTTCCAAGAATTAGGACTGTCGTTGACGATGAAGGGTTCCTCTTTTTTCGGGCCTCTTTGTGTTAACTAATTTTGAAAGTAAATTAGCTCAGGAGTTCTTGTAACACCCCCTTTAGGGCATCACATTTTGCGGATTCAACTTACCAAATTAGAACCAAGTTATAAAAGTTAATAATATACGTAAGTTTTTTTTTCAAATATTTTCTTCGCGGATAATTAAAGACTAACAAATTAAATAAAATACAGAATATATCAAACCAAAATAATTTACATCATTTACATACCAAGTTTCAATACTTAAAAACATCCAACTTTATCCTCAAAATAATTTATACAGACATTATAGCCCAAACATAAAATAACCTAGTACCAAACCTCTATTCAGAAGAATCCTTACTCGGATCTTCTTCTGGGTCCTCCTTAGACTCTTCGTCAGACAACAACCCCGATAGATCATAGGGCTATGGACTAGAGTCTATGAAGATGAAACTACTGAGTTCTCCCAAGAAGTAACACGACGACTACCCCATAAAAACTCTAAAGGCATAATAAAACTCAAATGCATATAAGCATTAAAAGTAAAAATAGAATCCCCATCATGAGTCCTTCTCATGGTCACAATTATATTCCCAATATAACTGATACGATCAGTGTCTGCGTCAATATGCCAGGCATCAGTGCCTCCTCGGAAAAGAATCCTCACAAAACTAAGGAAACCAGACCTCGATGCCATCCCAAAATATAGATAAACTAACACAAATAGAAGTGAGGCGATCCGTCCTCTTCCTCTTCACACTCTTTATCAAACATACAAATAAACAGAATAATATAGTAAAAAGGTGAGATCCCCTACATCAATACCATCATGGCAATATGAAGACAATAACAACAATCATACTATTCATATACAATATAAACAATATATTCATGGCATCATATAGTCATTGCATGAGATAACAGATATTTATCACAAACATACATATGTCACAACAGTATGATGACTGACTATGCACATGCATAATGAACCAATCTCCTACTCCATGGAGCTAAACTCAATTTTGGAGAGAATGATCCAGAAGATATGTCTGTATATCGACCGCCTCAGACCAAGTGCTATAATTTCTCAATGTGCACGTCAAGCATTATACAAGACATTCTACGCCAGATCTTGAATATAATAGTGCATTATCGAGATTGTCAGAGCATTGCGCAGTTACTACGGCCCAGTGGAGCTACCTACTGTCCACTTATGGAATACCCATGCTCCTACGCCTCCAAGTTCAACACGTGAATTACACTACGCAATTCGCACCCACACTCAGGTGTAATTCAACTCCTCGGCAATAATAGCCTTAACAGACACCGTCTGTTAAACAATGCATGTCAAATGACTTTATGCATACTATGAGCCACTACTAGCCACAAACACACAGTAATAGCTTCGAATCCAATTTATCGGCCCAATAGTAAAACTTGCTATTGCTCTCAATCGCATAGTATTTTTATCGCATTTTCACAATCGCAAAAAAATTTTGTTACATTTTCAAATTGCTTAATGATTTTTTAACTTTTCTCAATCGCGTAGTTAAAAATCACAATTTTTAAATCGCATAAGATATTTCCTTCTTTTTTAAAGCTCAAATTAAAACTTTTCTTGCTTAATATAAAAATTAGAATTAAATTTCAGTATTTCCTTATTAAATTACTTTTAAATAATACTTTTAACATTTTTCTCAAAATTTATATTATTTAATTTTAAATTAAATCCTTTTCCATTTAATTTATTTAAAATACATTTAAATAAAATACTTGAAATCTCCAAATTACTCCTTAGTCCTAAATTCACTATAGTGGCCGAAAATCACTTCTTAATTAGTGATAAAAATATATTCTTTTCTATTTTTATTTTATGATTCCTTAATTAAGTTTCTTACCACTAATCCTCTAAGTTAACATTTAATAAAACATTTTGCATTGGATTTCCCCTTTGGAGGGCTTGGAGGCCGTGAGCCTCTATGGCCATTGGAGCCAAAATTTTCTTTCTTCACAAGCATAATTTATGACATATAACATACTTTAAGCATCAAAATTCAACTCTAACAAGTTCATACATTATATCAAAGCAATAGATCACATAGGACAATTAATTACAAACCACACAATCACACCAAAATTTCGTGTCCCTCACCACCATAAGTGGTTGATGATGGTAATCTCCCTCTTACCTTAGATGTAGCTTCCTAAGCTCCTTGTACGATCCTTTGTATCAACTTCCTCCGCCAAGTAACTCTTAAAATCAAAGTAAACACAAATATATTAACATCCAAGGTTAGAGTAGGACAACCATAGATCAAATATGGTCTTAGAATTTCAAGAATCAAATAAGAAATCAAATTTTAAGAACTTTACCTTGGAACCCTAGAACTTGAACTTAAAAATCAAGCTTGAAAATGGTTGAGTCAAGTCTTGATCACAACATCAAAGTTGCTTAGCATGGTATTTAGGATCAAGTGGTATAGTTGGTTTGAATTATGAGAGCTTAGAAGGTAATTTTGGGTAGCTTGGCCATGAGATGAGGAAGAAAAAATGAGAGAAAAATGGTGTTTAGCTTTTGCATGAAAGATGATAGCTTTGAAAATGTGATATTTTCTCTCTCCTAAAGCCCTTATGGCCGTGAGATACAAGGAGAGTGAGAGAGATATTTTAGTTTACTACAACTCTTCACAACCATTGATTCAATCAAGGGTGGATATCCAAAGCTTTCCCTCCAAGCTTGTTTCTAATTGGTTGTTCATAAAGATGTCATAACCATCATCTTTGACCACTTAAGATATTTTCCAAAGACTATTACCCAATGGATAATAGCTATTCTTTTTTATTATCCAATGGATAATAACATTACACAATAGATAAAAGCATTACTCAATGGATAATAACTTTATCTAATGGATAATAGAATGTATCAAAAACTCAAATATAGAAAATTTTTGTCAACTGTTTCTGGTTTAGTAAGTTCCCCCGGCCCCGTATTAACAATCTGAAACTTTCTGGTCTAGGAAAAAAATTTATTTTTTCGGGCCTGCCTTAAACACACATAGTCTAAAATAATATTAAAATAATCAAAATAAATTAAAAATTCTCAAAAATTCACAAAAATTCACAAAAATTGTAAAACTCATATATATCAAGAAAAATGAAAAATCAGGGTGTTATAACTTTTCCCATCTAATAAAAATTTTGTCCTCAAAATTTCTCTTACATTAAAACAAATAAGGATATTACTCTTTCATCTTATCTTCAAGCTCCCACGTAGCATCTCCAGTTACGTCGTTCCAGATCACCTTCACTAAGGTAATTACTTTCCTTCAGAGTTGCTTTACTCTCTTGTCTTTGATCTTTATAGGAAGCATCACATAGGTCAAGTTATCTTTCAATTGTACCTTATTCGGAGCTATAACATGGGTGGGATCAAGAATATACTTTCTTAATTGTGACACATGAAAGACATTATGGAGATTTGAAAGAAAAGACGGGGCTATCTGATATGCTACTGGACCTATCCGACGAAGAATTTGATATGGTTCGATAAATTTAGGAGTGAGTTTTTTGGATTTTATAACCCGTTTGACCCCAGTCATGGGCGTGACTCTTAAAAGCACGTGCTCACCTTCCTCAAATTCAAGTGGTCTCTTTCTCTTATCAGTATAACTCTTCTATCGACTTTGAGTTATCCTCATCTTTTCCTGAATTATCTTTACCTTATCTGTCGCTTGTTGCACAAGCTCAGGCCCTAACGTAAAACTTTCTCCATCTTGGTACCAATATAAGGGTGTCCGACATCGTCGTCCATACAACGCCTCATAGGGTGCCATCCCTATGCTCGAATGGAAACTATTGTTATAAGTGAATTCTATCAGAGGCAAGAATTCATCCCAACTTCCAGACTATTCAAGTACACAAGCTCGTAATAGATCTTCCAGCGATTGAATTGTCTTTTCTGACTGGTCATCTGTTTGCGGATGATATGCAGAACTTAAATGAAGTTTAGTCCCTATCGCTTCTTGTAGACTCTGCCAAAACCTGGACGTAAACCTCGGGTCTTTATCAGAAATAATGCTAGAGGGCACGCCGTGAAGTCTAATAATCTCGCCAATGTACACTTGAGTCAACTTTTCCATTGAATATCTTATGTTAATAGGCAAGAAATGCGCTAACTTCGTAAGCCGATCAATAACTACCTATATAGAATCATAACCCCTTCGAGTCTTGGGCAGTCCAATAACAAAATCCATAGCAATGCTATCCCATTTCCATTCGAGAATAGCCAAAGCTTGTAACATTCTAGATGGTCTTTGATGCTCAACCTTTACTTTCTTACAGACTAAACAAGAAGACATATATTCTGTAACATCTCTCTTCATCCCTTGCCACTAATACAATTGCTTTAGGTCATGATATATCTTAGTCGCTCCAGGGTGCATACTCAACTTGCTTCTATGGGATTTGTCAAGAATTAATCTTCTACGTTCTGGATTACGAGGTACACAAATCCTATCACCAAATCTTAGAATTTCATCGAGTCCTTCATTAAACGCTGTCTAGGCACCTTACTTTAATAACTCCCTCCCATTTCGCAAATATTGATCACCTTTCTGTTTCTCTCAAATTTCTTCCATCAAACTATTCGAAATGGTAATCATATTCAAACAAATCCTCCCAAGTGTCAAATCCACAAACAACCGCATATCCCTGAATTGCTTTATCAATTCACTCTCCTTGACCATCATAGCATATACACTAAGTACTTTTCTACTCAAGGCATCCGCTACGACATTCGCCTTTCTAGGATGATACTGGAGTTGAAATCATAGTCTTTCAAAAATTCTAACCATCGTCTCTGCCTCATATTCAACTCCTTCTGATTGAACATATACTTCAGCCTTTTGTGGTCACTATAGACATTGAAGGTTGCTCTATAAAGAAAATGTCTCCAGATCTTCAATGCAAACACTACTGCTGCCAATTCCAAATCATGAGTAGGATAATTCTTCTATATACTTTCAACTGTCTAGAAGCATACGCCACAACATTTCTATTTTGCATCAACACACAACCTAAACCCAAATTTGAAGCATCACAACACACTTCAAATGGTTCATTGGGATCAAGCAGAATCAACATCGATGCAGTAGTCAAACGTCTCTTCAGCTCTTGGAAACTTTCCTCACATGCATTCATCCATATAAAAGCTTGATTCTTTTGTGTAAGTTGGGTGAGAGGTCCTGCTATCTTTGAAAATCCTTCAATAAACCTTCGATAGTAACTAGCTAATCCAACAAAACTACGAATCTCCGTCACTGTCTTCGGCCTTTCCCACTGAAGAACTGACTCAACTTTTACTAGATCCACTGCAATCCCTTCCTTTGAGATCACATGCCCAAAATATTGAACTTCATTTAACCAGAATTCACACTTGGACAACTTCGCGTATAACTTTTTTTCCTTTAAAATCTAAAAAACCACACTGAGATGTTCAGCATGTTCCTCCGGACGTTGAGAATAGATCAGAATGTCATCAATAAAGACAACGATAATCTGTCTAAATAGGGATGAAAGATCCTATTCATGTAATCTATGAATATTGCAGGAGCATTCGTTACCCCGAATGGCATTACTAAATACTCGTAGTGCCCATAACGCGTCTGAAAAGCTGTTTTAAGAACATCTTCAACCTTCACGCAAATCTGATGATAACTAGAATGCAAATCGATCTTGGAGAAAATAGTAGCTCCCTTCAGTTGATCCATCAAATCATCTATCCTTGGAAGTAGATACTTATTCTTGATTGTAATCTTATTCAACTAACGATAATCTACGCATAGCCGAGAAATTCCATCCTTCTTCTTTACCAACAATACTGGAGCTCCCCACGGTGATACACTGGGTCTCACAAACTATTTTCCTAATAGTTCCTCCAACTGATTCTTGAGTTCATCTAACTCCGACGGTGACATCCGATATGGTGCCATCGATATAGGAGCAGCTCCTGGCACGAGATCAATAGAGAATTCTATTTCTCTCTCTAGTGGTAGTCCAGGAATGTCATCAGGAAAAACCTCAGGAAACTCATTGACTACTGGAATAGCATTCACATCCTCCTCACTCTTGACCTCTAAGGAAGATAACAACATGTATCCTTGAGCTTCTTCCCTTAAGCAAGCTTCGACTTGGTTCACCGTTAAAAATCCAAAATTCTCAGATTTAGGAAAAACTAAAGTTTTATTAGCATAATCTAATAGGATATGGTTAGAAAATAACTAATCCATTCCTAGAATTATGTTTATTTGTGACAGAGGCAAACAAATCAAATCAACAGGAAAGATTTGATTCATAACACAAACAGGGTAGTTTAATTAGGTAGTAACAATAGGCTTAGCAGTAGAGGTAGAAACAATCAGATCAAACGTAATGAGGACACAGATAATCCTAAATGATCCACACAATCATAGGCAATGAAAGAATGTGTTGCTCCAGAATCATACAGTACAGTTAAAGAATTACCTTCTATGGCATACTTTCCTGTAATCAGATGCTCCAATTTTGAGGCTTCCTCTCCATTCATTGTGTACACTCTCCCTCCTGCCTATGGCCTGGCAGCATGAACATTACTAATAGAGGGCTCCACCTTGGGCTGATTGCAGTCTTTTGAAATATGTCTCAGTTTTCCATATCAGACATAAATGATGCCCTTGACCATACAGTCCTTTGTCAAGTGGTCCTTCCCATATTTAAAACATTTTGATGTAGACGCTACATTCTGACCAAATTTACTGTTGCCAGAACTTCCTCCATAAGATTTTTATTGAAATTGACTTCCCGTTGGCCGTGAGTACGACTTCTGTTGGAATCAGTTGTTATTGTTGCCTCCTCTTTGGAACCGAATTGGTCCAAAGTTACGATTTCGGGTGTCACGAGACTGGTTTAACTCCTCTATCCGATGACACTTGTCAAGCAAAATTGGGAATTACTCAATCCCTAGGGGCAGCACTGCACGCTTCAAATCATGCCTTGGACTATCTTCAAACTTTCGGCATTTCCACTCCTTGTCAGGCTGTAGTTGGAAGTACCTCGAGAACTTCGACAGGCTCTCGAACCTTGCAGCATACTCTTTGACCGTCATTCCTCCTTGTCGCAAACCAAGGAATTCCATTTCCTTAGCATGCTTCACACTGGCTGGAAAATATTTTTCTAGATATTTGTTCTTGAACAGTCCCCACATAATCACCCTTCCTTCAGCTTCTAGTAGCTGTTGTGTTTCGGGCCACCAGTCTTCTCCATCTCTAACAAGCATGAAGATAGCGTAAGTTACTTTCTTCTCATTTGTATAACCCATTCCTCTAAATATCTTTTCCAGTTCCTTGATCTAAAGATTTGCCTTCTCCGGATCAAACTCTCCTTTAAACTGTGGAAGGTTGTTATGATGAAACTCTGATAGACTCTGAGCTTTTGCGTTTTCTTCGTGTTGTTGAGCAGCTCTCTTATTCTGTTGCACGATCACGTCTGCCATCCTTTGCATCGCTCCAGCTGCTGTAGCAATGCTCTCATTATCTCGTCCAGTATCTACACTCGCGCCTCTTCCACGAGCCATTGTTCTCCTTCGAAATTAAACTAAACAATACAAAATCAAAGTCAAATAAAATCATTTCAAATAATGTTGTCTCCTTGCGAAAACCAAACACAGAGAATCACACAACATGAACAAGATAGACCTAACCACAAACCCAAAAGACTCAAACTTGGGCTCTGATACCATTTGTAACATCCCGAAACTGCCTGCAGGATCGATAAGTATCCCCACAAACTAACACGGGTTTTTTCAGTGTGCTTTGTCCTCACTCACATACATCCTAGGAAACTTCCTAGGAGGTCATCTATCCTATAAGTGCTCTAAGTCATGCACGTTTAACTACAGAGTACTTATGTTCTTGGCTCCCGAAAAGAAGATGCATTTTGTTGATATGGGTGATGCTAATCAATTCCTTAAAGCCATCCTCAACTATGCAGTCCCATACTTGCACAGTCTCTGGATCCCTCTCATTCCGGTGTGTATTCAGTTCATTCACGTGTCCCTCCGCCTAGAAGCCTGCAAGGAGCTGCTCCTTGTCCGTGCTTCATCTTTTGCACCGGCGACCCATCCCCGCCCTCGTCGGCCCCGGGTGTCACATGGCCACCAGCTTCTGCATGGTTTGTCCCTGAACCACATTGTACTGGGAGAGGTCTCGCTCTAATACCAACTAATGCAACACCCCCTTTAGGACATCACATTTGCAGATTCAACTTACCAAATTAGAACCAAGTTATAAAAATTAATAATATTGTACATACATTTTTTTTTCAAATATTTTTCTTCACGGATAATTAAAGACTAACAAATTAAATAAAATACAGAATATACCAAACCAAAATAATTTACATCATTTATATACCAAGTTTTAATACTTAAAAACATCTATATTTATCCTCAAAATAATTTATACAGATACTATAGCCCAAACATAAACTAACCTAATGCCAAACCTCTAGTCAGAAGAACCCTCACTTAGATCTTCTTCTGGGTCCTCCTTAGACTCCTTGTCAGACAATAACCCTGGATGGGTCATAGGGCTATGGATTGGAGTCCATGCAGATGAAATTACTAAGTTCTCCCAAGGAGTAACACGACGACTACCCCATAAAAACTCTATAGGCATAATAAAACTCAAATGCATGTAAGCATTAAAAGTAAAAACAGAATCCCCGTCATGAGTCCTTCATAGGGTCACAGTTATATTCCCAATATAACTGATACGATCAGTGTCCGTGTCAATATGCCAGGCATCAGTGCCTCCTCGAAATAGAATCCTTATAAAACCAAGGAAACTAGACCTCGATGCCATCCCAAAATATAGATAAACTAACACAAATAGAAGTGAGGCGATCTGTCCTCTTCCTCTTCACGCTCTTTATCAAATAAACAAATAAATAGAATAACATAGTAAAGAGGTCAGATCCATTACATCAATACCATCGTGGCAATATAAAGACAATAATAACAATTATACTATTCATATACAGTATAAACAACATATTCATGGCATGATGACTGACTATGCACATGCATAATGAACCAATTTCCTACTCCATGGAGCTAAACTCAATTTCGGAGAGAATGGTCCAGAAGATATGTCTATATATCGGCCGCCTCAGACTAAGTGCTATAATTTCTCAATGTACACATCAGGCATTATACAAGACATTCTAGCCAGATCTTGAATAGAATAGTGCATTGTCGAGATCATCAAAGCATTGCTCAGTTACCACGGCCCAATGGAGCTACCTACTGTCCACTTGTGGAATACCTGTGCTCCTACTCCTCCAAGTTCAACACGAGAACTACACTACACAATTCGCACTCGCAGTTAGGTGTAATTCAACTCCTAGGCAACAATAGCCTTAATAGACACCGTCTGTTAAATAATGCATGTCAAATGACTTTATGCATACTATGAGCCACTACTGGCCACAAACACACAGTAATAATTTCGGGTCGAGTTTATCAGCCAGATAGAAAAACTTATTGTTGCTCTCAATCCCGTAGCATTTTTATCGCATTTTCACAATCGCATAAAACTTCTGTTATGTTTTCAAATCGCGTAATGATTTTTCAACTTTTTCTCAATCGTATAGTTAAAAATCACCATTTTTAAATCGTGTAAGATATTTACTTCATTTTTTAAAGCTCAAATTAAAACTTTTCTTGTTTAATATAAAAATTGGAATTAAATTTCAATATTTCCTTATTAAATTACTTTTAAATAATATTTCGACATTTTTCTCAAAATCTATATTATTTTAATTTTAAATTAAATCATTTTCCATTTAATTTATTTAAAATCCATTTAAATAAAATACTTGAAATCTCCAAATTACTCCTTAGTCCTAAATTCACTATAGTGGCCGAAAATCACTTCTTAATTAATGATAAAAATATATTCTTTTCTATTTTTATTTTGTGATTCTTTAATTAAGTTTCTTACCACTAATCATCTAAGTTAACATTGAATAAAATATTTTGCATTGAATTTCCCCTTTGGAGGGCTTGGAGGTCATGAGCCTCTATGGCCATTGGAGCCAAAATTTCCTTTCCTCACAAGCATAATTTATGACATACAACATACTTTAAGCATCAAAATTCAACTCTAACAAGTTCATACACAATATCAAAGCAATAGATCACATAGGACAATTAATTACAAACCACACAATCACACTAAAATTTCGTGTCCCTCACCACCATAAGTGGTTGATGAGGTTAATCTCCTTCTTACCTTAGCTGTAGCTTCCTAATCTCCTTGTATGATTCTTTGTATCAACTTCTTCCACCGAGTAACTCTTAAAATCAAAGTAAACATGAATATATTAACATCCAAGGCTAGACTAGGACAACCATAGATCAAATATGGTCTTAGAATTTCAAGAATCAAATAAGAAATCAAGTTTCAAGAACTTTACCTTGGAACCCTAGAACTTGAACTCAAAGATCAAGCTTGAAAATGGTTGAGTCAAGTCTTGATCACAACATCAAAGTTGCTTAGAATGGTGTTTAGGATCAAATGGTATTATTAGTTTGAATTATGAGAGGTTGGAAGGTAATTTTGGGTAGCTTAGCCGTGAGATGAGGAAGAGAAAATGAGATAAAAATAGTGTTTAGCTTTTGCATGAAAGATGATAGCTTTGAAAATGTGATATTTTCTCTATCCTAAAGCCCTTATGGCCATGAGATACAAGGAGAGTGAGAGAGATATTTTAGTTTACTATAACCCCTCACAACCATTGATTCAATCAAGGATGGATATCCAAAGCTTTCCCTCTAAGCGTGTTTCTAATTGGTTGTTCATAAAGATGTCATAACCATCATGTTTGACCACTTAAGATATTTTTCAAAGACTATTACCCAATGGCTAATAGCTACTGCTTTTTATTATCCAATGCATAATAACATTATACAATAGATAAAAGCATTTCTGAATGGATAATAACTTTATCCAATGGATAATAGAATGTATAAAAAACTCAGATAAAGAAAATTTTTGTCAACTGTTTCCAATTTCAGGTATCGTAAGTTCCCTGATGAACCTGCAAAAATTCATATTTTTATGGTTCAAAATCTTGGGTTTTAATCCTCTTTTAATCTTTTTGATTGAGTTTGTTCTCAAATTTCTTTTATTTTTAGTTATTCTAAATTATATTTTAATTGTGTGATTTTATGTGTTTTTGTTAGGTATTTGCATATGGAAAAATTGGACACTTGAATGATGAAGAAAAGCTGAAAAATCAGGTCAGGAGCTTATTGAGCGCCTGAGCGCTAAAATCCCACCGCCTGAGCGCTAGTCGAGCGCTTGAGCGCTGGCGGTGGGTGCTTGAGCGTTGGTTGTGAATACTACACCATTACTTGAGTGATTGAGCGCTTGAGCACTGGAGAATGAGCGCTTGAGTGCTGGACGCGTAACAGCAGCGTGAAATTCTTATAAAAAAGAAAGTTTTGCCAAATTGAACACATATTTTCACACTTTTCTTTTTATATACTCTTAGACACTCTGCAGCAGCCGTCAAGACAACTCAATCCTAATTTGGTGTGGGCGCATCAAGACTTGAAGATTAGGGATTCTCTTCAATCTTTCCACTAATTATCAATGGAGTTTGTCATCTTCTATTCTTTGTTTTGTTCTTTCCCTATGTGTAACTAACTTCCCCTCGTTAGGAGGACGACGGATCTTGATACTTTGATGATATAATTTCTTTTATGGATTTAATGCATGTTTTTATCTCATGATTTACGTGTTTATCTCTGTTCTTAATGCTTTTCTAAACCTGATCAATTTGAGAATGACAATTTGGGTTTATGTATGATTTGGGAAAATTTGCATGAACCTAGAACTTGAGATAAACACCATAATTTATGCAATCGCTAGGAATAGATATTGTGGGTGATGTGGTCTTTCTTTTAATTCCCTCGTGCTTGATAATGCCTTTCTAATTGGAATTAGACTAAGGGATTAGTTAATTTCAATCAGCGTAAGAGGATTAATATACCAAGGGATTGGGTATTAATTAATGTTGGGAATTGACCATAAATCATTGAAATAGAACATGTTTTAAACCAATATTTAGAAGTGCATTTGAAAGAGTTCAAGTGAAGTCTGAACCCTAACACTTTCTTATTATTGATTTTATCTCTTGTTAAATTGTTTGATTTTACTTTGTTTAGTTTTAATTACTTTCTTTTAATTATCTTTATTTTCACTTTTCCAACTTCCATCTTTTGATTGGCTTAAATAGTGTTAATTTAACGAATTTGGTAATTGGCAATATAATCCTTGTGGGACGATTCTCTTTTCACTACTTTATTACTTTTTGCGATTCGGTGCACTTGCCGATTTTCACATCATTCCCCCGGCGCTGCATTAACAGTCCAAAACTTTCTAGTCCAGAAAATTTTTTATTTTTTCAGGCCCGCCTTAAACACACACACAGTCCAAAATAATATTAAAACAATCAAAATAAATTAAAAATTCACAAAAATTATAAAACTCATATATATCAAGAAAAATGAAAATCAAGGTGTCACAGTTCTGATCCCTTGGGATATCGAGGATCTCAAACTGGTCAAATTTGTTGATGGAGTTTTGAACCCTCATCAGGTACTTGGTCAGCTATGGATCCTTCTTCTGATAATCCCCTTTGACTTGTCCTTTTACTAGCTGAGAGTTTGATTTAGCAATTAGCCGAGTTTCTCCCATTTCTGCTGCCTCGGCTCGGCTATAAGAGCTTCATTTTTAGCTTAATTGTTTCTTCCTTTCAAATCGAATCGCAAAGATTACACGATTAAGACTTCATTTGGTCCCTCAATATTATCTCTGCTCCGCTTCCCTTTATGTTGGAAGCTCCATTAACAAATGAAGTCCAAATATTACAATTCGTATTATATGGAAGGGGTAGGAATAATTCAATCAGAAAGTCAGATAATACTTGTGATTTTGTTGGACCTCTGGGTTGATATTGTATGCCGAACTCAAATAATTCAACTGACCATGAGATCATTCACTCGACGAGTTCAGGATTTCTAAGCACTTGCTTGATAGGTGGGTCAGTTCTTAAAATGACTAAGTGGATTTGGAAATACTGCTGAAGTCTCCAAGTTGTTACCACCAAAGCGAGTGTCATCCTTTTGATTTTTTGATATCTTATTTCTGGACCTTGCAAGACTCTTTTGAAAATGTAAATTGGTCTCTAATCCTTACCGTCTTCCTTCACCAAGACTGAGTGTAACACCCCTTTCCGGGAGGCATTACATTTAAGACTAACTCTTACATTTTAAAATTCTTTGCTTAAGTTATAAAAGTGAATAGTGTAAGACATGAGTTTCAAAAGCTTCTTTTTGTGGATAACATAAACTGGTCAAATTTTGGGAACACAAAACATAAGAACCATAGAATAAATAAAAGACTCAAGTCATAGGAACTAAAAAGGCTTTTCATAAAGTAAAGTTTACTACATCTTTAAGTACATCATTTGCATATCTCAAAAACATAAAACTTAAGTACTCCAAAATAAACATACTTATACATATGACTACCAAATGAAAATTGAGCCTTGTCTAAGTCCAAACACCTGAAGAATGAGCTCCTGCACCTAATCTTCATCCAGATCCCATTCGGGATCCCTAATGGACAAAGGCCCCAGTCGGGGCAGGTCACTGCGAACAAGAGTCCAAGTAGTCGACTCCACAGAGCTCTCCCTATAGGAAGCTCACTGATCATCTCAAAGCTCCCCAAGGGGTATGTAGAACTCCAAGTGAACAACTGCGTCTATAATAAACGTGACCGCGTCATGTCGGGTCCTGCTCCAACTCAAAGTGACATCGCTGTCATACTGAACGTGCCCCGTGTCCCACTAAACACTCCACGCTCCGATGCCTCTATGGAACTGTAGCCTAGTGAAACCTAGTGGGTCTTGCCTTGTCGCCATTGTGGTCTATCCCAACATAAGCATAAAACAAAAGCAGACAGAATAATACAATAAAAGAGGTAAGACCTTCTGCATCGTTACTAGCATGGCAGCAAGAAACAACAGATAATAATAAAGTCATAGAGTGCAACTAGAACAATTCATAGTTATAAAGTTGTCCAGCAGATATCTCAATGATGTATATCAACAGGAAAAATCCACAGTATAATAACAATTAATTTCATAGTGTAGATACACCACAGTAAGATGCTTAATGATATGTGGATGCACAACAGACCGACACCTACTCCATGGAGCTAAAAACCAACATCGGAGAAAATGATCGGGAGAATCATTGTCTGTATATTGTTAGCCTCAAATAATGTGCTTTTCAATATATCAATATGCGCAACATGACTATACAAGACACTCTTAACCAGATAGAAAATAGGATAGTGCCTGGTCGAGATCGTCGGGGTGTTGCTCATCACCATGGCCTAGTGGAGCTACCAACTATCGACTTGTGGGATACCCGCGCTCCGATGCCCCTAAGTTCAACAAGTGAACCACACTACGCAATTCGCACTCGTACAAAGGTGTAATTCATGTCCTAGGCATTCCGCCTTGACAACAAGTCATTCCAACTTTCACAATACATGATCACATAATAATGAACCTAGGCATTCAGCCTTAACACGACTCATTTTGACTTTCACAATGTATGATCATATAATAATGAACCTAGGCATTCTGCCTTAACACGAGTCATTCTGACTTTCACAATATATGATCATAATACAATAGTGCATAATATTCTTTAGCAATATTAATCTCATCAGGAAAAGCCATAACAGGGTTCCAATCAACCATTGACCACCTAGGGTCTAGTCCATCGGCTCAACAGTACAATAACATTATGTTCGATCACAAGGCATCCCAAATACACAATTCTTAGAAAATCATCCTTTTTAAAATTTCATGAAGTATTCTCTACAACCATACTTATCAAAAATTTCAAGAATTAATATGAAATAGCACTTTAAATTTAAAACCCTTCTAGTTAAGTTCCACTAAGTAATGTCTCCTCACATTTTTGAAAAGGGCCTAAAAGAAACCACATGATATTACTTCACAATCTCATTTCCCTTTTTCCATAAGCCATCAAGGTACTCTAATTAATTATGAATTCTTTTCCTCACTCATTTTTCTTCCTCAAGGCTGAAACCCCTCTCCAACTAAGGGACTATATTTAATTTACCACCCATTCATTATTACAAATCCTTATTCCACTTCTTTTCTCACCTTAACACTTAGATTTCAATTTAACTTAATGTTTTCATCTTGGATGCCTTATTTATGGCCTCTTTGTTGTGAGCTCTCTAGGGCACTAGGGCTTCAAATTTTCTAACTTCCACAAGGAATCTCAAGCAAGTAATATATATCAACCATTAAGAATTTCACTTACCATGAAAGACATAAACATCACCTAGTTACAAAATCACCCATCTTTTTCCTCTCAAGGCCGAAACCTATCTCTAACCAAGTAGCCAAAATTTTTGTTTTTACCACTCCTTCATGATTATGAAGTCTCTAATTCAATCTCTTTTCCATTCAAGTTTTCAACTTCCAATTCAATATAAAATTTTATCTTAGATACCTTATTTATGGCCTCTTGGCTGTGAGCCCTAAGGGTCCTTGGGCCTCAAAATTTTCCTTTCCACAATGGATTCTAAGCAAATAACATGTATCATATATCAAGCTTTCCATTCAAATAAAACTATACACAACAACAAGCCACAACATCATATAGAACAAAAATCACAAAAATCACCAAGAATCAAAACAATAAAGTGAGTAATCCCACACATGGATTTCCTCACTTTTCATACACCAATTTCATTCCCCACTACCATGGATGGTTGATAAGAGAAATCTCCCTCTTACCTTAAGTGTAACCTCCTAGCTCCTTGTAAGTCCTAGTGTAGTAAACTTTTTTCACCAAGAGGTTCTTAGAATCAAAGCAAACACACAAGAATTAGTACCTAGGGCTTGAATAAGATCACCATAGGTCAAAGTATGGCTTTACGCTCTTTAAAAAATGAATTAAGAGAAAAGATTCAAGAACTTTACCTTAAGATTCTTGAACTTGAAAGTTGAAGTAAAGCTTAAAGCAATACTTGAAGATGGATGAACTAGAGATTGATTTCCACATAAAAGTGTCTTAGAATGATGTAGAGACTCAAGATCCAAGGTTATCTTGAATTATTGAAGATTTGGTGGTGTATTTTGGAAGTTAGCCGTGAGCTTCAAATGGGAAAAGTGAGAGTTTTGTGTTGGTTGCTTGGCTGAAAGGATGAATAAGTGATGAACTAAGTGTAGGGTGGTCCTCCAAAAATAGTCTTGGCTATGGGGATGTAGAGAAAATGAGAGTAGAAAGTAAAAATCAAAGTCTGACCTTAAGAGCTTTAAGTTAGGGTTTGAAAGAAAATGATGAAGATGAGAGAACTTGATGATGATCTCAACATAGAAAATCATCCATGAAATGTGTAGATCCAAGAAATATGATTGGATGGAGGAAATAAAATGAAAGATATAAAAATGGAATGTGGTGGCCGTGAGGTTGAGAGAAAATAAGATAGAAGCTTTAGGGTAGAGAGAGAAAGTGATAGAAATTTTAGAAGATGAAAAGATGGTAGCTTTTGGTGAAAAGATGACATATTGTCATCTTTTACTCCTCCTCCAAAACCATGTACACCTTGGGAGAAGTAGCAAGACTTCATTTGCAAGCTTCTCCCAAAGCTTCTTTGAGAAGCTTTGCATGTTTCCTAAAAAGGTCAAATCATGTTGTCATGTAGTGATGTGGCGATATCACTTAGATGATATTATAAAAGTGACTAGATAGAAATAATCTACTAGATTTTTATTGCAAGCTATTACCTAGTTGATAAAAGTTACAGTTAACAATACTGGTATTTATTGTCCAATAGACAATAGGGTACACCCAAATTTTATCCGTCAGATAAAATCTCAAAAAATAAAAACTTTGAAAACTGTGTCCAACCTCAGATTTAGTAAGATCCCTCGTCACCGTTTCCATAGTCCAAGGTTTTTTAGCCTCAGGGAAAATTTTATTTTCTTGGCTTCGCCCAGTGTGCATGTAAATTGAAAAATATATTAAAATAATCAAAAAATTCAAATAATTCCAGAAAAATTCACAAAAATCACAAATATTATAAAATAAATATGTATTATGAAACAAGCAAAATTTTTAGGCATTACAACTCTCTCCTTCTAAAAGGAAATTTCATCTTCGAAATTTGTTTTATCTTAGAATACACGCGGATACTGTTCCTTATAGAATGTCTCTAGATCTTCAATGTAACCACAATGGCTAACTCCGAGTTTGTGTAAAGTAACTCTTCTCATGTGCCCTCAATTGTCTTAAAGCATATGTTACTATTACTTTTGTTCTCACAGACACACTCCTAAGCTCTAATGTGTAATATCACGAGACGTCTCAAAAGTTCGTTGAGATTGGGTAGAACCAACATTGGCGAAGTAGTCAAGTGTCTCTTCAATTCTTGAAAATTTTCCTACATGCATCAGTTCATATAAAAACTTGACTCTTTCACATGAGCTGGATAAGAGGTCCTGCCATCTTGGAGAATCCTGCAGTGAATCTCTGATACTAGCTAGCTAATCCCACACGATGACGAATCTCCAATATAGTCTTTGATCTTTCCCCTTGAAGAACTGCTCCAACTTTTGACGGATCTATAACAATTTCTCCCTTTGAGATCACGTGACCCAAAAGTTGAACTGCTTCTAATCAGAATTCGCACTTGGACAACTTCATGCATAACTTCTTCTTTTTCTTCAGAATTTGAAGAACCACACTGAGATGTTCAGTATGCTCCTCTGAACTTTGAGAATAGATCAAAATATTGTCAACAAAGATAACGATAAATCTGTCTCAATAGGGAAGAAAAATCCTATTCATGTAGTCGATGAATACTACCGAAGCATTCGTTACATGAAACGACATTACTAAATACTCGTAGTGCTCATGACGCGTCAGAAAGGTCGTCTTGGAAGCTTCTTCTACTTTCAAATGAACTTGATGATAACTAGGACGCAAACTGATCTTGAAGAAAATAGCGGCTTCCTTCAGTTGATCCATCAAACCACCTAACCTTGATTTTAACAGGAAGTGTCTCATAGGGCTATAACACCCCATGATTTAGTAACCACGGCACAACCGTCATTATACCACGATCACTAATTTTTTTTTTTGTGTGCTACAACTCAAATAACAAGTTTTCAAATTTAATCATTGTGCATATAAAGAAAATATGAGTCACGAATGAATCGATACACATGCTGTCATTTGAAAATATAATTTAGCAATATATACTCAAAATACATCACATAAGACTGGATAATTACCTTAAAACATACATGGCTTGGCACATTGCTCATACCGCTCAAAAATACATCAAGTTGTACTTCAAAATACAGTTATACTCAAAAGAACCTTTATACAAGTAATGCAAAAGAAACATAAGTGATATGGTGTGGAATACGATTAAGAATTATATCAAAAGCAGTTGCCAAGTTCCACCAAAAATATAAAACCTTGCAACCAGTTGTAGTAAGCAAGAGTCGATCCATAGAGAACTAATTCAATTGACACTATCAATCCAATTCCTAAATTAAACTCTCATGAAAAATAAATAGTAAAAAGCAAACAAGGGGGGTTTTGTTAATTAAAACTAACAAAAGAAATTAACCTTAAACCAAAATAGTAAACACAAATTGAATTACCAAGTTAAAGATATTGGTTAAGAGATGGAATCCACCACTAGATTTATATGATTATGCTAACTTACATACTCTTTATACGAACATTATCAATTATGTTCTCATGTAATTATGAGAAAAATCTCTTGTTTTCCTTAAGTTTTGCTTAATTCAGTAACTGCTCAAATCAAATCCTAACCATTAGTTATTTGTAAAGCAACCACTCTTATACCTACCTAATGATTGCATTAAGAATTAGAAAACCAATCACACTAAGATCTAATTATACACCGAGATTAAATTACTTAGATCATATGTTTCACAAGTTTTACCACTACAACCGCGCATAACAATCCTAGTTTTACTACTCTCGAAATTTGGCAAAGAATATAAAAACCTTTATACAGATTTAAGATAAAAAACATATGAATAAAAAAATAATTGTATTGATATAAAGAAATATGCAAGATTCACATAATCAAAACTAAAGTTTCATCTTCCCTTAACCAATCAAGAAGTTTAGCCACACATGGCAAAGTTAAAAACAGAAGAAGAATTAAAGAAAGACATTGTTCAGAACAAAAGAATAAAAGAAAAACTAAATATCAAACTAGTTTCCAAGGCTTGAGAGTGATTGATCTTTGATCACTCGAATCTGAGTCTCCATTCCTTAATCGAATCCCTCCCTTTCTTGGTCTTTGTGTTTCCCTCAGTTTCCTTGACAGCTCTCGCTGTCCAGATCTCCTTTAGGGGCTCTAAGCAACCTTATTTATAGGTTTGGATACCTAATTTAGCATTAAAACTCGAATTTAAATTCCTGAGCCAATGACACGGGCCGTGTCATATAATACGGCCCAACCCGTGTCTGAATCTGGTGACAAAATTCTAACTAATTTCAAAGTTAGAGAAGAACACGGCCCAACCCGTGTCATATGACACGGGTCGTGTTATCGGTCAAGGCTGAAAATTGATTTTCCTTGTGAAGACAAAGACGTACACGGCCTACCCTGTGTCATTTGACACGGGCCGTGTTGGTCCAAAAAAATAGAATTTGACCCAATCTTCAAATAGTCAGAGGAGTATACAGCCCACTCCGTGTCGTATGACACGAGCCGCGTTGATCACTTCCTTCAAATGCAACCTTGAATCTTCATAACTGCTCTTCTTCCTTTGCTTCTAAGGATAAAATCGATCTTCTTAAGCATTCATCTCTCTGCTTAAATGGTCATCAAGCTCAGTTCAATGCTAATGGACTCAAACACTCAAAGATATCCTGAAAAACATAATTCATTTATGAGTGTTTATAACTATATTTAAGCATAGTTTCACAATAAATATCCAAAGACAACTCTAAATCTGAAAGTTAGCTAAATGTCAACAATTGAGTACATATGGAGTCCAATTAGATCAACAAAAGACATTTAAGAACTGAAATTATTAACAGATCAAATACCCCCACACTTAACATTTTGCACTCCTAGGCAAAAATATAAAATCAAGCATATGCTTCCCAAAAAGTAGTAAAAGTACTAAACAATGAGTAAAGATCTATACACATTAGTCCTTTCAAGGAATCTAAGCAATAAGGAATTTGCTCTCTCAATAGTCCAAATCAGCAAGTCAGGTCAATCTAATATCAGGGTTAAATCAACAAGGTAAATCCTCATTGATATCTCTCTTTCACTCAAGTATTTTGAACTTGTATTTACTCTCAACCAACTTATGAAAATATGCCCTATCATAGGCTTGACAAGCCTCTACTTCTCCACCACCTAAATCACATGCACACAAAGATCAAAAGGTCTTTAATGAGGTTGTAATGGGGTCAAGGTCAAGGTAGAATATATCAAGGATAAACAAAGTTAGACCATTGGAAATAGAAGAGCAAAGGGGAATATAAAAATCAAACGCTTTTGCACAATCACCCCAGTACTTTTCAATCCATCTTCATCTTTTGCTTGACTTTCTCCATTCAACAACCAACTTTTCCATTCTCTTTTTCTTTTTTTTTCTTTTCTCTTTTGAGAGTTTTTTTTATATAAAGAAATATGTAATCACTCCAATACTTATTCAAATACAATTCCAAATATAATTATCAAGCTCTTCTACTCCCTAAGGTAGGGTAGCAATGGTTCTTCACTGTTAGGCTTGTATTGAGCTATAATAAAAAGAAAGGACGTCATTCAGGCTCAAAGGGGTGAAACAATGGATCAAAATATAAGGACAGCTATTTGGCCAGTGGCTGAACGAAAGAAATGCCTTTATCATCTAAAAAATGTGCAACAATCATTTGCAGTTTAAAAGAGAGTCAAACCAAATTCTAAAGAGCATATAATCACAAGTGAAATCATTCAACAAAGAATAGAAATGACTTAAAACTAGTCATTCACATCAAGGCCCAAAAACTCACTAGGTCCCAATTTTATCATATTTGTGAATTAACCCTTTCAATTTTCAAAACCTCCCAGTGCGGGTTTAGAAACAAGAAAGTCAGCTCCTTTAGGCTTAAAAACCTATCAATAAAAATCAATCACTTGCTCATTGCTCAACATACTCTAAAAACCAGTTAGAAAGACATGCACCAAATATGCAATTAAGATCAGAATGTGCAATTAAGGTCAAACCCAGACCCCCCCACACTTAAAATAGACAGTGTCCTCAATGTCAAAGCATACACAACAGATAAAATGAACTCAAATAAATCAGCAAAGTATATGCAAAGAAATTGATTCTTGGATTATGAAGCACAGTCAAATCCAAAATGGTAACCAATACAATGTCCACTAATCCAGGAAAAATCAAGTACAATGTCTCAAAAGAAAATGCAAATACATCAGGATGGGGAAGGGGGATAGGAGAAACGCTGAAGCAAGAGATCAAGCTTGCCATCAATGGCATCCATCCTTTGATCACGAGAAGCTTCCAAGGCTTGAAATTGATCTTCTAATCTTTGGAAGCGAGTAACATGGTCTAGCTCCAGGCGGTCAATACGAGCCAAAACAACATCATAAGAAGCTGCGCTAGGTTGAGTGGAAGGTCCTACATCATCAGCAAACTCTGGAGGTGGGGAGACTGCAACATCCTTATGAGGCTCTTGGATTGGATCTGTCCTAGGCAGGGCAACTCCATCAGCTTCGATCAAGAGGAGAGCACCATCTTGACGGGTGCACAGCTTCATAGACACCAAAATGGCCCCATCAATAGCCTTGGGACCTTGGACCGGGGCCTCCTCCAGCAGGTCCAGATAATCAAAATGAGCAGTAATGGCAGAAACATACCCCCATCACTATACGGCCAGCTAAAGTGGTCCCTACATGATGAAACTGATTACAAAGCCAATACCCCGATTGATGGGTTCTCCCTCAAGCATGTAGTGCAAGAAAAATAATTCAGAATGGCTAATTGTGCCTTGACTTTCCCCCTACCACAGATGGTATTAGCCAACCATTTCTGAATATATTGATGTGCAGTGGACCTAAGCTTAGAAGCCTTAGACATCTTAGGGTCATAGTCACCAGACCCAGACACAGTCAAAGCAGACCACACATGATCAGGATTAAAATCATGGGGTAACATATTGTGGCCCTCAGGAAAACCAAAAATAGCACGAAACAAGTGAATGTCAACAGAATGAGAGTTGCCTAGTAGCCTAAATGTGATCTCACCAGGCCACTTTTCCTGATCACACAGGGGATACAGTTTACGGTTAAAATTGGAAATGAACTCCCTAATCAACTCAACAAATGTAGGCCTATTCAACAGTACAAATTCTACCCAACCAATCCTACTCAATAAAGCAAAAACCTCATCATGCAACCCTATAGCCCTAAGGGTATCTACATCCAAAAATCGAGTGGGAACCACTACCTTTCTGTCTATGGGATTGACTGGTACCTAAGGGGTAATGGAGACCGTGCACGCCTAGTGGAGGTACTATAGGGGTGGTGTGAACAGGAAGCAGCTGTGACCTTGATGTGCTTCTTAGGACCCATTACTGAGGAAATCAGAAGAAATGAAGAAGAGGAGGAAGTGGAATAGGACCGTGAACGTGGGAATGGTGGGGAGATAGGGAATGTGAAGGAAAGGGTATGGAAAGAAGGTAGTTAAGTGAGAAGAAATGTTGGGAGAAATGTGGCAGAATAATGGAAGATTATAGTGGTGGCTATGGGGGTGCGCGTGGGTAGGGAGAAGGATGGAGACAATGGTGGGAAAATGGAAGGAGAAAGAAAGAGGGAAGAGAGATTTAAGAGATGGAAAGTGAAAAATGGTTGAAAATAGTAGATGTAGATGGTGAAAATGGAAGAAGAAGGTTTTTTGAGGAGGAGAGGGTGGTGGGGGATAGTGGCTGCGCAGAGAAGAGGAGAAGATTGGGAATTTGAGGAAAAAAACCCTAAAGTGGGGTTAAGTGAAATCTGTCACTAGTACATGGGCCATGTCATATGACACGGCCTCACTTGTGTACTCCTCTACCAAACATAGGGTCTGCTGGGCACGACAACACGGGCCGTGTCATGGGACACGGCCCTCCCCATGTACCTCTCTGTAAAAAGTAGTACTGGGTGTATAAGAACACGGGTTGTGTCATATGACACGGCCCACCCCGTTTACCTCTCTGGAAAGAATACAGAACCTGCTACTTACGAAAACACGGGCTGTGTCATATGACACGGCCTCACCCGTGTACCTTTCTATCAAAAGCTAGGGTTACTGTCATGGGGACACGGGTCGTGTCAATGGACACGGCCCACCCCGTGTAGGCTTCTGACTTTTAAAATCACTTTAATCTGCTCCTCATGACTGTATGCACTTAATAAACCATGAACTCATGCAATCAAACCAAAACTGAGTAAGTCAAAACACCAATACCGACAAAGATACAGGTATCATCAAGCAAGAAACACATTAAAATGGCTAAACTAAGAAACTAAACAATGCAAAATAGAAAGGAAAAAGAAAGCAAATCTGATTGGGTTGCCTCCCAATAAGCGCTTGGTTTACTGTCCTCAGCCAAACATTGCGACGCTTCTCATTGTTCTGCATAAGATGGATGGAGAAGAAACGTGTCCTCAACTTCTGCATTCTCTGGAAGGTCATGGTAAGGCTTAAGACAGTGTCCATTGACCTTGAATGTCTTTCCAGATGCCTCATTCATGATCTCCACTGCACCAGAAGGAAAAATAGTAGTTACTACAAATGGTCCAATCCATTTAGAACGTAGCTTACCTGAAAATAATTTGAGTTTGGATTGGTATAGCAATACTCTTTGGTCTTTGTTAAAACTTTTCCTGGAGATCATGTGATCATGGAATGCTTTGGTCTTGGCCTTGTAAATGAGGGCACTCTCAAAAGCTTCATTCCTCAATTCTTCCAACTCCTGAATTTAGAGTTTTCTTTGCTTGCCAACACCTTCCAAGTTCAAGTTAACTTGCTTGATAGCCCAGTAAGATCGATAGTCCAGCTCTACTGGCAAGTGACAGGGCTTCCCATACACCAATCGGAATGAGGATATGCCAATAGGGGTCTTGTATGCAGTTCGATAAGCCCATAAAGCATCAGCAAGTCTAGTACTCTAATCCTTGTGCGTTGGATTCATAGTTTTTTCAAGGATAGATTTGATCTCCCGATTGGACACCTCAGTCTGACCATTCGTCTAAGGATGGTAAGGAGTAGAGGTTCGGTGCACCACACCATATTTCTTCAAAAGGGCTTCAAAGATTCTGTCGCAAAAATGTGTCCCTTGGTCACTAATGATGGCTCTGGGAGTACCAAACCTAAAAAAAATATAGGACTTCACAAAATCCACAATAGTCTTAGAATCATCAGATTTAGTGGCCTTATCTTCCACCCATTTTGAAACATAATCCACAACTAAAAGAATATAGGAGAAACCAAAAGAAAGAGGAAATGGTCCCATGAAGTCAATGCCCCAAACATCAAAGATTTCCACAAAGATTATTGGAGTTTGAGACATTTGATTTCATGGACCAATATTACTTGTTCTTTGACAGCGGTCACATGACTTACAGAAGTTATAAGCATCCTTAAAAATGGTGGGCTAGTAAAAACCACTGTCATGTACTTTATTGGCTGTCCTCCTCATACCGAAATGTCCTCCACAGGCATAGGTATGACAAAAAGAGAGAACAAAGTGAGTCTCTAAATCCGGCATACATCTCTGAATCACTTGATCTGCACAATGCTTCCAAAGGTAAGGATCATCCTAAATGTAATACTTGCAATCACTCCTCAGCTTATCTCGCTGTGCCTTGTTCAGGCCCTCTGGAAAGTCCTTGGTGGTCAAGTAATTGGCAATATCAGCATACCACAGAATGATGGTTGTGATAGCCATTAAATGCTCATCCAGAAAGTTTTCTTGGATAGGTATGTCCTCCTCTTCAGTCACCAACCTGCTCAAATGGTTTGCCACCAAGTTTTCACTCTATTTTTTATCTTTAATCTCCAAGTCAAACTCTTGGAGCAACAGAATCCATCGGAGCAATCTTGGCTTCGTCTCCTTCTTTGCCAGTAGGTACTTCAATGCTGTATGATCAGAAAAAATAATTACTTTAGAACTAATTAAATATGATCTAAATTTCTCTAAAGTAAAAATGACAGCAAGAAGTTCTTTTTCAGTTGTGGAATAGTTCAGTTGAGCATCATTTAGGGTCCTTGATGCATAGTAAATAGTATAAAAATGCATAGTAAATAGTATAAAAAAAACCCTATCAACTCGCTGTCCTAAGACAGCCCCTACCGCAAAGTCACTTGCATCACACATTAACTCGAATGGAAGCTCCTAATTTGGTGGCCTAATGATCGGTGCCTCGGTCATTAACTCCTTAAGTTTAGCAAAAGCCTCCATACACTTCTCATTAAAATGGAATGGCATATCTTTTTGGAGAAGTGTGCAGAAGGGCGCTAATATCTTGGAGAAGTCTTTGATGAAGCGCTGATAGAAACCTGTATGACCAAGAAAAGAATGAATGTCCCACACACTAGTAGGCGGGGGTAATGAACGCACAAGTTCTACCTTAGCTTTATCGACTTCAATGCCCCTAGCAGAGATAACATGACCTAACACAATACCTTTTTCTACCATGAAATGACTTTTTTCCTAATTTAAAACAAAGTTAGTGTCAATGCATCTTTTTAAAACCAAAGTTAAATGTTCCAAGCACTTCTCAAAGCTATTTTCAAATACACTAAAATCATCCATGAAGACCTCAATAATGTTCTCGATATAATCAGAAAATAGACTCACCATACATCTCTGAAAGGTCCTTGGCACATTGCAAAGTCCAAAAGGCATTCGCCTATAAGCAAAAGTGCCAAAAGGACAAGTAAAAGTGGTCTTGTCCTGATCTTCCGGAGTGATAGCAATCTGGTTATAACCTAAAAATCCATCTAGGAAACAATAATGAGAATGACCAGCTAACCTATCTAACATTTGATCAATAAAGGGTAAAGGGAAGTGGTCTTTTTTGGTGGCATCATTCAATTTTCTATAATCTATACAAACACGCCACCTAGTCTGTAATCTAGTGGGAATAAGCTCATTCTCAGCATTTCTTACCACAGTAATGCCAAATTTCTTTGGTACTACCTAGACCGGGCTTACCCACTTGCTGTCAGTAATGGGGTAGATGACCTCCACACTTAGGAGCTTCAGTATCTCCTTCTTTACAACATCCATCATCGGAGGATTCAACCTCCTTTGTGGTTCTCTCACTAGCTTAGCCCCCTCCTCCATCAAGATTTTATGCATGCAAATGGAAGGGCTAATACCCTTGATGTCTACAATAGTCCATCCAATAGCTGTCTTGTGTTCCTTCAACACAGAAATTAATCTCTCCTTTAGCTCTTGGGTAAGGGATTTACCAATTATCACCGGAAGTGTCTCCTTCTCACCTAGAAATATATATTTCAAATGGGTAGGAAATTCCTTCAATTCCAACTCTAATGCCTGCACAACAGAAAGTTTAGGTATATCAGTGGTAATAGGTTGCTCAACATACAATACCTTATGTCCTTCTGAAATGGAAGAGAGCGTATGTAAGGCTGCTACTACTTCATTAACCTTCTCGCTCCATGGCTCTCCTTGGTCATCCTTCTTTGATTCCTGAAAATCTAAACTGCGAGTCATAACTGTATCAAGGACATCAAATTGATCAGACTCAAAAATAGCAGAAATTAAAGACTCAAACATCAAAGGAATCAATAACACAAGCAGAGTGCACATCACTCGGGTATCTCATGATTTCAAAGATGTTGAATCTGATCAACTCTCTATCAAATTCCATTATCAATGTTCCTGAATGCACATCAATTTTAGTTCGTGTAGTCTTTAGGAATGGTCTCCCTAACAGAATGGGGGCAGAGTTGGGGGATTTGTCCTCCTCCATGTCCAGCATATAGAAATCTACCAGAAACACCAATTCATTTACCTGCACCAAAACATCTTCAACAACCCCCTTAGGGTATGCGTTAGACCTGTCTGCCAGTTGAATGATAACTCCAGTAGATTCTAAAGGTCCTAGATGTAAAGATGCATAAATAGAAAAGGGAATAACATTAATGGATGCACATAAATCTAGCATTGCGCTCTCAAACCTGGCATTGCCGATAGTGCATGGTATAGTAAATGTGCCAGGATCCTTACATTTAGTTTGAAGTTTCTTATTAAAAATAGCTGAAACATTTGGTTCCACCTAGACCCGTTCATTACCTTTCAACTTCCTTTTGTTAGTGCCTAATTCTTTTAAGAACTTAGCATATCTAGGCACTTGCTTAATGGCATCTAATAGAGGAATGTTAACTTCAACTTTCCTAAAAGTCTCTAAGATCTCTTTATCCACTTCTTCTTTCTTATTTTTAACCAACCTACTTGGAAAAGGGGCCTTAGTGACATATTTAGGGAGTGGTTCAGAAACATTTACCTTAGGGGTCTTAGAATTGAGCCCCTCCTCTTCTACCTCCTTAGGCTTTTGAGCTTTGTCTTCAGTGACTTGGGAAGATGTGGGTTCATCAAGTGTCTTCCCACTTCGCAAGGTGACATCACTAGCATTTTCTCTTGGGTTCACCTCTGGCTGTGAGGGAAGTTTCCTAGAAATTTGACTCTGAACTTTGTTGATCTCAGTGGCTAACTATCCCACTTAGTTTTGTAAGGTACTGATTGTGGCCCTTGTTTCTTGTTGAAACTGAATATTATTGGTGGTCATTTATCTCATTAGCTCTTCCAACGATGGTTCAGGTTGCCTAGAAGCTTGAACTTGTGGCTGCCTTTGAGGAAAAGGTGTTTGTCTTGGCTGAAATCCTGGAGGTCCATAAGATTGAGGTTGAGCTTGGGGCTACTTTGTACAGCTAAAGTTGGGATGATCTCTCCACCTAGGATTATATGTGTTGGAGTAGGGGTTGTATTTCTTGGATGGTGCAGAAAATCCCCCCACTACCTTGGCCTCTTCATTTGTGTCCTCTTGCAGAGTAGGACACATATCAGTGGGATGTCCTAAAGAGCAACAAATCCCACATGCCTATACCGGTGCTTTCCTATTGTCCATCAGCTTCTGAACCATGGAAGTTAAATGGGTTATTTGATGCTGCAAACTAGTTGTGTCGGCCTCTTTAACTGCTCTTACTCCTATATCATTCCAAGTGAAAAATTGTTGAGTGTTTGCAGTCATTCTAGATATCAAGTTTCTAACTTCTCGAGGAGTCTTATCAACCAAAGCTCCTCCACTGGAAGCATCAATCATGTTGCGGTCCATTACTAGCAAACCTTCATAGAAGTACTATATCAGAAGCTATTCACTGATTTGATGTTAAGGATAGCTAGCACACAATCTCTTAAATCTCTCCCAGTATTCAAGAAGTGATTCCCCATGCCTTTGTTGGATGCCGCATATTTCTTTTCTAATAGTGGCAACCTTTGAAGCAGGGAAATATCTATCTAGGAAAGCTCGAGCCATGTCCTGTTATGACTGGATGGATCCGGGTAGCAAATAGTATAGTCACTCCTTTGCAGAATCCTTCAGGGAAAAAGGAAAAGCTCTCAATTTGACTTGCTCCACTCAAATTCCTGTGGGCTTCATGCTAGAACACACAACATGGATTTCCTTCAGATGCTTGCTAGGGTCTTCTCCAGCTAGTCCATTGAAAGATGGCAAAAGATGGATCAGACTAGATTTTAACTCAAATGCTTCCTCATTCTCAGGAATTTCTATGCACAGAGGTTGTTGGTCCAAGTCCGGAGCACCAAACATCCTTAACGTATTTTCTGACATCACTATTTCTTTAGGTGGATCAGATATCTCAGATGCCTTAGAACTTGAAAGGTCTATATGACGGGCAGTTTCAACGTCAGCATGTGTGAATTGGAGGGGGATTTGATGTTGCAAGCTAATTTGTTCAAAGTATTGCCTTAAATTTATCAATTGCCCGTTCACCTCTTCACCGGACATGAACACCTACAAGACAGTTGAAGAGAACAACTGAAACTATTAAAATTAAAACAAAAGTAGAGAGAAAAATAGGAAACAAATTAATAGTGTAATTGAAAAATTAGTTCTCTGGCAACAGCGCCAAAATTTGATGTGGTGTGGAATACGATTAAGAATTATATCAAAATAAGTTGTCAAGTTCCACCAAAAATATAAAACCTTACAACTAGTTGTAGTAAGCAATGGTCGATCTATAGAGAACTAATTCAATTGACAATATCAATCCAATTCCTAAATTAAACTCTGATGAAAAATAAACAGTAAAAAGTAAAAAGGGAGTTTTGTTAATTAAAACTAACAAAAGAAATTAACCTTAAACCAAAACAGTAAACACAAATTGAATTACCAAGTTAAAGATATAAGTTAAGAGATGGAATCCACCACTAGATTTATATGATTATGCTAACTTATATACTCTTTATACCAACATAATCAATTATGTTCTCATGTAATTGTGAGAAAAATCTCCTGTTTTCCTTCAGTTTCGCTTAATTCAGTAACCGCTCAAATTAAATCCTAACCATTAGTTATTTGTAAAGCAATTGCTCTTACACCTACCTAATGATTGCATTAAGAATTAGAAAACCAATCACACTAAGATCTAATCACACACAGGGATTAAATTACTTAGATCATATGTTCCAATAGTTTTACCACTGCAACCGCGCATAGCAATCCTAGTTTTACCACTTTTGAAATTTGGCAAAGAATATAAAAACCTTTATAATGATTTAAGATCAGAAACATATGAATAAAAATATAATTGTATTGATATAAAGAAATATGCAAGATTTACATAATCAAAACTAGAGTTTCATCTTCCCTTAACCAATTAAGAAGTTTAGCCACACATGGCAAAGTTAAAAACAGAAGAAGAATTAAAGAAAGACATTGTTCAGAACAAAAGAAGAAAAGAAAAACTAAAGATCAAACTAGTTTCTAAGGCTTGAGAGTGATTGATCTTCGATCGTTCGAATCCGAGTCTCTAATCCTCAATCGAATCCTTCTCTTTCTTGGTCTTTGTTCTTCTCTCAGTTTAGCATTAAAACTCGAATTTAAATTCCTGAACCGATGACACGGCCGTGTCATATAACACGGCCCAACCCGTGTCTGAATCTGGTGACAAAATTCTAACTAATTTCAAAGTCAGAGAAGAACACGACCCAACTCGTGTCATATGACACGGGCCATGTTATCGGTCAAGGCTGAAAATTGATTTTCCTTGTGAAGACAGAGACGTACACGGCCTACCCTGTGTCATTTGACACGGGCCATGTTGGTCCAAAAAATAGAATTTGACCCAATCTTCAAATAGTCAGAGGAGTACACAGCCCACTCCGTGTCATATGACATAGACTGTGTTGATCATTTCCTTCAAATGCAACCTTGAATCTTCATAACTGCTCTTCTTCCTTTACTTCTAGGGATAAAATCGATCTTCTTAAGCATTCATCTCTCTCCTTAAATGGTCATCAAGCTCGGTTCGATGCTAATGGAATCAAACACTCAAAGATATCCTGAAAAATATAATTCATTAATGAGTGTTTATAACCACATTTAAGCATAGTTTCAAAATAAATATCCAAAGACAACACTAAATCAGAAACTTAGCTAAATGTCAACAATTGAGCACATATGGAGTCCAATTAGATCAACAAAAGACATTTAAGAATTGAAATTATTAACAAATCAATAAGCTACCCATAACGACACCCATGTCTAAGGAGTTAGGCACTCCATCGGATCCACCTCAGGATCCTCCCTCGGTTCATCTGAAGACATTAGGATAGGATAGAGTGCAGTCTCACGGGTAGGTGCCCTAGCAGCTGATGCCATAGAATCCTCGTACTCTCTAGGGTTGTCAAGTGGATCACCCCATAGCTCTCGAATGGGCAAGGCAAACTCCAGATGCACTGATGTAGTGAGAGTCAGGATAGGATCTCCATCGCGGGTCCTCCTCACAGTCAAAATCAGATCCCCAACATACCGTATACACTCGCTGGCACAGTCGACTCGCCAAGCATTGGCACCCCTGGCGAACACAATCCTAATGAAACTAATAGAACCCCTTCTTACCGCTATCACCGAATGCAGGAGATCAAACTAAGTAAGATCCAGGAGATTCAACATCGTCCCCTTTACAGTCTTTTAACTAAAATCACATAGAACAAGAATAATACTAACAAGAGGTGAGATATCCTACATCATTACCAACATGGCAGCGAAGGAAAATAATACTAATGATGAAGTCATTCCATATATACAGATATTACAGATATATTTAAGGTATCAATTTCATAGATATCATTAGAAAGCATATCTCACAATAATATAAATATTCATAGCACTATAACAACAGATATCCACCAGAGATGTATAAATAATAATTATGCCACCACAATCTGTATGTTGACCATGCCATGATAATGTGTGAACTGACTATGTGTACGCATAATAAACTAGTTCCTACTCTATGGAGCTAGACACAACATCAGAGATGAGCGCTCTAGAAGATCCGTCCCCCCTCAAAAGACAGTCTACGCTGGACCACGAAAAATAATAGTGTTTGTCGGGTCCTCATCGTGCGTTGCAACGGATCACCATGCCCAGGGGTATACAATGTGACAAACAGGTCACTAAGTGGATTACCACACACAGACGCCCCTTGAGATCCATCATGGATTGCACTATCCTGTAAGTTCTCGCTCACTCCTTAGGCATAAAATGCCACAACAACCACAACTGTATGATGCTTAAATGCATATTCAATGACGCCAAACTATCATTGTACCATTCCCAATGGCATTAAAGCAACCGTCCATATGATTGTTCCAACCATTTGTATCCATAACATTATATAACCGTCCATACGACTACATAATAACACTAATATCTAGGTTTCTTATGATAACTAGTCCCATATGACTTGATCGTCTATCTAATGTTTCTGGTTATAAAAGCAAATTACATCTGACCCCGATCATCTACCTGATGTTTCTGGGCCCGGTGCTTCATTTCCAAAAGCAATGCCAAATGCATGTTATCACAAAGGATTTCAATCGTGCATTTCATAACCATAAGCCATATTAAAATAATCGTTGAATCTTCAAAATTAGTATAAGAATATCACCTCAACCTCAACACTTTTCCTATTAAGCTTCACTAGGGAATATGTCCTCCTATCTTTCACCGAATCCATTTTACTCTAATTCAAAAGTTCTTCTCTTTGTCATTAATAAAATTCAACTAAAATAAGTATTTTATATTTCTCAAATCCTCCGTTACACTCGTAATTCTTGTTTCTCTAATTCAATTAGTCCTTCTCTTTCTTCTTAATAAAAATTATTTAATTAAATGTCTTATGATGCTCAAAGTCTCACTTACACTCATTTTCCTTTAAAGGTCAAGATTTACTCCTAGTTTTATGGTGAAATTTCATTTCTTTTATCTTTCCATCTTATGAATCCCTAATTGAATGTCTAATCACTTAAGTATTCAAAGTTCCATTTTAATACAAAATTTCCTCTTAGTTACCGTAAATGGCTGTGAACCCTAAGTTCATGGAATTCAACATTTATCTTCTTAATCCATCATTTTAATTCCTCAATCAATCCATTTTCCCACTTAAACTTCTAAGTTCCAATTCATCCCAATTTTAATCACAAGTTTTCCTAATTTGCCTCCTCTTGGCTGAGACACTCAACCATGGTCTCTAGACCCAAGATTTCCATCAGCTTATTAATTAGTTGCTCAAGTTCCATTTTAATACAAGGTTTGGTTCTTGATTCATCATTTAAGGCCACAAGGCCGTGAGCTCCCCTTCAATATAGGCAAGGATCCTTATCTTTCACACTTGATTTTTTTTAAGCAGAAAAGGCATGCAAAGGCATCACTTTAGGGAAAGGCATCCTAACTAAGTTGGCACCCCAAACCCTAACAATCATTTGCAGCACACCTTAAATTTAATAATGATAAAAAAATACAGAAAAGATGGGGGGCGTAAACCTAACCCAAAAGAAAATCACCTGAACCTATAAGAAGGAAAACTTACTCTATTCCTAAAAAAGGCTTCCTTAATGAAATCCGGAAATGTATTCCACCATAAGAAACCATGAATAGATAGACCATGAGAGGCCAAAATATCCGCATAAGCATTCCCCTCCCTATAAATATGAGTAACAACAAAATTCATCTGCTTTAAGAGACAAATACAAATATTCCACCTATTCTTCAACTTCCAAGGAACATCTCTATTTGATTTGAAAACTGAAACTACCAATTGAGAGTCACACTCAAGCCAAAGGTTTTTCCAACCTCTGTAGAATGCTTGCTCTACTGCTATCATAGAACCAACTAGTTCAGCATTGAAGGAATTAGAAACACCACGATTAGCAACAAAACATCCAAGAGTGGTAGTTCTATAATCTCTAAAGATGCCACCACAAGCAGACCAACCCGAATTTTCCCTTGAAGCTCTATCTGTATTAGCTTTAATCTAGTAACAAGGAGGAGGATTCCATATAACTTCTTTAATTAAATGAGCACAACTAGCATAAACTTTAATTGAGAAAGACTTAAGGATAGAGAACTCAAGGATAGAAAAGGACATACTGCCCTTTGATGAGTTACCCGAGAGTGACACAGCAGCAGAGATCAAGTAAGTTGCAGATCTGAAACTGGTATTTCTGTTGTTAAATCTGAGGTTGTTTCTGCAAGACCAGATAATCCAAACTGAATTGATAATTGCTGCAAGGATAGTGCCTTTAACCTAATGACTCCAGCCTCTATCGCAAACAGCTAATATAGATTTAAATGAAGTAAGATCAATGCTGCAATGAGTGATGCTAGAAATCCAGCTCCAAATTCTGCAAGCAAAAGGGCATGAAAGGAATAAATGTCCTGAAGTTTCCTTAGCTTTACCACAAAGACAACACATTAAGACCATAATGCAACCTCTAGATTGTAAATTCTTATCAGTAAGCAACTTTTGGTGAATTAATCTCCATAGTAAAAAAGATCTTGAAGGAGGAATAAATGGCTGCTATATCAGTTTGTTCCAATTTAAAGCATGTGCTTTTGGATTGAGGAACAAAAAAGCTTCTTTGAAGGACAAGCTACCCGAATCAGTTGAAGACCAGATTAGCTTATCTGGGCCAGGATTCATAGGAATTAAAACCTAACTAATAGCAGCAGTAATACCTGGGTGATGATTAGCTAATTCCATTGGAATAGACCAAACATAATTCCTGATAAAGTCACAAACTCTTGACTGGAAAACATGATGCAAAGAAGAAGGCATTTGTAGGCTGTCCAGAATTGGTTTATCTAACCAATTATCCTTCCAAAAGTTGATTTTGGTTCCATCTCCTAAAAGCCATTTCGCATTCTCCATAACTATTCCAAAATTCTTTTTCATGGCAGGCCAAATTGATAAACTAAATACGTGAGCAGCAGGCTTAGAATTTTTGAGAAACCTGGCTTTGAGAAATCTGGCCCACTGTGATTCATAATTAATGAAGTCTCAGTAAAGCTTTAGAGAGGCAGCTTCATTAATAAATCTAATAGATCTAAGACCTAAGCCTCCTTCTACAAAAAGGCTGCAAAGCTTACTCCATGCTACAGTCACAATCTTCTTGGAATTTATATCTCCGGACCAAATGAAATTCCTCAACCAACCATCAATCATTTTAAGTAAGGAAACAGGCCAGGCATAAGTGTGAAAGTTGTACACTAACATGCCATTAATGATGAACTTAACAAGCTACAGTCTGCCTATTATTGACAAAAGAGCCCCTTTCCAATTTGCTAACTTGGACTTGATTTTATCAGTAATAGGAAGAAGGTGAGATTTCCTAGGCTTGCCCTTGAAGATAGGAACTCCAAGGTACACAATAGGAAGTCTACCTGCAAAAAATCCAAGAATATCAGCTATACTGCTAATCCTCTAAGAAGGAATGGAACCAGAGAAGAATCTACATTTGTCCAAGCTAACAACCTACCCAGAAGCTTCACCATAAGATTGGAATAACCTCTTCAGAATCATCAAATTTCTCCTTGTGCCTCTACAAAATATCATAATGTCATCTGCATAGAAAACATGGCTTGGGGTTTGAAAACCTTTAGGACTAGCCATAGGAAGGATGTTTCTAGCATTAACTTGCATAGCGATAGCTCTGCTTAACACATCTTCTGTAATGCAAAAAAGAAAAGGGGAAAGAGGATCACCTTGCCTCACACCCCTCTTGCATTGAAAATATCCCACTGAGTGACCATTAATTGAGATAGACAACTTAGCATATTCAAGGATCACTCTAATCCATATACAAAACTTGCTACCAAAACCAAAAGAACTTAAAACATGTAATAGGAAGTCCCAATCCATTGTATCAAATGCTTTTTTGATATCAATTTTAAGAGCCAAGTTACCACTAAACACTTTTTTATCCATCATATTGATTACTTCAGAAGTAATACAAACATAATCATTGATATGTCTTTCCCTTATAAATCCCCTTTGATTTTCAGAGATGATTCTAGGAGCAATAGTGGCCAACCTATCAGCCAAGACTTTGGTGATAATTTTAAATTGGAAGTTAGCCAAAGCTATTGGCCTAAATTTTTCAATTTTGTCAGCTCCTTGGAACTTAGGGACTAGAACAATCAAATTGAAGTTTAAACCAGGAAGAAGCCAGCCTTGCATAAAGAATTAGACTACTGACTTGTACACATCCTCTTCAATTACATCCCAATATTTATGGTAAAAGCACCTACCAAACCCATCAGGTCTAGGGGCATCACTGCTGTTCATGCCAAAAACTGCCAGCTTAACCTCTTCTTTGGATGGAATACTTGTTAGTATTACATTCTCAGCAATAGAAACCAAGGGTGGAATGATAGAACTAACTAGATCATTGCTAACACAGCTATTATTGGAAGCAAACAAGTTCTGATAGTAATGAAGAACATGTTGTTCAATATCCTGCTGCCTGTCTAAGATTAAGTCCCCTGCCTTCAGAACTGTCATCTGTTTTGAAGCATTCGAATCCTATTTATTTTGAGGAAAAAAGTTGTGTTCCTATCTCCAAAGTTGTGCCAATTACATTTAGCTTTTTGCTTCTAGAATTCTTCTTGAAAGAACAAAGCCTTATACAACTCCAATTGAGCAGCTTTTTCCTTTTCCTGCAAATCATCATTACTGCCTAAGTCTTGAATCTGCTGCTGAACAGCATCTACCTTAGTTTGAGCTATCTTTACTTTTACATTGATATCACCAAAGACAACCTTGTTCCACTCCTTCAATTCTTTCTTGAGAATTTTTAGTTTTTGAGCTAGAACAAACATAAGATAACCCTCAACTTTCTTAGACCAAACCTCAGAAACTAATCTAGAGCAGTCCTGATGTTCAGACCACATGCTCATGAATTTGAATTGAGAAGGAAAGGTCTGCAGCCCTTTATTCATACTAACAAGAATCGGATAATGATCAGACCTGCTCCTTGTAAGAGTACAGCAAGTAGTATTATCCCAAAAACTAAGCCAATCATCATTACATATGGCTCTATCTAGCCTTTTCTCCACAAGGAAATCTCCTCTTCTGTTATTAGCCCAAGTGAATTTTGCCCCTCTAGTCAACAAGTAAGTTAAATTATTACACTCCGTCCAGCCCCGAAACTCATCACAGGAAATCTGCATAGGCATATTACCCCCCCTTCTTTCATGAGAACCAAGGATTGCATTATAGTCACCAACAAAGCACTATGGACTAATATGATTCTGCTGAAGATTATTTAACTCATACCAAAGACTTCTTCTCTGAAGATAAGAGGTGTTAGCATAAATGGCTGAGATGAAAATAGGCATGTTTTCCCAAAAGACAGAGAAAGAGACATGCTACTTAGAAGCTACAATTAAACTTGGATTAAACTGCTTCAAGCATAAACACCAAATATTTGAGAATTGAGACTGTCTATCATTCTCAACAAATGATTTTAAATCTAAAGAATTCTAAAAACTAAAGGGGAAATCATCAATTAACATCCAGGGTTCAGAAATAAAAAGAAAGTCAGGTTTGTGACTAGCACAAAGCCTTTTAAGCACCAACCTTGTAGGATTGTTGGCTAATCCTCTTGCATTCCAAAAGAGGATCTTCATCATGCAAGATTTCTGTAATTAACCCTGCTTCGGGTAATTCGAATAGCTGCACCAGCTTCTTTCTTCTTCCTTTGCCTGAGTTTCTTCTTCTAAGACTTAGATAGAGCCATTTCAAAAGGTTGTTCATCATGAAAAGGAGGTCCGAAGGACTGAGCATCCCTTAAAAAATTGTCATCCAACTGTACTTGATCACTCCAAAACTTAGACATTAACTGCATCTCTTTCTGAACCTGAGCAAGAAAATCAGCATTCAAAGGAGTAGAAATATCCTTACCACTAATTGTAGCACCAATTGAGTTAAGGATATCTTCTGCACCCGAACTAGCATTTATATGTAAACCTTCATCCACAATATCTTTGACAATACTAACTGAACCATGATCAGCATTCATATCAAGCCTAATAGAACCATGTTCAGTATTAATATCTGGCCTAGCAAGAGATGAAACTGGTATGCTTACATTCCCAACATGAGGCAAAGAAGGGGCAGGGGAAATAGACTCATTAAAAATCGTTTCAATAGAATCCGAATCACCATCACCTTGATCATCACAAGCTAAGTGCACTGCAGCCTTAACAACTTGTTCATCAATTCTATTAACCACTAAGTCTTATTGTTTATCAGGACCACAATTATCATCACTGTCCAAAACCATGTGAGGACCTTTAATAGGATCAATATGATATTTAACAGGAATCTCATATGCAATAAATGCAGATTTTTTCTTTAGGAACATAAACAACCTTATCTTTCCTAATTAAATGTTGATTATTATTATTTGAGATCAATCTTCTATCATTTTTATTGCATTGTGAAACTTGATGCCCTATAGTTTGACAGAAGCTACAAAAAGAAGGAAGTTTTTCAAACTCTATACTAACATAAAAGGCATAGTCATCCCTTTCCACCATTAACTCACAAACAGGATCCTTAGTTAAATCAAGATCCAGCAAGACTTTAGCATAATGCCCAAAGAATCTTTTTCTAGCCATGTCATCAAGTGCAATCGGAGTTCCAATCCTTGCAGCCACTTCAAACAATATTCTTGGCCTCCAATACTCTTAAGGGAGATCGTATATTCTACCCAACATTGCATATTGGTTTGCTTCTGACTTTTAGGATTAAAATCTGGTATCCACTTTGACAAACATAACAAACCTGGATTGAGGTTCCATGTTCCCACTGTCCACACACTTCGAAGATCATCTTGTAAGAAAAAACTGAATTCAAAGTAACCTTTTCTGAGGGAGGTCATCCTCCATTGTCCAATTGGCTTCCACAATTTACCAAGCTTTTCGTTAAGATCATTGAATTTAATAGGCTTATCACCCTTAGACAAGAATAATCGCCCATGAAGATTCATCTTGCAGCCATCTACACCTTTCTTGTATTCATCCTTTGATATCTTGATAGTCACAGTATCACCTTTAATGCAAGGCAGAGGGAGTTTTGAAACTAAGATATCCAAAGAATTGCTCAAAGCCTGTGCAAAAGTGCATTGTTGCTGAGGTTGAGAAGGAGAGGGAAGGAGAGGATCAGACAAAGGAGCCAAGAATTGCCATGGGCAGTGAGGCTTGATGGCTGCCATGTTCAACCATCAATATCAACAGGTGTCAAACACACTTGATTTCAAGCACACAAAATATCACAATTTATCCATGCAACATAATAAAACAACATCAAGTAACAACATCATACAAGCACATAATTACAAATTATCAAAATCAAGTAATCAAGAGGAGAAATCCACACATAGATTGTAACATCCCAAAAATTATTTATTTCAGTATAAATAATCATTTTATAACATTTATGATTTTTGGGAATTTTTCTAGATTTTTTTGAAAACGTCGAATATTTTAATATGTTCCTCGTTTTGCATGCACACTGAGCAGTGTCAGTGTAACGTCTCAGAAAACAGTTTGTTTTATGATAAATAGTCATTTTTCAATATTTGTGGTTTTTAGAAATTTTTGTGGAATTTTCTGGAATGGTTGAATATTTTAATATATTTCTCATTTTACGTGCCGATTGAGTGGAGCCGGGAAAACGAAATATTTTCCCTAAGGCTGGTAAACTTTGGACTGTAGAAACGTCGACAGGGGATCTTATTAAACTCGAGACTGGATACAGTTTACGAGGTTTTCGTTTTTCAAGATTTTATCTGATAAATAAAATCGTAGTATATTTTATTATCTGTGGAATAATAAAATATTATTACGCTAACTGTAAAATTTTGTCCACTGAGAAATAGTTCTAGTAGATTATTTCTATTTAGTTATTTTTATAACATCATTTAAGTGACCGCACACTTCACTTTATCGAGGAGCGTGCGAAGCTTCTCAAGGAAGCTTCTAGGAAGCTTCCTCCCCACCCACTTTTTCTCTCTCCTCCCATATGTGCTGCACGGTTGGGGCTAGGGGGAAAACATATTTTCATTCCCTCATTTTCTCTCCCTCTTACGCAGCTCTCTTCCTCTCTCTCTCTTCCTCTCTTCTCCTCACACACACACACCTCCATTGTTGAACCTTCAAGCTTCCATGCTCAAGCCAATATAGACCATTGCTTCCCATCATCATCTCCAAGCTTTCTTATTTCTTGGGAACTCCTCCTTGCTCCTCCGTTTTCATCCTCCACAGCCAGCTCCAAAGCTTCAAGTATTGAGGTAAAAGTTCTCAAGTTTCTTCTCATTTTCTCCCCATTTTTGTGGTCTATGGTCACATTGGTGACTATGGATGCCATTTCCACTCGTTGATCTTGATTTGTTGGATTTGAACACCCAAGGATCTTGTGGTGGAGAAGCATGAAATTTCAAGGACAAAAGGAGCTTGCTTTCCTTGTTCTTCACAAAGGTAAGAGGAAGATCTATTCACTTCAACCCATTTTGGTAGTTAAGAACTTGTTGTTTGTGTTGGTGAGGTGAAACCCATTTTAGGAAACCCCTTTGTTTGATTGTTTTGGTTGAATTTCAAGTGCTTGAATGGTATATTTTTTATGTACATCGATGGATGTTGGGATGATTGAGGTTTGGAACGGTTTTCTGGTGAGTTTCTGCGTCACAGAGGGATACATGGCCTAGGCCGTGTATGAATACACGGCCGTGTATCTCCCTGCGTGACTGAAATGTGTTTCTGGTACACTCTTGAGGAGTACACGGCCTAGGTCATGTATGACCACATGGGCCGTGTACTCGGGGCCGTGCATTTACACACGGCCGTGTATCATGGTCAGTAGTGGATTTGAGGCTTTTCTAGCCCCCTAGAGGTTCAAGGTCCCCTCGGGCATTTGACCCAAGGTTTTAGCACTAAGATAAACTTATTAAATATAATTAATTAAATGATTAGAAGTTGATTAGGGATTCATAAGATGGAAAGAACTAAGAATGATAGTTTGCCTTATAGTTTAGAATAATTTTGGAATAAAGAAAGAACATGAGTATGGGTGAGGTTGTGAGAAACATAATGAACCTAAGGTTTAACTTTTATCATGACTATGGATGGGCTTGTGGTTACCCTTAAAAATTTGTTATTGGTTTGACGTGGATTCGTGAATGGGATCAAACCTTATTATTAAATGATATGATTATGATTTTATATATGAATGTACATATATGCATTGAACCCACATGCATTTGAAGCATGATTGACAGAGTTTATCATGATGAGCATGATTGAAACATGCATTGATATTGAGATTATGGAACCGAAGTACTGAACCAAGAAATATAAGATGGACAATTTAGTCAGATGTGGTTCGCTTTTATAACCAGAAATGTCAGATAGACGAGCGAGTCAGATGGGACTGGTTATCAGAGAAAACCCAGAAAATAGTGGTACTATGTAGTCGTATGAACAGTTATATAATATCACTGATGAAAATGGTATTGAACAATTATATGGACAATTGCTTTAATACCATTGGGAACGGTACAATGGTAGTTGAACTATTGTTAAGGCCAAGTTGCCTAAGAGTTGAATCACACCTTAGTGCGGGTGCGAATAGACTAGTGTAGGTCCTGTAGTTGACCTTGGGGGCGTCGGGGCGTGGGTGTCTCGCAGTGGGAAGTTGGTAGCCCCGCTGGACTGTGGGATAAACTGATGCAAACGCACCGATGATCTTGACATGAGACACTCTTCTATATCGCGATCTTGTGGGAATGTCGTTGTACAAAGCCTTGCTGCACAAAATGATTGATTATTTTCTGGAAAGCACTTGATTTTATAGCTGACGAGATACTGGCATGTCCCCCTGATCATTCTCTCTGAATGTTTTTGTCTAGCTCCATGGAGTAGGAAATGAGTACATTGCACATGAGGATGGTCAGCATACACATTGTGCATATGCATGATTAGTTCACATATTATCATGGCATGGTCAACATACATTTTGTGGAAACATGAATACTTGTTATATATTTATAGTGAATACTTGTTGTTACAGTGCTGTTGATAATTGTATTATCGTGGAATATGTTTTCTGATAATGCTTATGCAATTGATAACTTGAACATATTTGTAATATCTGTATGTATGGAATGACTTCGTCATTCATGTTTTGTTTCTTTACTGCCATCCTGGGTAATGAATGTAGAATATCTTACCTCTTTTCTATATTTGTTGCTATTTTGTGTGTTTTTGGTTAAAGTCTGTGAAGGGGGAGAGGTTGAATCTCCTAGATTTCACTTGGGTTGATCTTCTGCGTTCGGTAAGGATAACTTGAAGAGGATTTTATTGGTTTCGTCATGATTGAGATCACCGGAGGTGCCAAGACTTGGCGAGTCGACTGGACCGACAAGCGTATACGAGATGTTGGGGATCTGACCTTGACCATGAAGAGGACTGCAATTGAAGACCTTATTCTATATTTCTCACTACACCAGTGAGCCCGGAGTTGCCTTACGCATTCGGGATTGGATGGAGTGCCCAACTCTTTAGTCGTGGATATGTCGTGGGTAGTTTATATTTTATTTTGCATTACTTGTATAAAGTGGGTATATATATGTTTTAAGGTGATTATCAAGTATTAAATGATGTAATTTGAGTATATCTTATAATTCATATTTTTAACTGGCTGTATATATAACTATTCATTCATGGCTCATATTTTCCTCATATGCGAAATGTTTAAAATTTTGTAAAACTTGTTATTTGACAATCGTAACACGCCATAATTTAGTGACCGTGACATAATGACGATTGTGCCGTGGTTATTAAATCGAGGGGTGTTACATTAGGTGGTATCAGAGCTCAGTTCTTCTTATTGAGCCTGGGTATAGACTGACTATGCTTAGACATATTAGGAGTTTCTCTGTATGTTGTGTACTTCCTTGTCTCTTGCTTGAGATATTGGGAAAGGAAGGCATAGCTTGCCATAGGTTGAATGTTGGTAGCTACTATTGCATAGATATATGATATTGAGTACTGGTCCACTCAATGTGTAATGTTCTGTGTCTATGGGAAACTATGACTTCACCTAGGCGTATTAAGGTAATAGGAGTTCTTTAGAGAGAAGCTCAGCTAGTATGACTGAGCTTACTTAGGATCTATTTGCATTTATACCCTTGTTGTGTTGCCTTAGAATTGTTTGAGCCATTGGATTAGAAAAAGGGTAGTTAAATAAGACTTGCGAGGTTGTGGACCGAGGTGTCTAAGAGGTTTTCAAAAATCAATTTTCTTGGGGAAAAGAGTATCTGGCGTAAGTTTGGTTTGAGGAGCTACTTGGGAGTCGAAGACTTACAGGGAATCGCACCGCAGAAGGTAGAGTGAAGGAGCTCAAGTTAGAGTCTTTTGGGTTTGTCTCGTTGGGTTGTGTGACTTTTTGTTTTTGGTTTCCGAAAGGAGACAATATTGTTTGGATTGAATGCTTTCGATTTTTTTATGGTTTGATTTGTTTGTCCTTGACGGAAGACAATGACTCGAAGTAGACGTGAGCATGTGAACGCGGGGAGGGGGGTGACAATGATGGTACGACTGCGGCAGCTGAAGACATGCAAAGAATGGTTAATGTAACTACACGCCAGGATCAGAGGACCGCACAACAGCAAGAATTGGAAGTTGAGGTTCAAAATTTGATGGAAGAAAGTCGACTTTGGGGTAACTCTGGACAACCTAAGTTCCAAAGGAGGAATTATAGGAAAGTTAATCAGTTTAAGCAGAAACCGTATACACGACGACCGAGGGAGCAACAGTAATAGCAAATGCATGAAGGGGGTGCGAGTGGTAGTAAATCCAATCTGATCGTGGTACCCTTATCAAAATGTAAGAAGTGTGGAAAGAACCACTTAACAAGGCACTGTACGATCGAAGGCATAATTTGTTTCAAGTGCAGAAAGCTAGGACATGTGGCTAGGAATTATACCTTGTATAAGACGAAGCCTTCCGCTGGAGATGTACGTACTTCAAAATCTCATGAAGAAGGGAGAGTTAATTCCTCAAGTGAAGCGAAAGTCTCCCAGACTGAAGATCTAAAAGAAGGAGATTGTGTAACACCTTTGTGGGGATGTCACATTTATGAATGCAATAAAATAAAATAAAATAAAACTCTTACCCAAGTTGTAAAACATTTGATACATACTTAATATTTGCGGTAAATTTTTTTTTTCCTTTTATACTTATAACATTAAATAAAAAATAACACAGAACACAAAATTAAACCAAGTATAATCACACCATATTATACATATGATTCTTCTTTAAATACACACATAATTTACAACTACATGTATATGACAAAATAGTAAAAAGACAACATAAAACTAAGACATAGTATTGCCCAAGTGCATCTCGAAAGATTTCTACCCCTTCGATGGATCATCCTCAGAAAGATCATCGAAAAGTTGACATCTTGGAGATCTCACAGCACTACGGACATGAGTCCGGGCTGTTGACTCACTACTGAGCTCAGTAGGCGCATGGAATACTCCCTGCCAGTAACGCCTAAGAGTCAGTGGCAACTATAAGTGTAAATATAACACAGTAGTGAATATGACATCTCCATCATACTCTCTACATAGGGACACAGTCAAACGTCCCACATAAACAACTATCCCTCTATCCACTCGCATACGCCAGGCCTCAGAACCTCTGTGAAACTCCAATCTCATAAACCCAAAAAATCCTGGCAATACCATGATCTCAAGATCAGTCTTGATGATAAGTGTGATCTACCGGCTCCTCTTCCTCGTACAGCTCGCCCGACTGTCGCTCATCCGGATACTGTATCTCAAGAGGCTGATCCTCTTCTTTCTCAAACTCTTTACGGAAATAATATAGTAATATCGAGAAAACATATAGAGAGGTGAGACAATCTACATCACTACCCGCATGGCAATAAAGAAAACGACAGTACAAAATAATTATCACAACAGTACATACTAATATATCAAGCATAATTATAACAAAGTAATATATATCATTATATCACATGCAATATTGAAAAGCAATAAATCATACATTTTATCACAGATTATGGTAAGCAGTAAAATGAAGATAATGCATGAACACACACCGACTCATTTCTACTCCATGGAGCTAAACACGGATATCTGAGAGAATGATCCGAATAGAAACTAAGAATACTTTATGGCTGCCCAACCAAACTATTGCACTGTCAAACATCGTGTCTATAGTCCACAGTCCAAACATCGTGTAGTAGTACACAGTCAATACACCACGTACTACAAGTATAGTACGTAATAGTCTCTTCCAGATCCCGATTAAGAATAGTGCTTGTCAAGATCATTAGTGTATTGCTCGTTACCACAGCCCAGAGGAGCAACCCACTGTCCCCATGTGGAATTCTCCGCACACTAATGTCTCCAAGTTCATAAATGAACCACACTACGCTTATCACATCAAAACACGGTGTAATTTGCCTCATCAATTAATTTTCAACCAAATTGGCACAACACTCTAAGCATGATCAAAAATTACAAGAATACCCTTATTATCTAAATTTTATCATAATTATGAAAATACCCTTAGTCACAAAATACCAAAGTATAGTATGTTATACTTGACAGTACTACACCACAACATGTCCGGGTCCACCACTTTGGCCCGACAGCAAAACTCACTGTATCGTTCAATCGCGTAAGAATTTTATCACGTTTTCACAATCTCGTCATTTTGACAAATGTTTTTAAATTGCTTAAAGATATTTTGACGTTTTTAAACATCGCAAAATGTTTTTAAATCATTTTCTCAATCGCGTAAGATTTTTAATTCATTTTCTTAACCGAATAGCTTAAAATTATCATTTCAAGAATGTGCAAAACTATATCTAGTACATTTAAAATACGTAGAGTATTTTCCTTGTGTTATAAATACAGTATGGAATATTTTCATTTTATTCATCTGATTTTAGTAAATTTTGGCAGCATTTTGCTTATAAAATCAGTATAAGGTATTTTTGACGTTTTTCACTAAATATAGTTCATTTTATTTTTACCCAATAATTACGCTTTGAAACTTGCTAAAGCACTTCAAAATTCATAAAATGAGCTTTACGTTAGTATTTTTCAAGTGTTTGCTTTATTTCTTACTTAAACTAAATTCTGCTAAGTTAGAATTCTAGGACTGAATTCATTCCTTTTGTTTTCTCAAAGATTCATTGGAATCAATTTATTTTGTAAATCCATTACCTAACCTATCTTAGAAAATAAAATGGCATGTTGGCAAAAATTGAAATTAAAATGGCATTCGATTATACACTAAATGGCATATTGGCCATAATTAATCAAAATCATTCTTAACTTATTATTTTGCCTAGATTCATTAACTCATTGATTTAGAAAATGGTTGAGAACATTTTGGTTCTCTGTTTTGATGTAAGGCCGTGAGCCTCATTCTGTGTTCTTTGGAACACTCATGCAAATCATTACAAGTTATTCACATCCTACTTTAATAATTATACAATTATACACATGCAATTATGTAATCATATACAATATACGTACAATATATTTTAAAGCTATAGGCATGCATAGTAAAAAAAAATCACAAATAGAAAAGCATTTAAAATAATCACACAAATGATAAAAATGATAAACAATCACACAAACATAATCCTTATGGATTCTTCATACACAATCAAATCCATTTTCCCATCACCACTTAGGGTTGATGAGATTAAATCTCCCTCTTACCTCTTGAAGACAATTAATCGGTTAGTTTCCTCCTTTCTTTGAAATTTCGTGCAATCTCCCAAACAAATTCCTAAAATTCTTAAACAATTAGTAAAAACATATACAAGGTTCAATCATGGTTAGAAAAATTAGAAATCAAACTTTGAACTATAGAATCAAGACTTACCCTTAGAAAAGTAAGCAAAAGGTTTGATTTTGGACTAGATTGAGTAGGTTTTTGGCAAAACTTTGTGAATGAAAAGTGTTTAGAATATGATTTGAGTTTAGGAAATATGAAGAGATAAAATTATAGAGGTTTGGTGGTGTGGGTAGGGTACTTGGCCGAATAGAGAGGGAAAGAAATAGAAGAAAAAGTGTGCATGGGTTCTTGGTATTTTTGGAGAGAAATGGATAGCTTAATTGTGATAAGTGTAAAAATGAAAGTGAAGAGTGAAAATAAGGGGCTGCTACCGTGTGAGTGTTTTGGGTGAGGTTGAGTGTTCAATTTTGCATGGTAAATATCTAAATGAGTTCACATGGTGGTGCACATGGCTTATGTCATGTTGGAGGGTTCAAGAACCATGTCAAACTTAGCCATCCAAGCCTCCCAAGCTGCTGTCCAAACCGTGTGGCTCCTTAGTGTTTTAGGGATTTAATTGCTTTCAAATTACACCTAATTACATGCTAATTAATTAGGTAATTAGTTAGGTTAAATATCCTAACCAATCTTAATTAACATTCTAATCATATAACTAATTAGTTTAATATATATTAGCATAAATTATAACCTTTAATCAATATTAGGATATCTAATTAGTATTTAGATTATAATTAATTAATAACTAAGCTAGTTCACTTAGTTTGCTAATTAGGTAATTAGATTAACCAAATTAAGCTTAATTAGCTACTAACCAAATTCAAGCCTACTATTTTTGACTTAATTCTAACCATTGATATCATCTTTAATTCCTAACCCTAGATGTAATCTAAGCTAGATATTGATTAGTCATAAATCTTGAATTCTAATCTCACCATTGATTTGATCAACGGTTGAAATCAAAGGCTTCCTAATTAAGATTTCATCCAACGGTCCAAATTAAAGTCTACGCTCCTTTCGTTGACCCATTCTTATTAGTTTAAAAAGTCAAGCCACTTTCGTTGACTTGCTCTCATTGGCTAGAATTTGTCCAGTTAGAATTGTTGACTGCTTTTCCTAAACGCGGGTCCTACAGACTTTTAAAGATCCGTGGTCTAATCGAAGCAGATTTCTATTATTTTTGAGATAGTAGGTACTGTAATATAAAATAATATTATAATAATATAAAATTATTTTATTGCACAGTTAAATCCTAAAAATTATGAGATTAATATATATATCAATCAGAATTGGGTTTAGTAAGATCCCCCAGCTCTAATTAATTAAAACAATATTTTTTCGGCCAGAAAATTATTATTTCCCTGGCTCGGAGAAAATCACATACAACAGTCAAATACACTCACGGAATAGTCAAATTTAATTTACTGCTCACAGAATTCACAAAACAGTACATTTTGGGACTATATAATAATTATCCCAAAAGTTAGGGTGTTACAACTCTCCCCTACTAATAAGAATTTTGTCCCCGAAATTCATCATACATCAAAAAAATTGAGGGTATTGCTCCCTCATCCTATTCTCTAATTCCCATGTAGCATCTCCCGTTACATCGTTCCACACTACCTTCACCAGCTCAATTATCTTCCCTCGAAGTTATTTCACTCTCCTGTCCTCGATTCTAACAGGAAGTGTTTTATATGTCAAATTATCCTTTAGCTGTACTTCATCAGGATGTATCACATGGGTTGGATCGGGAATGTATTTCCTCAGCTGAGACACATAAAATACATTATGGAGATTGGATAGAAAAGGCGGTAAAGCTATTTGGTAAGCTACAGGACCAATCCGACGAATAATTTGATAAGGTCCTATAAATTTAGGAGTAAGCTTCCTAGACTTGATAACTCTTACGACACCAGTCGCAGGCATAACTCGTAAGAATACATGATCACCTTCCTCAAATTCCAGGGGTCGTCTTCATTTATCAGCATAGCTCTTTTGTCGGCTTTGAGTCGTTCGCATCTTCTCCTGAATCATCTTCACCTTTTTCGTAGTCTGCTGCACAAGATCAGGACCAATAGTCATACTCTCTCCATCTTGATACTAACACAAAGGTGTTCGGCATCGTCGTCCATAAAGTGCTTCATAAGGTGCCATTCCTATGCTCGAGTGAAAACTATTGTTGTAGGTGAATTTTATCAAAGACAGAAATTCATCCCAACTCCCTTGTTGTTCTAACACATAAGCACGCAACAAATCCTCCAATGACTGAATCGTTCTCTCCGTCTGACCATCTGTCTGAGGATGATATGCAAAACTCAATCCCAGTTTAGTTCCCATGGCTTCTTGCAAACTTTACTAGAGTCTCGATGTAAACCTCGGATCTCTATCTGAAACTATACTTGCAGGCACACCATGTAGTCTAACAACTTCATCGATATATATCTGGTTAAGCATTCCAATGAATACTTAATATTGATCGGTAAGAAATGCGCTGACTTCGTAAGCCTATCAACTATAACCCATATAGAATCATGACCCTTCCTTGTCCTCGAAAATCTAATAACAAAATCCATCGAGATACTATCCCACTTCCACTCTGGAATAGTCAAAGGTTGTAACATACCAGCAGGCCTTTTATGTTCCACCTTTGCCTTCTGATAGACAAGACAAGACGTCACATGTTCTGCTACATCTCTCTTCATTGTTGGCCACCAAAACATCCGCTTCAAGTCTTGATACATCTTAGTCATCCCTTGATGCATACTCAAATTACTAGTATGAGCTTCATCCAAAATTACTTTCTTGAGTTCGGGATCATCAGGTATACAAACTCTTCCTTCAAACCTCAAAATTCCATCTGATCCTTCCTCCACTGTTGCTTTATGACCTTGCTTCAACAATTCCTTTTCATTCTATAAAAATAAATCCTCATCTTGTTTTTCTCGGATCACTTCTAGCAAGTCATTTAAAACCACAACCTTAATTAGAAGAATTTTTCCAGATACCAACTCTATTGATAACCATAGATCTCTGAATTGATTAATCAGCTCCTCCTCCTTTATCATCATGGTAGAAACGCTAACCACCTTTCTGCTCAAGGCATCTGCCACCACATTCGCTTTTCCTGGATGGTATTGAAGCTGAAAATCATAGTCTTTCAAAAATTCCAACCATCGCCTCTGTCTCATATTCAATTCTTTTTTATCAAACAAGTATTTTAAGCTCTTGTGATCACTAAAGGCATTGAACATAGCTCCATACAGAAAATACCTCCACACTTTCAACGTGAAAACTACTGCAGCTAGCTCCAAATTATGTGTTGGGTAGTTCCTCTCATGAACCTTTAACTGTCTTGAAGCATAAGCTACTACATTTTGATCCTGCATCAACACACATCCTAACCCTTGATAAGAAGTGTCACAATACACCTCAAAAGATTTGGTAGGATCCGGTAAAATTAACACTGGTGCAGTCGTTAATCTCTTCTTTAGCTCTTGGAAACTCGCTTCACGTTCCTTTGTCTAATAAAAAGCTTGGCTCTTCCTCGTGAGTTGTGTAAGTGGTCCAGCTATCTTGGAAAAACCTTCAATAAACCTTCAGTAATATCCGGCTAATCCAACAAAACTTCGAACCTCAGTCACTGTCTTAGGCCTTTCCCACTGCAAAACAGTCTCCACCTTTGCTGGGTCTACCGCAATACCTTCCTTGGAAATTACGTGACCTAGAAATTGAACTTCTTCCAACCAAAACTCGCACTTTGCCAACTGCGCATACAACTTCTTCTCCTTCAAAATCTGAGAACTATACTGAGATGTTCAGCATGCTCTTCTTGACATTGAGAATAGATCAGAATGTCATTGATAAAGACAACAAAAAATCTGTCTAAGTACGGATGAAAAATCCTATTCATATAGTCCATGAATATTGCAAGAGCATTTGTCACTCCGAATAGCATCACTTGATACTCATAATGTCCATAACGAGTTCGAAAAGCTGTTTTAGGTATATCATCGACCTTGACACGAATTTGATGATAACCTGATCGCAGATCTATCTTAGAGAATACAGTGGCTCCCTTCAATTGATCCATCAGATCATCAATTCTCGGTAGTGGATACTTATTCTTTATAGTCACCTTGTTCAGCTGACGATAATCAACACAAAGATGCGAAGTTCCATCCTTCTTCTTGACTAGTAGCACTGGTGCTCCCCATGGCGAAACACTAGGTCGCACAAACTGCTTCTCCAATAGTTCCTCCAATTGCTTCTTCAACTCTGCCAACTCTACAGGCGACATTCGATATGGTGCAATCGAAATAGGACCTGCTCCCAGCACTAAGTCGATAGAGAACTTGATCTCCCTTTCCAGTGGTAAACTAGGTACATTATCAGGAAAAATCTCTGGAAACTCATTGACGACAGGAATAGTGCTCACATCTTTCTCGTTCTTGACTTCCAAAGAAGACAGCAACATAAACCCTTGAGCTCCATCCCTCAACAATGACTTGACCTTAACAGCAGTCAAGAATCCAGAACTTTCTTCCTTAGGAAAAACTATGGTTTTGCTCGCATAGTCTGTAAGGATATGGTTAGAAGATAATTAATCCATTCCTAGTATTATGTCTATCTCAACAAAAGGTAAACAAATCAAATTGACCGAAAACTTGTGATCCTTTATAACAATAGGACAGTTCATACATATCTTGGATGTAACCACAGGCTTGGCAGTTGGTGTAGAAATAATCAATTGAAAACACAGAGAAGACACAGGCAGTTTCAAACGTTCCACATAATCATATGCAATAAATGAGTGTGTTGCACCCAAATCATATAGCAAAGTCAAGTGATTACCTTCAATGACACCTTCTCCTTGAATAAGATCTTCAGATTGAGAAGCTTTGGTTCCGGTCATCATATACACTCGCCTTCCAGATCTCGGCTGAGTAGCACAGACATTTCTCACAGCAGGCTTCCTCTCCAGCTGAGTGCAATCCCTAGAAACATGTCCAGGTTTTCTGTAGTTGAAACAGATTGTTCCTTTGATCAAGCAATCTATAGATATATGGCCACTCTTGCCACATTTAAAACATGTCGGTGTAAACGCCACACTCTGACCAGCTCGGTTTCCGCTAGAACTTCCCCTAACAGAAGGACGTTGAGGCTGACTTCCTAACGGTCTCGCATAAGGCTTTCACTGAAACTGGGTATTATTGCTACTACCTCCCCTTTGGAACCTAGTTAGTCCAAAGTTAGGATTCCTCTGATCTCGGGATGGCTCCAACGCCTCGAGTCATCGACAAGTGTCCATCAACACAGGAAACTCCCTCATTCTCATTGGTAGCACTGCACGTCTCAGCTCTACCCTTAACCCATCTTCAAACTTTTGGCACTTCCATACCTCATCTGGTCGGATTTGGAAATACCTTGAGAATTGCGACAAACTCTCAAATTTTGCAGTATATTCTCCAACAGTCATATTCCCTTGATGTAGACCAAGAAATTCTATTTCCTTGGCATGTCGAGCAGTACCAGGAAAGTACTTCTCCAGAAATACTTCGCAAAACACCTCCCAGGTGATCTCAGTTCTTTCAGCTTGCAACAATTGGCGGGTATTCCTCCACCAATTCTCAGCATCTCCTCTTAACATGAAAGCAGCATATGTCACCTTCTTATTTTCTATACACCCCATTCCTTCGAATACTCTCTCCAAGTCTTGAATCCAAAGACTTGCCTTCTCAGGGTCAAACTCGCCTCTAAACTGCAGCGGGTTGTTGCGCCTAAACTCAGACAAATTTAAAGCATCAACAGTTGCATCTTGCTGTTGAGCTGCTCTTTGATTTTGCTGTGTAATTACTTCTGCCATTCGCTGCATAGCCTCAGCAGCTGCAACCATTGGATCCACATTACGTGCCACGTTTGCATGCCTTTCTCTTCCTCCAGACATCTTCTTTCTTCAACAAGACAAAACAATGTCAGATGTTACCTTTCGGAAACAAATCACAGATAATTACACAAGCAAAAACAGACCTAACCACAACCCCAAAAGACTCTAACTTGGGCTCTGATACCAACTAATGTAACACCCTTGTGGGGATGTCACATTTATGAATGCAATAAAATAAAATAAAAATAAAACTCTTACCCAAGTTGTAAAACATTTGATACATACTTAATATTTGCGGTAATTTTTTTTTCCTTTTATACTTATAACATTAAATAAAATAACACAGAACACAAATTAAACCAAGTATAATCACACTATATTATACATATGATTCTTCTTTAAATACACACATAATTTACAAATACAAGTATATGACAAAGCAGTAAAAAGACAACATAAAACTAAGACATAGTATTGCCCAAGTGCATCTCGAAAGATTTCTAACCCTCTGATGGATCATCCTCAGAAAGATCATCGAAAAGTTGACATCTTGGGGATCTTACAGCACTACGGACATGAGTCCGGGCTGTTGACTCACTACTGAGCTCACTAGGCGCATGGAATACTCCCTGCCAGTAACGCCTAAGAGTCAGTGGAAACTATAAGTGTAAACATAACACAGTAGTGAATATGACATCTCCATCATACTCTTTACATAAGGACACAGTCAAACGTCCAACATAAACAACTGTCCCTCCATCCACTCGCATACGCCAGGCCTCAGAACCTCCGTGAAACTCCAATCTCACAAACCCAAAAAATCCTGGCAATGCCATGATCTCAAGATCAGTCTTGATGATAAGTGTGATCTACCAGCTCCTCTTCCTCGTACAGCTCACCCGACTATCGCTCGTCCGGATACTGTATCTCAAGAGGCTGATCATCTTCTTCCTCAAACTCTTTACGGAAATAATATAGTAATATCGAGAAAACATATAGAGAGGTGAGACAATCTACATCATTACCCGCATAGCAATAAAGAAAATGATAGTACAAAATAATTATCACATCAGTACATACCAATATATCATGCATAATTATAACAAAGTAATACATATCATTATATCACATGCAATATTGAAAAGCAATAAATCATACATTTTATCACAGATTATGGTAAGCAGTAAAATGCAGATAATGCATGAACACACACCGACTCGTTCCTACTCCATGGAGCTAAACACAGATATCTGAGAGAATGATCCGAATAGAAACTAAGAATACTTTATGGCTGCCCAACCAAACTATTGCACTGTCAAACATCGTGTTTATAGTCCATAGTCCAAACATCGTGTGGTAGTACACAATCAATACACCGTGCACTACGGGCATAGTACGTAATAGTTTCCTCAAGATCCCAATTAAGAATAGTGCTTGTCAAGATCATTAGTATGTTGCCCGTTGCCACAACCCAGAGGAGCAACCCACTGTCCCCATGTGGAATTCTCCGCACACTAATGCCTCCAAGTTCATAAATGAACCACACTACGCTTATCACATCAAAACACGGTGTAATTCACCTCATTAATCAATCACCAATTTTCAACCAAATTGGCACAACACTTTAAGCATGATCTAAAATTACAAGAATACCCTTCTTATCCAAATTTTACCATAATTATGAAAATACCCTTAGTCACAACATACTAAAGTATAGTACGTCCCACTTGACAGTACTACACCACAACATGTTCGAGTCCACCACTTTGGCCCGACAGCAAAACTCACTGTATCGTTCAATTGCATAGGAATTTTATCGCGTTTTCACAATCTCATCATTTTCACAAACGTTTTTAAATCGCGTAAAGATATTTTGACATTTTTAAACATCGTAAAATGTTTTTAAATCATTTTCTCAATCGCGTAAGATTTTTAATTCATTTTCTTAACCGAATAGCTTAAAATTATCATTTTAAGAATGTGCAAAACTATATCTAGTACATTTAAAATACGTAGAGCATTTTCCTTGTGTTATAAATATAGTATGGAATCTTTTCATTTTATTCATCTGATTTTAGTAAATTTCGACAGCATTTTACCTATAAAATCAGTATAAGGTATTTTTGACATTTTTCACTAAATATAGTTCATTTTATTTTTACCCAATAATTACGCTTTGAAACTTGCTAAATCACTTCAAAATTCATAAAATGAGCTTTACGTTAGTATTTTCCAAGCGTTTGCTTTATTTCTTACTTAAACTAAATTCTGCTAAGTTAGGATTCTAGGACTGAATTCATTCCTTTTGTTTTCTCAAAGATTCATTGGAATCAATTTATTTTATAAATCCATTACCTAACCTATCTTAGAAAATAAAATGGCATGTTGGCCAAAATTGAAATTAAAATGGCATTCGATTATACACTAAATGGCATATTGGCCATAATTAATCAAAATCATTCTTAACTTATTATTTTGCCTAGATTCATTAACTCATTGATTTAGAAAATGGTTGAGAACATTTTGGTTCTCTGTTTTGATGTAAGGCCGTGAGCCTCATTCTGTGTTCTTTGGAACACTCATGCAAATCGTTACATGTTATTCACATCCTACTTTAATAATTATACAATTATACACATGCAATTATGTAATCACATACAATATACGTACAATATATTTTAAAGCTATAGGCATGCATAGTAAAAATAAATCACAAATAGGAAAGCATTTAAAACAATCACACAAATGATAAAAACGATAAACAATCACACAAACCGAATCCTTATGGATTCTTCATACACAATCAAATCCATTTTCCCATCATCATTTAGGGTTGATGAGATTAAATCTCCCTCTTACCTCCTGAAGACAATTAATCGGTTAGTTTCCTCCTTTCTTTGAAATTTCGTGCAATCTCCCAAACAAATTCCCAAAATTCTTAAACAATTAGTAAAAACACATACAAGGTTCAATATTGAAAAACCATGGAACAATCATGGTTAGAAAAATTAGAAGTCAAACTTTGAACTATAGAATCAAGACTTACCCTTAGAAAAGTAAGCAAAAGGTTTGATTTTAGACTAGATTGAGTAGGTTTTTGGCAAAACTTTGTGAATGAAAAGTGTTTAGAATATGATTTGAGTTTAGGAAATATGAAGAGATAAAATTATAGAGGTTTGGTGGTGTGGGTAGGGTACTTGGCCGAATAGAGAGGGAAAGAAATAGAAGAAAAAATGTGCATGGGTTCTTGGTATTTTTGGAGAGAAATGGATAGCTTAATTGTGATAAGTGTAAAAATGAAAGTGAAGAGTTAAAATAAGGGGCTACTGCCGTGTGAGTGTTTTGGGTGAGGTTGAGTGTTCAATTTTGGATGGTAAATATCTAAATGAGTTCACATGGTGGTGCACATGGCTTATGTCATGTTGGAGGGTTCAAGAACCATGTAGAACTTAGCCATCCAAGCCTCCCAAGCTGCTATCCAAACCGTGTGGCTCCTTAGTGTTTTAGGGATTTAATTGCTTTCAAATTACACCTAATTACATGCTAATTAATTAGGTAATTAGTTAGGTTAAATATCCTAACCAATCTTAATTAACATTCTAATCATATAACTAATTAGTTTAATATATATTAGCATATATTATAACCTTTAATCAATATTAGGATATCTAATTAGTATTTATATTATAATTAATTAATAACTAAGCTAGTTCACTTAGTTTGCTAATTAGGTAATTAGATTAACCAAATTAAGCTTAATTAGCTACTAACCAAACTCAAGCCTACTATTTTTGACTTAATTCTAACCATTGATTTCATCTTTAATTCCTAACCCTATATGTAATCTATGGTAGATATTGATTAGTCATAAATCTTGAATTCTAATCTCACCATTGATTTGATCAATGGTTGAAATCAAAGGCTTCCTAACTAAGTTTTCATCCAACGGTCCAAATTAAAGTGTACGCTCCTTTCGTTGACCCATTATTATTGGTTTAAAAAGTCAAGCCACTTTCATTGACTTGCTCTTATTGGCTAGAATTTGTCCAGTCAGAATTGTTGACTGCTTTTCCTAAATGCAGGTCCGACAGACTTTTAAAGATCTGTGGTCAAATCAAAGCAGATTTCTACTGTTTTTGAGACAAGAGGTAATGTAATATAAAATAATATTATAATAATATAAAATTATTTTATTACACAGTTAAATCCTAAAAATTACGAGATTAATATATATATCAATCAGAATTGGGTTTAGTAAGATCCCCTAGCTCTAATTAATTAAAATAAGATTTTTCTGGTCAAAAAATTATTATTTCCCTGGCTCGGAGCAAATCACATACAACAGTCAAATACACTCACGGAACAATCAAATTTAATTTACTGCTCACAGAATTCACAAAATAGTACATTTCGGGACTATATAGTAATTATCCCAAAAGTTGGGGTGTTACAGATTGTGCTACAACCGATGACCCTGTGATCTTACTGTATAATTTTGGTTGTAACCCGTTTCTTTATGACGTATGACTGTATGAGTCTATTAAGGTCGTTCATATCTTTGTCATCTTTTGACTAAGTTATTCTACTTCTGTTGCAAGAACTTGTTGATGGTAGCTAAGTTGTTTAAGTTATCCTATGACCTGTTAAAGACTGAATCCTTCTGTTGATCTGATTTGTTTACTTCTTTTACAAATTAGATGTAATGTTAACGAAGGGATTGGTTATCTTTCAACTATATCCTGTTGAAATATTCTAATGAAATTTTAAGAGTTCATTTCTAGAATTGGGTTATTTGTGTATTTACTTCCTTTCGATCCAAATATTACTATCCTCGTTTGTAAGCCTGCTCTCATTACAACAAGTTTATTTAAAACTATCCTATTATTGTTAGAAATTGGAACGCTTTTACCAATTCAATTATCTACTTTCTTCATGAATAGGCTTGATCTCAGGAAGGAGATTGACCGTTTTCTAAATGGGTCTCGTCATTCAGTTTTAACGGAAACTTAATGTTTTTGAGATAAAAAATTTCCTAGATGTGAATCCATGAAACTCACTCCTAAGTTTTATTGGACCATATCATATTCTTCACTAGGCAGGTCCAGTGGTAAATCAAGTATCTTCCCTATTTTTCTTTCTAACTTTCATAACATTTCTAGTATACTTCAATTGAGTAAATGTGTTCCCGAATCTAAACCATAACGATGCGCCAAGTGTAGCACAATTAGGTGAGAACTTACCCTATGAGACATTTTGTTCGAATCAAGGAAAGACGGTTTGACAAATCAATTGAAGAACGTCACCGTTTTCTCCAAGATTAGCTTGTGTTCTGGACTATCATCGAGTTCACTCAAAGGTAGGAGATTTTCCAAAATAACTTTTCTGACGTGTCATGGGCACTATGGGTATTTTGTAATATCATTTCGAGTAATGAATGCTTCGGTAATATTCATCGATTACTTGAATATAGTCTCTCTCCTTTGTTGAAAATAGATTTGTCATTATCCTTGTTGGCAACATTCTAATCTATTCTTGATGTTTGGAGGAATGTACTGAATCTCTAGGATTGATTCTTCAAATCCTGAAGAAGAAGAAGAAGTTACGCATAAAGTTGTTTAAGTATGAATTCCAGTTGGAGGCAGTTTAACCTTTGGGTAACGTGATCTCAAGGGAAGGAATTACTGTGAACCCATCGAAACTCGAAGCGTTTCTTTAATGAGAAAGACCAACGACCGCAATAGAGATTCGTAACTATATAGGATTAGCTGGTTAATATGGGAGACTCATCGTAGAATTCTCCAAAGTGACAGGATTCCTCATCTAACTCATGTATGAGGGTCAAGTTTTGTATGGACTGATGCATAAAGGGGGAAATTTTAAGGGCAGAAGAGACACTCAACTATTTCACCAGTGATGATTCTTCCCAAATCCTAATGAACCTTTTAGGATGCCTAATGATGCTTCGCATTAGAAGTTTAGAACGCGTGCTTGATCAAAATAGAAGGAATGGTAACGTACGCTTTGAGACAATCGAGAGCACATAAGAAGGATTACCTTACACTAACTTGGAGTTAGCTTTTGTAGTTGCATTGAAGATCTAGAAACATTTTCTACAAGGAGAAATTCTCAATGCCTATGGTAATCTTAAGAGCCAGAGTATTTTGTCCTAGGAATGAGTTGAACATGAGGCAGAGATAGTGATTAGAAGTTCTGAAAAATTTCAATTTTTTTATTTTAGTATAATCCCTGAAGAGGTGAACGTCATAGCGGATACTTAAGAAGAAAACAAGCTTAGTTTGTCTACTATGGTGAGCAAGAAGAATAAGTTCAATAGAGCCACTCAGCGATGTAGAGTTGTTTGGGGAGTTGGCTGTTAGAAGGGCGGAAGACTCAAGGAGCGTAGGATCTTTTATTAATCGGCCTATGACGTCAACGAGTTTTTACCTGTTAATATAAAATACTCAGTGGAAGGAAGCAACCTTATTACTAGTGATTTGGATTGATGCAGCCAGAGATGCAACACGAGAACTAGGAGACAAAATGAAATAAACACAGTCGCGTTTGCTCTAAGATATGATGAATTTCGAGGACAAAATTCCTTTTTAGAGGGGGAGAGTTGTAATATCCTGAAAATTATTTATTTCAGTATAAATAATCATTTTATAACATTTATGATTTTTGGGAATTTTATTAAATTTTTTTAAAAATATCAAATATTTTAATATATTTCTCGTTTTGTGTGCACACTGAGCAATGTCAGTGTAACGTCTCGAAAAACTATTTTTTTCACGATAAATAGTTGTTTTTCAATATTTGTGATTTTTTAGAATTTTTGTGAAATTTTCTAGAAATGTTGAATATTTTAATATATTTCTCATTTTACGTGTCCACTGAGCGGAACAGGAAAAATGAAATATTTTTCCTGAGGCTGGTAAACTTTGGACTGTAGAAACATTGACGGGGGATCTTACTAAATCCGAGGCTGGACACAGTTTACAAGGTTTTCATTTTTTAAGATTTTATTTGATAAATAAAATTGCAGTATATTTTATTATCTGTGGAATAATAAAATATTATTACGCTAACTGTAAAATTTTGTCCACTGAGCAATAGTTCTAGTAGATTATTTCTATCTTGTTATTTTTATGACATCATTTAAGTGACCACACACTTCACTTTATCGAGGAGCGTGCAAAGCTTCTCAAGGAAGCTTCAAGGAAGCTTCTAGGAAGCTTCCTCCCCACCCACTTTTTCTCTCTCCTCCCATATGTGCTGCGCGGTTGGGGCTAGGGGGAAAACATATTTTCATTCCCTCATTTTCTCTCCCTCTTACGCAGCTCTCTTCCTCTCCCTCTCTTCCTCTCTTCTCCTCACACACACACACCTCCGTTGTTGAACCTTCAAGCTTCCATGCTCAAGCCAATATAGACCATTGCTTCCCATCATCATCTCCAAGCTTTCTTATTTGTTGGGAACTCCTCCTTGCTCCTCCGTTTTCGTCCTCCATAGCCAGCTCTAAAGCTTCAAGTCTTGAGGTAAAAGCTCTCAACTTTCTTCTCATTTTCTCCTCATTTTTGTGATCTATGGTCACATTGGTGACTATGGATGTCATTTCCACTCGTTGATCTTGATTTGTTGGATTTGAACACCCAAGGATCTTGTGGTGGAGAAGCACGAAATTTCAAGGACAAAAGGAGCTTGCTTTCCTTGTTCTTCACTAAGGTAAGAGGAAGATCTATTCACTTCAACCCATTTTGGTAGTTAAGAACTTGTTGTGTGTGTTGGTGGGGTGAAACCCATTTTGGGAAACCCCTTTGTTTGATTGTTTTGGTTGATTTCAAGTGTTTGAATGGTATATTTTTTATGTACATTAATGGATGTTAGGATGATTGAGGCTTAGAATGGTTTTCTGGTGAGTTTCTGCGTCACAGAAGGATACACAGCCTAGGCTGTGTGTGAATACACGGCCGTGTATCTCCCTGCGTGACTAAAATGTGTTTCTGGTGCACCCCAGAGGAGTACACATCCTAGGCCGTGTATGACCACACGGGCCTTGTATTAGGGGCCATGTATTTACACACGGCCATGTAACTTGGTCAATAGTGGATTTGAGGCTTTTCTAGCCCCTTGTAGGTTCAAGGTCCCCTCGGGCATTTGACCCAAGGTTTTAGCACTAAGATAAACTTATTAAACATAATTAATTAAATGATTAGAAATTGATTAGGGATTCCTAATATGGAAAGAACCAAGAATGATAGTTTGCCTTATAGTTTAGAATAATTTTGGAATAAAGAAAGAACATGAGTATGGGTGAGGTTGTGAGAAACATAATGAACCTAAGGTTTAACTTTTATGATGACTATGGATGGGCTTGTGGTTACCCTTAAAAATTTGTTATTGGATTGACGTGGATCCGTGAATGGGATCAAACCTTATTGTTAAATGATATGATTATGATTTTATATATGAATGTACTTATATGCATTAAACCCACATCCATTTGAAGTATGATTGATAGAGTTTGTCATGATGAGCATGATTGAAACATAGATTGATATTGAGATTATGGAACTGAAGTACCGGACCAAGAAATATAAGATGGACAATTTAGTCAGATGTGGTTCGCCTTTATAACCAAAAACGTCAGATAGACAAGCGAGTCAGATGGGACTGGTTATCAGAGGAAACCCAGATAACAGTGGTACTATGTAGTCGTATGGACAGTTATATAATATCACTGATGAAAATGGTATTGAACAATTATATGGACATTTGCTTTAATACCATTGGGAACGGTACAACGGTAGTTGAACTATTGTTGAGGCCAAGTTGCCTACGAGTTGAATCACACTTTAGTGCGGGTGCGAATAGACTAGTGTAGGTCCTGTAGTTGACCTTGGGGGCGTCGGGGCATGGGTATCTCGTAGCGGGCAGTTGGTAGCCCGGCTGGACAGTGGGACAAACTGATGCAAATGCACCGACGATCCTAACGAGGGACACTGTCCTATGTTGTGATCTTGTGGGAATGCCGCTGTATAAAGCCTTGCTGCACAAAATGATTGATTATTTTCTGGAAAGCACTTGATTTTATGGGTGACGAGATACTGGCATGTCCCCCTGATCATTCTCTCTGAATGTTTTTGTCTAGCTCCATGGAGTAGGAAATGAGTACATTGCACATAAGGATGGTCAGCATACGCATTGTGCATATGCATGATTAGTTCACATATTATCATGGCATGGTCAACATACATATTGTGGAAAGATGAATACTTGTTATATATTTATAGTGAATACTTGTTGTTACAGTGCTGTTGATAATTGTATTATCATGGAATATGTTTTCTGATAATGCTTATGCAATTGATAACTTGAACATATTTATAATATCTGTATGTATGGAATGACTTCGTCATTCATGTTTTGTTTCTTTACTGCCATCCTGGGTAATGAATGTAGAATGTCTTACCTCTTTTCTATATTTGTTGCTATTTTATGTGTTTTCGGTTAAAGTCTGTAAAGGGGGCAAGGTTGAATCTCCTAGATTTCACTTGGGTTGATCTTCTGCATTCGATAAGGACAACTTGAAGGGGATTTTATTGGTTTCGTCATGATTGAGTTCACCGGAGGTGCCAAGACTTGGCGAGTGGACTGGACCGACAAGCGTATGCGAGATGTTGGCGATCTGACCTTGACCATAAAGAGGACTACAATTGAAGACCTTATTCTGTATTTCTCACAACACCAGTGAGCCCGGAGTTGCCTTACGCATTCAGGATTCGATGGAGTGCCCAACTCCTTAGTCATGGATATGTTGTGGGTAGTTTATATTTTATTTTACATTACTTGTATAAAGTGTATTTTGGGTATATGTATGTTTTAAGGTGATTATTCAGTCTTAAATGCTGTAATTTGAGTATATCTTATAATTCATATTTTCAACTGACTGTATATATAACTATTCATTCATGGCTTATATTTTTCTCATATGCAAAATGTTTAAAATTTTGTAAAACTTGTTATTTGACAATCGTAACACTCCAAAATTTAGTGACTGTGACATAATGACGATTGTGCCGTGGTTATTAAATTGAGGGGTGTTACATGGATCTTCCAATTTCAATATACAAATCCGTCCCTCACCACGGTTGGTGGTTGATGAGGATGTTCTCCCTCTTACCAAGAAAATAACAAGAAAAGCAACCTCCTTTTTCCTTTTGAAATTTATCCTCCACCACCATCAAAGATCCTAGGAAATCAAACTTTCACAATCAATAAACCAAACCATAAAAGAGAAGTTCTTGGTCACAAAGATGACCAAGAATCACGAAAATGATGAGAGAAAATGGAAAAGTCATAAACTTTATCTTAAAACTCCAAATCTTAGGACTTTATGGAAGAAGATGAAAATGGTGGATTCAATAGATGGTCACCAAAGAGAAAAGGTTTAAGATGATGAGAAGATGTAAGAAATAAGGTTAGTTGAACAAGAAAATGTGGGTGGCCAAAAATGGTGTCTTGGCCGTGGAAGGAAAGAGAAAATGGAGAGGAAAATGTGAGCTCCTTGAAGGTGATTCCAACAAGAAGTGAAAGTCTTCAAAGAAAATGTGGATTCAAGAAATGTGTGAGCTTGAAATCAAGCAACCATGGAGGATGGAAGGATGTAGGGCTACTGTGGAGTTAGAGAGAAAATGGAGAAGATGAAAGTGTGAAGAAAAAGTGAGAGAAGAGAAAATTTGGAGAGAGAAAGTGATAGAAAAGTTTGGAAATTTGAAAGTTGAAGTGAAAAGGTAATATTAATGAAAAGGTGACAACTTTTGCCACCCATTTCTGCTCATCATTGCCGTGGAGCTTCATAAAGGAGAGGGGGAAATTGGTTTCTCTAGCAAGCCAATAGGAAGGTGCTAGGAAGTTTCCTCCTTCTTCACCTTTTTGAAAAGTCAACTTGATGTGACATAAAGTTGATTTCTAGATAAGTGATAAGGATTTTTATTACAAGCTATTACCCAATGGATAATTGTTACAATTCACAAAGTCAATATTTATTGTCTGATGGATAATAGAGCATACTGTAAAATTTTTTATTTAACGGAACGTACTACAATTTTATTTATCAGATAAAATCTCAAAAAACATAAACCTCGTAAATTATGCCCGACCTCAAGTTTAGTAAGATCCCCTATCGACGTTTCCATAGTTCAAGGTTTACCAACCTCGGAGAAAATATTTTATGTTTTTTTGGCTCCGCTCAGTGCACATGTAAATTAAAAAATATATTAAAATAATCAACAGTCCCAGAAAAATCTAAAAATTCACAAAAAATCACAAATATTATAAAATGAGTGTTTATCATGAAATGAGAAATTTTCGAGGCGTTACAACTCTTCCCTTCTAAAAAGAAATTTTGTCCTCGAAATTTGGTCTATCTTAGAATATATGTGGATATTGTTCCTTATAGAATGTTTCCAAATCTTTAACGTAATCCCAACGGCTAACTTTGACTTTTTATGTAGAGTAACTCTTCTCATGTGCTTTTAGTTGTCTTGAAGTATACGCTACTACTCCTTCCATCCCGAACGAGCATACGTTCTAAACTCTAATGTGAAACATCGCGAGTCGTCTTAAAAGGCAGGTTGGAATTCAGCAGAATCAATACTGGCAAAACAGTCGAGTGTCTTTTCAATTCTTGAAAACTTTCTTCACATGCCTTAGTCCATAGAAAAGCTTGATTCTTTCTTGTAGGCTGAGTGAGAGGTCCTGCTATCTTGGAAAATCCATTGATGAATCGTCACTAATAACTGGTTGATCCCACGGAGCTACGAACCCATGTTACGGTCTTTGGTTTTTCCCGTTGTAAAACTACTTTGACTTTTGACGGACTCTCAGAAATTCCTTCCTTCGAATTTAAGTGCCCCAAAAACTGAGCTTCCTCTAACCACCTTGCATCTTGACCTCCTGGCGTACAACTTCTTTTTCTCTAGGATCTGGAGAACCATACTGAGATGCTTAGCATGTTTCTCCTAAATTTGAGAATAGATCAGAATGTCGTCAATTAAGACAGCGACAAATCTATCTAGATAAGGACAAAAGATCTGATTCATGAAATCCATGAATACGAAAGGAGCATTTATTACTCCGAATGGCATCACAAAATACTCATAATGCCCACAGCGTGTTCGAAGGGTCGTTTTGTAAACATCCTTTACTTTTATACATATTTGATGATAATCGGGGTGTAGATTAATCTTGAAGAAAATAGCGGCTCCCTTCAGCTGATCCATTCAATTGTCTATCTTCTTCCTAGGATACTCATTCTTGATCATAATCTTGTTCAATTGGTGATAGTCCACATATCGCCAAAAAGTTCCATCCTTCCCCTTAACTAACAGCACTGGAGCCCATCATGAGAAACCCATTGGCTACAAGAGTGACATTCACATTCTCCTTACTTTTGACCTCCAAAGAAGATAATAACATGCATCCTTGGGCTCCTACTCTCAATAAAACTTCAACTTGGTAGGTCGTTAGAATCCAGAAATCTCAGTTTTAGGAAATACTAAGGTTTTATCAGAATGATCTAACAGGACATGATTAGAAAATAACCAATCCATTCCTAAGGTTACGCATATTAGAGAAAGAGGTAAACAGATCAATTTAACAAAAAAGATTTGATTTTTAACAAAAGTAAGATAGTTTAATCAACTAAATAGCAACCATAGGTCTAGTAATAGAAGTAGAAATAAGCAAGTTAAAGATAATGAAGACACTGGTAATTCTAACTGATCCACATAATCATATGCCATAAAGAAATGGGTTGCCCCTAGAATTATACAGTACAGTCAAGGGATCACCCTCTGTGGCACAATCCCCATTGCTTAGATCTTCAGTCTGAGAAATTCTTGCACCACCCAAGGTATAAACTTTTCCTCCTACTTGAGATCTTGAAACACGTACCTCACTAACGGAAGGCTTCATCTTTGATTGAGTACAGTCTCTAGATACATGTCTAGGCTTTCCGCATCTGAAACAAATGACTCCATTAAACGTACAATGCCTTGTTAAGTGGCCCTTCCTGCACTTGAAGCAGATTACTCGCTTGATCTTACACTCTCTCGTTGAGTGGTTCTTTTCATACTTCTTACATTTTGGTAAAGATACCACAGTCAGATTGGATTTATTACCACTCACACTTCCTTCATGTGTTTGTTGCTACTGTTGCTTCCTCGATCGTTGTGAATATGGTTTCTTCTTAAACTGATTAACCTTTCTATTATTCTTCCTTTGGATCTTAGGCAGTCCAGAGTTACCCTAAAACTGACTTTCTTCCAACAAATTCTAAACCTCGACTTCCAATTCCTGCTGTTGTGCAGCCCTCTGATCCTGGTGTGTTGTTACATCAGTCATTCTTTGCATTAATTCTGCTGCCGCAGTCGTATCATCATCGTCACTCCCCGCATTCACACGCTTACGTTTACCTTGAGCCATTACCTCTCTTCAAGGACAAATAACTTGAAACATAAGGGAAATCAAAAACAATCAATTCAAACAATGTTGTTTTCTTTCAGAAATCAAACACAAAGAGTCACACAACACAACAAGACAAACCTAACCACCAAACCCAAAAGACTCTAACTTGTGCTCCTTCATTCTGCCTTCTATGGTGTGATCTCCTGTAAGTCTTTAACTCCCAAGCAGCTCCTCGGACTATACTTACGCCAGATATTCTTTTCCCAAGAAAATTAATTCTCGAAAACCTCTTGGATGCCTCAGTCCACAAACCTTGCAAGTCCTATTTAACTACCTTTTTTCTAACCCATTGGCTCAAACAATTCTAGAGGTAACACAACAAGGGTGTAAATGCAAACAAATCCTAAATAAGTTCAGTGATACTAGTTGAGCTTTTTACTAAAAGAACTCCTATTCCCTTAATACGCCTAGATGAAGTCACATTTTCCTGTCCACACAGAACATTACACATTGAGTGGGCCAATACTCAATATCATGTAACTATGTAACAGTAGTTGCCAACATTCAACCTATGGCAAGCCATGCCTTCCTTTCCCAAACATCTCAATCCAGAGACAAGGAAATGCACAACATACAAAGAAACTTCTAACATGTCTAAGCATAGTCAGTCCATACCCCGACTCAACAGGATGAACTGCTCTGATACCACCTAATGTAACACCCCACGATTTAGTAACCACAGCATAATCGTCATTATACCACGATCACTAAATTCTTTTTTTGGTGTGCTACAACCCAAATAACAAGTTTCCAAATTTAATTATTGTCCATATAAAGAAAATATGAGCCACGAATGAATACATACATATGCTGTCATTTGAAAATATAATTCAGCAAGATATACTCAAAATACAGCACATAAGACTGGATAATTACCTTAAAACATATATGGCGCGGCACATTGCTTATACCACTAAAAAATACACCAAGTTGTACTTCAAAATGCAGTTATACTCAAAAGAACCTTTATACAGGTAATGCAAAAGAAACATAAACTACCCATAACAACGCCCACGTCTAAGGAGTTGGGCACTCCATTGGATCCACCTTGGGATCCTCCCCTGGTTCATCTGAAGACACTAGGACAGGACAGAGTGCGGTCTCACGGGCAGGTGCCCTAGCAGCTGATGCTATAGAATCCTCGTCCTCTCTAGGGGTGTGAAGCGGATCACCCCATAGCTCCCGAATGGGTAAGGCAAACTCTAGATGCACCGATGTAGTGAGAGTCAAGATAGGATCTTCGTTGCGGGTCCTCCTCACGATCAAGATCAGATCCCCAACATACCGTATACGCTCGCCGACCCAGTTGACTCGCTAAGCATTAGCACCCCCAGTGAACACAATCCTGACGAAACCAACAAAACCCCTTCTTGCCGCCATCACCGAATGCAAGAGATCAAACCAAGTAAGATCTAGGAGATTCAACCTCATCCCCTTTACAATCTTTTAACCAAAATCACATAGAACAAGAGTAGTACAAACAAGAGGTGAGATATCCTACATCATTACTAACATGGCAGTGAAGGAAAATAATACAAATGATGAAGTCATTCTATGCATACAGATATTGTAGATATATTCAAGGTATCAATTTCATAGATATCATCAGAAAGCATGCCCCACAATAATATAAATATTAACAGCACTATAATAATAGATATCCACCAAAGATGTATAAATAATAATTATGCCACCACAATATGTATGTTGACCATGCCATGACAATGTGTGAACTGACCATGTGCACGCATAATGAACCAATTCCTACTCCATAGAGCTAGACACAACATCAGAGATGAGTGATCCAGAAAATCTGTTCCCCCTCAAAAGACAGCCTACGCCGAACCACGAAAAGCAATAGTGTTTATCAGGTCCTCATCGTGTGTTGCAACGAATCACCACGGCCAGGCGTATACAATGTGATAAATAGGTCACTAAGTAGATCACCACACATGGACGCCCCCTGAGATCCATTATAGATTGCACTATCCTGTAAGTTCTCGCTCACTGCTTAGGCATAAAACGCCACAATAGCCACAACTGTATGATGCTCAAATGCATATTCAATGATGTCAAACTACCGTTATACCGTTCCCAATGGCATTAAAGCAACCGTCCATACGATTGTTCCATACCATTTGTATCTATGACATTATATAACCGTCCATACGACTACATAATATCACTAATATCTAGGTTTCTTATGATAACCAGTCCCATCGGACTTGATCACCTATCTAATGTTTCTCGTTATAAAAGTAAACCACATCTGACTCGATCGTCTACCTGATGTTTCTAAGCCTGGTACTTCGTTTCCAAAAGCATAATGCCAAATGCATGCTATCACAGAGGATTTCAGTCGTGCATTTCATAATCATAAGCCTTATTAAAATTAACGTTGAATCTTCAAAATTAGTATAAGAATATCACCTCAACCTCAACACTTTTCCTATTAAGCTTCACTAGGGAATATATCCTCCTATCTTTCGCCGAATCCATTTTACTCTAATTCAAAAGTTCTTCTCTTTGCCCTTAATAAAATTCAACTAAAATAAGTATTTTATATTTCTCTAATCCTCCTTTACACTCCTAATTCTTGTTTCTCTAATTCAATTAGTCCTTCTTTTTATTCTTAATAAAACTTATTTAATTAAATGTCTTATGATTCTCAAAGTCTCACTTACACTTATTTTCCTTTAAAGGTCAAGATCTACTCATAGTTTTATGGTAAAATTTCATTTCCTTTCTCTTTCCATCTTATGAATCCCTAATTGAATGTCTAATCACTTAAGTATTCAAAGTTTCATTTTAATACAAAATTTCCTTTTTGTTACCCTAAATGGCCGTGAGCCCTAAGTTCATGGAATTCAACATTCATCTTCTTAATCCATCATTTTAATTCCTCAATCAATCCATTTTCCCATTTAAACTTCCAAGTTCCAATTCATCCCAATTTTAATCTCAAGTTTTCCTAATTTGCCTCCTCTTGGCCGAGACACTCAACCATGGTCTCTAGACCTAAGATTTCCATTAACTCATCAATTAGATGCTCAAGTTCCATTTTAATACAAGGTTTGGTTCCTGATTCATCATTTAAGTCCACAAGGCCGTGAGCTCTTCTTCAACTTAGGCAAGGATTCCTTATCTTTCACACTTGATTTCAAGCACATGAAATATCACAATTTATCCATGCAACATAATAAAACAACATCAAGAAACAACATCATACAAGCACATAATTACAAATCATCAAAATCAAGCAATCAAGAGGAGAAATTCACACATGGATCCTTCAATTTCAACACACAAATTCGTCTCTCACCACCATGGGTGGTTGATGAGGATGTTCTCCCTTTTACCAAGAAAATAACAAGAAAACAAGCTCTTTTTTCCTTTTGAAATTCATCCTCCACCATCATCAAAGACCCTAGGACATCAAACTTTCACAATCAATAAATCAAACCATAAAAGAGGGGTTCTTGGTCACAAAGATGACAAAGAATCACGGAAATGGTGAGAGAAAATGGAAAAGTCATAAACTTTACCTTAAAACTCCAAATCTTAGGACTTTATGGAAGAAGATGAAAATGATGGATTCAAGAGATGGTCACAAAAGAGAAAAGGTTTAAGATGATGAGAAGATGTAAGAAACAAGGTTGGTTGAACAAGAAAATATAGGTGGCCAAAAATGGTATCTTGGCCATGGAAGGAAAGAGAAAATGGAGAGGAAAATGTGATCTCCTTGAAGGTGATTCCAACAAGAAGTGAAAGTCTTCAAAGAAAATGTGGATTCAAGAAATGTGTGAGCTTGAAATCAAGCAACCATGGAGGATAGAAAGATGTGGGGCTGCCGTGGAGTTAGAGAGAAAATGGAGAAGATGAAAATGTGAAGAAAAAGTGAGAGAAAAGAAAATTTGGAGAGAGAAAGTGATAGAAACGTTTGGGAATTTGAAAAGTGAAGTGAAAAGGTAATATTGGTGAAAAGGTGACAACTTTTGCCACCCATTTCTTCTCTTCATTGCTGTGGAGCTTCACAAAGGAGAGGGGGAAATTGGCTTCTCCAACAAGTCAATAGGAATGTGCTAGGAAGTTTCCTCCTTCTTTACCTTTTTGAAAAGTCAACTTAATGTGACATAAAGTAAATTTCTAGATAAGGTGATAAAGATTTTTACTACAAGCTATTATCCAATGGACAATTGTTACAGTTCACAAAGACAATATTTACTGTCCGATGGATAATAGAGCGTACTGCAAACTTTTTTGTTTAATAGAACGTACTGCGATTTTATTTATTAGATAAAATCTTGAAAAATGTAAACTTCGTAAACTGTGCTCGGCCTCAGATTTAGTAAGATCCCCCATCGACGTTTCCACAGTTCAAGGTTTACAAGCCTCGGGAAAAATATTTTATTTTCTTAGCTCCGCTCAGTTCGCATGTAGATTGTGAAATATATTAAAATAATCAACAGCCCCAGAAAAATCCAAAAAAATTCACAAAAAAATACAAATATTATAAAATGAGTGTTTATCATGAAATAAGAAATTTTCGGGGCATTACAAGGGCAAGTTCTTATCTAATTGTACTGCATTCGACATTTTGACATGGTTCGGATCAGGAACATATCTTTTCAATCGAAATACAAGGAAACATTATGAAGGTTTGAAAGAAAGGTAGTGAAGCCATTTGGTATACTACAGGACCAATCCATCGAAGAATTCGATGTGGTCCAATAAAATTTAGAAATGAGCTTCATGGATTCAAATCCAAAAATCTCTGTCTCAAGAAGTACTAAAGTTCTATTGGAACAAAATAACAAGATATGGTCAGAAAATAACCAATCCCTCTCTGAGATCAAGTCTACTTATGAAAAAGGCAAACAATCAAATTAGCAGAAAGGTTTCAAATTTTTAACAATAACTGGACAATTCAAACAAACTTGTGTAATGATAGTAGGCTTAGAAATGAGAATAGCAATATTCAAGTCAAAAGGAAACAAATACATAGACAACCCAATTCTAGAAATGAACTCATAACATTTCTTTGGAATAGTTTAACAAGATTTGGTTGGAGATAACCAATCCATTTTTAAGATCATGTCAAATATACGAAAGAGGTAAACAAATCAGATCAACCGAAAAGATTCAGTCTTTAATAGGTCAAAGGATAATTTAAACAACTTGGCTATCAACAACAGGTCTTTGTAATAGAAGTAGAAATAACTTGGTCAAAATATAACGAAGATATAGATAACCCTAATTGATCCATACAATCATATGCCATAAAGAAATGGGTTACCCCCAGAATTATACAGTATAGTTAAAGGATCATCTTTTATGACATAGTCTCCCTCGTTTAGGCCTTCAGTCTGGGATGTTGTTACTCCACTTGGAGAATTGACTCTTCCTTCTTCGTGAGATTTTGAAACAAGTACATCACTAATGGAAGGCTTCGTCTTTTGCGAAGTATGATTCCTAAACACGTGTCCTAGTTTTCCATACTTGAAACAAACTTTTCCCTTGATCATACAATCCCTTGTCGCATGACTTTTTGCACACTTCTTACATGTCAGTAAAAGTGCCACGGCCTGACCAGGTTTATCACTACTAGCACTACCTCCATACGATTGCTATTATTATTGATTTCTTGGTGATCGCGAATACGATTTCTGTTGGAATCGCTTGACCTTATGATCTCTTCTTTTTCGGAACCAATACGGTCCAATGTTATGGGGTTCAACATCCTGAGATTGATTCAACTCCAACAGGATCTGAACCTCGACTATCAATTCCTACTGTTGAACGATCCTTTGATTCTATTGCACTATTATGCCATCCATTCCTTGCATTGCTTCCGCAGTCACAGCCATCCCTACATTGTTGCGTTCCTCATTTCCACGCGTATGTCTACCGCAAGCCATTTACCTTTCCTTTGAAGACAGACAAGTCAAAACATAATGGAAACAAGAAATAACAATTTCAAACAATGTTGTCTCCTTTCAAAGACCAAACAATACATCTCTTAATTTAGCCTTAGAGAAACACACAGCACAAACAAGACAAACTTCCCATAAACCCAAAAGACTCAGACTTGGACTTTACTCACACTGGAAGTACCACTTCAATGGTGCAGGTACAAATAATTCGGCACAAGTTCAGTTATCCAATTGGACTCTCACTATAAGAACTCCAATTTCTCCTAGTTCACCTAGTTGAAGTCATAGTTTCCTGTCCACACAGAACATTACATATTAAGTTTGCTAGTCCTCAATATCATGTAGCTATGCAACAGTAACTACTAACACCCAACCTAAAGTAACTTATGCAATCCTTTTTCAACATCTCAACAAGAGACCAGGAAATGCACAACAGACACATATAGAAACTTCTACATGTTTAAGCATAGTCAGTCCATAGCCCGGCTCAATAGGATGAACTACTCTGATACCACCTAATGTAACACCCCATTTTCGAGAGGCATTACATTTAAGACCGACTCTCACATTTTAAAATTATTTGCTCAAGTTATAAAAGTGAATAGTGTAAGATATGAGTCTCAAAAGCTTCTTTTCGTGGATAACATAAACTGGTCAAATTTTGGGAACACAAAACATAAGAACCATAGAATAAATAAAAGACTCAAGTCATAGGAACTAAAAAGGCTTTTTATAAAGCAAAGTTTACTACATCTTTAAGTACATCATTTGTATATCCTAAAAACATAAAATTTAAGTACTCCAAAATAAATATACCTATACATATGACTACCAAATGAAAATTGAGCCTTGTCTAAGTCCAAACACCTGAAGAATGAGCTTCTGCACCCGATCTTCATCCAGATCCCCTTCGGGATCCCTAACAGACAATGCCCTCAGTCGGGGCAGGTCACTGCGGACAGGAGTTTGAGCAGTCGACTCCACAGAGCCCTCCCTATAGAAAGCTCTCCGATCATCTCAAAGCTCCCCAAGGGGCATGTAGAACTCCAAGTGAATAACTGCGTCCATAGTAAACGTGGCCGCGTCACGTCAGGTCTTGCTCCAACTCAAAGTGACATCCTCGTCATACTGAACGCGCCCCGTGTCCCACTGAACTCTCCACGCTCCAATGCCTCTATAGAACTGTAGCCTAGTGAAACCTCACGGGTCTTACCTTACCTCCATCGCGGTCTATCCCAACATAAGCACAAAACAGAAGTAGACAAAATAATACAACAAAAGAGGTAAGACACTTTGCATTATTACCAACATGGCAGCAAGAAATAGCAGACAATAATAAAGTCACAGAGTGCAACTAGAACAATTCACAGTTATAAAGTTATCCAGCATCTCAATGATATATATCAACAGGAAAAATCCACAATATAATAACAATTAGTTTCACAGTGTAGATACATCACAGTAAGATGCTCAATGATATGTGGATGCACAACAGACCGACACCTACTTCATGGAGCTAAAAACCAACATCGGAGAGAATGATCGGGAGAACCACTTTCTATATATTGTTAGCCTCAAATAGTGTACTTTTCAATATATCAATATGCGCAACATGACTATACAAGACACTCTCAACCGGATCGAGAATAGGATAGTGCCTGGTCAGGATCGTCGGGTGTTGCTTAGTCACCACAGCCCAGTGGAGCTACCAACTGTCCACTTATGGGATACCTGCGCCCCGATGCCTCCAAGTTCAACAAGTGAACTATACTACGCAATTCGCACCTGCACAAAGATGTAATTCATCTTCTAGGCATTCTGCCTTAACAACAAGTCATTCCGACTTTCACAATGCATGATCACATAATAATGAACCTAGGCATTACACCTTAACACGAGTCATTCTGACTTTCACAATGTATGATCATATAATAATGAACCTAGGCATTCCCCCTTAACACGAGTCATTCTGACTTTCACAATATATGATCACAATACATTAGTGCATAATATTCTTTAGCAATATTAATCTCATCAACAGAAGCCATAATAGGGTTCCAATCAACCATTGACCACCCAGGGTCCAGTCCATTAGCTCAACTGTACAATAACACTATGTTCGATCACAAGGCATCCCAAATACATAATTCTCAGAAAATCATCCTCTTTAAAATTTCATGAAGTATTCTCTTCAACCATACTTATCAAAATTTTCAAGAACTAATATGAAATAGAACTTTAAATTTAAAACCCTTCTAGTTAAGTTCTACTAAGTAATGTCTCCTCACATTTTTGAAAAGGGCCTAAAAGAAACCACATGATATTACTTCACAATCTCACTTCCCTTTTTCCATAAGCCATCAAGGTACTCTAATTTATTATGAATTCTCTTCTTCACTCATTTTTCTTCCTCAAGGCTGAAACCCCTCTCCAACTAAGGGACTAGATTTAATTTACCACCCATTCATTATTACAAATCATTAATCCATTTCTTTTCTTACCTTAACACTTAGATTTCAGTTTAACTTAATGTTTTTATCTTGGATGCCTTATTTATGGCCCCTTGGCTGTGAGCTCTCTAGCGCACTGGGGCTTCAAATTTTCTAACTTCCACAAGGAATCTCAAGCAAGTAATATATATCAACCATTAAGAATTTCACTTACCACCAAAGGCATAAACATCACCTAGTCACAAAATCACCCATCTTTTTCCTCTCAAGGCCGAAACCTATCTCTAACCATGTAGCCAAGATTTTTGTTTTTACTAGTCCTTCACGATTATGAAGTCTCTAATTCAATCTCTTTTCCATTCAAGTTTCCAACTTTTAATTCAATATAAAATTTTATCTTGAATACCTTATTTATGGCCTCTTGGCCGTGAGCCCTAAGGGTCCTTGGGCCTCAAAATTTTCCTTTACACAATAGATTCTAAGCAAATAACATGTATCATATATCAAGGTTTCCATTCAAATGAAACTATACACAACAACAAGCCACAACATCACATAGAACAAAAATCACCAAGAATCAAAACAACAAAGTGAGTAATCCCACATATGGATTTCCTCACTTTTTATACACCATTCCCCACCACCATGGATGGTTGATGAGAGAAATCTCCCTCTTACCTTAAGTGTAGCCTCTTAGCTCCTTATAAGTCCTTGTGTAGCAAACTTTTTTCACCAAGAGGTTCTTAGAATCAAAGCAAACACACAAGAATTAGTACATACGGCTTGAATAAGATCACCATAGGTCAAAGTATGGCTTTACACTTTTTAAAAAATAAAGCAAGAGAGAAGATTCAAGAACTTTAACTTAAGATTCTTGAACTTGAGAGTTGAAGTAAAGCTTAAAGCAATACTTGAAGATAGATGAACTAGAGATTGATTTCCACATAAAAGTGTCTTAGAATGATGTAGAGACTCAAGATCCAAGGTTATCTTGAATTATTGAAGATTTGGTGGTGTATTTTGGAAGTTGATCGTGAGCTTCAAATGGGAAAAGTGAGAGTTTTGTGTTTAGCCTTTGGTTGCATGGATGAAAGGATGAATAAGCGATGATCTAAGTGTAGGATGGTCCTCCAAAAATAGTCTTGGCCGTGGAGATGTAGAGAAAATGAGAGGAGAAAGTAGAAATCAAAGTCTCACCTTAAGAGCTTCAAGTTAGGGTTTGAAAGAAAATGATGAATGTCAGAGAACTTGATGATGATCTCAACATAGAAAATCATCCATGAAATGTGTAGATCCAAGAAATGTGATTGGATGGAGGAAACAAAATGGAAGATACAAATGGAGTGTGGTGGCCGTGAGGTTGAGAGAAAATGGAAAAGAGAAAATGATGAGAGAAAATGAGATAGAAGTTTTAGGGTAGAGAGAGAAAGTGATAGAAATTTTGGAAGATTAAAAGATGGTAGCTTTGAGTGAAAAGATGACATCTTATCATCTTTTCCTCCTCCTCCAAAACCGTGTACACCTTGGGAGAAGTAGCAAGACTTCCTTTGCAAGCTTCTCCCAAAGCTTCTTTGAGAAGCTTTACACGTTTCCCAAAAAAGTCAAATCATGTTGCCATGAAGTGATGTGGTGATGTCACTTAGATGATATCATAAAAGTGACTAGATAGAAATAATCTACTAAATTTTTATTGCAAGCTATTACCCAGCAAATAAAAGTTATAGTTAACAATGTCGGTATCTATTGTCCAATAGATATTAGGGCGCACCTAAATTTTATCCATTAGATAAAATCTCAAAAAATGAAAACTTCGTAAACTGTGTCTGGCCTCGGGTTTAGTAAGATCCCTCATCACCGTTTCCACAGTCCAAGGTTTTTTGGCCTCGAAAAAAATATTTCATTTTCCTAGCTCCACTCAGTGTGCATGTAAATCGAGAAATATATTAAAATAATCAAATAATTGAAATAATTTCAGAAAAATTCATAATATTCACAAATATTATAAAATGAATATATATTATGAAACAAGCAAAATTTCAAGGCGTTAAAACTCTCCTATTTTAAAAAGAAATTTAGTCCTCGAAATTTGTTCTATCTTAAAATACACGCAGATATTGTTCCTTATAGAATGTCTCCAGATCTTCAACATAACTACAACGGCTAACTCCGAGTTTGTGTACAGTAACTCTTCTCATGTGCCCTCACTTGTCTTGAAGCGTACGTTACTATTACTTTTGTTCTCACAGACACACGCCTAAGCTCTAATGTGGAATATCACGAGACGTCTCAAAAGTTCGTTGAGATTGGGTAGAACCAACATTGGCAAAGTAGTCAAGTGTCTCTTCAATTCTTGAAAATTTTCCTACATGCATCAGTTCATGCAAAAACTTGACTCTTTCACGTGAGCTGGATGAGAGGTCCTGTCATCTTGGAGAATCCTATAGTGAATCTCTGATACTAGCCAGCTAATCCCACACGATGATGAATCTCCAATACAATATTCGATCTTTCTCCTTGAAAATTGCTCCAACTTTCGAGGAAACCACAACAGTTTCTCCCTTTGCGATCATGTGACCCAAAAGTTGAACTGCCTCTAACCAAAATTTGCACTTGGACAACTTCACGCATAACTTCTTCTTCTTCTTCTTCAGAATTTGAAGAACCACATTGAGATGTTCAGCTTGATCCTCTGGACTTTGAGAATAGATCAAAATATCATCAATAAAGACAACAACAAATCCATCTAAATAGGGAAGAAAGATCCTATTCATGTAGTCGATGAATACTACCAAAGCATTTGTTACACGGAACGACATTACTAAATACTCGTAGTGCTCATGATGTGTCAGAAAGGCTATTTTGGAAGCATCTTCTACTTTCAAACAAACTGATCTTGGAGAAAACATAGGCTTCCTTCTGTTGATCCATCAAACCACCTAACCTTGATCTTAATAGGAAATGTCTCACAGGGCAAGTTCTTATCTAATTATACTGCATTCAGCATTATGACATACTTTGGATCAGGAGCATATCTTCTCATTCGAAATACAGGGGAACATTATGAAGGTTTGAAAGAAAAGGTAGTAAAGCCATTTGGTATACTACCGGACCCATCCATCGAAGAATTCGAAGTGGTCCAATAAAATTTAGGAATGAGCTTCATGGATTCAAATCCAAAAATCTCTGTCTCAAGAAGTACTAAAGTTCTATTGGAATAAAATAACAAGATATGGTCAGAAAATAACTAATCCCTCTCTAAGATCAAGTCTACTTATGAACAAGGCAAACAATCAAATTAGCAAAAAGGTTTCAAATTTCTAACAATAATAGGACAGTTCAAACAAACTTGTGTAATGATAGTAGGCTTAGAAATGAGAATAGCAATATTCAAGTCAAAAGGAAACAAATATACAGACAATCCAATTCTAGAAACGAACTCTTAAAATTTCTTTGGAACAGTTTAACAAGAAATGGTTGGAGATAACCAATCCATTTTCAAGATCACATCAAATATGTGAAAGAGGTAAACAAATCAGATCAACCGAAAAGATTCAGTCTTTAACAAGTCATAGGATAATTTAAATAACTTGGCTATCAACAACAGGTCTTTGTAATAGAAGTAGAAATAACTTAGTCAAAAGATAACGAAGATACAGATAACCTAAATTGATCCATACAGTCATATGCCATAAAGAAATGGGTTACCCCTAGAATTATACAGTATAGTTAAAGGATCATCTCTAATGACATAGTCTCCCTCGTTTAGGCCTTCAGTCTGGGATGTTGTTACTCCACTTAGGGAATTGACTCTTCCTTCTTCGTGAGATTTTGAAACACATACATCACAAATGGAAGACTTTGTCTTTTGTGAAGTATGATTCCTAAACACGTGTCCTAGTTTTCCATACTTGAAGCAGACTTTTCCCTTGATTATACAATCCCTTGTCGCATGACTTTTTGCATACTTCTTACACGTTAGTAAAAGTGCCACAGCCTGACCGGGTCTATCACTACTAGCACTACCTCCATACAATTGCTATTGTTATTGATTTCTTAGCAGTCGCGAATATCATTTCTGTTAGAATCGCTTGACCTTACGATCTTTTCTTTTTTAGAACCAATACTGTCCAACGTTATGGGGTTCAATATCCTGAGATTGATTCAACTCCAATAAGAACTGAACCTCGGCTATCAATTCCAGCTATTGAACAATCCTTTGATTTTGTTGCACTATTACGCTAGCCATTCCTTGCTTTGCTGCCACAGTCGCAACCATCCCTACATTGTTGCGTTCCTCATTTCCACGTGTACGTCTACCGCGAGCCATTTGCCTTTCCTTTGAAGACAAACAAGTCAAAACATAATGGAAACAAGAAGTAACCTTTTCAAACAATGTTGTCTCCTTTCAAAGACTAAACAATACATCTCTGAGTTTAGCTTCAGAGAAACACACAATACAAACAAGACAAACTTCCTATAAACCCAAAAGACTCGGACTTGGACTTTACTCATACTAGAAGTACCACTCCAAAGGTATAGGTACAAATAATTTGACACGAGTTCAGTTATCCAACTGGACTCTCACTAGAAGAACTCCAATTTCTCCTAGTTCGCCTAGTTGAAGTCATAGTTTCCTGTCCACACTAAACATTACATATTGAGTTGGCTAGTCCTCAACATCATGTAGCTATGTAACAGTAACCACTAACACCCAATCTAAAGTAACTTATGCATTCCTCTTTCAACATCTCAACAAGAGATTAGGAAATGCACAGCACACACATATAGAAACTTCTACATGTTTAAGCATAATTAGTCTATACCCTGACTCAACAGGATGAGCTGCTCTGATACTACCTAATATAATACCCCCTTTTGGGAGGCATTACATTTAAGACCAACTCTTACATTTTAAAATTCTTTGCTCAAGTTATAAAAGTGAATAGTGTAAGATATGAGTTTGAAAAGTTTTTTTTCGTGGATAACATAAACTGATCAAATTTTGGGAACACGAAACACAAGAACCATAGAATAAATAAAAGACTCAAGTCATAGGAACTAAAAAGGCTTTTTATAAAGCAAAGTTTACTACATCTTTAAGTACATCGTTTGCATATCCCAAAAACATAAAACTTAAGTACTCCAAAATAAACATACCTATACATATGACTACCAAATGAAAGTTGAGCCTTGTCCAAGTCCAAACACCTGAAGAATGGGCTCCGACACCCGATCTTCATCTAGATCCCCTTCGGGATCCCTAACGGACAAAGCCCCCAATCAGGGCAAGTCACTACAGATAGGAGTCCTAGCAGTCGACTTCACAGAGCCCTCCCTATAGGAAGCTCTTCGATTATCTCAAATCTCCCCAAGGGGCAAGTAAAACTCCAAGTGAACAACTGCGTCCCTAGTAAACGTGATCGCGTCATTTTGGGTCCTGCTCTAACTCAAAGTGACATCCCCGTCATACCGAACGCGCCCCGTGTCCCACTGAACACTCCACGCTCCTATGCCTCCATGGATTTATAGCCTAGTGAAACCTCGTGGGTCTTGCCTTGCCGCCATCACGGTCTATCCTAACATAAGCACAATTCTCCTTGTTAACCTTTGGACTTCTTTTATTATGGTTGGGCTCCTTATCTCCATGATAGCCTCGCATTTATTCGAATTGGCTTTGATCCCTCTAATGGTAAGAAGAAAACCCAAGAATTTCCTGGCTTGAACCCCAAAAGCACACTTCTCAAGGTTCAGCTTCATATTATGTTTTCTGTGTTGAGCAAAAATTTTTGCTAAGTCTAAGTAGTGATTTCCATTGACTAGTGTTTTAGCTGCCATATCATCCATATAGACCATAATATTCACCTATCTAGGCTTTGAACACCTTGTTCAGTAACCTCTGATATGTTGCACTAACATTTTTTAGGCCAAAAGCCATTACCCTATAGCAAAACTTCCCAAACTCGGTAATGAAGGCGGTCTTCTTCTCATCATCTAGATGCATCCAGATCTGATTGTACACAGAATATGTATCCATGAAACTGAGGAATTGGTAGCCATATGCCTCATTGACCAATCTGTCTATGCTAGGCAGTGGCTAGGAGTCTTTAGGACACATTTTATTAAGAACAGTGATGTCATTGCACATCCTCCATTTGCCTAATGATTTCTTCACCATGACTACATTAGATAACCAAGTCATATATTCTACCTCTCTGATGAATCCAGCTTCTAGAAGATTCTTGGTCTCCTCAGCCATAACTTTTTTCTTTTCAGTACCCAACTTCTTTTTCTTCTAGGTGATCGACTTTGCTTTAGGATCCAAAGACAGCTTATGAGAGAAGAATTCAGAATCAATTCTTGGCATATCCAAAGTAGTCCAAGCAAATAAGTCTGAATTATTTTTCAATAAATCCTCTAACTCTTACTTGGCACTAGTTGGTAAATAAGCCTCAATATGAGTTATTTGGTCAAGTTTGGGGCCTAAAGGAGTAGGCTACAATTTATCAGTTGGTTGAGGTCTGTCCTATTTGTCGCCCCTTAGATCGAGCTCGGTCATGTTGACATCGTGGAATGGCTGTTTATTGGACTGATCTACATGGTTGACCAAGACTCTAGGCTTCAGTTTCAGACTCTCGTTATAGCATATTCTGGCCTCCTTTTGATCAATGTGAACCACCTCAACCTCATCCTTTGAGACGAGAAACTTTATCATTAGGTGGGGAGTCGAGACTACTCCTCCTAGAACATTGAGGGATGGTCTTCTGAGGATTGCATTATAGGGAGTGTGATAATCAATTACTAGATATTTGGTTGGGATAGTTTTGAGTAAGGAACCTGTTCTAAAGGTTGTTTGGAGCTCAATGTATCCCTTAATGTTTACCTGCTCTCCAAAAAAGTCGACCAAGCTTTCATTGAAAAAAGTTAAGACATTTTCCAGAATGTGAAGTCTCTAAAGAGTGGACATGTATAGGATATCAGTTGAGCTCCCCTGATCAACTAATACCCTTCTGATTTGAAAATTCCTAACTATTATGGAAATCACCATTGGATCATCTAAATTTTCATCTAGACTAATAAAATCTTTGTTCAAAAATGGAATTATTGGTCCTTCATCGTGCTGTTTAGCTTGAAAAGATGGTGGATGACTTATAGAAATAACTGCCCTAAGATGGTGCTTTTTGTATGAACTCGAGCTTTCACCACCTGCGAACCCTCCAGCTATTGAATCGATCATGCCCCTTATTACTTGATCTCCCACATCCATGATCACTGCGACCACTTTGTCTTTTCCTCCAGGGCTCAGGATCCTTCTTCTAGACTGGTCTCCCCATTTGGATTCCTTGCTTCGGCTTCTTCTTCGATAAACATATTTTTCGAGATGTCCTTCTCAGATCGACTGCTCAATTTTATCTTTGAGGGTGATGCATTCTTCAGTTGTGTGACCATACATTTTTAGGTTGTTGAATGATTCTTGTGTTGTAAACCTCCCGGAAGATTTTCTCTCGTAGAATGGTCAGTAGGGTGAATACATCATGCTGAGGCTAGGGGTTGCTTGAAGTAGTCGAGCTATAACGATCAAACCGATTGGATCGTGTTTTTGCTCTCATAAGTAATCCTCTTGGGTTTGCTCCTCTACTTCTGTACAGTCGGTCTTGGTAAGTCGGGTGGATGAAGATATGGGGATTACCCCTGGTATCTCTACTTTTTAGCTAGGAGAATTCTTGGTCCATTTGTCTTCTTGCAGTTGCTATTTCCTCCTTATTGATGTATCCTATTGACCTAGTCCTCGAATCGTCTAGGTCTATGCGTGGTTTTCTAGCCAATGAATTTGCAAAGGGCCCTGGTTTCAAGCTAACCATGATGACATGTAAAGATACGATAGAGTTCAGATCCCTAATTTGGACCTCTTCCTCACTAAATCTTTTCATGAACTCTTTTAGTGACTCATTTCATCATTACTTTAGGTTGATTAGATTAGCTGAAGTTTTTGATGGGTCCTGCTAGTGGAAAAAAGGGTGAGGAATTTAGCCAAAAGTTTTGAGAAATCATAGATTGATCTGACTTCAAGGGTTGAGAACCAAAGGAATGCTTACTTTTTCAAAATGGTCAAAAAAGCTCTGCACTTGATCACGTTTTTCCCACCGCTTAGGAGCATCATCAAGTTGAACATATTCAGATGCCCCTAAGGATCGATCGTCCTATCATAGAGTTCCATGGTCAGCAAGCGAAAACCCTCCGGTAGTGGAACTGACATTATGAATTTGGAAAATGGGTGGTTTGCAGTGGGTAAAGGATAGTCACTTTGTCACCAAACATTTCTACTCAAAGTATTCTGGACCTAATTCTCTATATAGTGATGGCTGCTTTTAGCCTCCTTCTCTGGTTTTGTACATTGCAACTCCTTATTGGACATCTGATTGATTCTAGTGTGAATGTCATGCATAGCCTGCATTAAGACTTCAATATTGTAGGGTTGAGCATTTGCCTAGTTTGTTTCATTGTTGACTTTGCTCTGGTTAGTGGCCATGGTATGTTGTGTGGGTGATTTGGTGATTTGTAGGTTGGTCGTGGTTTATAGGTTAGTTATTGGGTAGGACAATTTTACTAGAACCCCACAGTGGTCACCAGATGTTCTGGGTAATGATCGAGACCTAGGTTGGTAGGCAAAAAAGACTCACTAGAGGCCTATAGGGAAGACAACAACAAGGGCAACAGAACCTAGGAAGGTTGAGAAATAGGTAGGATCGTATGTAAAGTTGGTAAGCTCAAGTGTTTAAGAAATGTAACATGCCTGGCCTAGGCTACCAGGTTAGTTTAAATAGGGCTCTGGAGGACTGACCCTTCAACTCCTTACCTTTCAGACCATTAAGGATCATAGACTTTAGGATTATGTTATGCTTGGTTATTATGGTGCCAAGCTATCGGCTACCATTGGTTATTGATAATCACAAATTTCATACATTTATAAACCCCCATTTTTAGTCCTTTATACTCTCCATGTACTTAATTGATTGAGCTTGACTATGTTTTGTAAGTTTGGGCTCAAATTGGGCTTTATTGATCTTTCTAGCATTATTAGGATTTTACATTATTTCTATATTTCAGTCATACTTAAACTCTAGATATTTAAAAATTATGTATGTTGCCTTGTAGGAAAGATAAGATAGAGCTCTACAACCTTCATAAAGAGTCCCAAAACTGAATCAGATATCTAGTGGACCAAATTGGGCTTGGAAGTCAAAACACAGGTTCTGTTGCGCAACCCAAGTAGTGTGTACTAATTGGTACATAATTCAAGATATAGGTGTGATATGGACCTAAAACTAGTGTCATTTGAAATCTAAGACATAGATTATCAATTCTTATGAAGAACACTTATCCAAAATATGACGTTTTAATGGTGTTTTCATTCTTTTACATTGGTTGACGGGATCAGAGACCTGTTAAGAGTGATTTAGGCATAACTCTCTCATCATAAGCCAAATTCAAGTGATTTCGGTGGCCAAGGAAAGCTAAGAGGTAGAGGATTAACTTTAACCTAGGGTAAAATTAGGACTCTAAATTTTTAAATCAGTTATTTTTGTATAAATAGGGAACCTGAGATAGATAGAAACCCTAAGCCGTAATACTTAATTTTTCTACCTAGAGTTTTCTCCTCTCTTTTGCAAACTGTGTGCGCTAGCCATGGAGAGCTAAATATTTGAGATTAATCCAAGGATCTTAAGGAAATTTTGATTTGGTTTTGAGATTTTGTTCCTAATTTTGATTTTGAATTAAATTAATTATCTTCTTCTTCTCTTGATTTGGATTTCAGATTACATGATTAGAGATTTATGTTGTGTTATGTGATCTGATTGGATCCTTAATCCTATTTGAGATTTGTGATTAAGTTGTGATTGATTAATTATAGTTTAGTCACATGAATTGAAGACGGTTAGGTTGGCAAATTTGTTAATCTAGGTTAATTGAATTCTGGTTGTTAAACTGGTATATGTTGCATGATTTTAGCGATCGTAGACTTATGAATCATTTGTTAGTTAAATTCTAGGTGATTATCTAGTGTTGAACTCTATGTGTTTGATGTAGAGATTTTAGTCAATCATAGATTAACCAATTAATTCAATCCAGATGCATGTTTAGTGATCGATGACAAACGAACTAGGTTTCTGATGATTTCTTGGATTGGTTGCTTTACAATTTGATTTTATTTCTTACATTTAATTATTACATTTACATTATGCATACACATTCCCCCCCTTTTGATCTTAATTTGGTTTGATTGGTATCTTCATCCTTAAGAGATGAGTTGGTTATCTGCCTTATGCTACAAGTTATCGGTAGAATTGAAATTTTGTTATTTTGTTGAGCTTGGCACTCTAATCAAATTTGGCACCATTGCCAGGGATCATTAGGTGCTAATTAATCATATCAAGACTTTCACTAACCCCCTATCCTTTTTTCTTCTTTGTTTTGGTGCTTTTAGGTGAAAATGGGTTATTTTAGGTATTTTTTTGAAAAATATATGGACAAACATGCTCAAAATGAGCTGAAACTTGGTTAGTTGAAGGGAAATGACCTAATAAACAAAGCTCACTAATTTGCTATGAGGTCACCCCTGGTTTGCCCAAATTCCAACGTTTAGACCACTTTTTTAATTTTTTAATATTTTTTATTTTACTGTTTAGTAGTATTTTTGACTAGTTTTTTCCCTGTGGTGGTCCCATAATTTTTAAAAATCTGTAGGTATAGCTTCTATTGAGTTTTTGTGTGATTTTTACCATTGCTTTATGTTTTTGTATTTTGAGTCACTTTTGAGTCCCTATAGTGCTATTTGATGCATGACTAGGTCTTCTAATAGTCATATACTTGGCATTGATCCTGGAATTTAAAGATCCTTGCATATATTGAATAAGACTCATAGGATTAGTGAAAGAATAACATTTGAGGTTGAGACTGACATTGATTTTGAAACTGAAGGTGAGCATATAGATAACACTACACCAATGGCTAATAACACTACACATATGGCTGATAACACTACACCTATAGCTGATAACATGCAAAATAGGATCTTAAAGGAACTAGATGCACTTGATGTGAACTATCAACCATTGTGCATTCAATATCCTGATTTGGATGTTGATTTTGAACTTAAATATAGTTTATTTCACTTGCTGCCTAAGTTTTATGGCCTTGTAGGAGAGGACCCTCATAAGCACTTAAAGGAGTTCCATGTGGTCTGTTCCACCATGAAACCATAAGGAATTGCAGAGGAACACATCAAGCTGAGAGCTTTTCCCTATTCATTAGATGGTGTAGCCAAGGACTAGGTATATTACTTGCAACCAAGATGCAATACCCTGAATGACATGTTATACTTGTGTATGTGTACAAAAGGTAGCATATGACTTGCTTAACATGCATGCTTAATTTTGTGACAGACTGAGTTAGTTTAGGTACTTTATTACAACTTAGAGTGTAAAAAATAGCTTAAAATAGCTCAGATAACAGCATAAATTACTTAGATGAGGGAAATAAATATGGATAATTTATTTCTAGGTCTTAAATGTATGAAACAAGATGTTGTTTAAGTTTCAAGGTAACCTGAGTTAATTTGACATTTTTAGGCATACTGATTATGTATTTAAAGTCAGATTGACTAGTAGCAGATATAGAAATATCAGATAATGGTGAAACAACTTTTTATATGAATCTTAGATTTATTTTAAAGTTGTTGGAAGTTGGAAATCTGGATTTAGCTAAATCTAAGTATTTTTATCAAATTGAGAAGTATTAGTGAAATATTTAAAGGGTATAAGTCACTTACAGTTTCTATAGCCTTTTGTTGGCTTATATTAAGATGTTTCATTCCTTTTCTTTCTCACTCACCAAACAACAACAGTAGCTAAAATCAAGGAAGACAAAGAAGAAAAAGCTAAGGAGGAAGAGGAAAAAAGAAGGAAAGGAAAAGGAAAAGTCAAGGTTTGATCTTCCACCATCAACAAGGAACCCAAGGTAGGGGTTTTATGTTCATCTTCACTTCTTTTCATCATTTTCACCATATATGCACTTTTGGTGCATAATGAGTCAAAATGAGTTCTAAAGGTGTCTGATGTGTTTGGCTTGCATGGTTGTGTTTCTATGGCTATTTATGACTTGTTCATAGTATAAGTTAAAGTTAGAAACTTAGAACATCTCATTTGAACCCTTGATTCACAAAATGAAGCTTTAGGTCAAGTATTTAGGATTTGGTTCATAATCTAAATTAAGAGGTTTAAGTTAGTGATTATTGTTTTCTATGTATTAATGAACTAACTAGGGACTTAGGATCACATAGAAACTGATTTGGATTGATCAAAAACTATGAAAAGTTTCGATGGAATAGTACAAAAATCTACAGAATTATGTAGATTTACTATTATCCGAGGAGCGCTTAGGCGCCCGATGCAGAGCGCTTAGGCACTTGTAGACTAGGGATGAGTTTCACACAGTAGGGTGGATAGTGCTCAGGCACCCAGTGAAGAGTGCTTAGGTGCGTGACACGAAACAGCATAGAGCTATGCTTTGCCTAGTGAGCGCCCAGGCGCTTAACGAGAGGGCACTATCGCAGAATTCAACAGAAAGTTAAATTTTATGTTTTGAAGTTCTTACCTCATTGGAATTATTTGTATATGTTTCTTAAGGTGTATTAAAGCACAATAGGGATATCTCATGAGAGGATTTATCACCTAGCCAGGCCATGAGAAAACGTAGACCTTTGAATATCCAAGAGCAAAGGATTGACATAGGTTATGAATGATATACCACTAGAGGTAGTTTGGTAAGGGAATGATCCTTTGGTATGTATATTATATGTATGAAACTTTGAGCATTCAAGAGTTATGGTTTGCTTAAGGTAAACATCTAGAATCTTAGGCCACTATTGTGGTATATGTGTATCATTTGAGAGTAATGAGTGATGATGTGATGTTTAGATGTATATATGAAGGATTATCTAGTAGTATTGATCGTTGTGAGTATTCTTCGATATTGTGCACAATCATGTAGGACAAGGGAGATAATGGCAAATCCGAAAGGTTCTTTGAACAAGGATTCAGTCCTAGCATCTCGATAGTGCCAAGGCCAAGGGAGATAATTGGAAAGTACGTAAAGGTTCTTTTGAGCCTGGATTCATGCCCTAACTTCTCAATAAAGCCAGGATACGTGTAATGTGAGGATGAGCTTTCCCTCTATTTACCACAAGATAATACACCAAATTAGAAATCCTAGTTAAACATCTTGGTTTGAAGTTGGACTAAGTATGTAAGATAAAATGTATGATAAATTAGTTTATCTAGATGTTAAAGTTAAACCTTGTAGATGCTTTAAATATATCTTATTTAGCATAAGTTAAGGTTATGTATGTTGGTTTTGGTTTACTCATATGGATTTGTTGATTCTCAATCCGCTATGTTACCATGTAATTCCAGGTGAAAATTCTTCAAAGAACAACAAGAAAAAGGAAGCTAAAGATTAGATTAGCTTTATAGTTTATATTACAACTATTGTATTTATTAGTACTTCTTTTGTAATGTAAAGAGTTATGTATTACTTCAAACCTTTGTTAAGTCTAATGTTGTATATATATAAATATATAAGCATGCATTATGTTATGAGATCTATGCTTTCCACATTTCATATGGCTCTATATAATGTTTCCAATGAATATTATGGATATAGGTATCAAATTATTACGTAAGTAGTGACATTGTAATACTAAGTATCTCCTTGTACTTTAAGTACATTGGGATATTAGTATTAGGACGTTACACAAGAGCTATCACTTCTTAGAATGACATAAAGAAACTGTTTCTAGAGAAGTTTTTCCTTGCCTCAAGAGCTGTTGCAATCAGAAAGGATATATATGGGATCAGGCCTACAACTTTCATGAAGACCATATTTCAATTTTTTGATGCATTCAATGACTTCATAACTAAATGATTTCAAAAATAAAGAATCTCCATAATTTTTCACTCATCAAAAGTCATTTGGCATTTTTCATTCATTTTTTACCCATCCACTCACTCATGAATCAGCCCCCTTGCCATTTCGTATCCCTAATCCTCTATAAAAGGGAGTTTTGGCTGATCATTTTCTTTATTAAATGGAATGCAAAAGCATCACAATAGAGCAAGAGATCCCAACTATGTTAGCACCTCAGACTCTACCAATCATCTGCAGCAAACCATAATTTTATTAAAGAATAATAAAAATAAAGATACAAAATATAGGGGGCAACAACTAAACCCAAAGGAAAGCAATGATTATTTAAATCTATAATTGGATAGACCAAACCTATTGCGAAAAAAGTCTATCCTAATGAAATCAGGAATTAAATCCCACCAAGAATAACACATAGAAGCAACACCAAAAGATGCTAATTTGTCAGCACAGTTATTCCCTTCTCTATAAATATGAGAGACTTTGAATTGCATGGTAGAAGTAAGAAGGAGACAATTATTCCACTTATTTCTAAGCCTCCAGGGAACTATCTCAAAAGAAGTAAAAGCTTGGACTAGCAAAGAAGAGTCACACTCCAACCAAAGCTTATGCCAACCTATCTCATAGGCCACCTCTATAGCAAACATAGCCGCGCACAACTCAGCATGAATAGAGTCAGTGACACCATAGTAAGTAGCAAAGCAGCTAAGAACCGCACCACTTTTGTCTCTAAATATAGAACCACCACCCACAGGGCCAAGAGATCCTTTGGCTGCGCCATCAGAATTTACTTTGATCCAACCACAAGCAGGTGGAAGCCAATCCACCTGAATGAATGAAGGAACTTTGCTGGGGTGACCTGAAACACTAAAGGCTTTCAAAATTAAGAATTCTTGCATAGATGAACTTATGTGGTTTTTGGTGAGGTTGCCTGAAAGAGAAGTAGTGGAAATATCATTTGAAGAATCTTGGTGTTAGATATCAAGATCAAGCTATTTTGTTATTTGATTATCTTGTTGTAGTTTTCTTTTGTTCTAAATTGAAGTTATGTTCTTCTTCTTCCTCTTCTTCTTCTCTCTTTCTTTCTTCTTGTCTATGAGTAACTAATTTTCATTTTACTTGGGTGAAAGGGTAAAGCTTTTGGTAATGAGTTAAGGTTAGATTAATTTCTTTCTTGTGCTTAAATGATATGTTTTCAAGTGGTCATTATACGTGTTGTATTTTGTTTTCAATCAATTTAGAAACCCTCCTTGTAAAGTGGAGATCTTGATTCATTGTAGACAAGAGGTTGGCACAATAAATGCTTCAACCCATTTATAAGTGGTGGTGTTAATAGATGATTAAAGAAATCATAATATAATTACGTATATAATTTTTAATAAATTTTGAATGTTATATTTTTCGATTGGAACCTCCATTATGTGTAGATTCTAATTGAGTTATCGAAAAAATTAATCTTGTCCTTAATTTATTTACCAAGAGTGAATCTCCTAACCCAAGTAAATTTTTTTATTTGTGACCAAGTTTTATCACTTTTATTATTGTGACAAAATATTTACTTTACATCAAAGAATTTTTCTTCATCAATTCCCTATGGATTGACCTCGGACTCCCGAGAATTTATTACTTGAAACAACCTGCACTTGGGTTTGTAACTTTTAATCTGCATCAAATTTTTGGCGCTGTTGCCGGGGACTTGATTTGAAGAACAAATTTATGGTGTAAATATTTTGTAAATATATTTATATATATATATATATATATATATTATATATATATATATATTTTTTTTTGTGAATCTTGTATATATATATATATTTTCTACTCTTTAATTTTTTTTAATTTTTGTACTTACTAACATACTAACTTAGTAGGGAAACTCTCCCTTATCTCTCTGTATTCTTTAATCATTAATGAAATAATTTTTCTTCTTCTCTTCTCTCTCGTCGAGAGCAAAAAATTAGCTTGTCGATTCTCTAATTTTTATATTTTAAATTTACTTTCTACACTTTACTTTCTGCAATTTATTTTACGTATTTTACTTTACGTACTTTATTTTTTGTATTTTATTTTTTGTATTTTATTTCTAACTTTCTAACTTACTAACCTACTAACCTTTTAATTTTCTTACTTACTAACTTACTAACTACCTAACTCTCTTACTAACTTTCTAACTTTTTAATTTACCTACTTCTAACATTTTAATTTACTTGTTTCTAACTTTTTAATTTATCAGCTTACTAACTTTTTAATTTATCAGCTTACTAACATATTTGGTGGTTGGTTTATACCACACCCTTGTTAATATTTATTTGGTGGCTGGTTTATACCATACCCTTGTTAATATTTAATGGCAGGTTTACTGCCTACTTGTTTATATTTTTTTTACCATGGCAGGTTTACCACCTACTTGTTAATAAAAATTTTTATGAAAGGTTGAGCTCTATATATATTTTTATTTTATTCTTCCTATTTCTTCTTCTCTTTTGTCATGTGTAGTTAAATTCGTGTGTTTCTAGAGTGAAGATGTAACTTAATTCAATCGACATGTATTAAGATTGGAATTCTAATTAATTTTTTTTATTCAATTTGAATGCTTATTATGATTCTTAATGCTTTTATGAATTGGTCACTCATAAATTGATCTAGTGAGGTGTATGTAGAATCGAAAGGTTTGCATATAGCTTAGACCATAAATAATAAGTGTCATGATTTATAATCATCTAGGAATAAAGGTTATAGATTATGTGGGAGAATTGTGGTATTTTCTATGAGAATCCATTTAGCAAAGGTCATGCCTTTAAGAGTTAAGGTTTAGACCAAGGAATTGAGTTTTAATTAATTACTAGATTCTCTCCATCAATTGAATAATTAGAAATTAATTAGAATGAAGGTCCCAAAGCTACTCTATTGTCTATGATAGTTTATTAAATCAAGTGAAGTTAGATCACTAGTGTTTTAATTTCATGTGTTTACATCCTTAATGTGTTTTGCATTCATATGCTTTGTTCTCTCTTTTCCCTCTTAATTTCGTGTGTTTTAGTTTTTTCCCCCCTCTTAATCGTCAACTTTTTTACCTTGACAATTTGGTGCACTTGTCGGTTTTCTCAACAAGTTTTTGCAAACCTAGTTTGATAGGGTGGATTTTGTTGTTTCAAGAATTCAACATCATAATCAAAGATAAGAAGGAAGCCCAAAATGTTGATGCAGATCATTTGTCCATACTTACAACAGGCTCACCTTTTGATATCACACCTATCAATGATTATTTTCTCAATGAATTTTTATTTTTGTCAATTCCATGCCTTGGTTTGCTAATATTGTCAATTTTCTTGTAACAAGCGATGTTGTTCTTTGGGGATGGTTTTCGTAAACAGAGAAGATAAAATATTCTTCATTAAGAATGGACTGAGTAAGGAGTCATTAGATGATTTCTTATTGACTCTTGAGATGCATTCTTATAGAATTGTGCATCGTGAACTTATTAATTTGTGGAATCTCTTCAGGGATGAGCAAGAGCATTACAGTCTTGGGAATCTGACTCAAAAAGATCTTGTTTTTCAATTTATAAGAAAATTGGATGGGAAGCTTATCCTCGACTCATAGAAGGCATTTAAGCGGACGTAAAATCAGAGGAAGATGTGAGCCATAATCACAATGTATATATTATCTTGTACATCTTCAAAAAAAAAGAAGAAAAGAAAAAAAATGGCGAAACTTCGGTTATACTTGGTCTTTAATTAGATTAGGAGCCCCTGCCAGTGGGAGACCCATCCTTGACTTGGGTGGACCTTCGCACACCGATTTGTAAATAAGGTTTGTGTGCTATGCTTTGTAGAGAGTCGCGCAAGCATTCCCAAGTTTTAACCGTAGGCTTTGCTTGCCAATCGATAGATAGAAGCATCCCATGTTTGCATTCTCGCGTGACAATGCCTCTAAGCTAGATCTTGTGATTTAATGCCATGGGCTCTCCAGTGACCTCTCACTGGCTGTGGTCGTTGGTGGTAGCTGTCAAATTTACGCACTTTAATTAGTTGTGTCGTAGCTCAATCAAAAATATCCCACAAATGGGAGGGAGAAGAATCCCCAGATTGGCTGAGCCATCTTGGTATTACTACACACATGACGAGCAGTATAAAGATACGCCATGAAACCTATACATAAAGGTATGTCATCATTTGTTATTATTATTTTATCTTTGTATAATTTTGTTGTATTTTGGTTTTGGACAGATGATCCTTTAAGTAGGGTCCTTCAGGGGTTTCTAGACTTCTTTACCCTGATGATTTTTTTGAAGTAAAAAATAATAAAAAAAACCAAAAAAAAAAACAACAAAAAAAAATTTGTGTTTCTTAATTCCAAACTTTTCTAACAACAGCCAACCTACCTATATAGGTGCTATCATTACCTTTTTCCATTTTTTTTCCTATTTAAACACTTCATTTTCTTCACTTTCCTCCAACTCATAATCATTCAAAGGGAGTGAGTGTAGAAATGGAGGGATCCTCTTCTTCTGTTTGTAGATTTATAAATATCTATGTATTTTGTAGGTCAAGTTATGGGAAGGGTTTAGAGTATGTAAACGCAGCAAGCACTCTTGGTCGAATACTTGCTGCGAGAAAAATTCATGTAGTATATAGGGGAGGTAGCATTGGGTTAATGGGGGCTGTATCACTCTCTACACATATAGGAGGCAGTTAGGTTTTAGGTATCATTCTTGGACCTTTAACTCGAAAGAACATCACTGAAAAAATAATTGGGGAAGAGCTTTGAGTATCATCTATACATGAACGAATGAGGACAATGCTTGCAAACTCTGATGCATTCATAGCCTTACCAGGTGATTTTGGTACTTTGGAAGAAGTTTTTCAAATTGTCTCTTAGGCCCAACTGAACATCCACTATAAACCCATAGGTTTGTTGAATGTTAATAATTTCTTTGATCTTTTGTTATTTTTTCTTGACCATGCTGTGGAACAAAAATTTATCACACCTTTGACAAGACGACTCCTTATTTCTGCTTCCAATGTTGATGAGTTGATTAATAAATTAGAAGCTTTTGTTTATGAACCTGATCCCGTAACAGCTCAGATAGATTAGTCAGAAGGAAACGGTGAAGGAAGCAGTATGAAAAGCAAGCCAGATCAGATACTCTAACTATTTAAATAATTACTACCTTTGATTTTATTTATAATACTTTGTTTCTGTTTAAATTTGTGTGAAATTTTTCTTTTCAGTAATTGCAGTAACAGGTAATATCTTCTATCATTTACCTAACTATGTTTTGACATTGAGGACATTGTTGTGATCTAATTGGGGGAAGGATAGTTGTGTAAAAAAAATGTAAAAAAATGTAAAAAAAATTTAGGAAGTGTGTGTATTAATATGTTTGTTGTGTTTATATGTTTGTCAGTAACTTACTAACAGTAAAACTAATTAAGGATGGCAGAGTAAGGAGTAAATTATTTACTCTTGAGACATATCAAAATTAGTGGCAAAGTAAGGAGTAATTAGGTAGACAACTATGTTGTATGGAAGTAGCAATTCAAATTCAAGAAAATTTGCATGATTGAGTAAATTGTCTTTTTTTTTTTTAAAATCACATGCTTGGTTATGGATGTTGAATTGGTGAACTGAGAATGATAGAAATATACCTTGTGAGATTTTGAGTCTATTGATGAATGGATTGAATATTTGTACCATTCTCTTCTTCCTTGTGTGATTTTCACTCATTGAATTGTTAGTCTAGAACTTGCTTTGATTCTTTTTGAGACTACATTTTCACATGTATACATAAACATGATTGAGACAGTTTTCTTGAAATAGCTACTTTAACCAAATAGCCAAGAATGACTAGCGCACAAATAGGCAGTCTTGCTCAGCAGCATATTGTCTCAATATGATATCAAGCACTCTTATGGTTTCTTAAAAATTCTCTGATTCTTGCTAACGTAAAGCATTAGAAATGGCTTATTTCCCCTTACTTAACCCCTTTGAGCTTATTTGATCATTCTTTGTTTCGAACTCATTATGTGCCTTAAATGAAAAATCATGTTCTTACCCCACCTTAGGGAATAAGAGAACATTAGCTTTGTCATTGAATGAGTTCTTGAACAAGTGTGGGGGTATTTGTGTAGAATGGTTGAAAAAAATGTTTACTTAAAAAAATGTATATATTATGTTCTTCTTCTTCAAAAAAAAAATAAAAAAAAAAGTGTAAATAAGGGCCAACAAGGCAATAAAGGAAATGAAAAAAATATGTACAGGGAATTTGTATTAGGTGGAGTTGGGATGAACTTTCATGCTTGTTAACTGAACTCAGCTTTCATGCTCTTTTATTCTCTTTGATATTTAACTTGTCATATCCATATTATCTTCTCCTTTACCTTTACCCCATTACAACCTTGAATAAAATTCTCATGATTTGTGTACATGTGTTCTGAGTAGTGGAGAAGTAGAAGATAAGCAAGCTTATGGTAGTGCAATTTTCATAGGTTGAATTAAGTGAAATACCTACCTTTTAAATACTTGAGGGATTGAGAGTGAATCTTGTGAAGATCTATCATTCTTGACTCATGCTTTTCAATTGAAGTTTCCTTGCTTGTTAGTTTGAGATATAAAGAAACATTACCTCATAAATGTTTTGATCCCTTGAATGATTGGTTGCTCTTTATTCTTAAATATTATTGGAAATTGAGTCTTTTAGAGTGTTTAGCTTTTTAGTTTGTGTTGTTTTTCCTTATTCCTTAGTTTTGGTCTTATGTGTTTTGCCCAGGAGTGCAAAAAGTTAAGTATAGGGGAATTTGATAATCACATATTTGATATATTAATAAGTCCTTATTTTTAGTCATTTACACTCTCCATGTACTTAATTGATTGAGCTTGGTTATGTTTTGTAAGTCTAGACTCAAATTGGACTTAATTGATTTTTTCAGCATGATTTACGTCTTACACTGTTTATGTATTTTGGCCATATCTTGAGTTCTAGATGTCTACTAATTATGCATTTTACCTTTTTGGAAAGATAAGAGAGATCTCCACAACTTTCATAAGATCTCTAGGCCAAAGTTAAACATCTAATGGAACTAATTGGGCTTGGAAGTTAGAATATAGATTTTGTGATTGGAACCTGAATAGTGTGCAGTAATCAGAGCATAACTTAGGCTGTAAAATCTGGATTGGGCTAAAATTTTGGTATCTAAAAGTTACGACCCACATCTATAACTTTTATCAAGAACACAAGACTTAATTTGGACTCCTTAGAGGTCATATTAGGCTTGGAAGCCAAAATAGAGGAGCTGTAACTGAGCCTGAATACTTTGTAGTAATTATGCCATATCTTGGGCTATAGGTGGCCTTTTAAGGTGATTCTGATGGCATTTGAAAGCTAAGACAAAATTCTACAACTTTTATGAAGACTATATTTCAATTTTTTGACATATTCAATGACTTCATAACTAAATGATTTCAGAAACAAAGAATCTTCATAATATTCCACTCATCAAAAGTCATTTGGCATTTTTCACTCATTTTCTACCCTTCCACTCACTCATGAATCAGCCTCCTTATCATTTTATATCCCTAATCCTTTATAAAAGGGAGCCTTGGCTGATCATTTAAAGAATCTTGGTGTTAGATATCAAGATCATGCTATTTTGTTGTTTGATTATCTTATTGTAGTTTTCTTTTGTTCTAAATTGAAGTTATGTTCTTTTTCTTCTTCTTCTTCTCTCTTTCTTTCTTCTTGTTTATGAGTAACTAATTTTCATTTTACTTGGGTGAAAGGGTGAAGCTTTTGGTAATAAGTTAAGGTTAGATTAATTTCTTTCTTGTACTTAAATGATATATTTTCAAGTGGTCATTATACGTGTTATATTTTGTTTTCAATCAATTTAGGAACTGTTTTTGTAAAGTGGAGATCTTGATTCATTGTAGACAAGAGGTTGGCACAATGAATGGTCGAACCCATTTATAAGTAGTGGTGTTAATAGATGATTAAAGGAATCATAATATAATTACGTATATAATTTTTAATGAACTTTGAATGTTGTATTTTCTGATTGGAACCTCCATTATGTGTGGATTCTAATTGAGTTATCAAAAAAATTAATCTTGTCCTTAATTTATTTACCAAGAGTGGATCTCCTAACCCAAGTAAGTTTTTTTTATTTGTGACTAAGTTTTATCACTTTTATTGTTGTGACAAAATATTTACTTTATGTCAAAGAATTTTTCTTCATCAATTCCCTGTGGATCGACCTCGGACTCTCGAGAATTTATTACTTTAAATAACCTGCACTTGGGCTTGCACCTTTTAATCCGCATCAATGGGCGATTATATAATATCATTGATATTAATGATATTAGACAATTGTATAGGCGGTTACTTTAATACCATTGCGAACAGTACAACAATGATGTGATTTCATCGTTCATGCATTGAACATTATACAATCGACTTTTGTTGCCTAGGAGTGAACAAGAATTTGGATAGTGTGATCCCGGATAGATCTCAGGGGGCTTCAGGGTGAGGTGATCCACTTAGTGATCTGTTATCACATTGTATACTCCTGGCCGTGACAAATCATTGCAACACATAACGAGGACCCGATAAACACTATCTTTTTCATGGTCTGGCATAGACTATCTTTTGAGGGGGGACAGATCTTCTAGAACATTCATCTCTGAATTTTAGCTCCATGGAGTAGGAACCGGTTGCATTGAGCATAAGGATAGTCAGCATACACATGGTACATATGCATAGTCAGTGTACATCTTGTTGTGGTATGGTCAATTTTTATGTATTTTGATGTAACTTACTGAATCACATATTAGTTGATAACATGACTATACCTGTCGATCTTTCATATCCCTGTGTTAATATGATTATATCTATCATTTATTGATATCATTGTATAGGAAAGGCATTATTGTCTTTCATTGTGTTTCTTGCTGCTATGATGGTATTGATGTAGGGGATCTCACCTCTTTTATTATATTATTCTATTTATTTTTATTTTTGTACTCATGTTGGAAAAGACTGTGATGACAACAAGGCAAGATCCACGAGGTTTCACTCGACTGCAGTTTCATAGGGGCATCGAAGTATGGAGTGTCCATTGGAACACGGGGTGTATATAGTATATCAGAGATGTTTACTTCAGAGCAGGACTCGGTATAATGCTGCTACGTTTACTGTGGATGTAGCTATTCACTTGGAGTTTTGCATGCCTTTTGGGGAACTTTGGGATGATTGGAGAGTTTCCTCTAGGGAGGACTCTGTGGAGTCAACTACTTGGACTCCCATCCGTAGTGACATGCCCCGACTAGGGGCTTTGTCTGCTAGGGATCCCAAAGGGAATCCAAAAGAACATCAGGTACAGGACCCTATTCTTCAAGTGTTTGGACTTGGACTAAGCTCGATCTATATATATATATATATATATATATATATATATATATATATATATATATATATATATATATATATATATATATAGTATGTGTGAGTTTTGTTCTTTTGGAACATGAGATAATATATTCACGGATGTAGTAAACTTTGCTTTATGAAAAGTCTTTTATTCAAGTCTTATCACTTGAGCTTCTCTATTTCGATAATTTTAACATTATTTCCTTTAAAAGAAAAGATTTTGAAACTTGTATTTTGTAATGCCAATTATTTCATGGTTTAAGTAAATTTTTAAATAATAATAATTCTTTGACAAAAAAGGAGTTAGTCTGAAATAGCGTAACGCCTCATTTCTTTTTCCTTCGGAGAGAGGAAGGGGTGCTACAATGTCTTCCATGTATCTCAACTTAGAAAATATTGTCTAGATCTTTCTCACATCCTATCCAGTGAACCAGTAAAGTTAAGAAAAAACTTGACCTCTCCCATCAAACCTGTTCAGATTTTGGACACTTTTGATAAATAGTTAAGAGGGAAAAAAATTCTTTTAGTTAAGGTATTATGGGAAAGATTAACAACAGAAGAGGCTACTTGGGAAAAGACAGAGGAAATGTAACGAAAGTATCCAAAGTTATTATCACCAGGTAAATTTTGTGGATAAAATTTTTTAAAAGGAGGGGAGAAATGTAATATTCCCACTAAAATAAAATCTTATATATGACAGTATTTAATTCATATTCTGTATTCATAGGACATATATATAATTTATACAATTGTTATTAAGGACATACGTGAAATGAAAAATTTCTACGCATAAAGGACGCATGTGGAATTAAAAATTTTTACGTACAAATTGAATTATTTATATATAGTAAGTCCAAAAGACTAATAGAAGATTTCCTAGAACACTAGAAATTGTGAAAAAGGTTTATAAGTTATTTAAGATATAAATTTACTAGTAGACAACTTATTAATTATAGAAATTGGGGTAGTCTTAACTTGATTAGTTGATGATTAACCAATAGTAAGAAGACATCAATTCTAAGGTGATTGGCTAATGAATTACACTAGTTTCAATGTGACTGATTAGTAAGGAGTAGTCAATGGGAGTTAGACAACTTAGTGTGATCAAGCAATAGAAATTAGACAACATACAAGACATAAGTACAAAATTGATTGGTTAATGATTAATTAATAGGAATTTGACATTATGCAAGACATGAGTTTAAAATGATTGGTTCTTAGAAACACTAGGTTAATTCCTATTGGTGGATTGAAGACACTAAACTCATTCTAAGTGATTGGTTTAGTAGCGAATGAAGGTTAGCCACCATAGAAACTCCTAACTAGATGTCCTAACTAGAAGTTAGATTAATTTGGTTAGTAATTTAGTTAGTTTATGAAATTAGATAGTTAACTAAGTTAGGTTAGTTTAGTTACTCTAACTAAGTCATCATGATACAACTAAGAACTAATGAAAAGCTAGATATTTGGTAAGTTTCTAATTGGTTAGAAACTTAAAGAAGAAACACTTGGTTCACTTATGATTGGTTTGCTAGAAAATATAAAAGAAAAAAATGAATAGAAAATAAAGAAGAGGAACTCTCCCAAAGGTGCTAGAGAATTCGGTCAAGGCAAGGAAAAGGAGGAAGAGGAGAAGAAAAATAAGGGAAAAGGAGAAAAGCCAAGAACAAGAACGATGCATGGATTTTCAAGCTAGTTTTCAAGAGAATCAAGTAGTTAGGTTCAAGATCTTCAACTTTCTTGCAAATTATTTTAAGGACAAGAGGTAAGGAGTCATACTTTTTCTCCAAAGTTTCTTGAGTTCTTCTTGCTTCTAAAAGTGTTTTAGTATGCTTTTCTCCATGCCTTTGAATCAAGCTTTGTTTATGACTATTTTTGCTAAATGGGAACCCTAAGTTAGTAAGACTTAAGTTGTGTTCTTGATATTTTGTTTGAGTTTCTATGGAGGATTATTGATGAATGGTGTTGTTGCTGAAGAAAGAAATATAAGGATGATGCTAATTTTGAGGAAAAATGGTTAAGAGATTTGAGAACTAGGGTTTTATTTAAATTAATTTGGGAATTTTGATCTAAACTTTGATTTAATATGAAATTGATACTAAAAATGGACTTATGATGCTAGAAATAGTCTAAAAATGATGAGAATGAGAAAAAAAAATTTTTTTGTCACAATTTGGTGTTTTTGGCCAAGCATATTAAGATTAGATTTACTTGTTAATGAATTTTATTGTATTCTATTTTTATACTTATAGAAATAAATGATATAAATTTTATTGATGTTGAAATCTTGAGTAAATGATTAATTATGTTAATGTCACAAATTACAAACTGCTTATGTAGTTTTTCTTTTAAAGAATGATATTCAAAGTTGTCATATTTTATCAATTGGCTTTGAGCCTAAAGATGTGACATTAATATTTAAGAGAAAAGAATGTATGTCTTCTAGGACCCATTAAGGAGGTTCACGGGCCAAGAGGGCTAAGTGGAACTGAATGGGGAGTCTTTCATGGGCCACTTTTGTTGAGCTCTATATCTCCCTTCCTTGGGCATGTGGGGTGATCGCTTTTATTGGGTTCCTTGACTGGAATGACCACAGCTAGGGGACGCCCTAGTAAGTTTGAGATATCAACTATGATATGTTATGTTATTAGTCATGTGAGCAAGAATATAAAGTAAAATTTAATAGATTGTGAAATGATACTATTTAGTATTATTTTATTGATATAAAGTAAAATTATGTAGTACCTTGTATGAAAAGTATTTTCTGTAGTGAATGCAGCTGGACATAGCATAGTTCAAAATAAATGATTTTTATTAACTGTGTGATTTCTTTACTGAGAATTATAAATTCTCACCCCTTATCTGTTATGTTCAGAGAAACAGGATGGTACGCATCACTCAATTGATTGATATTGATGCTCACTTTGTGTTTTGCCCTAGTGCTGAAGAATTTTGTTTGGCTGTAAATAGATGTATATGGCTAACTTGGATGCATTATGCGTGTGTACTGTCTACTGATGTACTAACCTCATTTACTTATTCAGATATTTGAGATGTCTTCTTGTTGTAGTTTTTTGTAACTTTTGGGATTTTGTAAATATTCTAGAGAAATGTACTGGCACACCAAATGTAAATATTAAATATAAATTTAGTTTGTATGCTACTATAAATTTTCTATTTATATTATATTAGAATTATATTCTAGTAATACATGAGTTTTATAGTTTTACAACTATAAATAATAATTTTAACCTAATTGGTTTAAGTATTAATTCAATTCCATTGCGTAATAAACCACTGCACTTATTTGAATAAATAAGAAATAATAAATGTAGTACGTAATATTCTATCGATAATATAAAATTATAATAAAATAACTGGTAGGATGTTATATTATGGTATCAAAGCAATAGTCCTGGTGTGCCTAGGGCAATGGGTCAAAATTTTTACTATGCATGGTGCACAGGTAATAGGTTAGACAGATATTTCTAGAGTTATACTTTTACATATTTGCTTATGTGTGACACTGTGGATATATATTCATGAGTGATGTGATATTGAGACTGATCACCTCAATATTGCAGTCAAGGTTGGAAGAAGTATTGGACAAATATGTGGTCAAAATTTGGGAAACTATAAATAATGCAGTAAAGATTTTAATAAGTAAGAATTATCGTGTATAAAAAAATGTATAAAACAATGAAGAAGAATTCACTTTCGAAAAGAATAATAATAATAATAATAAATAAATAAATAAATAAATTTATCACTGTATTGTTTGACCTAGGAGTTATTCACTCCTTGTGATTGTAAATTGTGTAATTTAATTAAATGTACTTGCGTTTGGATTGTTCTGTGATCTTTCAAGAATGATTGTTATGTTCTATTTATGTTACTATTTCCTATTTAAATAGAACATTATTTGTTAATTTTGAATTTGGTTTGCTACCAATGTTTGGCATTGTTGTGCTTGAAGTGAGGTTGAAATCAGATATAACTTAAATGAGTTTTGTTGTTCTATTCTATATGAAATTTTGGTGAAAATGTGCCTGACAAGCTGTTAGAATTTTTGCTAATATGATAGGATTGCTTGCTACCATAATTGGCTCAATTCTTAGATGTTTATCTTACTTCAATAATAGTAGTTTCTTGATAGGATTTGTTTGAACTGTGACTGCCCTGTTATGAACAAATCTTCATCATTTAAATGGCTTATATTGTCACCAAGTTAGTTTAGATGTAGGCGAATGGATACTACCCTAATAGAACCAAATTAATTGAGTACCATAGAACAAATTTTGCATGATGAACTTGTTCCAAGATACTCTCAATGATATCTTGTTTGTGTAGAAAATTTTAACTAGTGAATGAGATGTTGTGAAGATGAGATAGATAATGATCAACTTTTTAAGTGCCAACTAAAGTCTATGAACTAAGTTCTAATTAAGGAAAAATGATAAGAACAAACTAAAAATTGTTGTTCGAATGGAGTAGATGTCTTAAAAATCAAGTTGTTCTCAATTATTATGAGAAATCTGTGAATTTTGTTGAAACTTCTGTGTCTAAATCTATTAAGGATGAATCTATGTATTGCTCTATCATTCAAGTTAGGGAATGTAACACCTTGAATTTTTGTTTTCTTGATATTTATAAGTTTTATAATATTTGTGAATTTTTAATTTTTTTTATTATTTTATTATTATTTTGAACTGTATGTGTGTTTGAGGTGGGCCCGAAAAAATAAAAATTTTTTGAGACCAGAAATCAAAAATAATTTTCAAAAATTTTCTTTTATCTGGGTTTTGTTCTGTTCTATTATCCATTGGGGAATGTTATTATTCATTGGACAATAAATAACAGTAGCTTTTGTCTATTGGTTAATAACCAATCGATAAAAATATCTTGTAGGTGCTTTGTCATGAGCTTAGTCATGAGCCTAGATCTTTCTTTTCCTATGACTCACCTTATGACTAGCTAGGTGACTCACCTAATGACTCATGGTGTGACTCACTTGTGACACACTTATGACTCATGGTGGATGACTCATTTTGGCCACCTTGCATGTAAGAGTCCCACGACCATGAAGGAGCTAGGAGACCAAAACTAGTTTTGCTATCATATTTTCTAACTTATCATCTTTCATGCAAACCAAAAACACAAAACTCTCTCACATTTTCTCTCTTAAGTTCACGGCCAAGACACCAAAAACCATCATCCAAATCTTCCATAATTCAAGATAATCTCATATATTGAATCTATACATTATTCTAAGACACTTTTGTGTTGAGACCAATATCCAATTCATCGATCTTCAAGCTTTTTCTTTAAGCTCAAGTTCAAGAGTTTTAAGGTGAAGTTCTTGAATCTTCATTTCTTGTTTTATTTTTAAAGTTCTAAGACCATATTTTGATCTACGGTAATCTTATTCAAGCCTTAGATGTTAATATTTGTGTGTTTACTTTGATTTTAAGAACAACTTGGTGGTGAAAGTTTGCTACAAAAAAAGGCATCCAAGAAGCTTATGGAGCATCATCTAAGGTAAGAGGGAGATTAACCTCATCAACCAATTATGGTGGTGAGGAACAAAATTTAGTTGTAGGTGATAAGTCTATGTGAGGATTTATTCACCATGTTTGTATAATTTTTGTGTGATTTGTATTTATTTGCTTTATGTGATTTTATTGCTTTAATATTATGCATGAACTTGATATAGTAGGATTGTGATGATTAAAGTATGTGGTATGTTATAAATTGTGTTAGAAAGGAAAGAAATTTTGGTCCCAATGACCATTGTGGCTCATGGCCATCATGCCCTAAAAAGGGTAATCCAATGCAAAAATGGTTTATTAAATGTTAACCTAGATGATTTAATGATAAGAAATTAAATTAAGGAATTACAAAATAAAAGGGTAATGAATAAATTTTATCATTGAACAAAGAGTGAATTTCGGCCATGGTATTGAAAAATAGGATGGAGAATTAAATTGGAAACTTAAAGTATTTTATTTAGGAGGATTTTTAATAAGTTAAATTGAAAAGATTTTATTTAAAATTAAAATAATGTAGGTTTTGGGAAAAAAGTGAGAAAATGTTATTTAAAGGTGATTTAGTAAGAAAATATTAGAATTAAAGTCTAATTTTTATATTAAATGAGAAAAATTTTAAATTGAGCTTAGAATATCAATAAAACACATTACGCAATTAAAAATACATAGAAAAACTCTTACATGATTTAAAAATGATAATTTTTAGCTACACAATTAAGAAAACGTTTTAAAATCCTTACGCAACTAAGAAAACATTGGAAAACTATTACATGATTTGAAAACATAACAAAAAATTTACATGATTGTGAAAATGCGATAAAAGTGCTACGCGATTGAGTAGAACAACAATTTGCTGTCGGAATGATATACTGGACCCGAAAATATTACTGTATAGTTGTAGCCGGTAGTGGCTTGTGATATGCATTGAGACATTGATCATGCATTATTTGACAGACGGTGTCTGTTAAGGCTTTTTGCCTAGGAGATGAATTACACCTTAGTGCGGGAGCGAATTGCGTAGTGTAGTTCACTTGTTGATCTTGGAGGCATAGGAGCATGGGTATCCCACAAGTGGACAGTTGGTAGTTCCACTAGGCCGTGGTGAATGAGTAATACTCCGACAATCTAGACCAGACACTATTCTATTCACGATCTAGCGTAGAATGTCTTGTATAAGCTATGACGTGCACATTGAGAAATTATAACACTTGACTTGAGGCTGCTGATATATAGACATATCTTCTGGTTCATTCTCTCCGAAATTGTGTTTAGCTCCATGGAGTAGGAACTTTGTACATTATGCATGTGCATAGTTTGTTGTCATATTGTTGTGATATATTTATATGTTGAATTCTCTATTATCTGATGCAATGAATATATTTGTTAGTGCTGTATATGAATAGTATGATTGTTATTATTGTTTCTATGCTGACATGCTGGTATTGATTTAGGGGATCTCACCTCTTTGTTATATTATTCTGTTTATGCATATGTTTGATAAAGACTGTGAAGAGGACGAGGAAGGATAGCCTCATTTCTATTTTTGTTGATATTTCTGAGTTCTGAGATGGCATCGAGACCTGGTTTTCTTGGTTAGTTGAGTATGCAGTTTTGAGGAAGCACTGATGCCTGGCACTTTGACGCTGATTCTGAATGTATTGTTTATATTGGGGATGTGACTGTGACTTTAAGTAGGACCTATCATAGGCTCTCTATTTTCTCTTTTAATACTTATGTGCATTTGGAGTCTGTTATGCCTATTAGTTTGTTGTGAGGTAGTAATCGTAGTACCCCTAGGGAGGACTCAGTTGTGCCGTCTGCATGGACTCCAGTTCGTAGGACCGTGAACTATTCGGGATTGTTGTCTGCAGAAGAATTCGAGGAGGACTCGAAAGAGGATCCGGATGAGTACTATTCTCACTAGGTGTATGATATTAGGCGAGTTTATATTCTGTTATGGTATATGTATAAAAGTTCTTAAGAACAAAGGCTGGATATGTATATGATGTATATTATTTGGTTTGGTATATCTTGTGTTTTTATTTATTTTGTTAATTTCAATTTATCTACGAAAGAAAAATATTTGAAAAAAATGTATGTACAATATTATTAATTTTTATAACTTGGTTCTAGTTTGGTAAGTTTGAAGTCTTAAATGTAATATTCTAAAGAGGGTGTAATAGGGAATATTTAAAAGAAGGTGCACAAGCATATAGAATGTCCACATTAGAGTTGAGTGAACTTAAGAAGCAAATAGAGGAACTCCTGACCAAGAAATTTATTAAACCTAGTGCGTCACCCTGGGGAGCCCCTATACTCTTTTTAAAGAAAAAGGATGGAAGTTTAAGGTTGTGTGTGGATGATAGAGAATTCAATAAAGCGACCATTAAAAATAAATACTCACTTCCATGAATTGATGATTTGTTGGATCAACTTAGGGGAGCATCAATATTTTCTAAGTTAGATTTGAGATCAGGATGCCATTAAATTAGGAGTAAGCCAGAGGACATTCCTAAAACTGCTTTTAGAACTAGATATGGGAACTATGAATATCTTGTCATGCCTTTTGGGTTGACCAATGCTCTAGCAGTATTTGTAGATTACATTAACCACATTTTTTGAACTTATTTGGATCAATTTGTGGTTGTTTTCGGAGATGATATTCTCATTTATTCAAAAAATAGCAAAAGAGCATGAACAACATCTTAGACAGGTACTTCAAATCTTAAAAGAAAAATAATTGTTTGCCAAGTTATGAAAATGTGGCTTCAAGAAGTAAAATTTTTAGGGCATGTAATATCACAAGGAGGAGTTTCAGTTGATCCTAGTAAAGTGGAAGTAGTTATGCAATGGGAGAGACCAACAATTATCACTGAAATCAAGATTTTTCTAGGATTAGCCGGGTATTATAGAAGATTCACTAAGGGGTTTCTCAATTAGTGTTACCTTTGACCAAATTAACTAGGAAGGAAAAGCCTTTCGAGTGGACTGATGAATGTGAGAATTGTTTTCAGGAATTGAAAATCAAGTTAACTACAACTCCTATATTAATTATTATTGATCCTAAAGAAAAATTCACCGTGTATAGTGATGTGTCCAAGAAGGTCTTGGATGTGTTTTGATGCAAAATGAGAAAGTAGTGGCTTATGCTTCAAGACAATTGAGACCATATGAGGAAAACTATCCAACACATGATTTAGAATTAGCAGCAGTGGATTTTGTCTTGAAAATATGGAGGTATTATCTATATGGAGTCAAATTTGAAGTATTCATTTATCATAAGAGTTTGAAATATCTTTTTGATCAGAAGGAGCTTAACATGAGGCAAAGAAGGTAGGTAGAATTTCTGAAAAATTATGATTTTGAATTAAAATATCACCTAAGGAAAGCTAATGTGGTATCTAATGCCCTTAGTAGAAAGTCACTACATATATCCTACTTGATGATTCAAGAGTTTGAGTTGTTAGAGAAATTTTGAGATTTAAACCTCTCAATAACCCTACAACCTAAAATTTGTGGGTGAGTCGAACAAAAATTTTCAGTGAAATTAAATCACAAGTTAGACAAAAATAGAACACTGATCAATTTTTGCAAATGATTAAAAACTAGGTTTTTCAAGGAAAACAAAAGAAATTTCAAGTAACAAATGATGGGACTGTGATGTATAGAAACAAATTGTGTGTTCCATATGATAAAGAATTGAAAATCAAATACTAGAGGAAGTCCATTGTAGTAAATATATTATTCATCCAAGAACCACCAAAATGTATCAAGATATTAAGAAAATATTTTGGTGGCCTAAGATAAAAGATGAAATTGCAAGATTTATAACTAGGTTTTTAACATGTCAAAAGTTAAGATAGAACACCAAAGACCAACCAGTTTGCTTTGTAACACCCTATAAATAACATGTTAGACTTGTACATGATTACAGAGGTAGCCTAATACTTGCTTAACATGTCTATTGTGACTTTCTGAGCGTGTTTAGTCACTTTGCTGTAACACTATTTGTGAAAAATAACTATTATTAGCTGTGAAATTGGCTTAAATTGCTTAGTTAGTGAAAATAAACATGGAGAGTTTGTTTCTAGGTCACAAATATGTGAACTATGTTACAGTTAAAGTTTGAGAACAATTAGAGTTGGTTCGGTATTTTTAAGCATACTAGCTGTGTGTTTTAATGTCGAATCGACTAGTCACAGATATGGAAAAATGTGATAATAGTGCAACAATATTTTAGATGAATCCTATGATTTATTCTAAAGTTGTTGGAAGTTCAAAAAATGAATTTGGTGAAATCTAAGTGTTCTTAATAGATTGAGAGTTACAACTTGGTCACTTAAGTGACCAAGTCTCACAGGTCTCTCTTTAAAAGGCAACAGCACTGGGTCTCTCTTTAAAAGGTAGCAAGTGATGCTTCCAATGAAGAAAAGAGAAACAAAAATAAAAAAGAGGAGAGAAAAGGGAGAAAGGGGAGACCGAAGGAGAACGAAGAAGTAGCAAGGATCAAAGCTTGAAGGAAGATCTAAGATCAAGTTCAAGGCTTCAAGATCTTCATCCATACAAGAGGTAGGGGGGCTCCTTTCATTTTTTTTCCTTTTTGTTCATGTAGGATGAACATAAGGTTTATGAATGGGAGAATGGGTTTGGTGAGCCAAACCTTTATTCTTAACTTGGTTCTTGATTTCTTGATTTGAGTTAGAACATTTTCAACTCATTGGATGCCATGGTTGCTGGCTTAGCTTGGTGGATGTCCTTATGCCTATTTGATGAGCATTTTAGGTTTTGGATGTTTATTGGCTTGATTTAGTTTAATTCCATGATTCATGAGTTGAGTTTAGTGGCTTAGTTCTGCATAATTTTTTTGTAGAATTGGTCATGCTTAGGTGTAGCCTGGCTACGCCTTGGCGTGGACTAATCAGTTTTCGATCCTGAGTAGATAGAGAGCTCTATGCCTAGGCGTGTTAGAGTGGCACCTAGACATGGCCTCCTGGGAGTTACAGGGTTGTTGCCCTGCCATCTTCACACCTAGGTATGGGTGGGTGGCGCCTAGGCGTGACTTCCAGTTTTGGACAAGTGTTGAATCTTGATGTTTTGGAGTTTCCTAAGTGTTGGGATCACTCATATATGCCTTTTTAAGTGTGTTGAGGAGCTAATGGGGGTATTTCTTGGAGAGAATTACCACCTTGCGTGTGTGAGAATTTGGAGAACCTATAGGCACCCAAAGTGAGGGGATTTGCCTTAGGATGAGGTTGGAGAACCTTTAGGTATCCAGAGTGTGGGAAATGCCTTATGATGGAATTAAGGGACCGTAGACACCCAAAGTGAAGTGGAGTGTCAAGGGAGAGTGTGTTAGGAAAACTTAGGCTTCCATAGTATGGTGTAATGCAATGGAGTACCCTTGAGAACCTTTAGATATCCAAGTGTGATGGAATGCAATAAGGTAGTATTTAGAACTTTGTTCAACATGAGGTTGAGCTTGGAATCACTTGTGAAGTGATGGTGTAAGGTTCTAGATACAAGTGTAATAGTATTGAGACACAACTAGTGGTACTTCTTGGAGAGAATAATCACTTACCTTATAATAGGACTTGAGAAACCTTAGGCATCCTTTAAGAAGTAGAATGCCATAGGTCAATACCTAACACCTCGAGCAATATGAGGTTGCCTTAAGAGTCACTCGTGAAGTGATGAAGTGAGGTGCTAGGTGTTGTAAGCTAAGTGTGCTTGGCTAGTTGTATTTGTTATCATGCATAGGTTGCATCTTTGAGTGGAAAGTGGAGTTGGAGATGCATGGAGAACATTTATTCCCTTGTGAGATGAGGTTAAGATATAGGAAGTACTAGAAATGTGAATTTACTCCTTATGCGATACGTGAGTTTAGTCAAGAGATTTTCTAGTTCTCCTTAATTACTTAGTTAGGAAGGACCTAATGATGATTATATGTATTTGTCAAATACATTGTATATCTTCTTTTCAAACTTGTTGTTTACTATTTTCCTATGTATTGTAACCTTAGATGGTATGTACAACCATTTGGCATGAGAACAAGGTGTGAGCCTAGATTCTCGTAACGGATAATGCTATTATGGTCAGGGTTACCGGTATGGGGGTGGTAGCATTACTCTTACGTTATGAAGGTAAGGTATTCACCTATTACCAAGTAGGGTAAAGGCTTTTAGGCCTAACCTACTAGTATATACAAGGGAATGGAGGTTCTTGGGAAATAAGTATGTGGCATATGATTTATAAAACTAAAATTTGGATTAGCATTGCATAATCATATTATTAGAACTTTGTATGAGCATAACCATACATCATATCATAAAGCATTGCATTTGTTGGTAGCCGTATGGGCAGTTGCCTTGCTTGTTGCTTACTCGATGATATCTTATGATTGTATGGGTGATTGTATGATATCATTGATTGTCATATATATGTAAAATAAGATTGTTGCTTGCTTAGAGAATGTTACATAGTGTGTATATATATATTCTGATAATGTTGAGTAGTGACTCATTTATCTGTTGAAGGCATAATCTAATGTGTATAGTGCGGTTTATTCATTGTGAATGTTTAAACTCTGGTATTGGTTACTTATAATGAGAAATTTTGATTTCTCACCCCGTTGTGTTTCCATGTAAATCCAGGTTCTGGCAAAGGGAAGCAGAAGAAGTAGAAGAACTAGCGTAGTTTATTTTATTTCTTGTAATAAATATGTTGTATATTTATTTTCTGCTACTTTGAAGTTGTACAAAGTTATGTATTATAGTATGCCTTTGTGAGGCTTATGATGTATATATATAACTGTTTGTTGTTCAGGCTTTCCATATTTATTTATGTGAATGAATAATATGGGTTTAGTTTGTTGTTTTAAGTCAGAAGTAGCATAGTGGGTATTGTGCATCTTATATATGGTAGATATATTAGGTTCTCAGTATTTGGATGTTACATGCTTAAATCATTAAATAACCTTGTATGGAAATGGGATAGTGTGGCAATGGAATTTGTGATGGGATTGCCACAAACTTCTTTAGGGCATGATGTTATTAAGGCCATTGTAGATAGATTAACCAAAAGAATCCATTTTTTTAGCAATCAAAGCCACATATTCATTAGATAGACTAGCTCAAATATACATTAATGAGATTGTCATATTGTATGGTATTCCTTCTAATATTATATCTGACAAGAACCCTAGATTTATCTCTAGATTTTGGGGAAACACTACAGCAAGTGTTAGGCACTAAATTTGGTTTTAGTACAGCCTATCATCCTCAAATGATGGACAAACTGAAAGGACTATTCAAACACTAGGGGAGATGCTGAGTGTTTGTGCCTTGGAACAGACAAGAAATTGGAATCGGTATTTGCCATTAATAGAGTTTGCATAGAATAACAATCACCATTCTAGTATTAGGATAGCACCTTATAAAGCTTTATATGGCAGGAAGTGTAGATCGCCACTATGTCGGTATGAAGTTGGAGAGAGGAATTTATTAGGACCAGACATAGTACAATAAACTTCAGAGAAAATATAATTCATCAAGGATAGACTGCTTACTGCACAAAATAGACAAAAAACAAAGCTACGCTGATCAAAGAAGAAGACCTTTAGAATTTCAAGAAGGAGAAGATGTATTTTTGAAAAGTTTTCCTATAACTGGAATAGGTAAAGCACTTAAATCCAAGAAACTGAGTCCTCGATTCCTAGGTCCATTTCAAATTCTTAAGAAAGTAGGGTAAGTAGCTTACCAAATAGCTCTTCCACCTAGTCTGTCAAATCTTAATGTTATCTCCCATGTATCTCAGCTTAGAAAATATTGTCCAGATCCTTCTCACATCTTATCCAGTGAACCAATATAGTTAAGAAAAAACTTCACCTATCCCATCAAACCTGTTCAGATTTTGGACATTTCTGATAAACAGTTAAGAGGGAAAAATAATTCCTTTGGTCAAGATATTATGGGAAAGATTAATAACAGAAGAGGCTACTTAGGAAAAGGCAGAGGAAACACAACGGAAGTATCCAAAGTTATTGTCACCAGGAAAATTTTGAGGACAAAATTTTTTTAAAGGAAGGGAGAAATGTAACATTCCTTCTAAATTAAATTCTTATATATGACAGTATTTAATTCGTATTCAATATTCATAGGACATACGTGTAATTCATACAATTTTTATTCAGAACATATATGGAATTAAAAATTTTTGCGCACAAGGGACGTATGTGGAATTAAAAATTTTGCATACAAATTGATTTATTTGTATATAGTAAGTCCAAATGACTAATAGAAGATTTCGTAGAACACTAGAAATTATGAAAAAAAAGTTTATAACTTATTTAAGATATAAATTTACTAGTAGACAACTTAATAATTGTAGAAATTAGAGTAGTCTTAATTTGATTGGTTGATGATTAACCAATAGTAAGAAGACATCAATTCTAAGGTGATTGGCTAATGAATTACACTAATTTCAATGTAATTGGTTAGTAAGGAGTAGCCAATGGGAGTTAGACAACTTAGTGTGATCAACCAATAGAAATTAGACAACATACAAGACATAAGTACAAAATTGATTGGTTAATGATTAACCAATAGGAATTTGACATCATGCAAGACATGAGTTTAAAATGATTGGTTCTTAAAAACACTAGGTTAATTCCTATTGGTGGATTGAAGACACTAAACCCATTCTAAGTGGTTGGTTTAGTGGCGAATAAAGGTTAGCCACCATAGAAACTCCTAGCTAGATGTCCTAACTAGAAGTTAGATTAGTTTGGTTAGTAATTTAGTTAGTTTATGTAAGTAGATAGTTAACTAAGTTAGGTCAGTTTAGTTACTCTACCTAAGTCATCATGATACAACTAAGAACCAATAAAAAGCTAGACATTTGGTAAGTTTCTAATTGGTTAGAAACTTAAAGAAGAAACACTTGGTTCACTTATGATTGGTTTGCTAGAAAATATTAAAGAAAAAAATGAATGGAAAATAAAGAAGAGGAACTCTCCCAAAGGTGCTAGAGAATTCGGTCAAGGCAAGGAAAAGGAGGAAGATGAGAAGAAAAATAAGGGAAAAAGAGAAAAGCCAAGAATAAGAAGGATGCATGGATTTTCAAACTAGTTTTCAAGAGAATCAAGTAGTTAGGTTCAAGATCTTCAACTTTCTTGCAAATTCTTTCAAGGACAAGAGGTAAGGAGTCAAACTTTTTCTTCAAAGTTTCTTGAGTTCTTCTTGATTCTAAAAGTGTTTTAGTATGCTTTTCAAATTGCCTTTAAATCAAGAAGCTTTATTTATGACTATTTTCGCTAAATGGGAACCCTAGGTTAGTAAGACTTAAGTTGTGTTCTTGATATTTTGTTTTAGTTTCTATGGAGGATTACTGATGAATGGTGTTGTTGATGAAGAAAGAATTATAAGGATGATGCTAATTTTGAGGAAAAATGGTTAAGTGACAAAGATTTAAGAACTAGAGTTTTATTCAAATTAATTTGGGAATGTTGATCTAAACTTTGATTTAATATAAAATTGATACTAAAAATAGACTTTTGATGCTACAAATAGTCTAGAAATGATGAGAATGGGAAGAAAATATTCTTTGTCACAATTTGGTGTTTTCGGCCAAGCATTCATATTAAGATTAGATTCACTTGTTAATGAATTTACTTGTTAATGAATTTTATTGTATTCTATTATTATAATTATAGAAATAAATGATATAAATTGTTGTTGATGTTGAAATCTTGAGTAAGTAATTGATTATGTTAATGTCACAAATTATGAACTATTTATGTAGTTTTTATGAAAGAATGGTATTCAAAGTTGTGATATTTTATCAATTGGCTTTGAGCCTAAAGATGTGACATTAATATTTAAGAGAAAAGAATGTATGTCTTCTAGGACCCATTAAGGAGGTTCACAGGCCAAGAGGGCTAAGTGGAACTTAATGAGAGTCTTACATAGGTCACTTTTATTGAGCTGCGCATCTCCCTTCCCAGGACATGTGGAGTGATCATTTTTATTGGGCTCCTTGATTGGAATGACCACAGCTAGGAGATGCCCTAGTAAGTTTGAGATCTTCACTATGATATGTTATATTATTGGTCATGTGAGCAAGAAGATAAAGTAAAATTTAATGGAATGTGAAATGATACTATTTAGTATGTATTTTATTGATATAAAGTAAAATTATGTAGTACTTTGTTTGAAAAGTATTTTCTACAGTGAAAGCAGCTGGACATAGCATAGTTCAAAATAAATGATTTTTATTAACTGTGTGATTTCCCTACTGAGAATTATAAATTCTCTTATCTATTTTGTTCAGAGAAATAGGATGGTACGCATCACTCTATTGATTGATATTGATGCTCACTTTGTGTTTCGCCTTGCAACTGAAGAATTTTGTTTGACTGTAAATAGATGTATATAGGTGACTTGTATGCATTGTGGGTGTGTACTGTCTACTAATGTACTGACCTCATTTACTTATTCACATATTTGAGATGTCTTCTTGTTGTACTTTTTTATAAATTTTGGGATTTTGTAAATATTCTGGACAAATGTATTGGCACACCAGATGTAAATATTAAATATAAATTTAGTTAGTGTGCTACTATAAATTTTCTATTTGTATTTGTTACTAAGTAGCTTCTAGTATGCAAGAGGGGGTGAATTAAGTATTTAAAAACTTCTCGCAAACACTTATAAAACAAATTTCATTGAAGCTATTTCTTAAAAGAGGTGAATAAAGAATGGAAGATAACTAGAAACTTTAAGAACAGAAAATGAGCTAATAATAATAACCAAAAAAAATGTAGGAAAATAAAGGAAATAAAGATGAGAAGAGCAGGCACAATATTTATCCTGATTCGACCACTAACCACTTGTAGCCTACGTTCAGTCCTCGAAAAATAATCTGAAATTTTTCACTATCAATGCAAGCTTGAACAAGTGTTTGCTACCTTTACAAACAAGAGCACTTTTCACACGAAGGAAAACTTTACCCTTATGCTAAAGCCTCAGCTTTCAGGGATACCTCACCCTTACAAACCTTTAAGGGATACCTCACCCTCTTTAAAATAAATCAGAATACAGAAGAAGAGAAACTCTCAAAAGAGTGAATATTACAACTTGAAGCTCTTTAAGGATATCTCAAAGTTTAGTGAAAAAGAGCACAAAAAGTATGCAAAAATGAAATTCACAGATTAAAGTAAGAGAAAATTCTTTTAGATTATTGAGGTATATTCAAAGATGACCCAAGGTCACTATTTATAGAGCTCGGGAGAAAAATAGTCATTGTGGGTTTTGAATTCTCGTAATAAATGAAAAAAGAAAGACGTTAGTTTCTAAATTTGGAACCCATGTGTATTCGAATAACCTTTGTGTTATTCGAATAACACATTTCAATAACCCATAGGGAAACTGGTTCTACAACACGTTATTCGAATAACCCAATGGTTATTCGAATAACTCTTTCAAATAGGGTTTTCTGAAAAACATGGTTATTCAAATAATATCCTTGTTATTTGAATAATCCATTTTGAAAGAAACACACAGCAACGCCTCTATTCGAATAGCTTATGTGCTATTCGAATATCAAAATTTGAAAACAAAAGGCGTGACCAGTTAAAACCTGTTATTCTAATAGCTCCACTATTATTCGAATAAGCTTTTTGTGAAAACAGATCGATTGTGATAGTTTATTCGAATAAAGAAAGCTTTATTCGAATAAAGCTATTCAAAACCATTTTTAAGACATTTTTGAAACTTGATAATTTGCTTCCAAATTTCCCAAAAACCTTTTACCATTTTCAAAAGCCATTTTAAAAAGAAAGTTTATTAAGAAAACATTTTTATCTTTTCTTCCAAAATCAATGAGATATCCAGAAGGCTTTGTACAAAAAGACTCTAAGTCCTAAAGTTATTCTTGAAGTTCTCAGACTTTGTCTTCCCATCATCTTCATGTTCATTATCATCAAAATCAATCTTCAAAGTCGCATAATTAATCACATTCTCTCCCTTTTTGATGATGACAAACTAACACAGAGAAAAAAGTTAGTGCAGATAAATTAGAATTCACAAAAATGTTTTGAGAGAACTTACTCCTCCTCTTTTTTGTAAGAGGTGATCTATATCAGAGATGTGTGTAGCTCCCCCTTATGTTTGGAATCCAATTTTAAGTTTTACATGTCTTTTCTCAAATAAACTCAAAATTTTCTCCCCCTTTTGTCATAAGCAAAAAGTTAGGGAAAGGTAAAGCTGAAACATGTGATAACTATCCAAGTAAAAGCCATAAATAGATCAAGACAGTGAATGCAATAAAGAGATAATTATCCAATTACAAACAACAGTAAAAGGAACAAGTAATGCAAGACAAAACAGATTTAAAGCAAGCAATCCATCTTATTAAGAAAAAATTTTTGTCCAATTACAGGATAATAAGGAAAAACAGAAGGCCAAAATAAGACTGAAATAAAGATCCTAAGATCTAAGGATCCTAAAAATAAGCATCTGGTGGCAAAGAAGGGGAGTTAGGTGCTCTGTCAGTCAGCAAGGCTCGGAGGGCTGCTTGTTTGCACTCAACACCTTCTATTATTTCCAACAGAAAAAAGGTGTTCTCCATGTAGGTTTTATGGTCTAGCAAGGTTGCCATGATTTGCTCATTTGTAACCTGACCAGCAGTAGTAGCAAAGACTTCTTGCTCTTCATCTTCCACTTCATCCGAGTACACCCATCCTTTAGCAGACCAGATCATCTTCACTTTGTGTAGAGTGTAGGACCCAAAAACACTATGGTGAGATAACTTGGTGGCCTTCTCAGTTTCCAGAATCTGAGGATATTTCCCAAGAAGGGTAGTGATGATCAAGCCATAAAGTAAGTCAGACTTCTCCTTGCCCTTTGCCTTCATTATATGCTTCATGATAAAGATTGTCCAGTTGATTTGGTGACCTTTTTCAGAACCCACAACATGAAGATATCATCTTCACTCAGGTAGGCATAATTCCCACCTCGAGGAGCCAAGATATATGCATAAGTTTAATACAAGTGCCTATCTTGGCTCTTTAGCAAGCCTCCTTTGACACCTTTATTAGGCAAGGGTAGACCAGGTTTCAACAGATCCTCAATGGATTAAATTTTGTTGTACTCCTGAATGAATGGGCTACCATCTTCTTCAACATGTGTGCCTACAAACTATAGTTCAAATAGCACAGCCCAATCTTGAGGGGTGATGACAATGTGTTGATCACAAACTTCTTAGAGAAGGTCTTGCTCTTCAATCTTCAGGTTGCAGTAAAACATCTTTACTAAATCAGCATAAAGGTCAGCTTTGTGGGAGTAGAGACAAAGCACACCCTGATTGTTTAGCAAATTGAGGAAGTCAAAGCCTCATTCTCTCTGGAAGAAATTCAAATCCAAGTATTTTGGTTACATAAGATTGCGCTCCTAAAAGTGAGTGATGAAGCAACTCAGTTCCTCTCTGCTAGAGGAAAGTCTTCATAGGTCCATTGGGTTATTGCAAGGAGTGGTTTTCATACGAGGACATTTTACGCAGGAAGAGGAAGAGGCCATGGCTGGAAAGGTGTTGATGGTGATGGTGAATTGTGGGTTTTAGAGATGGTGGAGGTATAGAGGACAATAGTGGAGATAGAGAACAATAATGGTGGAAAGTTGGTAGAGTGTGAGAGATTTAGGTTCAGCACATACAAAGAGAAAAAGGAGGGAAGAAACAGAGATGGAAAAGAAAAAGAAAAACACGTTGTGAAATATAGAGGCCCTGAGTTTATTCGAATAACATAGGTTTTATTCAAAAAACCTTTCATGGAAAACTAAACGATATGGCCTTTTGTCAGCTATTATTCGAATAACTATATAGTTATTCAAATAATCCGATATGCAAGCTTGGCTTTTTTCCAAGGTTTATTCGAATAGCTCTTTAGTTATTCGAATAACCAGATAAAGGATAGAGGATTATGTTAAAGTGTTATTCGAATAAGGAGTCTCTTATTCGAATAAGATAGACACAAAGAAATATAATATGTAGTTGATGACCTCAGGTTATTCAAATAAATTAAATTTTATTCGAATAACATAGACACAAAGCACAAAGTTTGTGGTTGCTAGTTTCAGGTTATTCGAATAAATTGAATTTTATTCGAATAACGCAGATACACAACACAAATTTTTGAACTAATGACTTTGTTTATTTGAATAATCACAAGTTTATTTGAATAAAACTATCAGAAAACAATTATAAGCACATATAGGGATACAATTAGAGAGAATGAAACATACCTAAAGATGAGATACCTGCAAAACAAGTTTTGGGATACCTCCAATGCTCAAGTCAGTAACGATTCAGCAATAATGAGTCAATAAACACAAGTATTCATTTATATGTATGATTGATCAATTATTTCTAATTCTCCTCTAATATAAAAGAATGCTTCTTTTGCTAAGGGTTTAGTCAAAATATCTGCAAGTTGTTTAGATGTTTCAATAAATTTAAGTATCTAGTCTCCTTTTTGTATATGATCTTTAATAAAGTAATGTCTTATTTCTATGTGCTTTGTTTTAGAGTGTAAAATGAGATTTTTAGATAGATTTATTGCACTAGTGTTGTCACATTTTATAGGAATGTGATCAAGCTGAAGACCATAGTCTAGTTGTTTCATCCAAAGATTTTGAGCACAACAACTCTTGGCTGCAATATATTCAGCCTCAACAGTAGACAATGCCACACTATTTTGCTTCTTGCTATGTTAAGAAACTAAAGAACTTCTAAGCAAGTGGCATGTCCCACTAATACTTTTCCTATCCATTTTGCATCCCGCAAAATCAGAATTGAAATAGCCAATTAGGCTACATGAGGCACCCTTAGGATACCACAAACCCGTTTGTTAAGTGGCTAATAGATATTTCATGATTCTTTTAACAACACATAGGCGTGATTTTTTAGGATTAGCTTGATATCTAGCACACATGCATATATTAAACATTATATCTAGCCTACTAGCAGTAAGATAAAGAAGGGATCTAATCATATCTCTGTATTTCGTAATTTCTACATATTTAGCTCTTTCATCTTTGTCCAAATAGCAGGAAGTGCCCATTTGCATAACCATATGCTTGGTATTGTCCATTCCAAATTTTTTTAGCAGCTCCTTACAGTATTTGGTTTGACTTATGAAAGTCCCTTCTTTTATTTGTTTGATTTGAAGCCCAAGGAAGAAATTAAACTCTCCCATCATCGATATTTCAAACTCATTTTGCATTGTCTTAGCAAATTCCTTTCAAAGGGATTCATTAGTAGAGCCAAAAATAATGTCATCCACATAGTACTAGGAGAATATCATGCTTTTTATTTTTAATAAAAAGGGTTGTATCAATTTTTTCTCTCAAAAAATCATTTTCTAAAAGAAACTTACTCAACGTTTTATACCAAGCTCTAGGAGCTGTTTTAAGTCATACAAGGTCTTTTTAAGTTTAAAAACATGGTTGGATAGTTCATAAATTTCAAAACCCGGAGGCTGTTCAACATATACTTCTTCTTGAATAAAACCATTTTAAAAAGTACTTTTAACATCCATTTGGTATAACTGAAAATCCATGATGCAAACATATGCAAGTAACATTCTAATAGCTTCTAATCTAGCTACAGGTGTATAGGTTTCTTCATAGTGTATTCCTTCTTCTTGGTTGTATCCTTTTGTAACTAACCTAGCTTCATTTCTTATTATTAAGCCAGCTTCATCAAGTTTGTTCCTAAAGACCCATTTGGTTCCTATAATTGGATGATCATTGGGCCTTGGAACCAATTCCCAACCTTGATATCTTTCAAATTGATTCAACTCTTTCTGCATGGCCAAGATCCAATGTTCATCGTTAAATGCTTCATTTATATCTTTAGGTTCAATTTAGGAAATGAAAGTCATATGATTATATACATTTCTAAAAGAGTTTCGAGTACTTTCACCTTTAGATACATCACCTATTATTTGATTAAGAGGATGATACCTTGAAGTCTGCCATTCTTTGGGAAGGTCCATGACTTGTAAGTCCTCTTGTCTTGGGGTGTCCTCTTGACTTTCCTCTTGCTCTTTGGCTTCTTTTTCTTTGTTGTCCAACTGTGTTTTTGCAAAGATTTCTGCAACATCATCAACAAAGTCCTTCCTCAGTCCATTTGGATTAGTTTCGTCAAAGGCAACATGAATAGACTCTTCAATAGTCATAGTTCTTTTATTATAAATTCTAAACGCCTTGCTATGATTAGAATACCCAAGAAAAATACTTTCATTAGACTTAGCATCAAACTTTTTCAAGTTATCCTTTCCATTATTTAAAATAAAACATTTACATTCAAAAACATGAAAATATGAGACATTTGACTTTCTTCCTTTATATAACTCATATAAGATTTTCTTTAAAATTGGCCTTATTAGAGCCCTATTCATTATATAACAAGTGGTGTTTACCGCATCCACCTAAAATACTTAGGAAGTGTGGCCTCATTGAGCATAGTTCTTGTCATTTCTTCTAAAGATCGATTTTTTTTTTTGCAACTCTATTTTGTTGTGGAATTCTAGGGGTAGAAAAATTATATTTAATGTCATGTTCATCACAAAAAGTTTCAAAATCATAATTTTCAAATTCACCTCCATGGTCATTCCTTATGGAAGTAATAGAAAAATCTTTTTTCATTTTGGATAACTTTAGCAAGTCTTTTAAAAGCTAAAAATGCATCATTTTTATAGGAAAGGAATAAAGCCCATGTGAACCTAGAAAAATCATCCACAATCACTAATGCATAGTAATTCCCACCAAAGCTCATAGTTCTAGATGGTTCAAAAAGATCCAAGTACAAAAGTTGTAAAGGTCTAGAAATTGAAACTATATTTTTTGCTTTAAAAGAAATATTTACTTGTTTTCCCTTTTGACATACATAACATAATTTATCTTTTATAAAATTGAGGTTGGGTAGTCCAATTACTAGCTCTTTAGAGACTAACTTTTTTAAGTGATCCATGTGAATGTGTGCAATTCTCCTATGCCGTAACCATAAATCATCAGTCTTACTTAAAAAGTATTTCGCATCATTTGAAGATATGTCATCAAGGCTAATCATATAAATATTATTAACTCTATGACCAACGAACTTAACATGATTATCATTTTTACCTTCAATTATACAACAATTTGAATAAAAAATTACTTTATGTCCTTTATCACATAATTGACTAATACTAAGCAGATTGGGTTTAAGTCCTTCAACAAGCAATACATTATCAATAGAAGAATTAGGACTTTTACCGACTTTGCTGATTCCAAGAATCTTTCCTTTGTTGTTATCTCCATATATTACGTGTCCGTGAGTCTTGGGAACAAGGAATGAGAATTTGGAGTCGTCTCCGGTCATGTGCTTGGAGCATCCACTATCGAAGTACCAATTTGAGCTCCTGGCCTTCAAGCACACCTACAACACATATTTAGATTTTAACTTTTGGTACTCAAATTTTCTTGGGTCCTTGTGTGTTAGTTCTAAGTATTTTATCCTTAGGAACCCAAACCATTTTGATTCCATTTTTTGTGTTGATATTTTTCCTTGCATTATATGTTGATGCACTGTGTCCTTTCTTCTCACAATAAAAATATTTAATAAAAGGACTACTTGAAGTACTTGAATGAACAAAGAAATTTTTATAAAATTTATGTTAATTTTTGGGGTTGTAGCCTATTCCAGCTTTTTGAAAAAAAACTCTTTGTTTTCCTAACAAAATGTTTAAATTATCTCTTCTAAACGTGAATTTAGAAAGTGTGTTCTTTAAATCTACAATTTCTTTTTCAAGGACTTGACATGATAAACAAGATGGAGAAGTAGAAGTATATAAGGAACAGGTTGTGCAAGCATCAATTAATTCTAATGTCTAATTTTCAATTTTTAATTCTTTAATTTCTTTATTTAAAATAAGAATTTGATTTTCTAAAGAAGAAATTATTTTCTTGGACGAAGAGACTAATTTAGTGAGTCTTAGTGATTCATCATGCAACTCTTCAAAAACCTCTTATAATTCATCATAAGAAGGGGATAAGTCAATGTTAGAAATTACCTTAGTGTCGCTTTATTGTTCTTCTTCTCCTTTGGCCATAAGACATAGATGGGCTTCCTCGCTGTCTAAACTATCAGTTGAGTCCATGTCATTGTCATCCCATGCTATGTAGGCTTTTCTTCCTTTTCTTTCTTTGAAGGATTTCTTCTCAAATTTCTCCATTTTCTTTTGATAAATTGGGCACTTCATCTTCATGTGTCCCAGTTTTCCACACTCATAGCAAGTTAGAGTTGAAGATGTTCCTTCCCCTTTGTGATGGGTTTTCTTTGGAGGGAAAGACGGTCCTCTTTGAGTTCCCTTTTTCTTGAGAAATTTCCCAAACCTTTTTACCAGAAGGCTAAGATTTTCTTCATTTAGATCAAGGTTCTCTATGCCTTCTTTATCTTCATCATCATCATCATCAATTGTCGAGGAGGTAGCTTTGAGTGCTATTCCTTTTTTCTTCTTATCATGCTCTTCACTTTGACTTTGCTTGTTTAGCTCCAATTCATGCTCATGAAGTTTCCCAAAGAGAGTAGCTAGGGTCATTGTTGACAAATCTCTTGATTCTGATATAGTTGTTACCTTGGGTTGCCAAATCCTACTCCGACATCTCAAAACTTTGTTAATAAGATCTTCATTTAAAAAACTCTTTCATTCATCATACTCACAACACTCTTTAATTCTGATGCAAGATGATTTACAATGTGGGTGAACCTCTTTTGCATTTCTTGAATACTTTCTCCTTGGTTCATTCTAAATAACATATACTCACAAGTAAGAGAATTGATTCTCGACCTCTTTACTTCACTAGTACCCTCATGGGTAACTTGTAAAGTGTCCCATATTTCTTTGGCAGTTTTGCAGTTTGAAATTCTAAAATATTCATCATATCCTAAAGCAGTAGTAATAATGTTTTTGGGTCTTAAAATATGTTGCACTTTCTTTTAATCCTCATCAGACCATTTATTTCTTGGTGTTCGGCCTCACATGTGGGAACAAAAGTGCCATTTTCAAAAGCATCCCACAAATCTAGATCAATAGCTTCCATAAAAATGTTCATTCTTTCCTTCCAATATGCATAACCATCCCCATTGAAAAAAGGTGGTCGATTTATGGAAGATCCTTCTGAAAAACCATTTGAAGAAGCCATGTTCTCTTGAAGCTGCTAAGCTCTTTATACAAGAGTCTAGCTCTAATACCACTTGTTACCAAGTGGCTTCCAATACTCAAGAGGGGGTGAATTAAGTATTTAAAAACTTTTCACAAACACTTATAAAATAAATTTCGTTGAAGCTATTTCTTAAAAAAGGTGAATATAGAATAGAAGATTAGTAGAAACGTTAAGAACAAAAAATGAGCTAATGATAATAACAAAAAAAAATGCAATAAAATAAAGGAAATAAAGATGAGAAGAACAAGCACAATATTTATCCTGGTTCAACCACCAACTACTTGTGGCCTATGTCCAGTCCTCAAAAAAGTATCCAAGATTTTTTACTATCAATATAAGCTTGAATGGGTGCTTGCTACCATTACAAACAAGAGCATTTTTTACACGCAGGGAAACTTTACCCTTGTGCTAAAGCCTCAACTTTTAGGGATACCTCACCCTTACAAACTTTTAAGGGATACCTCACCCTCTTTACAATAAATCAAAATACAGAAGAAGTGAAACTCTCAAAAGAGTGAATATCACAACTTGAAACTCTTTAAGAATATCTCAAAGTTTAGTGAAAGAGAGCACAAAAAGTATACAAAAATGAAATTCACAAATTAAAGTAAGAGAAAATTCTTTCAGATTATTGGGGTATGTTCAAAGATGACCCAAGGTCACTATTTATAGAGCTCAAGAGAAAAATAGCCTTTATGGGTTTTGAATTCTTGTAATAAATGAAAAAAAATGTTAGTTTCTAAATCTAGAACCCGTGTTTATTCAAAAATAACCTTTGTGTTATTCGAATAACACATTTCAATAACCCATGGGGAAGCTAGTTCTGCAACACGTTATTAGAATAACCCAATGGTTATTCGAATAACTTTTTCAAATAGAGTTTTCTGAAAAACATGGTTATTCAAATAACATCCTTGTTATTCGAATAATCCTTTTTGAAAGATACACATAACAATGCCTCTATTCGAATAGCTTATGTGCTATTCGAATAGCACAATTTGAAAGCAAAAGGCGTGACCAATTAAAACTTGTTATTCAAATAACTCCACTATTATTTGAATATGCTTTTTTTGTGAAAACAGATCGAATAAGATAGTTTATTCGAATAAATAAATTTTTATTTGAATAAAGCTGTTCAAAACCATTTATAAGACATTTTTGAAACTTGATAATTTGCTTCCAAATTTTTGAAAAACCTTTTAACTATTTTCAAAAGCCATTTTAAAATGAAGGTTTATTAAGAAAACATTTTTATCTTTTCTTCCAAAATCAATGAGATATCCAGAAGGCTTCGTACAAAAAAACTCTAAGTTCTAAAGCTAGTCTTGAAGTTCTCAGACTTGGTCTTCCGATCATCTTCATGTTTGTTATCATCAAAATCAATCTTCAATGTCGCATAGTCAATCACAATATTCTATTTGAATTATATTCTAGTAATACGTGAGTTTTATAGTTTTACAACTATAAATAATAATTTCAACCTAATTGGTTTAAGTATTAATTCAATTCTAGTGCCTAGTAAACCACTTCACTTATTTTAATAAATAAGAAATAATAAACGTAGTACGTAATATTCTATCAATAATATTAAATTATAATAAAATGACTAGTAGAATGTTACATTTCCTTCTTTTTGGGTTATCACTATAAGGTGCTCAAGACCTTGAATGGGTTCTTTGTGAGTTTGATAATTTTGAAATTGATTGAGAAATCTTCTACAAGAAGTTTGCTAAGAAGTATGAAAGCTATGTGAGATGGCTGTCTTACGTTTTGATTTTCCTGACCAAATAATCAGTTACTCTGGTATAATAACCGATTAATGGACTGTTGAAGAATATTGTATAAGAGTGTTAATCGGTTATATTAGAGAGTAATAAGTTATTTCACAAACTCAGAGAGCAAGAACAAGCAATAATTGATTAAAAGTTATAAGATAACCGATTATATGTTTGATCGTTTTGAACATCAGCTGGTCATAACCGCTTATTCCTTATTGATAATTGGTTATAGACGAAACTTAGGCTACTATTGGTCATCTATAACCGGTTAGTAATGTGTTACGATTTGTTAAAGATGCAATTCAGGTTACTGTTAGCTATTAATAAATGATAGGAATGTAATGAAACTAGTTCATTTGTTAGACTCACACACGTAGTGGATTGGAAAACTATTGATAACTATGTCAATTGAATGATAAACTTCAAGCCAAAATGACTGAAGTCTTAAATGGTATTAATTGAAATTGCAACAAGAATATTTAGTTCTTTATGTGTAAGTTGAGCTAAATATACAAGGTTACCAATTTTCCACTTACTTATGGTTAAGATAGACTTTGTGATGTGTAAGTGGAAAATTGAATGAATGATTTTGTTAAGGTAACTTTGTATATTTTGTTTTCAAACTTATTATTTGCTATTTCCATATATGATTGATCCTATGGCTTGAGCAAAAGGAGCTCCTAGTGCCAATGGGTATTAAGGGTTGTGAGGCAAGTTAGTCCACTTGTACTAAGTAGTGTTAACGGGTTGTTGCTCTACTACTCAGAGGAAAATACAAGGAACAAAGGTTTTCTTGGAAATATGCAAGTAACATTTGTTTTCCAAAACAAAAATCATTTAAAATATTGTATAAGCATACGTTAGGGCATTCCTTAGGTATAAACATAAATTATAATACATTGCAAAAAATGACAATTGTATGGGCAATTGTCTTATTTTTCCAAAATGGTAAGGACTAAGAATGAAGGTTGACTTAGAAGTAATACAAAGGAAGAATGGATATTATTCTTGAGTGAGGAGAAATGCTTATGTTTTATATGTACGTTGCAATCAGAATTTGTGGTGAACAAATATGTTTGCAAAGAACATTATTATCTTTAAAGGTCTCAGTTTGGTTTATTCATTATGAATATTTAAACTAATGGTATTGGTTACTTATACTGAGAAATGTGATTTATCATCCCCTTTGTTCCCATGTAAATCCAGGTGGAAGTTTATCCAAAGGCAAGAAGAAGAAATATGAAGACTAGTAGTTTAGTTTTTATGCTTGTAGCCAAAGCTTGTATTTATTTACCTACTTTTGGTTTGTATAAGAGTTTATGTATACTAAATGCCCTTTTGGGGCAAAGATATATTTATAATCTTTTAGTTTTCTCTAAGGCTCTCCATTATTATTTGTTTAAATGATATGGATTAGTATGATGTTTAAGTTAGAAGTAGCATAGCTAATACTGTTTATCCAGGTATATGCTTGATATATTAGGTTATTGGTATTGGGATGTTACATTATGGTATCAGAGCAGTTTATCCTGTTGAGCCGAGGTATGGACTTACTAGGCTTAGGCAAGTTTACTGTTTTGCGCTAAGTTTTATGCAGTTTTTGTCTCATATGTTTGATGCGATGATAGAATTGCATATTTTGCCTTAGATTGGTTTGTTGTTAGTTATTGTTGCATAGTTACATTATATTGAGACTGCAACTCAATATATATTATTTTTGTGTGTATAGGAAACTATGGCACCAAAGAGGTGAACTAGAGAAACAGGGAGTTCAACTCTAGAGGGACCAAATATGGCTGAAGTGGTTATGGCTATGACCAATGCAATAAGGGATCAGATGACCATAACTACAAACACCATGAGAAATCAAGCTACAGTGACTGCAAATGCTATGAGAGAACAGGTAGTAGCAACTACTAGGATGTTTGAACAGATGAGCGGCAATCAACCAGATCAACCTCAGCCAATACTAGAGACACAAGTCGGGAGGAATCAGAACTTCTAGGACTTGGTAGCATTTAGACAAATGAACCCTCCACCTTTCGATGGTGAGTATGACCCAGTAAAAGTAAAAGGGTGGTTGAATGAGATAGAGAAGATCTTTGAGGTGATGGTCTATACTGATGAGTAGAAAGTTTCTTTTGCCTTTTTCATATTGAAGGGAGAGGCAGAACATTGGTGGAAAAGTACCACTAGAGTAGTGGTAGTAGTTGGAGCTCAGATGACCTGGGAGGTGTTTAGGACAGCTTTCTTGGAAAAGTATTTTCCCTAAACCTTGCGTAATGCGAATGAGGTGGAATTGATGAAGCTAGAGTAGGGAAGCATGTCAGTGGGCTAGTATGTAGCCAAGTTTGAGGAGTTATCAAAGTTTTCATATCATTTCAGACATGACTCGAATGAGAACTGGAGATATGTGAAGTTCGAGTCTACTCTGAGGACTGATATTCCCATCGCATCATAGCATCACAAATGATATTAAGGTTCAAAACCATTGGTTGCCTAAGGTTCCACACTTTCCTTATATATACTAGGCAATGATTTCCCCCTTGAAATACTCCCATAGGTGTCTCAACACACTTTAGGAAACATATACTAATGATCCCATCTAGCCAAAAACTTGAAAACATAAAAAACTGACATTTTTGAAGATTTTGGCCTCAGACATAGGCCATGTATGATTACATGGCCCCCCGTGTCTTCGGACACGGGCCAGGTCTCTCAACCAGACACATTGCAGCAAATTCTACAGGTACGAGTACTGTTCCATTGGAACTTACTCCTCCTTCAATCACTCAAACTTCACATCCAAGTGATTTTTTACCTTCCACAAGGTTCATCTACACATAGCAACTCTTAATTTCACTTTGATTTCACTCAAAACCAAAGATCATGGATAATAATCCAATTTCAAACCTAAAACCCCAAATCTCAACATAAAAGGAATTAAAGGTATACAAGGGCTGGAAATCCATTTCCATACACCTAACAATTCATAAACAAGCCATCCTCAAGTTCTCCAACAAGATTCAAGTCAAAAACATCAAAAATAACTCAAAACCTAACTCACCACATCAAGTGTAACACCCACCTTAGGATGCCACATTTATGTTACATAATTACCAAATTAACCTTATTTAGATAACGTAAGTTGTAAGGAAAAATACGAAATTAGAAATTTCTTAATAACAAGAAAATAAACTTAGCAGAAAGTAGAACATCACAGCATCATTACAAATAATTTACATCATTTATACATATCCAAGTCTCTTGTTATACATATACAAATTTTTAACACTCTCATACTATAAATATTACAAACTAGTCACTCCAAAAATTTAAACACTATTTACATTGACATATTTGCCCAAGTACAACTAGGCAGCTGAGCCCTCAGAAGTAGCCGGACCCTCAGATGGGTCCTCCTCAGATTCCCCGGGTGGGGGAATTCCAACTCTACGTAAAGTCCGGGGAGCAAATGTCCGAGCGGACGATACGACACTACTCTCTCTAGGGGTGCGATAGTACGCTCCCCAGTGCTGCCTGATAGATATAGGAAACTCTAACTGTACATAAATAGTAACAGAAAAGTAAGGGTTCCCTGACTGTAGCCTACTCAATCTAATATTTACATCTCCCAGATAATATATACTCTCTCTCTCAAGATCTTCAGTCCATACCTCGCCCCCTTCGATGAATGTTAGTCTCATGTAACCCAAGAAATTAGGAATCTCTACCGCTATCAAAACTCGAGATTCTCAACGGAATCTGGACCTTCCTCTGCTTCTCGCTCTACGTCTGGCTCAATGTCTTAACAACACATAAACATAATACAACATATACATACAAGAGGTGAGATCACCTATGCCAATACCAGTATGGTAGCAATGAAGATAACCACATCCAAAAATATCATACAGATGTCATACTATAATTACAGTTATGCCATTAACCTTATATATCATCATTACACAAGAAATAAAAGAATAATTACGATTATGCTATTTTCAATACTCAAGTATTCAATATATTAATTACTACAACCAAGAATTACAATGATATCTTATCTATGAATGCAACTGTAAATGCAATGTACACTGACTCAATATCCTACTCCATGGAGCTACAACTCAAGTCGGAGAGAATGACTGAAAAGATCTGTCGGCACCAACATGCTTCGACCACGTGCTCATTTTCTCACATCTAGCACATGCACGATGCTTTAACAAATCATGATTAGGGATAGTGTCTCGGTCCGGATTATTGGTGTGTTGCATTGGTCTAACCCACGGTACAGAAGAGCTACCAACTGTCCATTGTAGGCAACCCGCACTCCAATGCCCCCAAGGTCAATCAGTGACCTACACTACGCTTATCGCACCCACTCAGGAGGTGTAATCTCTCCTAGGCAACTTGCCTTACACAGTCCTTTGGACCTTTTCAATGCATGTACTATGCACTATTCATAATTTCCATTGATATCCCATGTGCAGGGGTTCATATAATAATTTAACAAAGAATGTTACTTGTAATTCAATCGCGTAATCCATATTTTCGTATTTTCTCACTTGCGACTCAATTGCGCCTTTTTCAAATCACGTAGTGATTTTTCGTGTTTTCCAATCGCGTAACTATTTTTCATACGTTTTAAATCGAAATTCTTGTTTTACTCATCTTAATATTAAAATTTACTGTATTTTTCTCATATTTACAAAATAGTCCTTTACAATACATAATTATATATTCGTCCCTCAAAATAGATTAATTACACTTTCGTCCCTCAAAACACATAATTTATATTTTCGTCCCTCAAAATATAGTATTTTCACTATAACCCCTCAAAATTTTATATTTACATAATGACCCCATATTTCCATGGCATTTCCAATTGAGCCCCTTCCTCATAAAATTTACCATGTAAATTTCACATACATACAGTATAAGTTTCGCTACAGTATATATTTCACATATACACATATTATCAGTTCCTTAAGCATTATAGCATATAGGCAAGAATCGAAATAAAATCAGATCTCACAGATACTACACGTACAGACATAGAAACACAAGCAGTCACATCCCAAATACAATCCAAACATAGAAACACAATCAAGCATATCTCAATACAATCCAATCAATACAGTCCAATCAATATAGTCCAAGAACCTCAAACAATAGGTGAACAAATCCTTAAGAATTTTTCACCGAATAAACCATCCTCATACTACCAGAACATGGGTGGTAAGGATGAGTCTCCCTCTTACCTCTTGAAGACAAGTTTTGTAAGCTTTCCTCCCTTGCCTTGAAACTTTGTTAATCTCCTAACAAGCCCTAAAATTTTTCAAGAAAAATTAGTAAAGGATTATACAAGAATCAAGGTTGAAAACCATGGAGAAATCATGGTTAACAAAATAACAAAAAAATCAACTTTGAATCATTAACTCAAAGCTTACCTCTTTAGGAAGATGATTGAAGAAGCTTAGATAAAGAAGCTTTGAACAAGGTAAGATAGTGAAGAAGAAATGCTTAGAACATGGCTTGAGTCAAAACAAACTAAGAGATAAGTGTTTAAAAGAATGGATGGTGTGAGTTTTTGGTGGTGACCGATTGGGATAGGAAGATGGAAAGGAAAGGTGTATGATTTGGAGGTGGTGACCGGTGGTGAAGAAAAGAAATGGGAGAGAAGGTGCGTGAGTTTTCCTTGGTGTTTGAGAGAAATAGGCTTATGTTTGAGAAGTAGAAAAGTGAAGGGTGAGGACGTTTTGGGAAGGCTGCTGGCCGTGTAGTAACTTGTAACATTTGGAGGAATTACTTGAGTGATTATCTCATTTTTAATTGCATGAAGACAGCTGCCAGCCGTGTGATAATTTGTGACATTTGGAGAGGTTTATTTGCATAGTTATCCACTCCATCCAGCTGCTACATGTGCTGCTGCCGTGCTGTTTTTTTTTGAATGACCGTGAGTGAACTTTTGCTTGCTTAAGTAGCCACTCATTAATTACACAAGGACACTCTCTTCTCATTGGTTGCACACTTGACTTTGCATGACATTGTGATATTCAAATATCACATAGAGGCTTCACAAATTTGCTGAACCGTGCTGCATGCTGTTGGACGTCCAATTCTGCTGCTGCTGGACCGTTTATTACTGCTGCTGGGCCAAGTTTTCTGCTGTTCCAAATCTCTGCTGGACCGTGGAGCTAGGTAAGTATTAAACCCTTTAATTGGTTGCTAATTTCAAGCTCAATTCTGCTGCTCCAATTCAGCTGGACCGTGGCATGTTTAGGTGCTGCTGGGCTGTCCAAATTCTGCTGCTGTTAGGCCTCCAATTCTGTTGCTGGTCCATGGTGGTTTAGGTAAGTTTAAGTCCTTAATTAATTATTAATTCAAGCCTAATTACTAGTTAGTTGATTAGCTATTTGATTGGATTTAATTTTCTAACCATTCTTACTTAATCCTTCAAGTATATAACTAATCTAATTTAACATATTTAGCTTGTATCTAATACATATTTAACATGCATCATCACCTCTAATTAGGATTAGGGCATTAAATTAAAGATTAAGTTATAACTAATCCCTAATCAAGTTAGTTTACTTAATTTCCTAATTAGGTAATTAGGACAACTAAATTAAGATTAATTAATTTCCTAAGCAAAAGTCAAGCAATTAATGTTGACTCAATCTTATCCATTAATCTTATCTATGGTGAATATTACTTGATAGTTTTTGGTAGGATTTGTTTTACACCATTGATTGAATTAATGATGAAGATCAAAGCTCCTAAGTCAAGCTTCAAATCTAATGGTCCACAAGGAAGTCTAAACTTCTTTCCTTGACCAATTTTCATTGGTTAGAAAAGTCCAATCATTTGTTTTGACTACATCCTATTGGTTTACTTTAATTTTCATTACAAGAAATATTCTAACACTTTTTCTATTAATTAAAACTTATCGGGTCCAACATTCATAGCAACGACTGCTATAAATGCAATCACAGATATTTATCAGTACAATATTATTCTTTTATAGCTAGATTTCTAAAAATTTAAAAGATTCCTTTCTCGAGTCACTCAGATTCGGGTTTAGTAAGATCCCCGTCTCCAAATGAGGCAGATCGGAATTTCCCCGGCCTGAAAAATTATTATTTTTCCTAGCTAGGAGCAAATCACACAAAATGATCAAGTATGATCTCAGAACAATCAAATTATTTTTATACCACAAAGAAAATACAAAACAGTGTAATTCTGCTATTATCATTCATATAGTCAGAATTTGGGGTGTTACAACTCTCCCTCTCTAAAATAAAGTTTTGTCCTCGAAACTTGACATACACTTAATACAAAAACGGATACTGCTCTCTAATCTTTTCTTCCAACTCCCATGTGGCTTCACCACTTACATCATTCCAAATTACTTTAACTAATGCAATGTCCTTTCCTCGAAGCTGCTTTATCCTTCGGTCTTCAATCCTGACTGGAACTGTCTCGTAGGTCAAGTTTTCCTTTAGTTGTACAGTGTCTAGTTCGATCACGTGAGTTGGATCTGGAATATATTTCCGTAGTTGTGATACATGAAACACATTATGAAGATTTGATAAAAACGGCGGCAGCGCGACTTGATAAGCTACCGAACCTATTCGACGAAGTATCTGATACGGTCCGATAAACTTAGGAGTAAGCTTCTTTGACTTAATTACTCGTCCAACTCCAGTCATAGGCGTCACACGTAAAAATACATGGTCACCTTCTTCAAATTCCAGTGGTCTTCGCCTTTTATCTGCATAACTCTTTTGTCGCGTCTGAGCTATCCTCATCTTGTCTTGGATCATCTTTACCTTTTCAGTTGTCTGCTGCACAAATTCAGGTCCTACCACAGTACTTTCACCATCCTGGTACCAACACAATGGTGTCCTACATTTTCTCCCATATAAGGCTTCATAGGGTGCCATCACTATACTCGAATGGAAACTATTGTTGTATGTGAACTCTATCAATGGCAGAAATTCATCCCAACAACCAGCTTGTTCTAGAACACAAGCTCTCAATGAGTCCTTTGAAAATTCTAGTTATCATTTCTTCCTTATATCCAAGCTCCTCTTGATTGTACAGGCACTTCAAATCCTTGAAATTATTATGAATTTTATAGGAAAGAAAACTTCTTTAGATTTTCCTTGCAAAACAACTATCGCGTATCCTAAAACGTAACTCGAATAATTCTTTTCATGCACGTTCCACCGTCTTGAAGTATATGCCACCACCTTTCTATTCGATGTCAATACTCAATCTAAATCCACGAGTTGAACTGCTTCTAACGAAATTTATGTTTGACTAATTTTACACACAACTCCTTCTTCTTCTTCAAAATTGAAGAACTGCATTGAGATTCTTCAGCATGTTCCTTTGAATTTCAAGAATAGGTCAAAATATTGCCAATAATGCCAAATTTTGCCTAGATGAAAAAGAAAGATTCTATTTATAGAATTCACGGACATCGTCAAAACATTCCCTACCCCGAATGGTAGTACTGAATATTCATAGTAGTATTGAATATTCATAGTTCTTGCAACGCATCTAAAAAAAAACTATTTTGGAACATTCTCTACTTTTACGCGAATTCGATAACAACTAGCACACAAGTCGATTTTGGAGCAAACAGTAATTTTCTTCATTTGGTCTTCTAGTTCCTCTGTCGTCGCATCATTCCAGATTTTCTTCATCAAGAGAAGTAGTTCTATTTTGCTTATTTTTAATCTTAACAGAAAATGTCTTATAGATCAAATTTTCTTCTAATTGCACTGTAGTTGGTACTATAACATAAGTTGGATCAAGAATAATCCTTCTTAATTGAAATACATGAAAGATACTATGAAGGTTATAAGGAAAAGTAGTAAGACTATTCAATAAGTTACTAAATGAGTCCAATAAATAATTCGAGATGGTCTAATAGACTTCGAAATGAACATAGTCCAATAATTTTGGAGATGGACTTTCTAGATTCAAATCCAAAAATCTCAGGTCAAAGAAACACTAACGTTACATTGTAACAATCTAATAGGATATGGTTGAAAAATAACCAATCCATTTATAAAGTTAGGTTCTCAAATAGATGAAATTTTAGATAAACAAATCAAATCAACAGAAAAGATTTTATATCCAATAGATATAGGGTAGAGTTAGAAAACTTGAGTATAAATAACAAGTTTAACAAGAAGAGTAGAAATACTCTGATCACACAATAACGAAGACATGTATGAGTCAAATTGATCTACTCAGTCTATTTGAGAAAAAAATAGACACACCAGATCAACAGAAAAGTTTCAAACTCCAATAATAATAGGTAGTTTCAGACAGACTCAAGTAGTAATAACAAGTTTAAAAGTTGAAGTAGTATTATGAAAAGAACAAAACACAGATAACTCCAAAAGATTTATACAGTCACAGATCACAAAAGACTGGGTTACTTTACATATCATACAGTACAGTTTTAAGATTACCCTCTATGGCACAATTTCCTTGCTCCTTAAATTTTTGTATTTAAATATTCTCACTACACTCTCTACACCGGCTCTTTCTTCTTCTTGAGATTTTGAAATACGTGTATCACTAATGGAAAGTTCCATCTTCAGTTGATCACAATCTCTGGAGAAATGTCCAGGCATCTCACATCGATAACAAATAATCCCTTTATGCTGACAATCTCTGGTGAGATGATCTTTTCCCATACTTGAAACATTTCATGGTTGATGCCACAGTCCGACCAAAATCGTTATCACTAGTACTCCCCCTCTTTGCTCGTTGTTGCTTCCCCAATGGTCATACATACGACTTTTGCTGAACACGATCGACTTTACGCTTCCTTCCATCTTGGATTATCGAAGGTTCTAAATTACAGCTTCTCACATCTGATGGCTGCTCCAATCCTAGTAAGCTATGAAGTTCGATTATCAGTTCCTGCTGCTGAGTGATTATCTGTCTCTGTTGTACTGCTACTTCAATCATCTTTTGCATTACACTTCTAGCTGCGGCTATACGTTCTTCATCACGTCTCGCGTCCACATGCTCATGTTCGCTGCGTTCCATTATCTTTCTTCAAAGATAAATAAAATTAAAACACGACGAACTAAACGTAACTATTTCACATAACATCGTCTCTTTTTCGAAAACGAAAACATATCTCTGTGTCCAACATCAGAGATTCACACAGCACAAATAAGACAAGCCTACCCACAAACCCAAAAGACTCTAACTTGGGCTCTGATACTAACTAATGTAACACCCACCTTAGGATGCCACATTTATGTTACATAATTACCAAATTAACCTTATTTAGATAACGTAAGTTGTAAGGAAAAATACGAAATTCAAAATTTCTTAATAACAAGAAAATAAACTTAGCAGAAAATAGAACATCACAGCATCATTACAAATAATTTACATCATTTATACATATCCAAGTCTCTTGTTATACATATACAAATTTTTAACACTCTCATACTATAAATATTACAAACTAGTCACTCCAAAAATTTAAACACTATTTACATTGACATCTTTGCCCAAGTACAACTAGGCAGCTGAGCCCTCAGAAGTAGCCGGACCCTCAGATGGGTCCTCCTCAGATTCCCCAGGTGGGGGAATTCCAACTCTACGTAAAGTCCGGGGAGCAAATGTCCGAGCGGACGATACGACACTACTCTCTCTAGGGGTGCGATAGTACGCTCCCCAGTGCTGCCTGATAGATATAGGAAACTCTAACTGTACATAAATAGTAACAGAAAAGTAAGGGTTCCCTGACTGTAGCCTACTCAATCTAATATTTACATCTCCCAGATAATATATACTCTCTCTCTCAAGATCTTCAGTCCATACCTCGCCCCCTTCGATGAATGTTAGTCTCAAGTAGCCCAAGAAATTAGGAATCTCTACCGCCATCAAAACTCGAGATTCTCAACGGAATCTAGACCTTCCTCTGCTTCTCGCTCTACGTCTGGCTCAATGTCTTAACAACACATAAACATAATACAACATATACATACAAGAGGTGAGATCACCTATGCCAATACCAGTATGGTAGCAATGAAGATAACCACATCCAAAAATATCATACAGATGTCATACTATAATTACAGTTATGCCATTAACCTTATATATCATCATTACACAAGAAATAAAAGAATAATTACGATTATGCTATTTTCAATACTCAAGTATTCAATATATTAATTACTACAAGCAAGAATTACAATGATATCTTATCTATGAATGCAATTGTAAATGCAATGTACACTGACTCAATATCCTACTCCATGGAGCTACAACTCAAGTCGGAGAGAATGACTGAAAAGATCTGTCGACACCAACATGCTTCAGACCACGTGCTCATTTTTTGCACATCTAGCACATGCACAACAGTCTTTAACAAATCATGATTAGGGATAGTGTCTCGGTCCAGATCATTGGTGTGTTGCATCGGTCTAACCCACGGTACTACCAACTGTCCATTGTAGGCAACCCGCACCCCAATGCCCCCAAGGTCAATCAATGACCTACACTACGCTTATCGCACCCACTCAGGAGGTGTAATCTCTCCTAGGCAACTTGCCTTACACAGTCCTTTGGACCTTTTCAATGCATGTACTATGCACTATTCATAATTTCCATTGATATCCCATGTGCAGGGTTCATATAATAATTTAACAAGCAATGTTACTATAATTTAATCGCGTAATCATATTTTTGTATTTTCTCACTCGCGACTCAATTGTCGCCTTTTCAAATCACGTAGTGATTTTTCGGTGTTTTCCAATCGCGTAACTATTTTTCATACGTTTTAAATCGAATTCTTGTTTTACTCATTTTAATATTAAAATTTACTTGTATTTTTCTCATATTTGCAAAATAGTCCTTTAAAATACATAATTACATATTTGTCCCTCAAAACAGATTAATTATACTTTCGTCCCTCAAAACACATAATTTACATTTTCGTCCCTCAAAATACGATTTTCACTATAACCCTCAAAATTTATATTTACATAATGACCCCATATTTCCATGGCATTTCCAATTGAGCCCTTCCTCATAAAATTTACCGTGTAAATTTCACATACATACAATATAAGTTTCGCTACAAGATATATATTTCACATATACACATATTATCAGTTCCTTAAGCATTATAGCATACGAGGCAAGAATAGAAATAAAATCGATCTCATACGATACTACACGTACAGACATAGAAACACAAGCAGTCACATCCCAAATACAATCCAAACATAGAAACACAATCAAGCACATCTCAATACAGTCCAATCAATACAGTCCAAGAACCTCAAACGATAGGTGAATAAATCCTTAAGAATTTTTCACCGAATAAACCATCCTCATACTACCAGAACATGGGTGGTAAGGTTGAGTCTCCCTCTTACCTCTTGAAGACAAGTTTTGTAAGCTTTCTTCCCTTGCCTTGAAACTTTGTTAATCTCCTAACAAGCCCTAAAATTTTTCAAGAAAAATTAGTAAAGGATTATACAAGAATCAAGGTTGAAAACCATGGAGAAATCATGGTTAACAAAATAACAAAAAAATCAACTTTGAATCATTAACTCAAAGCTTACCTCTTTATGAAGAAGATTGAAGAAGCTTAGATAAAGAAGCTTTGAACAAGGTAAGATAGTGAAGAAGAAATGCTTAGAACATGGCTTGAGTCAAAACAAACTAAGAGATAAGTGTTTAAATGAATGGATGGTGTGAGTTTTTGGTGGTGACCGATTGGGATAGGAAGATGGAAAGGAAAGGTGTGTGATTTGGAGGTGGTGACCGGTGGTGAAGAAAAGAAATGGCAGAGAAGGTGCGTGAGTTTTCCTTGGTGTTTGAGAGAAATAGGCTTATGTTTGAGAAGTAGAAAAGTGAAGGGTGAGGACGTTTTGGGAAGGCTGCTGGCCGTGTAGTAACTTGTAACATTTGGAGGAATTACTTGAGTGATTATCTCATTTTTAATTGCATGAAGATAGCTGCCAGCCGTGTGATAATTTGTGACATTTGGAGAGGTTTATTTGCATAGTTCTCCACTCCATCCAGCTGCTACATGTGCTGCTGCCGTGCTATTTTTTTTTGAATGACCGTGAGTGAACTTTTGCTTGCTTAAGTAGCCATTCATTAATTGCACAAGGACACTCTCTTCTCATTGGTTGCACACTTGACTTTGCATGACATTGTGATATTCAAATATCACATAGAGGCTTCACAAATTTGCTGAACCGTGCTGCATGCTGCTGGACGTCCAATTCTGCTGCTGCTGGACCATTTATTGCTGCTGCTGGGACAAGTTTTTTGCTGCTCCAAATCTCTGTTGGACCGTGGAGCTAGGTAAGTATTAAACCCTTTAATTGGTTGCTAATTTCAAGCTCAATTCTGCTGCTCCAATTCAGCTGGACCGTGGCATGTTTAGGTGCTGCTGGGCTGTCCAAATTCTGCTGCTGTTGGGCCTCCAATTCTGCTGCTGGTCCATGGTGGTTTAGGTAAGTTTAAGTCCTTAATTAATTATTAGTTCAAGCCTAATTACTAGTTAGTTGATTAGCTATTTGATTGGATTTAATTTTCTAACCATTCTTACTTAATCCTTCAAGTATATAACTAATCTAATTTAACATATTTAGCTTGTATCTAATACATATTTAACATGCATCATCACCTCTAATTAGGATTAGGGCATTAAATTAAAGATTAAGTTATAACTAATCCCTAATCAAGTTAGTTTACTTAATTTCCTAATTAGGTAATTAGGACAACTAAATTAAGATTAATTAATTTTCTAAGCAAAAGTCAAGCAATTAATGTTGACTCAATCTTATCCATTAATCTTACCTATGGTGAATATTACTTGATATTTTTTGGTAGGATTTGTTTTACATCATTGATTGAATTAATGATGAAGATCAAAGCTCCTAAGTCAAGCTTCAAATCTAATGGTCCACAAGGAAGTCTAAACTTCTTTCCTTGACCAATTTTCATTGGTTAGAAAAGTCCAACCATTTGTTTTGACTACATCCTATTGGTTTACTTTAATTTTCATTACAAGAAATATTCTAACATTTTTTCTATTAATTAAAACTTATCGGGTCCAACATTCATAGCAACGATTGCTATAAATGCAATCACAGATATTTATCAGTACAATATTATTCTTTTATAGCTCGATTTCTAAAAATTTAAAAGATTCCTTTCTGAGTCACTCAGATTTGGGTTTAGTAAGATCCCCCGTCTCCAAATGAGGCAGATCAGAATTTTCCCGGCCTGAAAAATTATTATTTTTCCTAGCTAGGAGCAAATCACACAAAATGATCAAGTATGATCTCAGAACAATCAAATTATTTTTATACCGCAAAGAAAATACAAAACAGTGTAATTCTGCTATTATCATTCATATAGTCAGAATTTGGGGTGTTACATCAAGCCAAAACTCATGAATAAGATGAAGATAATAGAAAAATGAGTTTAAGAACAAGGTATACCCCTACCTCAAGATCAAGAAGATGAAGTCAAAGATGGATCCAAGCTCTAGTTGATCCCTCCTCCTCTTTCCTCTTCTTCTCTTCTCCTTTAGTTTCCTTTTCTTTCTTTTCTTTTCTATTCTCTGTTTTCTTTCTCTGCTGCCATGAGACAAAATGAGAAAGAAAAATCCAAATTAGCTTCTTATAGCCAAGCACTAAAACTCTCGATCTGCCAAGAACAACTAGATTTTACCAAATCCATATTTCTAACTTCTAACAAGTTTAAAATAAATCTTGAGTGTGTTTGACTGTGCTACAATGAAGTTTAAGTTTTGATGATAATAAACATGAAGATGATGAGAAGACCAAGTCCAAGAACTTCAAAGATTAGCTTTAGGACTTAGAGTCTTTGTACGGAGATCTTTTTGCATATGTCTTGGTTTTACGAGATAAAACAAAAATGTTTTCTTAAACTTATCCCAAAACTATTTTTGATCTTGAAATTAACTTAGAAAGTTTTGGTGTTCTTGAAAAACCATCTAGGCTGTGTTTTTTAAGCATTTATACTTGTTTTACAAATTGAGTTATTCAAATAACTCATTAGTTATTCTAATAAAGTTTTAAATATGCTGTTGCACACCTCTATTTTTAAAAGTGTTATTCGAATAACACTTTTTTTATTTGAATAAAATGTTTTCAGTATAGCTGTTTTATATAAACTATTCGAATAACTGATCATTTATTCGAATAGACCTGTTTTCCAGAAATCCTTTTATGATAGTGTTATTCGAATAAACCCAGTGTTATTCGAATAACTAGTGTTTAGAACTGCTTTAAAGATAGCCTTTGTGGCAGTGTTATTTGAATAATCCATATATTATTCGAATAACCATTTTCAGAAATGTTTTTGAAAAGAACATGTTATTCGAATAACTGAAGACGTATTCGAATAAACACGGGATTCTGATATAGAAAGAAATAGCCATATTTTCAAATTAATTACGAGATTAATTGCTTCAATGTCTAATGATCACATATTTGATACATTAATAAGTCTTCATTTTTAGTCATTTACACTCTCCATGTACTTAATTGATTGAGTTTGATTATGTTTTGTAAGTTTGGACTCAAATTAGACTTAATTGAATTTTTTAGCATAATTTACGTCTTACATTATTTCTATATTTGGGCTATATCTTGGGATGTATGTGGCCAAATGAGGTGAATCTAGTGGCATTTTAAAGATAAGAGAGAGCTCTATAACTTTCATGAAGACCTCAAAGACCCAATCATACGAATAGATAACTCAAATTAGGGTTGAACCAAGAACTAGAATGCTGTTCCTGATAGCTTGACCTATGTATACTGTTCATGCCATATTTCGGGTTATATGTTGTAAAATAGGCTAAAACTTTGATGATGAATAGTTAAGACCTATATCTACAACTTTTATATTTAACACTTTTCCAGAATCTGAGACCTAATGGGTGATATTGGGCTTTCAAGTCAGAATAGAGGAGTTGTGACTGGGCTTGAGCAGTGTGTAGTAATCTGAATGTATCTGGAGTTATAGAAATGATATTGGATTCAAACCAAATCCATTTGAAATCTAAGATCTAGGCCTACAACTTTCATGAAGATCATATTTTCTTATTCTGACGCATTCAATAACTTCAGAACTAAAAGATTTTGGTGACAAAGAATCTCTATAATTTTTCACTCACCAAAAGTCAATTGGCATTTTCCACTCACTAATGACTCAGCCCCCTTGTCATTTTGTATCTCTAATCCTCTATAAAAGGGGGCCTTGGTAGATCATTGAGGGTGTTAGGTGTTATGTACCAAAATGATGCTAGTTTGTTACTAGGTTTTCATGTAGTAATTTTTCTTTGTTCTAAATTGAAGTCATGTTCTTCTTCTTCTTCTTCTTCTTCTCTCTTTCTTTCTTCTTATCTATGAGTAACTAAGTTTCATTTTGCTTGGGTGAAAGAGTGAATCTCTTAGTAATGAAATAAGGTTAGATTAATTTCTCCCTTGTGCTTAAATGATATATTTTCAAGTGGTCATTATATGTATTATATTTTGTTTCCAATTAATTTAGAAACCCTCCTTGTAAAGTGGAGTTCTTGATTTGTTGTAGACAAGAGATTGGTACAATGAATGCTTTAACCCATTTACAAGTATTGGTGTTAGAAACTCTCTTTATAAAGTGGAGATCTTGATTTGTTGTAGACAAGATTTTGGCACAATGAATGCTTGATCTCATTTATGAGTGGTGGTGTTAATAGATGATTAAAGGAATCATAATATAATTACGTATATAATTTTTAATGAACTTTGAACGTTGTATTTTTCGATTGGAACCTCTGTTATGTGTGGATTCTAATTGAGTTATAAAAGAATTAATCTTGTCCTTAATTTATTTACCAATAGTGGATCTCCTAGCCCAAGTAATTCCTTTTTATTTGTGACTAAGTTTTATCACCTTTATTGTTGTAATAAAATATTTACTTACCTTAATTTTTCTTCATCAATTCCCTGTGGATCAACCTCGGACTCTCGAGAATTTATTACTTGAAACAACTTGCACTTGGGTTCGCAATACAATAATTAATCCCGCATCAAGTTTTTAGACTTGGTTGAAAAATTTGTGTATCAAGTTTTTGGTGCCGTTGCCGGGGACTTGATTTGAAGAACAAATTTATGGTGTAAATATTTTGTATATATATATTCTATTTTTTTAATTTTTTTTCCTTTATACTTACTAACGTACTAACTTAGTGGGGGAAAACTCTCCCTAATCTCTCTATAATCTTTAATTATTAATGAAATAATCTTTCTTTTTCTCTTCTCTCTCGCTAGAGCAAAAAATCGGATCTGTCGATTCTCTGATTTTCATATTTTAAATTTACTTTCTGCACTTTAATTTCTGTACTTTACTTTTTGTATTTTATTTCTAACTTTCTAACTTACTAACTTACTAACCTTTTTAATTTTCTTGCTTACTAACTTACTAACTATCTAACTTTTTACTTTATCTGCTTCTAACATTTTAATTTATTTGTATACTAACTTTTTAATTTTTTTGCTTATTAATTTTTTTTTTGGGTGGTTTATACCACACCCTTGTTAATATATATTTGGTGACTGATTTATACCACACCCTTGTACATTTTATTTTATATTTTAAGTTACTTGTTTATGCTTAATTGGTATCGTGATTTAAATTCTGGTCGTTTAGTTAAAGTTAATCCTAGTACTTTACATATTGATTTGTCTGAATCACAATCACACACATCAAACACAATGGCTGAAAATGAAAGTGTGCATGATGAACATGAAAATCAACCATTGCGAACCATGCGTGAGTATTTGCAACCATCTCGAAGTTCTAGTCTATCATGTTTTATCTTTCCACTCAATGCTAACAATTTTAGATTCAAGTCAGGTATGATCTCTTTACTTCCTAATTTCCATGGTTTAGAATCTGAAAGCCCATATTTACATTTAAAAGAATTTGAGGAAGTATGTACACATTTTTCATGATCAAACTTGCACTGAAGAGGTTGTTAAGCTTAAATTGTTTCCTTTTTCTTTAAAAGATAAAGCAAAAGCTTGGCTTAACACTTTGAAACCAAGATCAATTAGCATATGACAAGAAATGCAAAGTGAGTTTTTAAAGAAATTTTTTCTAACACATAAAATCAATGCTTTGAAAAGACAAATCCAAAATTTTTCCAAAGTTCAAATGACGCATATTTTCAAAGTTGGGAATATTTTAAAGATTTGTTGAATTCTTGCCCACATCATGGTTTTGAAAAATAGTGCACTATAAGCTTCTTTTATGAAGGGTTAACACCTGAAACCAAGCAATTTGTGGAAACAATGTGCAATGGTGAGTTTCTTGATAAAGAACCTGAAGAAGCTTTAGACTATTTAGACCATTTAGCTAAAAATTCTCAATCTTGGCATGGTACTAATCTCTCTAAAAGTTCAATTAGATCAAACCTTGCAAATACTAGTAAAGAAAAATATCATGTTAGTCAAGAAGAAGATTTTAATGCTAGGTTTGCTAGTTTGGCTAGAAAGGTTGAAGCCATGGAATCAGGGAAAGTAAAATAAATAAAATTTGTGCAAAATGAAGAAATTTGTAGCATTTGTGATGAATTGGGACACTCAACAAAATCATGTCTAAAAATTCATGTTTTTAAAGAAGTTGTGCATAAGCAAGTAAATGTAATGAACAATTTTAAAAAATCATTCATTTCTTCTTTTTCAGATACATACAATCTGGGATGGAGAAATCACTCGAACTTCAGTTGGAGGACCAACAATCAGGCACAATTCATACAACCACCACCTCCTCAGGCATAGCAGGACTCTCAAAATTCTCAAGGATATGCACTTTATGTCCCACCATATAGGAAAACCCTTGAAGGAACATTGCATGCATTCATGGAAAAATAAGAGGCTATCAATAACCAAAACACTCAAGCCATGATTGATATAAAAGGCACTCTTGTTAAACTTTCTTCTGCACTTGCAATTCACGAGAAAGGAAAATTTCTCTCTCAACCTCAACCAAATCCCAAGAGTCAGTACAACCTAAATGAGGGTAGTCCAAAAATCCAACAAATAGATCAAGTTCAGTCAGTGATAACTCTTAGGAGTGGAAAGATTGTTGAAAAACAAATTCCTGAACCTTGTGAAAAAAATGATGAGTCAAGTCCCAAAGATGAGGAAGGAGTTGATAAGCCACCTAGCCAAAAGGAGACTAAACCCTCGCCTTCAATCCTATATCTTCAAGCATTAAACAATTCAAGTAAAGTGAATCATAACAGTGACATTTTTGAAATCTTTAAACAAGTGAAGGTCAATATTCCTCTGTTAGATGCTATCAAATAGATTCCTTGTTATGCCAAATTTTTGAAAGATTTGTATACTGTTAAAAGGAAACATAATGTGAAAAAGAATGCTCTTTTGACCAAATAGGTAAGCTCTATTATTCAAAACAATAATGAGTTAAAATATAAAGACTGTGGTTGTCCTACAGTTTTATGCATTATTGGTGAACATAAAATTGAACAAGCTTTACTTGATCTTGGTGCTAGTGTTAATTTGTTTCCATATTCAGTTTATCAGCAACTCAACTTGGTAAGTTAAAACCAACTTCTGTAACTCTTCTACTTGCTGATAAATTAATTAAAATTCCAAAAGGAATAGTGGAAGATGTGTTAGTTCAAGTTGATAAATTCATATATCCTGTAGATTTTATTGTCTTAAAAATTGAACCTATGGTTGATAGGTCTAAGTCAGTTCTTGTTATTCTAGGTCACCCATTTTTAGCAACATCTAATGCTTTGATAAATTACAGAAATGGAGTGGTGAAGCTAACATTTGGAAATATGACACTGGAGCTTAATGTTTTCAACATGTGCAAGCAACAACATGAAGTTTATGATGACAATGAAGAGATTGAAGGGATTGAGGCCATTATAGATGATCATTTTCAATCCAAGAGTTCTTCTGATCCATTAGAAATTTGTTTAATTAATTCATTTGATTTAGCTACACAATTAGATGATGATGTTTCTGACATATGCTTTTTGCTTGACTGTACACAGGAAATGGAATACAAAGGAAGGAAGCCAAGATTCGAAGAGCTAAAACCCATGAATGATGATACCCATGAAGAAGTACCCATACTGGAACTAAAGTCATTACCTGCTAGGTTAAAGTACACATTTTTGGAGAAGAACAAAGCTTTCCAGTGGTAATCTCCTCATCCCTGACCAAAGAACAAGAAGGTATGTTGATAGAAGTACTTAAAAGGCATAAAAGTGCAATTAGATGGACATTAAAGGACATAAAAGGCATTAATCTATTAATTTGTACACATAGAATACATTTAGAGAATAATGCTAAAATTTCTCAACAACCTCAAAGAAGATTAAATCCACACATGAAAGAGGTAGTTAGAGCTGAAGTTCTTAAATTACTTGATGTTGGAATTATCTATCCTATCTCTGATAGCCAGTGGGTAAGCCCTACACAAGTTGTGCCTAAGAAATCTGGAATAATAGTGGTTGAAAATGAAAAAGGAGAATTAATACCTACCCGAGTCTCATCTAGTTGGCGTATGTGTATTGATTTCAGAAAATTGAATGCAGCCATTAGGAAAGATCATTTCCCTTTGCCATTTCTTGATCAGATTCTGGAAAGAGTAGCAAGATATCCCTACTATTATTTTCTTGATGGTTATTCAGGGTATAATCAAATACCAATTACATTAGAGGATCAAGAAAAGATCATTTTTACTTGCCCCTTTGGCACTTTTGCATATAGAAGAATGCATTTTGGTCTTTGTAATACTCCAGTAACTTTTCAAAGATGCATGCTAAGTATTTTCAATGACATGATTGAGCATTATTTAGAGGTTTTCATGGATGATCTGATAGTTTTTGAAAATTCTTTTGAAAATTATCTTGATAATTTGAAAAAAGTTCTTAAAAGAAGCGAACAAAAAGGATTTGTGTTAAATTGAAAAAAATGTCATTACATGGTTACCTCAGGAATAGTGTTAGGTCATGTGATATCTTCTAAAGGAATTGAAGTTGATAAGGCCAAAGTTGAATTAATTGCTCATTTGCCTTCACCAAAAATAGTCAGAGAAGTTCATTCCTCTTTAGGACATGCAGAATTTTATAGAAGATTCGTAAAGGACTTTAGTGCAATATTTAGACCATTATGTAATCTTCTAACAAAAGATGCACTATTTAATTGGACCCAAGATTATCAGAAATCTTTTGAAAAATTAATCAATTTTTTGACTTCTGCTCCTATCATGCAATCTCCTGACTGGTCTTTGCCTTTTGAGTTGATGTGTGATGCTTGTGATTTTGCTGTTGGTGCTATTTTAGGACAGAGAAAGGAAGGTGAGCCTCATGTAATTTATTACGCAAGTTGAACTTTGAATAGTGCACAAATAAATTACACCACTACTAAAAAAAACTACTTACTGTAATTTTTGCATTGGACAAATTTTGAGCTTATTTAATTGGTTCTTCCACTGTTGTTTTTACTGATCATGTTGCTGTTAGATATTTAATGTCTAAGCAGGATGCCAAACCTATGTTGATACGGTGGATCTTGTTGCTTCAAGAATTCAACATCACAATAAAAGACAAGAAAGGAGCCAAAAATGTTGTTGCAGATCATTTGTCCAGACTTACAACAGGCTCATCTTTTGATAGCACACCTATCAATGATTCTTTTCCTGATGAATTTTTATTTTCTATCAATTCCATGCCTTGGTTTGTTAACATTGTCAATTTTCTTGTAACAGGTAAGATGCCGCCTCAATGGACGCACCAAGATAGAAAAAAGTTTTTAATTGAGGTGAAATTTTTTTATTGGGATGATCCATATTTGTTCAAATATTATCCTGATCAAATCTTTCGGAGATGTGTACTTGACAATGAGGTATGTAGTGTCATTAAATTTTGTCATTTAGAAGCATGTGGAGGTCATTTTTCTTCAAAGAAAACAACTGCAAAAATCTTGCAGTGTAGATTTTATTGGCCCACATTATTTAAGGACAGCTATATTTTTTACAAAAGTTGTGAAAGTTGTTAGAAATTGGGTTCCATTTCTAAAAGAAACATGATGCCTTTGAACCCTATCATTGTCATTGAAATTTTTGATTGTTGGGGAATTAATTTCATGGGTCAATTTCCATCATCATTTGGATTTATGTATATTTTGGTTGCAGTTGATTATGTCTCAAAATAGATTGAGGCGATTCCATGTTGACACAATGATGACAAAACTGTTTTGAAATTTTTAAAAGAAAATGTTTTGAGTCGATTTGGAATCCCTCGAGCTATCATCAGTGATGGGGGAAAATATTTTTGTAATAAGCCATTTGAATCTTTAATGAAAAAATATGGCATCACACACAAAATTGCTACCCCTTATCACCCTCAGACAAGTGGACAAGTTGAATTAGCAAATAGGGAGATTAAACAAATTTTAGAAAAAATGGTTAACCCAAATCGTAAAGATTGGTCTTTAAGACTAAACGATGCACTTTAGGCTTACCATACTGCTTTTAAAATATCTTTAGGCATGTCTCCCTATCAGTTAGTTTATGAAAAACCTTGTCACTTGCCTATAGAATTGGAGCATAAAGCATTTTGGGCTATTAAAGCTTTCAACTTAAGTCTTGATGATGCTTCCAAGTTACGCAAATTGCAATTGAATGAACTTGAGGAATTGAGAAATGATGCATATGAAAACTCAAAGATTTATAAAGTTAGAACAAAAGCTTTTCATGACAAATCAATTTTGAGAAAATCTTTTGAAATTGGTTAAAAAGTTCTGCTTTATACTTCTCGTCTTCACCTATTCCCTGGAAAATTAAGATCTACGTAGATTGGTCCTTTTATTGTCAAACATGTGTATCCTCATGGGGCCATAGACATTGAGAACCCTAGGAATGTTAATGTATTTAAGGTCAATGGACAAAGACTCAAACCATTTATGGAACATCAAGTTACTGAGGTAGAATTCATCTCCCTTTCCAATCCTTATTATGAGTAGAATTTATTTTAAGTTTGTTTCTTTCTTTTTGCAGTTCCCGATTAAATGGCAGATAACGGTACTCCGTGACTCTCGAGTCGGTTTATTTTTCAGTTTCCCATAATAATTGATTCTTTCTCCTTCAAAATGGATGTCATTCTCTCAAATCTAAGAAAGCATTTTCCTTCTGTTCCTAAAAATGCTCTAACCAAAATCTACAAAGCTAGGTGTGAAAGACTAAGAATATTAATGTACAAGGGCATCCCAGAAGATATACGCTGGATAATCGAAGCAAAGGTTTATTTAGCTGGTGAATCTTCAGATTCATTTGTCCTATACATACTTGGTCTCGGTAAAAGTTCATTTTCAAAAAGGAGAAGAGCAAAAAGAATGCAAGTTTGTTACAAGTATGCACAATGGAATTGTAACACATGATGTTGCTCTTTGGGGATGGTTTCATAAACAGAGAAGATAAAATATTCTTCATTAAGAATGGACTGAGTAAGGAGTCATTAGATAATATCTTATTGACTCTTGAGACGCATTCTTATGAAGTTTTACAACGTGAACTTCTTAGTTTGTGAAATATCTTCAAGAATGAGCAAAAGCATTACAGTCTTGGGAATCTGACTTAAAAAGACCCTGTTTGCCAATTTATAAGAAAATTGGATGGGAAGCTTATCCTCGACTCATAGAAGGCATTTAAGCCGTTTATGGACATGAAACCAGAGGAAGATGTGAGCCACAATCACAACAACATGTATATATTATCTTGTACATCTTCAAAAAAAAAAAAAAAAAAAAAAAAAAAAAAGAAAGAAAAAATGAAATAAAATAAATAAAATAAAAAGAGGGCAAAACTTCGATTGTACTTGGTCTTTAATTAGATTAGGAGTCTCTACCAACGGCAATCCTGTCATTGACTCGGGTGGACCATCACACACCGGTCCGTAAATAAGGTTCATATGTCATGCTTTGTAGAGAGCCGCACTCCACAACCCAATGTTCACCATCTAGGCACTGTGGAGTTGATGGACAAGTAGAAGCGTCCCACTTTGGTTATTAGTGAGAAGTAACCTGCGGCTGCCAAAGCGTATGAGACATCTGAGCTTGATCTTCTCTTTTATTAGCAAGGGGCTCTCAACGCCCTAGGATGGAGCATTCTGGATCTTGGACATTGCGGGTTTCAGATTTTAGCATCTTTATTGATGTTACGAACCCAAGTGTGAGCTCTCCAGGTTCTAGACCCAGGATGGAAACCGACAATGGTTTCTTTATTCTCTTTTCTTCAAACAAGCGGGAGGGAGAAGAATTCCAAGATTAGCTGAGTCATATTGGTATTACTGCACTCATGATGAGCAGTATAAAGATACGCCATGAATCTTGTACATAAAGATATGTCATCATTTGTTATTATTATTTTATCTTTGTATAATTTTGTTGTATTTTAGTTTTGGACAGACGATCCTTTGGACGGGACCCTTCAAGGGTTTCTAGACTTCTTTACCCTGATGGTTTTCTTGAAGTAAAAATAAAAAAAATAAAAAAAAATAAAAAAATAAAAAATAAATAAAATAATAATAAAAACTGTGTTTCTTAATTTCAAAGTTTTTTGACAATAGCCAACCTACCCATATATGAGCTATTATTACTTTTTCTATTCTCTTCCCTATTTAAACACTCTGTTTTCTTCACTTTCTTGTAACTCATAATCATTCAAAGAGAGTGTGAGTGTAGAAATGGAGGGAGCTTCTTCTTCTGTTCGTAGATTTTTTAGTATCTGTGTATTTTGTGGGACAAGTTATGGGAAGAGTTTAGAGTTTGTAAACGCAGCAAGCACTGTTGGTAGAACACTTGCTGCGAGGAATATTCGTGTAGTATATGGGGGAGGTTGCCTTGGGTTAATAAGGGTTGTATCACTTTCTACATTTGTAAGAGGTGATCAAGTTTTAGGTGTCATTCCTGAACCTTTAACTCGAAGGAACATCGTTGGAAAAACAATTAGACTGGAAATTCAAGTATCATCTATGCATGGACGAATGAAGGCAATGCTTGAAAACTCTTATGCATTCATTGCCTTACCTGGTGGTTTTGGTACTTTTGAAGAAGTCTTTCAAATTGTCTCTTGGGCCCAACTGAACATCCACCATAAACCTATAGGTTTGTTGAATGTTAATAATTTCTTTGATAATTTGTTATCTTTTGTTGACCATGCTGTGGAACAGAAATTTGTTACACCTTTAGCAAGACGACTCCTTATCTCTGCTTCCACTGTTGATGAGTTAGTTGATAAATTAGAAGCTTTTGTTTATGAACCTAATCTAGTAACAGCTCAGATAGATTAGTCTGAAGGAAGCGGTGAGAGAAGCAAATTGAAAAGAAAACCAGCCAAAACACTCCAACTATTTAAATAATTACAAGCTTTGGTTTTATTTATCGTACTTTATTTCTGTTTAAATTTATGTGAGGTTTCTCTTTTTAGTAATTGCAACAATAGGTACTATCTTCTATCCTTTACCTATCTATCTTTGACATTGAGGACAATGTTGTGATCTAGTTGGGGGGAAGGATAGTTGTGTAAAAAAAATTAAAAGTAAAAAAAATTTAAGAAGTGTGTGTATTAATATGTTTGTTAGTAACTTACTAAACAAGTTAAGGATGACAGAGTAAGGAGTAAATTTTACTCTTGAGACGATCTTAGTTAGGGTAGATAACTACTTTGTGTGGAAGTAACAATTCAAATTTAGGGAAATTTACATGATTGAGTTAATTGTCTTCTTTCTTAAAAATTACATGCTTGGTTATGGATGTTAAATTGGTGGACTGAGAATGATAGAATTATGCCTTGTGAGATTTTGAGCCTATTGATGAATGGATTGAACATTTGTACCATTCTCTTCTTTCTCATGTGAATTTCACCCATGGAATTGTTACTCTAGAACTTGCTTTGATTCTTTTTGAGACTATATTTTCATATACATACATAAATATGATTGAGACATTTTTCTTGAAATAGCTACTTTAATCAAATAGCCAGCCTTGCTTAGCAGCATATTGTCTCAATATGATATCAAACACTCTTATGACTTCTTAGAAATTCTATGATTCCTAATATGATATCAAGCACTTTTATGACTTCTTGTAAATTCTCTGATTCCTGCCAACATAAAGCATTAGAAATGGCCTATTTCCCCTTGCTTAACCCCTTTGAGCTTATTTGATCATTCTTTGTTTCGAACTCATTTTGTGCCTTAAATGAAAAAAAAATCATGTTTTTATCTAGCTTTAGGGAATAAGAGAACATTAGCTTTGTCATTGGATGAGTTCTTGAACAAGTGTGGGGGTGTGTATGCAGAATGGTTAAAAAAATGTATATATGATGTTCTTTTTGTAAAAAAAGTAAAAAAAAAATCAAAAAATCAAAAATCAAAAATCAAAAAATGTAAAAAGTAAAAAAGTGTCAACAAGGCAATAAAGAAAAGGAAAAGAATATGTAAAAGGAATTTGTATTAGGTAGAGTTGGGATGAACTTTCATGCTTATTAATTGAACTCAGCTTTCATGCTCTTTTATTGTCTTTGGTATTTAACTTGTCATATCTATATTACCTTCTCCTTTACCTTGACTCCATTACAACCTTGAATAAAGTCCTCATGATTTGTGTGTGCATATGTTCTGAGTAGCGGAGAAGTAGAAGATAAGCAAGCTTATGGTAGTGCAATTTTCATGGGTTGAATTGAGTGAAATACCTACCTTTTAAACACTTGAGGGATTGAGAGTGAATCTTGTGAAGATCTATCATTCTTGACTCATGCTTTTCAATTGAAGTTTCCTTGCTTGTTGGTTTGAGATGTGAAGATATGTTACCTCGTGAATATTTTGATTACTTGAATGATTGGTTGCTCTTCATTTTTAAATATTATTAGAAATTAAGTCTTTTAGAGTGTTTAACTTTTGAGTCTGTTTCATTATTTTTAGTTTTGGTCTTGTGTGTTTTGCCCCAAGAGTGCAAAAAACTAAGTGTGGGAGAATTTGATGATCACATATTTGATACATTAATAAGCCTTTATTTTTAGTCATTTACACTCTTAATGTACTTAATTGATTGAGTTTGATTATGTTTTGTAAGTTTGGACTCAAATTGGACTTAATTGAATTTTTCAGCATAATTTACGTCTTACATTATTTTTGTATTTGGGCTATATCTTAGGATGTAGGTAACCAAATGAGGTGAATTGGGTGGCATTTTAAAGATAAGAGAGAGCTCTATAACTTTCATAAGACCTCAAAGGACCAATCATACGAGTAGATAACTCCAATTGGGGTTGAAGCAAGAACTAGAGTGCTATTCCTGATAGCTTGACCTATGTGTACTGTTCATGCCATATTTTGGGCTAGATTTTGTCAAATAGGCTAAAATTTTGCTGATAAATAGTTGAGACCTATATCTACAACTTTTATGTTGAATATGTTTTCAGAATCTGAGACCTAATGGGTGATATTGGGCTTGTAAGTTAGAATAGAGGAGCTATGACTGGGACTAAGCAGTGTGTAGTAATTTGAATGTATCTAGAGTTATAGAAATGATATTGGACTCAAACTAAATCCATTTGAAAGCTAAGATCTAGGTCTACAACTTTCATGAAAATCATATTTGCTCATTATGATGCATTCAATGACTTCGAGCTAAATGATTTTGGAGACAAGAAATCTTAATAATTTTCCACTCACCAAAAGTCATTTGGCATTTTCCACTCATTTTCCACTCATCCACTCACTAATGACTCAGCCCCCTTGTCATTTTGTATCTCTAATCCTTTAAAAAAAGGGGCCTTAGTAGATCATTGAGGGTGTTAGGTGTTAGGTACCAAAATGATGCTATTTTGTTAGTAGGTTTTCTTGTAGTAATTTTTCTTTGTTCTAAATTGAAGTTATGTTCTTCTTCTTCTTCTTCTCTCTTTCTTTCTTCTTATCTATGAGTAACTAAGTTTCATTTTTCTTGGGTGACAGAGTGAAGCTCTTGGTAATGAAATAAGGTTAGATTAATTTCTCTCTTGTGCTTAAATGATATATTTTCAAGTGGTCATTATACGTATTATATTTTGTTTCCAATCAATTTAGAAACCCTCCTTGCAAAAGTAGAGTTCATGATTTGTTGTAGATAAGAGATTAGTACAATGAATGCTTTAACCCATTTACAAGTATTGGTGTTAGAAACTCTCCTTATAAAGTGGAGATCTTGATTTGTTGTAAACAAGATTTTGGCACAATGAATGCTTGATCTCATTTATGAGTGGTGGTGTTAATAGATGATTAAAGGAATCATAATATAATTACATATATAATTTTTAATGAACTTTGAACGTTGTATTTTCCGATTAGAACCTCTGTTATGTGTGGATTCTAATTGAGTTATAAAAGAATTAATCTTGTCCTTAATTTATTTACCAAGAGTGGATCTCCTAGCCCAAGCAATTCCTTTTTATTTATGATTAAGTTTTATCACCTTTATTGTTATAATAAAATATTTACTTACCTTAATTTTTCTTCATCAATTCCCTGTGGATCAATCTCGGACTCTCGAGAATTTATTACTTGAAACAACTTGCACTTGGGTTTGCAATGCAACAATTAATCCCGTATCAAGTTTTTAGACTTGGTTGAAAAATTTGTGCATCAATGTCTAAATTCCTTTTTGACTCTATAAATAAAGATCGCGGGTCTCTTCTTTTTCTTGCCCAGCTATCTGATTAATTTTACGCTTGCTTTGAAAACATGATTTATAATTTACGCCTATTTTCTGTACTCTTTTTGCTACAATTTTAAGATATCCATAAAGAGTTTCTTAGCACTTCAATTTGTATTATTTGCTCTCAGTGAGAGTTTCTCTTCATCTATATTATGCTCTTCTGTATCGAGGGTGAGGTATCCCTCAAGGTCTGTATAAGGGTGAGGTATCCCTGCAGGCTGAGACTTTAGCACAAGGGTAGAGTTTCCCTGTGTGTGAAAAGTGCTCTTTTGTGTAACGGTTGTAAGCACCTATTGAAGCTTGTATACATAGTGAAAAATCTCATATAGTTTTCGAGGACTGGACGTAGACCACAAGTTAGTGGTCGAATCAGGATAAATATCGTGTCTGCTCTTCTATTCTCAATCTCTTTATTTAACGCAATTTATTTTTATTGCATATTTATTTATCTGCTATTGTTAAAGCTCTTCTTCTTCCTCTCGTAATTTCTCTTTATTTATTTAATAGCTTCAATACTTGTGTTTATTTTAAAAAAATATTTGTGAAAAGTTTTTATACTCAATTTACCTCCCCTCTTGAGTATTGGAGCCACTTGGTAACAAGTGGTATCAGAGCTAGTGTAACACCCCAAAATTTTCTATCTCTTAAACAGTAATTTTGACAGTTAACAGAATTTTACTATTTAGTAATTTTTGGATACTGTAAAATTATTTTGATTATTCCATCAGCGTATTTGATCGTTTTGAGTGATTTACTTCGTGTTAGGAAAATAAAAATTTTCGGGCCGAGGAAAACTTTACGTAATTTAATTCTTACCATTAGGTTTTAATTATTTTACGTGATCTGATTTGATATTTGTGAATTTTTTAATTTTTGTGATTTTATGTGTGATTATGAAAATTTTTACTATTTATGGGCCCAGGGGATGTATGTGGGCCCAGGTGGGTCCCACAAAGAGAAAAAAATTTCTACGCATAGAAAAATTTATACTGTTTAGACAGAGACAGAGGATCTTACTAAACCTGAATCTGAAAACAGTTTTTATAATTTTCTTTTACTGTATTTTGTATTGTATTTATTTATCAGACGATAAAAATACAATAAATATATTCTTTCGTGGGGTTATAACAGATAAAAATAAAATTCTATATTGTTAAGTCAACATTGGTGGTTTGGATATCCACCATTGATTTAATTAACGATGAAGACTTGATCTTGATTTAATCAACGGAGGAGATTTGATCTTAAAAGTGAATAAGATCATTTATAACCATTAGATGGAGATTAAATCAAGGGTTGAGATTTAGTTTTATATAATGGCTGTGACCATTTACCATTGGATTTAGAAGTGATCAAGGGTGGAGATTTGGTCTTGTAAAGTAACAAGGACCATTTATGACCATTGGATGAAGATTTAATCAATAGTGAAGATTTAGTCTTAAAAAGTGATAAAGACTAATTATGACTCTTGGATTTAAAGTTTGAAGGAGCAATCTTGACCCTTTATTTTGGAGACACATCTTGTAACAGCCCAATATTTGCTACCCAAATATATCGTCATATAAATGAATAACTCAATACTGGCCTGCTACTACTAACATTTACCAACATCTAACCCATATCGTTCATACATAATGAATAAATATGGAAAGCCACGATAGCAAAAGTTATATATATACATTACAACCTCAAGGCATACTGTTATACACAACTTAAACAACTAAGCAAATATAAAACATATATAAGCTCACTCAAAGATCTATACTATGCTAGTCTTCATACATCTCCTTCTTCCTTTCAAGAGCTCGCACTGGATTTACATGGCAATACAATCGGGGTGAGAAAACATATCTCAAGAGAAGTATTCCAATACCAAAGATATATACATATATGTACAATAAGATAATATCACAATTATCAAGTTGACACTTCAATCATGGAAGCAACAACTCCTCATTTCAACAACACGCAATCGCCCATACAATTGCAATGCATGAAAATGTCATGATAGCAACCGCCCATACAATTGCCATGTTATGCTTAATTATGACTAATGATTATGTCTATGCAATTTCCTAAGTATGAAGGTGAATAATGCATGATACCACATCCAGGACTCCAATCCCATGGCAATGTCATGAATGCATGAAACTTGAACAAAGTAATGGAAGTCCATAGTTTCATCCACAACCTTGAACAAGTACTGGAAGTCTCATCCAAAGATACATCATTATTCCAGAGGACATCTCATCCCCCCAAGTAGTGAAGTCTCATCAACTACAAGGTTATCGATAATGAACAAGGAAGTCCATCCTTAAGAATTTCACTATATTAGGAAGGTTACCATATGCCTTACCTGATATAGAACACCCACTTTCACCGGGGCTCACACCTTTCAAAAAGGCAAATCATACTATTAAGTATATCATCATGTCTAATTAACTTCTCATAATTAGCATTACAAACCTCAGTAGGTTTCACAAACATCTCATGCAATTCAATTACTAATTACTTCACATAACTAGTTTTCACAATTAATTTACCATTTCGGGTTCAATTCTCAACATTTCATCAAATACTTATCAAAGTATTTCAATACTCTTAAAAGAGCAAACATAAATAATTCCCACACTTAGGGAAACTCATTTCCTCGATTCCTCATAATACAAATTATATGTATATAGTCATGCCTAACCATCTCACGTAAGTAGCATTACGAATCCATTTGATTCACCACTAGCATTACGAATCAATATGATTCATCACATTCTCACTTCATTAAATACTCTTACTAGTGTCTCAACAATCTTTAGGAAGAAATACACCAAAATCCCCTTTCATTTCCCAAAACAAGACTCTATTTTGTTCTGTTCTGCACTGGGCACTCAGATTCTGCACGCTTAGGCACGCTACACGCATAACCTAATCTTTCTGTGAACTGGGCGCCTAGATGGCCAGCCACACATAGCGCTTAGGCGCTCTTCACATCTGACAAGTTCTTCCTAGTCATTGGGCGCTTAGACACCCATAAACTCAGCGCCTGGGCGCTCTCAAACTAGAAACGATTCTGCATAAGTTTGCAGAAATGATCACTGTTCCATTAGGAACAAGTGATCTTACACTCACTCAAAATCATTTCCAAGTGATTTTCTAACTTTCCCAAGATCCATGAACATATTGTAACTCTTGTACAACCTCACTTTCACATAAATCATCATAATACACCAAACATGCATTTATAGCCATGTATAATTACCTCCTGTAATTAGCATTTCAAGTCAACTTGACTAAATACATTCTCAACTTATCTATTACTCCTATTAGAGTTTCAACATACTCTACTAGGCATAAACAAAAGATCCTAGCAATTAGGAACCTCAATACATCAAAATGAAAATTCTGATGAAATCTACTCTAGGCACCCTAAAAAGGATGTTTTTCAAAAATTGACCAAAAATCCATCTTAATTGATAAAATTCTAAAATTTTACAGATAGATAGCCTTATGTCTTATCTTTCAAATGCAACAAGAATCAGGTCATTCCGATACCTGTAACTCAAGTTATACGACAAACACCACAGGTTGTTCAGTGCTGTCCTATTTCTGCACGCTGGCTGGACTGTGAGCGCCCAGGCGCCCAAACTCTAGCGCTTAAGCGCCCGAACACCAGAAACACGATCTGCAGAAGTGATTTCTGCATAATTGGTGCTCCAACCAATTTCTACCACCAAAATTATGGGTTCTAAGCATTATCAAACCCTAATCATGATCTAAAACCATAATAGAATCATCAAAATACTAACCTAATCCATCTACTCAGAATCATGAACATGGTTCAATCCTCCAAAATACTCATTTACTAACCTCAAACTCCATGAATTTCATGGATGTTCCTAGGTGTAAAACTAACACCCTTGAGTTGATTAAGCTCCATCCTAACCAAACTCACCATTTAAGGCATCAAACTAGCAAGAACATGACATAAACTATCCAAAACCCATATCTCATCCAACCACAAACCCTTAAGAAAAGATGAAGATAAAGAGAGTTGGTTATGAAAGTTCAAACACCCCCTACCTCAAGATCAAGATGATGGAGATGAAGCCAAGGGTAGGCCATGGAAGATCCAAGCTCTCCCTTCCTCTTTCCTTTTCCTCTTCTACTCTTCCTCTTCGGTTTCTCTTTTCTCCTTCTTCTCTTTTCTTTCTCACGTTTTCAGCTTCCTATGCTTGCCTTTAAAATATCCCCACCGTGGGATATTTCAAGAAGAGAAATTCTATTTGAATTCTCTTAGTTGGGTACCAAAATCCCGATCTGCTAAGAACACTCAAACTTCTCCAAAATCTGGTTCTGTAACTTCCAACAGATTCAAAATAAATCCTGAGATTCATTAAAAATTCTGTTTCACCAAAAACTAATATTTTCATATCAGCTAGGGATCAATCCGGCACTAAAACACACTACTAGTATGCTCAAAAATGCCAAACTAACTCCGAAAATTCTCAAACTTTAACTGTAGTACAGTTTTCACATTTGTGACTTGAAAACAAACTTTCCATAGTTATTTCCACTAACTAAGCAGTTTAAGCCACTTTCAGAGCAAATAACAGCTATATTTCTCACTTAGCGTTACAGCAAAGTGCCTAAACGTGCTCAGAAAGTCACAAAATTTCACAGACATGTTAAGTAAGTATTACGCTACCTCTGTAACCATATACAAGCCTAACATGATTTTCTAGGGTATTACACATCTAATGGCTAGAATTTAAAGGAGAAAGATCCAATGGCCTAGATTAAGTCTTCTAAATCAAAAGTCTACCTAAATCCTAACCATTGAATTAATCAATGGCTAGATAGGCTTCAAATAATGGCTTGAAAAAGATGAGAAATTATTGCATGCAAAATGGAGGAATGGGACAGTTTTGGATTGTTTAGAAGACAAAGAAAAAAAGAAGCTTTATGACCATTATTACATGTCATGGTCAATATTACATCATCCTTGATTATGATTTCTTTGTTTGCATCCTTAGGAAATTTCTTAAAGGGAGGCCAAAATTATTTCATGCATTATCACCTTCATTTTTCATCACACTCTACGGCCATACACTTGAGAAAGAAGACATTTCATTTCATTGTCTTCACTTTGTGACAAAGGGAAGCTATCATCTTTTAATGCAAAGCTTAGTCAATTTTAGTGACTTTGCACATGTACCGTATAGTCATCATCCTACTCAATATCTATTAAAGCTATCAAATAATTCTCACTTTCTCTCTTCTTGATATCCCACGGTCATACACTCAAAAGTAGGAGACAATACTCATTTATTGATTTCACTTATTCAATTGCTCATCATTCTATCCAAAGAACCAAGAACAAATACAAGAAATTCTCTTATTTTCTCTTCTCCAAGCAAGTTTCGGTCAAGCACCTTAGAACCATCATCCAAATTTCTATCATTTCATCCAACTTTATTTTCTAAACCTAAACACCATTCTAAGAACATCTCTAGTTATGAGTTTTTCCAAAATCATTCATCATGGGCTTCAAATCAAAGCTTCAAGTTTCTATCAAAAATCAAAAATTTCATCTTTGTGCTTCAAGAGAAACCATTCGGTCAAGACACTCAAAACCACCAACCAATCTCTTTTAATTTCATCCAACCATAGATCTTGAATTTACATGATATTCTAAGCAACTTTCATGTTGAAGATTTTCTCTAAATTATTCATCTTCATGGACTTTCTTCAAGATCAAAGTTATTGGGTTTTTGAGGTGAAGTATAAGGAAACTTCATTTCTTTTCTCTTTTTCATGATCTAAACCATGTTTGATCCATGGTTCCTCTTAATCAAGCTTAGTATACTAATTTCTATGTATTTTGTTTTGTATTTGAGAAGTCCTTGGTGGTGAAGGACTTGGAAAGAGAAGCAAAACAAAGAGTTTTTCAGGACCTTCAAGAGGTAAGAGGGAGATCCATCTCACCAACCAAGTATGGCGGTGAGAGATGGTCTTATATTTGATGGATGGTGAATCCATGTGAGGATTCCAATCCATGGTCATGTAATAATTTATGTGTGTTTATGAGCTTTGATTTATTTGCTTATGCTTGATATGATTTGCATGATTTATTGCTTTGATTATGGCATGTTTGTGATATATATTTAAATATGTATATGTATGCCACGATTTGATGGTGGAAAGGAAATTGATTTTTGGCTCCAAAGGTCAAGGAGGAGGCTACGGTTTTGAGCTCCCAAAAAAATTAGAGTTCATGTTGAAAATTTTCAAGAATAAGGGAATTAATTATTAGTCCCTAGAACTTAGTGAATTTCAGCCAAGACACCTCAAAATAGGTGTTCACAAATTAATATTTTCATGGAAAATGAAAATGGATGATTTGAAGAGTATGAAAAATAAACAAAGGGTTTGTTTTTCAAGAAAACAAGAATACGGTCTTTGAGAAATTTTTATTAATTTATTTTGTGTAAAAAGATACTAAGTGTTTTTCTAAATATGAGTTTTGAATGAAACGAGCAAACATTGATTTTAAAGATTTGCAAAGAAAGTGAACAAGGATTTGCAAAGAAAGTGAAAAAGAATTTGTAAAGAAAGTGAAAAAGGATTTGAACAAATGGGTTTGGTTTTTATAACCATCGGTATTTCGATTTTGAAAATAAAATTTTAATGGTTTTGTTTGTGTAAAATCATATCAATTTAGAAGGAAAAATGTTTTGATAATTTTCAATAGTCATGTCCACGTTTTTGAAGGCTTGTAATGCATTGATTTTGATGAAACAAAGTAATTTTTCAAGTGAAAATATAATTAATTTAATACAAGAAATTTGAAAAGGGAATCAGAGTTTTTTAGCACTTAAGAAATGAATTTTTATGTAAATGGAAAAGAGAAGTTGCAAGTGAGCCTCAATTTGTCTTAAAAAGAATTTATTTTTGTTAAAATTGATTTAAAAAAAATGAAGAATACAATAGTGATTTGGTATTTTCTAACATGTAACTCATCCGTTGGATTTTGGAAAGCGTAAGTAATTTTTAAACATTGATTTAATTCAACGAAATTGTGAATTTCTGGAATATACTGTGAAAATGGATTTTCTTGAGTAAGAAGATATATTAAATGAAGTAGAAAGTTATATTATTTTGAGGAAGGTTGATTTGGAAAAAATGAAAAATATAATGGTATTTTGAAAAGTTACTAACGTATTACTTATTTTTGAGTTTTGAAGTGCGTTAGAAAATGTTAAGTTTTGAAACGTTGATTTACATCAATGGAAAAGTGATTTTGTGAATTATATTGTGGAAAAGGATTTCCTGAGTAAAGAAATATGGAAAAAGATTTTCTTGAGTAAAGAAAATGTGTTAAATAAAGTATAAAGTCATATTAGTTTGAGAAAAGTGGAAATAGAATTTTTGAAGAATGAGAAATATTTTTTGTAATGGAATTGTGGTGAAAAAATTATTTACGTATCTTAAAAACATAATTTTTAAAGTACGTGATTTGAAATACAGTAAAATATTTCTAAGTGTTTAGAAATATAGTAAAATATTTTTATGCGATTTGAAATATGATAAAATATTACTACGTGATTGGAGATGTGTTGAAACATTTTAAGTGATTTGAATTACGTTTAAATATTTTATGTAATTTGAACTACTGTTGAAAAATCACTATATGATTTAAAAGTGATAGAATATTTTTACGTGATTGTGAAAATGACAAAAAATCATTATGTGAATTGGAAAGTGTTTTAAATATTTTGAGAATGATGGAAAATGTTTTATGCAACTTAAAGGAATGATTTTTTTTAAGTTACGTGATTTTGAAAATGATAAAAAATCATTATGTGATTTGAGAAACGTATATTTTTATGCAATTGAGAAAAATGTTAAAAAAATTAATTCGTGATTTAAAGGTGCAACAGAAGAGTTGCAATATTGTGAAAACATAACAGAAACATTTTGAAATTGTGAAAACGAAATGGAAATGTTGCACAATTTTGTGAAAACACGACGAAAGAGTTTTATAACTATGAAAATGTGATAATATGATTTTCCAGTTGAAAATGCAGTATAAATATTATAGAACCAGTATATGGATGCTGTGTGAGAAAATGACATTTTTTGCCTGTGATTGGCATTTGGTGCATTATACATGCGTTGGAAAGATATGTCTGTGATTGGATTTAGTGCATTATACGTGCATTGGAAAAATATGCGTTGAAGCATATGATTACATTGAACAAATGAAATTGAAAAGATTTGGCCCTTTGGGGTTGGACTTGTACTGATATATTCGTGCAATTTATAAAATATAGCTAATAGCTATTATGGCCCTTGTGGTTGAATAGGGAATGAGAATTGATAGTGAGGTCTATGATGGATCTTGGGGGCGTCAAGGCGCGGCGGTCGACTAGTGGACAGTTGGCGAGTACCCTATGCCACTTGGCGATGCAGTCCGTTGCAACGCATTGACGATACCCGACAAGAACACGATTCTTTTCAACGACTGGGAGATTGTCTTTGGGCTAAGGCTGACAATTAACCAGAGCATTCTTCTCGAAATTATGAAAACCTCCATGGAGTTGTTTTTTTATAAACTAAGTCTTTGTGCATATGCATAAATCTGAACATTTATATCTGTATGATATACTAATTGAGGAATATTGGTTATGACAATTGTTTTGAATACTTGGATGATGATGATGATAATGCTGAGGGCATTATCATAATTATTGCTTATGATAATTGAATTGATAAATGATTGGATGATGATAGTTGATTAATGTTGATGACATGATCATAATTGTAGTATGATCTATCTGTATAATATTGTTGTTTGTGTTATCTCTGTGCTGCCATGTTGGTATTGGTGTAGGTGATCTCACCTCTTTGTTACATTATTTTGCTTTGTCTGTATTGTTAAAATTATACAGTAGAAGGAATGAGTTGTCTTAGACATAATGAGTGGTAGATACTCAGAGATTGATGAAAATATTGAAAAGTGGATGTCTCAAGTTCGAAGATGTGCCGGGTAGACAAGGAGTAAAGTTCTAATGCATCAAGTTGATACAAGAGAAGGAACGAGTATGTTAAGATTTAATGTTAGTGTTGTACTATGCTATTACGTAGTACCCATCATAGGATTTGCTACTGTTAAAAAAAATCTATTAATTTTATATTTCTCTTTAAATTGTGATATTACTTGGTGTTAATATTACATAATGAATAGTTAAAATATGATTTTCAATATTACCTAATATTTTTTAGTAAATTTACGTTTCAGTAAAGAAGAAATTTTGAAACTCATCTTTTATAACTCAAACTTTGTGCGAACTTCTTTTCAGATTATGAGTTGGGAGTCGGAAATGTGATGCCCTAAGGAGGGTGTTACATTAGTTGGTATCAAAGCACAGTTTTAGTCTTTTGGGGTTTGTGGTTAGGTCTATTTTGCTTGTGTTGTGTTCTCTGTGTTTGTTTTTTGAAAGGAAATAATGTTGTTTATAATGGATATTAGATCCATTGTATTTCGATCCGCACGCCTAAAAAAAAATAGGGAATGGCTCGGGATAGTTATACTTGTGTGGTAGTGGAACATGTTACTAGTTATGCAATTGCAGCTACGGGAGCAACAGGAGCAATATGGAAAGACGACTGCACAAACAAAGGACCGCTGTTTAGTGGGAACTGGAATTTGAAGTTCAGAATCTGATGGAAGAGAATCAGTCTTGGAATATAAGATTTCGTAATTTTGGAACCTGGTATTTTCTTTTAGGATATTGAGAAAGTAATTGATTTCGACGGAAGATGTATTTACAACTTTTGAGGAAACCAAAAATAGTAAAGGATGTGAAAGAAAGTACTTAAATGAAGGAATGTACGTCATGGAAACAAATTGTGAAAAAGTTGGACACATTTTCCCAGAGATTATGCTCTTTGAAAACAAAGTTTTCTATTAGTAAAATTTTAGATAGTAAGGGAAGTTGTTACTCTGAATGGAACGGTAGTGTTCTGAGTGGAAGATTTAAACAATGGAGATTGTGTCATTGGAGCTAATCCTATAAACCATACTGAATATTTCTATGAGTGACCTATTCCTTATGACATATGATTGAGTAGATCAATTATATGTTAGAGTTATTCGTTATCCTCTGATTTGTTTACTTCTGTTTCTATTCTTAGCTGATTGAGCTATTCAAGTTATTCAAATTGTTGTTGCGGATCAAATCTTTGTATTAGTTTGATCTATTGTTCAAAATTTTTGTGTTAGTTTGATCTGTTTCATAAACAGACGTGGTCTTTGAAAACAGATTGGTTATTTTCCAACCATATCCAATGAGATTATTTTAACAGACTGTGAGTAATCCAAAGAAAATTCATTTTTTGAAAATCGGGTTACATCCAATTCTTTGCTCGATATGTTCGATAACAGGTTCGATTCATTTTGTTATCTTCCATGATGTTTTCTTTCATCTCCTGCAATTGAAGGAATATCTTGCAAGAAAGGATATTTCTATATTTGTATCCGTGTTAACGTATCTGAGTAATGCAGCAGAAGCGTGGTGAATTCTTCAAAAGATTAGAACAATTCTTCTATGGGAAAATTTAATACAGTAATGGAAAACCATAGAAAAAAATTAATGGAAGTATCTGGTATCGTGCTGTGGAAAGGAGAATTCGGTTAGTGAGACATTTCTTGTTAAAAGCAAAAGCTGGAATATGTAGTGATATAAGAATAAGGAAATTTTAAGTAATACATTACATTAGTTGGAAGTTATCTGAGAAAAACTATTCTAAGTATGAATGAAGATTGGTTGTCGTTATGTTGGTATCAGAGATATGGAAATTCTTTCTTTCTTGAGTAATATTCAACATCTTCAGTAATTATAGGAGTCTGAGATATTTATTTGATTAGAAAAAGTTAAACATTGGCAAAAAGCTTTTATTGGTTAGAATAGTATAGCAAGATGTAAGAGAGGAAGCTTCATGGGAATTGAAAAATAAGATAAATGAGTAATGTTCATAATTATTCTGAGGGTGTGAAATCATGGTTATTAAATTTTGAGGACGAAATTTCTTTTTAGAGGGGGAGTAATGTAACACCCCAAAATTTTTTATCTCTTAAACAATAATTTTGACAGTTAACAGAATTTTACTGTTTAGTAATTTCTGGATACTGTAAAATTATTTTGATTATTCCATTAGTATATTTGATTGTTTTAAGTGATTTACTCCGTGTTAGGAAAATAAAAATTTTTGGGCCGGGAAAAACTTTATGTAATTTAATTTTTGCGGTTAGGTTTTAATTATTTTACGTGATCTGATTTGATATTTGTGAATTTTCTAATTTTTGGATTTTATGTGTGATTATGAAAATTTTTACTGTTTGTGGGCTCAGGAGGTGTATGTGGGCCCAAGTGGCCATACGTGGGCCCAAGTGGGTCCTGCAAAGTGAAAAATTTTTATACGCATAGAAAAATTTATACTCTTTAGACAGAGACAGGGGATCTTACTAAACCTGAATCTGGAAACAGTTTTTATAATTTTGTTTTACTGTGTTTTGTACTGTATTTATTTATCAGATGATAAAAATACAGTAAATATATTCTTTCGTGACGTTATAGCAGATAAAAATAAAATTCTATACTGTTAAGTCAACATTAGTGGTTTGGATATCCACCATTGATTTAATTAACGATGGAGACTTGACCTTGATTTAATCAATGGAGGAGATTTGATCTTAAAAGTGAATAAGATCATTTATAACCATTAGATGGAGATTAAATCAAGGGTAGAGATTTAGTTTTATATAATGGCTATGACCATTTACCATTGGATTTAGAAGTAATCAAGGGTGGAGATTTGGTCTGGTAAAGTAACAAGGACCATTTATGACCATTGGATGAAGATTTAATCAATGGTGAAGATTTAGTCTTAAAAAGTGACAAAGACTAATTATGAACCTTGGATTTAAAGTTTGAAGGAGCAATCTTGACCTTTTATTTTGGAGACACATCTAATGGCTAGAATTTAAAGGAGAAAGATCCAATGGCCTAGATTAAGTCTTTTAAATCAAAAGTCTATCTAAATCCTAACCATTGAATTAATCAATGGCTAGAAAGGCTTCAAATAATGGCTAGAAAAAGATGACAAATTATTGCATGCAAATTGGAGGAATGGGACGGTTTTGGATTGTTTAGAAGACAAAGAAAAAAAAAGCTTTATGACCATTATTACATGTCATGGTCAATATTACATCATCCTTGATTATGATTTCTTTGTTTGCATCCTTAGGAAATTTCTTGGAGGGAGGCCAAAATTATTTCATGCATTATCACCTTCATTTTTCATCACACTCTACGGCCATACACTTGAGAAAGAAGACATTTCATTTCATTGTCTTCACTTTGTGACAAAAGGAAGCTATCATCTTTTAATGCAAAGCTTAATTAATTTTAGTGACTTTGCACATGTACCCTATAGTCATCATCCTACTCAATATCTATTAAAGCTATCAAATAATTCTCACTTTCTCTCTTCTTGATATCCCACGGTCATACACTCAAAAGTAGGAGACAATACTCATTTATTGATTTCACTTATTCAATTGCTCATCATTCTATCCAAAGAACCAAGAACCAATACAAGAAATTCTCTTATTTTCTCTTCTCCAAGCAAGTTTCGGTCAAGCACCTTAGAACCATCATCCAAATTTCTATCATTTCATCCAACTTTATTTTCTAAACCTAAACATCATTCTAAGAACATCTCTAGTTATGAGTTTTTCCAAAATCATTCATCATGGGCTTCAAATCCAAGCTTCAAGTTTCTATCAAAAATCAAAAATTTCATCTTTGCGCTTCAAGAGAAACCATCCGGTCAAGACACTCAAAACCACCATCCAATCTCTTTTAATTTCATCCAACCATAGATCTTGAATATACATGATATTCTAAGCAACTTTCATGTTGAAGATTTCCTCTAAATCATTCATCTTAATGGACTTTCTTCAAGATCAAAGTTATTGAGTTTTTGAGGTGAAGTGTAAGGAAACTTCATTTCTTTTCTCTTTTTCATGATCTAAACCATGTTTGATCCATGGTTCCTCTTAATCAAGCTTAGTATACTAATTTCTATGTATTTTATTTTGTATTTGAGAAGCCCTTAGTGGTGAAGGGCTTGGAAAGAGAAACAAAACAAAGAGTCTTTGAGGATCTTCAAGAGGTAAGAGGGAGATCCATCTCACCAACCAAGTATGGTGGTGAGAGATGATCTTATATTTGATGGATGGTGAATCCATGTGAGGATTCCAATCCATGGTCATGTAACACTTTATGTGTGTTTATGAGCTTTGATTTATTTGCTTACGCTTGATATGATTTGCATGATTTATTGCTTTGATTATGACATGTTTGTGATATATATTTAAATATGTATATGTATGCCATGATGTGATGGTGGAAAGGAAATTGATTTTTGGCTCCAAGGGCCAAGGAGGAGGCTACGGTTTTGAGCTCCCAAAAAAATTAGAGTTCATGTTGAAATTTTTCAAGAATAAAGGAATTAATTTTTAGTCCCTAGAACTTAGTGAATTTCGGCCAAGACACCTCAAAATATGTGTTCACAAATTAATATTTTCATGAAAAGTAAAAATGGATGATTTGAAGAGTATGAAAAATAAACAAAGGGTTTGTTTTTCAAGAAAACAAGAATATGGTCTTTGAGAAATTTTTATTGATTTATTTTGTGTAAAAAGATCCTAAGTGTTTTTCTAAATATGAGTTTTGAATGAAACGGGCAAACATTGATTTTAAGGATTTGTAAAGAAAGTGAACAAGGATTTGCAAAGAAAGTGAAAAAGGATTTGTAAAGAAAGCGAAAAAGGATTTGAACAAATAGGTTTGGTTTTTATAACCATCGGTATTTCAGTTTTGGAATTAAAATTTTAATGGTTTTGTTTGTGTAAAACCATATCAATTTAGAAGGAAAAATGTTTTAATAATTTTCAATAGTCATGTCCATGTTTTCGAAGGCTTGTAATGCATTGATTTTGATGAAACAAAGTGATTTTCCAAGTGAAAATATAATTAATTTAATACAAGAAATTTGAAAAGGGAATCAAAGTATTTTAGCACTTGAGAAATAAATTTTTATGTAAATGGAAAAGAGAAGTTGCAAGTGAGCCTCAATTTGTCTTAAAAAGAATTTATTTTTGTTAAAATTGATTTTAAAAAAATGAAGAATACAACAGTGATTTGGTATTTTCTAACGTGTAACTCATCCGTTGGATTTTGGAAAGCGTAAGTAATTTTTAAACATTGATTTAATTCAATGGAATTATGAATTTGTGGAATATACTGTGAAAAAAGGATTTTCTTGAGTAAGAAGATATATTAAATGAAGTAGAAAGTTATATTATTTTGAGGAATGTTGATTTAGAAATGATTTGGGAAGAATGAAAAATATAATGGTATTTTGAAAAGTTACTAACGTATGACTTATTTTCGAGTTTTGAAGTGCGTTTGAAAATGTTAAGTTTTGAAACGTTGATTTACATCATTGGAAAAGTGATTTTATGAATTATATTTTGGAAAAGGATTTCTTGAGTTAAGAAATATGGAAAAAGATTTTCTTGAGTAAAGAAAATGTGTTAAATAAAGTATAAAGTCATATTAGTTTGAGAAAAGTGGAAATAGAATTTTTGAAGAATGAGAAATATTTTCTATAATGGAATTGTGGTGAAAAAATTATTTACGTATCTTAAAAATGTAATTTTTAAAGTACGTGGTTTGAAATATAGTAAAATATTTCTAAGTGTTTAGAAATACAAAAATATTTTTACGTGATTTGAAATATAATAAAATATTACTACGCGATTGGAGATGCGTTGAAACATTTTAAGTGATTTGAATTATGTTTAAATATTTTACGTAATTTGAACTATTGTTGAAAAATCACTATATGATTTAAAAGTGATAGAATATTTTTACATGATTGTGAAAATGACAAAAATCATTATGTGAATTGGAAAGTGTTTTAAATATTTTGAGAATGATGGAAAATGTTTTATGCAACTTAAAAGAATGATTTTTTTAAGTTACACGATTTTGAAAATGATGAAAAATCATTACGCGATTTGAGAAACGTATATTTTTATACGATTGAGAAAAATGTTAAAAAATTTAATACGTGATTTAAAGGTGCAACAGAAGAGTTGCAGTATTGTGAAAACATAACAGAAATGTTTTGGAATTGTGAAAACGAAATGAAAATGTTGCGCAATTTTGTGAAAACACGACGAAAGAGTTTTATAACAATGAAAATGTGATAATATGATTTTTCTGTTAAAAATATAGTATAAATACTGTAGAACCAGTATATGGATGTTGTGTGAGAAAATGACATGTTTTGCCTGTAGTTGGCATTTGGTGCATTATACATGCATTTGAAAGATATGTCTGTGATTGGATTTGGTGCATTATACGTGCATTGGAAAAATATGCGTTGAAGCATATGATTACATTGAACAAATGAAATTCAAAAGATTTGGTCCTTTGGGGTTGGACTTGCACTGATATATTCATACATTGTATAAAATATAGCTAATAGCTATTATGGCCCTTGTGGTTGAAGAGGGAATGAGAATTGATAGTGAGGTTTATGATGGATCTTGGGGGCGTCGAGGTGCGGTGGTCGACCAGTGGACAGTTGGCGAGTACCCTGTGCCACTTGGCGATGCAATCCATTGCAACGCATTGACGATACCCAACAAGAACACGATTCTTTTCAACGACTGAGTGATTGTCTTTGGGCTAAGGCTGACAATTAACCAGAGCATTCTTCTCGAAATTGTGAAAACCTCCATGGAGTTATTTTTTTATAAACTAAGTGTTTGTGCATATGCATAAATCTGAACATTTATATCTGTATGATATATTAATTGAGGAATATTGGTTATGACAATTATTTTGAATACTGGGATGATGATGATGATAATGCTGAGGGCATTATCATAATTATTGCTTATGATAATTGAATTGATAAATGATTGGATGATGATAGTTGATTAATGTTGATGACATGATCATAATTGTGGTATGATCTATCTGTATAATATTGCTGTTTGTGTTATCTCTGTGCTGCCATGTTGGTATTGGTGTAGGTGATCTCACCTCTTTGTTATATTGTTTTGCTTTGTCTGTATTGTTAAAATTATACAGTAGAAGGAATGAGTTGTCTTAGACATAATGAGTGGTAGATACTCAGAGATTGATGAAAACATTGAAAGTGGCTGTCTCAAGTTTGAAGATGTGCCGGGTAGATAAGGAGTAAAGTTCTGATGCATCAAGTTGATACAAGAGAAGAAACGAGTATGTTAAGATTTAATGTTAGTGTTGTACCGTGCTATTACATAGGACCCGTCATGGGGTTTGCTACTGTAAAAAAAATCTGTTAATTTTATATTTCTCTTTAAATTGTGATATTAATTGGTGTCAATATTGCATAATGAATAGTTGAAATATGATTTTCAATATTACCTAATATTTTCAGTAAATTTACGTTTTAGTAAAGAAGAAATTTTGAAACCCATCTTTTATAACTCAAACTTTGTGCGAACTTCTTTACAGATTATGAGTCGGGAGTCGGAAATATGATGCCCTAAGTAGGGTGTTACAGCTAGACTCTTGTTTAAAGAGCTTAGCAGCTTCAAGAGAACATGACTTCCTCAAATGGCTTTTCAGAGGGATCTTCCATAAACCGACCACCCTTTTTCAATGGGGATGGTTATGCCTATTGGAAGGAAAGAATGAAAATCTTTATCGAAGCTATTAATCTCAATGTGTGGGGTGCTATCAAAAATGGTGCATTTATACCTACAAAAGAGGTTGATGGTATAAAAATCGAGACACCGAGAAGTGATTGGTCAGATGAGGATAAAAGAAAAGTTCAACATAATTTAAAAGCCAAAAACATCATTACCACTACTTTGGGGTATGATGAATTTTTTAGAATTTCAAATTGCAAAACTACTAAAGAAATGTGGGATACTTTACAAGTTACCCATGAGGGTACTAGTGAAGTAAAGAGGTCGAGAATAAATTCTCTTACTTGTGAATATGAATTATTCAGAATGAACCAAGGAGAATGCATTCAGGAAATGCAAAAGAGGTTCACCCATATAGTTAATCATCTTGCATCATTAGGAAAGAGTTTTTCTAACGAAGATTTGATTAATAAAGTTTTGAGATGTCTGAGCAGGATTTGGCAACCCAAGGTATCATCTATATCAGAATCGAGGGATTTGTCAACCATGACATTAGCTACTGTAACGACCCGGGACTGCCTGCAGGATTGATGAGTGTCTCCACAAACCAACACGAGTCTTTTCAGCGTGTTTTGTCCTCACTCACACGCATCCTAGGAAACTTCCCAGGAGGTCACCCATCCCATAATTGCTCTAGGTCAAGCACGCTTAACCATGGAGTTCTTATGTTCTAGGCTCCCGAAAAGAAGTTACAACTTGTTGATATGGTTACACCAAATCAATTCCTTTAAGCCATCCTCAACTATGCAGTCCCATACCTACACAGTCTCTGAATCCCTCTCATTCCGGTGCGTATTCAGTTCATTCATGCTTACCCTATGCCTAGAAGCACCGCCGAGAGCCGCTCCTTGTCCGTGCTTCATTGCACCGACGATCACTCCCGCCCCCCTCGTCGGCCCCCAGGGATGTCACATGCCCACCAGCTTCCGCTTGGTTCGTCCCCGAATCACACCGTACTGGGAGAGGTCCCGTCTCTGATACCATTTGTAACGACCCGAGACTGCCTGCAGGATTGATGAGTGTCTCCACAAACCAACACGAGTCTTTTCAGCGTGTTTTGTCCTCACTCACACGCATCCTAGGAAACTTCCCAGGAGGTCACCCATCCCATAATTGCTCTAGGTCAAGCACGCTTAACCATGGAGTTCTTATGTTCTAGGCTCCCGAAAAGAAGTTACAACTTGTTGATATGGTTACACCAAATCAATTCCTTTAAGCCATCCTCAACTATGCAGTCCCATACACCGCACAGTCTCTGAATCCCTCTCATTCGGTGCGTATTCAGTTCATTCATGCTTACCCTATGCCTAGAAGCCTGCCAGGAGCCGCTCCTTGTCCGTGCTTCATTGCACCGGCGATCACTCCCCGCCCTCGTCGGCCCCTGGGATGTCACAGCTACCCTCTTTGGAAAACTTCATGAACACGAGCTGGAGCTGAACAAATTAAGCCAAAGTGAAGAAACTAACAAGAAGAAAAAGGGAATCGCACTTAAAGTCACCTCCTCTAACATCGATATTGAAGAAGAAAATGATGAAGATGAAGCGGACAACCTTGAGTTGAATGAAAAGAACCTCAGTTTCCTTGTAAAGAAATTTAGAAGGTTTCTCAAGAAGAAAGGAACACAAAGAAGACCATCATTTCCCCAAAAGAAGACTTATCAAAAAGGAGAAGGAGCATCATCAACTCCAACTTGCTACAAATGCAAAAAATCGAGCCACATGAAGATGGATTGCCCAATCTATCAAAAGAAAATGAAAAAAATTGCAAAGAAGCCCTTCAAGGACAGAAAAGAGAGAAGAGCCTACATAGCATAGGATGACGATGACATGGACTCGTCTGACAGTTCAGATAGTGAAGAAGTCCATCTATGTCTCATGGCCAAAGGAGAAGAAGGAGATGAAAGCGACAATGAGGTAAGTTGTAACTGTGACTTATTACCTTCTTATGATGAATTACAAAATGCCTTTGAAGAATTGCATGAAGAATCAATAAGGCTTACAAAATTATTTTCTTTTTCTAAGAAAATAATTTCTTTTCTAGAAAATTAAATTCTTATTTTAAATAAACAAATTAAAGAATTAAAAATTGAAAATGAAACATTAGGATTAATTGATGCTTGTACAAGTTGTTCTTCTCATATCTCAACTTCTTCATCTTGCTTATCATGTCAAAATCTTGAAAAAGAAATTGAGGACTTAAAGAACACATATTTTAAATTCACTTTTGGAAGAGATAATTTGAATATTTTATTAGGAAAACAAATAGCTATTTTTCAAAAGGCTGGGATAGGTTACAACCCCAAAAATCAGCATAAATTTTATAAAAATTTATTTGTTCACTCAAGTACTTCTAGCAGTCCTTTTATTAAATGCTTTTATTGTGAGAAGAAGGGACATAGTACGTCAACATGCAATGCTAAGCAAAATATAAATACAAAGAGTGGAACAAAAATGGTTTGGGTCCCTAAGGGTACTATTCCTAAAACTAACACTCAAGGACTCAAGAAAATTTGGGTACCCAAAGTTAAAAATTAAACATGTGTTGTAGGTGTGCTTGAAGGCCAGAAGCTTAAATTGGTATCTCGATCGCAGATGCTCCAATCACATGACTGGAGATGACTCTAAATTCACGCTGCTTGTTCCTAAGAATCATGGACACGTTACATATAGTGATAACAACAAAGGAAAGATTCTTAGAATCGACAAAGTTGGTATGAGTCCTAACTCCTCAATAAATAATGTATTGCTTGTTGAAGGACTCAAACATAACTTGCTTAGTATTAGCCATTATGTGATAAAGAAAATAGAGTAATCTTTGATTCAAATTTTTGCCTAATTGAAGATAAAAATGATAAGCATGTTAAGTTCATCGATCATAGAGTTAACAATATTTATATGATTAGTCTTGATAATATATCCTCAAATGATGCAAAATGCTTGTTAAGTAAGAATGATGATTCATGGTTATGGCATAGGAGAATTGCACACATTCACATGGATCACTTAAAAAAGTTAGTCTCTAAAGAGCTAGTAATTAGACTACCTAAGCTCAATTTTATAAAAGATAAATTATGTGATGCATGTCAAAAGAAAAAACAAGAAAAGGTTTCTTTTAAAGCAAAAAATGTAGTTTCATCTTCTAGACCTTTACAACTTTTGCACATGGATCTTTTTGGACCATCTAGAACTATGAACTTTGGTAGGAATTACTATGCTTTAGTGATTGTGGATGATTTTTCTAGGTTCACATGGACTTTATTTCTTTCAAATAAAAATAACGCATTTCTAGTTTTTAAAAGACTTGCCAAAGTTATCAAAAATGAAAAAAGATTTTTCAATTTCTTCTATAAGAAGTGACCATAATGGTGAATTCGGAAACTATGCTTTTGAAACCTTTTGTGATGAACATGGCATTGAGCATAATTTTTCTGCCCCTAGAACTCCACAACAAAATGGAGTTGTAGAAAAGAAAAATCGATCTTTAAAAGAAATGGTGAGAACTATGCTCAATGAGGCTGCTTTTCCTAAGTATTTTTGGGCTGACGCTGTAAGTACAACTTATTATGTGATGAACAGGACCCTTGTAAGGCCTATTTTAAAGAAAATCCTGTATGAATTATATAAGGGAAGAAAGCCAAATGTCTCACATTTTCATGTTTTCAGTTACAAATGTTTCGTTTTGAATAATGGAAAGAATAACCTAGGCAAGTTTGATGTTAAGTCTGATGAGGGTATATTTTTTAGTTATTCTAATCATAGCAAAACTTTTAGAATCTATAATAAGAGAACTATGACTGTCAAAGAATCCATTCATGTTGCATTTGACGAAACTGACCCAAATGGATCGAGAAAGGATCTTGTTGTTGATGATGTTGTAGAAGCTTTAGAAAAAACTCACTTGAATTACAAGGAGATAGAAGAAAGGAAGCAAGAAGAAAGTCAAGAGAAAACACCAACTCAACAGAATTCACAAGCCGTGGACCTTCCCAAAGAATGGCGAACCTCAAGATACCACCCGCTTGACTAAGTAATAAGTGATGTATCCAAAGGTGTAAGTACTCGAAACTCAATTAGAAATGCATGCAATCATATGGCTTTCATTTCTCAAATTGAACCTAAAGACTTAAATGAAGTCTTTGATGATAAACATTGGATCTTAACAATGCAAGAAGAGTTGAATCAATTTGAAAGAAACCAAGTATGAGAATTGGTTGCAAGGCCCAATGATCATCTAATTATAGGCACCAAATGGGTCTTTAGGAACAAACTTGACGAAGCTGGCCTAATAACAAGAAATAAAACTAGGCTTATAGCTAAAGGATATAATCAAGAAGAATGAATAGATTATGAAGAAACCTATGTGCATGTAGCTAGACTAGAAGCTATTAGAATGTTACTTGCTTTTGCTTGCATCATGGATTTTAAATTATATCAAATGGATGTTAAAAATGCTTTTCCAAATGATTTTATTCAAGAGGAGGTATACATTGAACAACCTCCAAGTTTTGAAAATCATGAACTACCCAACCATGTTTTCAAACTTAAAAAGGCTTTATATGGTTTAAAGCAAGCTTCTAGAGCTTGGTATGAAAGGTTGAGTAAGTTCCTTTTAGAACATGGCTTTTCAAGAGGCAAAGTTGATATAACTCTTTTCATAAAAAATAATAAGCATGACATTCTCCTTGTACAAGTGTATGTAGATGATATTATCTTTGGTGCTACTAACGAGTCTCTATGTAAGGATTTTTCAAATATCATGCAAAGCGAATTCGAGATGTCCATGATGGGAGAACTTAACTTCTTCCTTGGACTTCAAATTAAACAAACAAGGAGTGGAACATTCATTAGTCAGTCTAAATACTACAAAGAACTCCTAAAGAGATTCAGAATGGAAAACTCTAAGCATATGAACACTCCAATGAGCACCTCATGCTACTTAGACAAGGATATAACAAGTAAATCTGTTGAAATCACTAAATACATAGGTATGATTGGATCCCTTCTTTATCTCACTGCTAGTAGACTTGATATCATGTTTAGCATATGCATGTGTGCTAAATACTAAGTTTATCCTAAAGAATCACACTTAAGTGCAGTAAAACATATTATGAAATATCTTGGTGGCACTTCACAAGTGGGCTTGTGGTACCCCAAAGGTGCCACTTGTAGTCTTGTTGGTTATTCCGACTCCGATTTCGCTGGTTGCAAATTGGATAGGAAAAGCACTAGTGGAACATGCCACTTGCTTGGAAGTTCCTTAGTTTCTTGGCATAGCAAGAAACAAAACAGTGTGGCTTTATCCACTGCTGAGGCTGAATATGTTGCAGCCGAAAATTATTATGCCCAAATCCTATGGATGAAGTAACAACTTCTAGATTTTGGTCTTCAGCTTAATCACATCCCTATAAGATGTGATAATACTAGTGCAATCAACTTGACTAAGAACCCTATCGTGCATTCAAGGTCTAAACATATTGAAATAAGACATCATTTTATAAGGGATTATGTTCAAAAAGGTGATTGTGTTTTAGAATTTGTTGAAACAACTAATTAACTTGCTGATATTTTCACAAAACCTTTACCTAAAGAAACTTTCTTTCATCTAACAAGAGAACTTGAAATTTTGGATCAATCTTGCATTTAAATGTTTATATTTATTGATCTTGAATTCTACTGACTTGAGCATTGGAGATATCCTCAAATTCTCTTTTTGCAGGTAAAATATCTTCAGGTAAGTTTTCAAATCTGAATTTATATCCTCTGAACATGTTTTAATGTTTTTTTTGGATAGGTTTATTCGAATAAACCTATGGCTATTCGAATAAACTTCATATTTTACCCAGAAAATCTGTTGCACATTTAGTTTATTCGAATAACACCCCATTTATTCGAATAAACTAAGTTAAAGCAACTACAGTTTTATTTGCTGATATCTATCCCATTCGAATAACTCCAATGTTATTAGAATAATATGTGCTAAATGTGTTTTTGTCTTCATGTTTTATTCGAATAAACCATGATCTATTCAAATAGACCTGAAGTGTTTTCTCTGTCCCTATGTTTTATCCTATCTGCCTCATTCAAATAACTCCTTTTTATTTGAATAAATGCCTTTTTAAGGTATTTGTTCTGCTTGGGTTATTCAAATAACCATAAAACTTTAGCAGATAGCTCTCTCATAGAGCCTATTATTCGAATAAACACAAAGTTATTCGAATAACTTGAGTTTGCAACGCCACGACCTTTGGGACTCCTGGATTTTTTATTCGAATAACACCCCTGTTATTCGAATAAACATGGGTTTTCTATATATCTATCCCTACACTCTTCAATGTCTTCTATCTGTTTCTTTTTTTCCAACTGTTTTATCTTCTTTTCTCTCTCTGATCTACATGCCTATCTTTTTCTACCTTCACCTTCCTCTCCACCTTCTCTCACCTCAAACACCCTTCCTCACTATATACCTTCCTTCATGGCCTCTTCTCTTCATGTGCCAAGTGCCCACGCATAAAGACGGCCCCCTACAACAACTCTCTGGATCTTAGAAGGCTGTCCTCTAACCAAGAGGAACTAGGTCACTTCGTTACGCACTTTTGGGAGCATAACCTCTTGCACCAAAATACATGGACCCCAACTTCTTCCAAAACGAAGGTGACTTTGACTTTCTCAACCTTTTGGACACACAGGGTGTTCTTCGTTTCTGCTAACACCAAGCCTCTCTCTACCCAGACTTGGTAAAGATGTTCTACTGCAACATGAAAACAGTTGGCGAAGACTTTCATTCAGACGTTTCTGATCAGCACATGGTCATCACTCCCAGTGATTGGCAACAGATGTTTGGGTTACAATCCATTGGGCGCAACCTTGATGATGATATTAAAGTTGTGGATCAAGAGTACAAGAAGCTTCAAGCTATTGAAGACCTGTTGAAGCCTGGCCTGGCCCTGCCTACTAAGGGAGTCAAGGGAGGCATGCTGAAGAGCCAAGATAGGCTCTTACACTATGCCTTTGCTCACATCTTGGCACCTCGGGGAAGCAACTATGCCTACCTGAGTGAGGACGATATCTTCATGCTGTGGCTCATTAAGAAAGGATACCAGGTCAACTGGACTGTCTTTATCATAAAGCATATGATGAAGGCAAGGGGCAAAGAATGGTTTGATTTGCCCTATGACTTGATCATCTCTGCCTTCCTAGGCAAGTACCCTAAGATCTTGGAGACGGAGCAGGCGACAAAGTTAACTCACCATCATATCTTTGGATCCTTTACCGTGAACAAGATGAAGATGGTTAGGACTCTCGATGGCTGGGTGTATCCTGATGAAGTTAGTGATGATAAGAATGACCTTGAAGACCTTCCTGTTGGTCTTGCTACTGATATTCCTACTGTTGTACCTCTTACACCTGCTGCTGCTACCCCTGCCCCAGTCACCTTGGAGCAGATCATGGCCACCTTGCGTGATAACCGAGCCTACATGGAACACACCTTTTCTATTCTTTTTGACAGAATAGAAGGTGTTGAACGTGAGGTTGCTACTTTACGAGCTGTGTCACCTACCCTTGCACCAGACTCTCCTCCTCCACCACCAAATGCCTATTTTTAGGCCTTGTTTTGCTTTGTTATGTTTTTGTTTTATTTTTTGATGAATTTATTTTTACCCTGGTTGTACTTGTTTTGGAAAGTTAATATAAATGACTTTGATGTTTTACTTCTGTGTTATCTATTTATATGAGAAAAATTTATATATGTTATCTGATATATATTTGAATTTACTTTCATATCTATTTTGCCTTAATCCCCAGTGCTTTTTGAGCCAAAGGAGGAGAAAAATAAAAACAGGTATCTTTTGATAAAAGTCAAATAAAACTAAACAAGTTATTAGATTCCAAAAGAAAGGGGGAGGAGCGCACATCTGATATTTAAAAACACCTCTTTTGAAAAAGAGGGAGAGTAAGTTATCTCCAAACTTTATCTTTATGAATTCTAATTTTTTAAACTAATGTTTTTCTCAATGATAGTTTATCATCATCAAAAAGGGGGAGAATGTGTTTGACTGTGCTATAATGAAGTTTAAGTTTTGATGATAACAAACATGAAGATGATGAGAAGACCAAGTCCAAGAACTTCAAAGATTAGCTTTAGGACTTAGAGTCTTTGTACGGAGATTTTTTTGGATATCTCATGGTTTTATGAGATAAAACAAAAATATTTTCTTAAACTTATCCCAAAACTATTTTTGATCTTGAAATTAACTTAGAAAGTTTTGTGTTCTTGAAAAACCATCTGGGCTGCGTTTTTTAAGCATTTATACTTGTTTTACAAATTGAATTATTCGAATAACTCATTTGTTATTCGAATAAAGTTTTAAATTTGCTGCTACACGCCTCTGTTTTTAAAAGTGTTATTCAAATAACACTTTTATTATTCGAATAAAATGTTTTCAGTATAGCCTATTTTATATAAGCTATTCGAATAACTGATAAGTTATTCGAATAGACCTATTTTCTAGAAATCCTTTTATGATAGTGCTATTCGAATAAACCCAGTGTTATTCGAATAACCAGTGTTTAGAACTGTTTTAAAGATAGCCTTTGTGGCAGTGTTATTCGAATAACCCATATGTTATTCGAATAACCAGTTCTAGAAATGTTTTTGAAAAGAACGTGTTATTCGAATAACTGAAGACGTATTCGAATAAACACGGGATTCTGATATAGAAAGAAACGACCATATTGTTAAATTAATTACAAGGTTAATTGCTTCAATGGCTAAATTCCTTTTTGACTCTATAAATAGAGACCATGGCTCTCTTCTTTTTCTTGCCCAGCTATCTGATTAATTTTATGCTTGCTTTGAAAACGTGATTTATAATTTGCACCTATTTTCTGTGCTCCTTTTGCTACAATTTTGAGATATCTATAGAGTGCTTCTTAGCACTTCAATTTGTATTATTTACTCTGAGTGAGAGTTTCTCTTCATCTATATTTTGTTCTTCTGTATCAAGGGTGAGGTATCCCTCAAGGTTTGTATAAGGGTGAGGTATCCCTGCAGGCTGAGACTTTAGCACAAGGGTAGAGTTTCCCTGTGTGTGAAAAATGCTCTTATGTGTAATGGTTGCAAGCACCTATTGAAGCTTGTATACATATTGAAAAATATCGGATAGTTTTCGAGGACTGGATGTAGACCACAAGTGGGTTAGTGGTTGAACTAGGATAAATATCGTGCCTGCTCTTTTCTTCTCAATCTCTTTATTTAACGCAATTTATTTTTATTGCATATTTATTTATTTGCTGTTCTTAAAGCTCTTCTTCTTTCTCTCGTAATTTCTCTTTTTTTTATTTAATATCTTCAATACTTGTGTTTATTTTTAAAAGTATTTGCGAAAAGTTTTTATACTCAATTCACCCCCCTCTTGAGTACTGGAGCCACTTGGTAACACTGAGATTCATCAAAAATCTTGTTGTACCAGAACCACCATTTTCTATATTAGCTGCTAGTCCAACCGATATTAAAACACACAACTAGTATGCTTAAAAATGTTAAACTAACTCTGATTAACCTCAAACTTTAACTGTAGCATTGTTTACACATTTGTAACCTAGAAATATACTCTCCACATTTATTTCCACTAACTAAGCAGTTTAAGCCACTTCCGGAGCAAATAACAATTATATTTCACACATAATGTTACAACAAAGTACCTAAACATGCTCAGATAGTCACAAAATTTAACAAGCATGATAAACAAGTATTAAGCTACCTCCTTAACCATATACAAGTCTATCATGTTTTTCAGGGTGTTACATTTCTTCCCTCCTTTTTAGAATTTTGTCCCCAAAATTCACTCACCATCAACACTTAATTTCTCATAAATAAGGTTCCAAGATCTCTATTAGACATCACACTCGAAAGAATTCCACCTTCCATAGCGATATCTAATTCATGATTATCAACTCAAGACAATCCAGTCTCATGCAAGTCTCTAGCTCCCAAGCTACACCTATGCCAGATATTCTTAACCTAAGAAATCTATTTTCCGTAAAACTCTTGGATTCCTTAATCCAAAATCCTTACAAGCTCTATCTAATAACCCTTTATCCAACCCATAGACTCTACTAAATCTACAGGTACCGCTCTAAAGGGTTTAGATGTAAACAAGTCCTAAATGAGTTCAGTTGTACCAATTGGACCCTCACTAGAAGAACTCTTATTCCCCTAGTTCATCTAGGTGAAGTCATAGTTTCCTATCCATACAGAATATTACATATTGAGCTGCAGTTTCAACATTATGTAACCGTGTAATAGTAGCTACCAACATCCAACCTAAAGCAAGTCATGCAATCCTTTTTCAACATCTCAAACAAGAGACAAAGAAATTTACAACACATTGAGAAACTTCTACATGCCTAAGCATTGTCAATCCATACCCTGGCTCAACAGGATCAACTGCTCTAATAACATAATATAACATCCAGAATTTAATAACCATAATATAACCAAAGTATACTATAGTGATTAGACTCAAGCATGCTACTTACTACAGCTATGCAATTTTTAATATAACATATCAGCATTATATAGAAAATATGAGCCTCAAACATATAAATAATATACAACAATCCGTACTTATCACTAATGCATTATGTACATCATTTCGAAAGAAACTACTCAACTGCACTAAGCTAACCACTCCAAGCTCTTGATTGTATTCACTTTCCATAAGACTTCCTCCCTAGAATAATCACGGAAACACACTGAAGGGGTGAGAATCACATATTCTCAGTAGTTAAATCCATAAAACTTGCCATCACAATAATTTCAGCCATTTCGGGGAAAAACACATTTCTAAAAGCAAGTCACATGCTTATGTAAACTAGAAAGGTGACAAAAACCAAAACCATGTCCTTTCTCATCCTAAAATAGATTCTCATTTTATAAGTTTGTATAAAAACTCATTTATCACAAATAGTCTTCAAGCAATTACCATGCTCACAAAAACATCATCTCCATCTCAGAGACACCATAACAATCTCCATCTCAGAGATACACACAACTGTGGCTACAACCATTATCACACCATTGGCTATAACCACTGTCTCATCTTAACAACTATCAACAATATTATACAACTGCCCATACAATCATACATATAATTTATTAATATAACTGCCCATACAATTATCATGCAAATGCAATGCTTATTTTATTGTATGTTTATTCCTATCATGTCCTAAGACAATGATTATGCAATGAGATTAAAATAGTGTTAGTGCAATGTCATGAAACTCGACTATTTCCAGGAACTTTATTCCTTGTACTTTCCCTGAGTAGTATAGTTCCAACCATATAACACTACTTGGCAATGAATGGACTACTCCACCACTCAACAATGGGTGTTCACCATCTCATATACCACATGTGTTGGGAATTGCGGATCAAAATATCTCGCAGCGGAATAATAGGATTCCCACACAGGATCCATGCGAAAAGTCCATAATCCGAGTTTTTAAAATTTACCTCTTGAAGCGTGATAAACACAAGCGAGGTGAATCACCAACACCGTAATAGTGACGATGTTTCTGCGGTATCCACACGAACAGACTTGCAAAAGGAGTCACGCCTCTTTTCGCGGTGCTAGGCTGCCGAATAAAGAAGAAGAACCTTTCACTCTCACTCACTTTCTTAGGTGCGGCTAGGGTTGTGATGTAACATCTATAGCAGCCCCCTTAACAACTATTTATAATAGTGGTGTCTTAAGTGAGTGTGAGCATCAAGGTAAGTGTGCAACCCTAAAACCCATCCACATGAGTTAGGCCCACAATTGAATCCGAGTCCAACTTGGATCCTTATTGCTCCAATTTAGTCTGTTCTAAGTGTGCGACCTGCGAGGTTCTCATGACGTTGGTAGTAATATTAAAATCTCATTTTAATATTACAAACAATGAGCGGTATCTAGCAACACATCACCGCTACCCAAGTAATGAGAATGTCAGTGATTTGACATAACCTATCCGTGATCAATGTTTCCGTGTAGTTTAGTCCCTTTGTCAAGATATCTAGATTGAACACAAGGCATGGAATACGTCACCCTTGTATAGTCAATCATTCGTTTCACGATACTCGAGTAGACTTTGTAACAATAAATGAGATCAATATCTCATATTGACTCATTTGAGCATGGCCATGCATTTCGCAATCTCACTCAATCGGGGGGCCCGAAGATATCGCTCTCCGTTATGTAGGAGTGACAAATTCCATCTAGGTCACTCACATCCCTCTCGCATGATTTGCGGTATGTCCAATAACCAACTTTATAATCACCTTGTTACAGATGACGTTTGATGGCATTAAAACACACAACTCCTCATGTAGGAATCGTAGTGATTTCAGTCAAAGGACCACAAACACCATTATCACTATGAGAATCGCTTATGACACTCACGTAACGATCCATGTAGCGTTCTCATGGTGGGTCACCCCGATACATCATTACTCTAATATGTACCAATGTGAAGACTTGATATCTCATATCCATGACCCGTGAGATGCGGTCATCAGTCTCTACACATACTAGTCTCAATGTATTATTGTTGTCCTAATTAACAATAATACTTGACTAGGGACATTTAAGAATAGTGTTGTAACCAAAAGGATCTCACGATCAAGTCATCCACTTGATGTCCTATGGCATCAAACTTACTATTCTAAGGACTTTATTATGTTTATTATGTCAAATCACTGACATTCTCATTACTTGGGTAGCAGTGATGTGTTGCTAGATACCGCTCACTGTTTGTAATATTAAAATGAGATTTTAATATTACTACCAACGTCATGAGAACCTGCAGGGTCGCACACTTAGAACAGACTAAATTGGAGCAATAAGGATCCAAGTTGGACTCGGATTCAATTGTGGGCCTAACTCATGACAGATGGGTTTTAGGGTTGCACTGACTTACCTTGCATCTTGCTCACACTCACTTAAGGCACCACTATTATAAATAGTCTTGTTAGGGGGCTGCTATAGATGTTACATCACAACCCTAGCCGCACCTAAGAAAGTGAGTGAGAGACACTTCTCTTCTATTCGCGCTAAGCACCGAAACAGGACTCCTTTTGCAAGTCCATACCGCAGAAACATCGTCACTATTACGGTGTTGGTGATTCACCTCGCTTGTGTTTATCACGCTTCAAGAGGTAAATTTTAAAAACTCGGATTATGGACTTTTCGCATGGATCCTGTGTGGGAATCCTATTATTCCGCTGCGAGATATTTTGATCCGCAATTCCCAACAGTGGTATATGGAAATGAATGGTCTACTCCATCTCTTAACAAAGGGTGTTCACCATATCATATACCATTCGCAGATACATGGAAATAGTAAATGTGTGAGAAAACATACAAACTGGTTTATAAAGCACACACAACACTACATCGAGTATCCTCCTACATGAGACTGTACCTAATGCTTCCAACTATAAGAAAATCCTTCTCCATAAAGTTTTCACACATTCTTTTAAGAATACTCACATACTCACTCTATGTGTCGTTCCCATCACATTTCAACTTCACAAAGGTAGTGAGGATATTAATCACCTCCATTACTCAATAAACATAGAGAGGATATTACTCACCTCAATATGAATCAAACAACACAAAGAGGATATTACTCACCTGAATGTGGTTCACAAATATCTCATGAGAAAAAAATCACTAATTACCTTCAATAATTAGCACCACAATTGATTTATATGCATCGCAAACTCATTTCATCACAATACACAATTTGTGTATATAATCATGCCTAATTATCCCACATAATTAGCACTACGAATCTATTTGATTCAACACATTCATGCTTTAAATTAGAAATACTCACATACTCACGCTATGTGCCATTCTCATCACATCACAGCATCACAAATGATACTAAAAATAATCCCACATGGATTAAATATCTAAGTGTTAGCCTATAGCATTTCCAAACCATTGGTTGCCTAAGGTTCCACACTTTCCTCACATATACTAGGTAGTGATTTCCTCCTTGAAATACTCCCATAAATTTGGTATGTCAACACTCACTCGGTGTCCTTAAAAATACTGAATTGACTTCGTTTATCCTCAAAATTTAACTATATCCTTTTCCATGTATTTGTGACCTAGAAATAAATTTTTCATATTTATTTCTCTTAACCAAGAAATTTATGCTATTTTCCTGAGTTAAAATAGTTATTTTGCACATTCTGTATTGCGGCAAAGTACCTAAACTAACTCAGTTTGTCACAAAATTTAGCAGACATGTTAAGTATGTATTAAGCTACTTCTGTAACTTTATGCAAGTCTGACATGCTAAAAAGAGGATGTTACATTTCTCTCGCCCCTTTTAAAAATTTTGTCCCCAAAATTTAGTCTCCCACACTAAAAATTTGGAGACCTCTAACAGCTACCCTGAATTGTATCCATCTTATCCATTCTAATCTCTAACAAAAACTTAAAACATTATTTTATCCCAATGAGTTTGCATTTATTGGTACGTACAAAAGATTACCTTGTAAAGGGTCAAGAAATTGAGCCTCCTATTGTCTTCTTAGAGTATATACCCTTCCTGTAGCTTGCAGCTTAGGGTCAGGCATAACTCTATGTTTCTGTGGACACCTTCTGGTATAGTGCCCTAGTTGACCACACTCATAACACACCAAACAAGGTCTGTCACCATGTTGCCTTCCACAATCAGGGCATTTAGGATCCACAATTTTTGTCTGAACTTGCTCATCTTCATCTCATGAATCGCTAAGTGTAGAATCATTTTCCTCATTCCCATCGTCCACCCTCTTTCTCTTTTAAAAATTTGTGATTATCTGCACCATGTGAAACTTAGATTAATTAGACTCTACAATCTTACACTTCTTGAGTAAGGTGGGAAAGTCCCTAATCTCTAGAGGCCTAACAAACAATTTAATCTCATCCCTTAATCCAAACTCAAACTTAAGACACATCAAGTTTTCGTTTGGGTTCAGTCGAAAATAAAAGGAAAACTTATAGAGTTCCTCAAACTACGCTTCATATTGTACAATAGACATATTACCTTGGTTAACTTAAGGAATTCCATTTTTTTGTCATTTTATATATTCCTCGAGAAATATTTATCTAGAAATGTCACCCTAAATACTTCCCATGTTACACAAGTACATAAAGCTTCCAATAACCTCCTTGAACTCCTCCACCAATTCTCTACTTTCCATTTTGGCATAAAAGAAGTGAACGATGCCTTTTATTTATCTGAACAACCTATCACCTCAAATATCTTCACTATCTCACTTAACCATTCCTCAAATTTTGATGGAGCGGGCTCTCCTTGAAATGATGAAGGGTTCAACTTTCTGAATTCTGATAAATCATGAAATTGTTGATCCCTTACTATTGCTACATCTTCAACCATTGGATTTTGATTTTGTCCTATTCTCTCCATAATTCTGTTAGTAGCCTCAGTCTGCTTTCTCATCATCCTAGTAGTGGTGGTGCTCTATTCCCTCATTACTTCCACCATCATCCTAACCATCTCAGACATATCATTATTACCCCCACTATTAGCCTATCTATTTCCCGGTGTTGTTCGCCTAGGAGGTATCATAATTCTCTATTCACACAAAACAATACATATTGAGTTAATTAGTCTCAATATCATGTAACAGTGTGTCAGTAACTATTAACAACCAATCCTAATGCAAGTCACACAATATTATTCAGATATCTCACATAAGAGACAAAAGAATGCATAATGTAACACCCCAAAAATTACTTCTTTCATGATATATATCCATTTTATAATATTTATAATTTTTGTGAATATTTTTAAAATTATTTGAATTATTTGATTATTTTAATATATTCTTCGACTTGCGTACACGCTAAGCGGGCCGAGAAAATAGAATATCTTTCCCGAGGCCGAAAAACTTAGACTGTCGAAACGTCGACGGGGGATTTCACTAAACCCGAGGCTGGGCATAGTTTACAAAGTTTATTTTTTGAGATTTTATCTGATAAATAAAATCACAGTATATTTTATTATCTGTGGGACAATAAATACTATTTTTACTAACTGTAATAATTGTCCACTAGATAATATTTTTAGTAGAGTATTAGTCATCTTTTCTAAGAGAACAATTTAATGACATCACCAAGATGACATTGTCACCGTGACATCACATTTCACGTTATCAAAAAGTATGCAAAGCTTCTCAAGAAAGCTTCCTACCAAGCTTCCCAAGGAAGCCACTTCTCTCTCTCCTATCATGTGAACTACACAGCCATGAAGGGAAAAAAGATGACACAAATTATCATCTTTTCATCTAACACTCATTTTCTCTTCACCCACACGATTCCACTACACCATTTTTGGCCACTCAAGTTTGTTCCAACCAACCTTGATTCTTGACTCTCCTTGTCGCATAGAAGCTCTTCTCATTGGTGAGCATCTATTAGTTCCTTCATCTTCATCATTTTATACCAAGCCCTAAAGCTTGAAACTTTGAGGTAAAGTTCTTGACTTTCTTCCCTTTTCTTCTCATTTTCGTGGCCCTTGGTCACCATTATGACCAAGGACTCTCCTTTTCAAGTTTTGGTTGTTGATTTCTTGAGTTTGACTATCCTAGGGTCTTCTTGTTAGTGGTGGATGAAATCTTGTAAGGAGCTTGCTTTTTTTAGTTGTCTCTTGAGGTAAGAGGGAGATTAACCTCATCAACCACTCATGCTGGCGAGGAACATGTTTTGGGTGTTAATGGTGAGGAATCCATATGTGGGTTGCTCACTTTGTTATGTGATTTTTGGTAATGTTGTGATTAGTTGTGTTGTTTTATTTTTAAAGCTTCTTATTATGTATCTTAATGGATTTGAAATACTTAAATGCTTGGATATGTATATGGAAAGCCAGGGATTCTTACCCATTTGGTTTGGAAGCTTGTGGAAGTATAATTTCAGTGTTCTAGTGCTAGATCCATGGGCCATGTGGCTTGACACGGTCCAGGCCGTGTTTCTTGCTGGAAACATAGCTTCACACGTCACAAGGCTAAGAAGAACACGGTCCAGGCTGTGTTTGAGGACACAGTCGTGTAATTGGGTAAGTTCATAATGTAATATTTTCCTATTCTTCTAGAGGAGTACATTGCCCAAGTCGTGTAATATGACACAGCCGTGTTGGGCAGGCCGTGTAATTTGACACAGCCATGTAAGTGAGGTGATGAGAAAATGGTTGGGTTTCTAGTCTCTTAGAGGCTCATAGCCTCATTGAGCACTCAATGTGAGACTTTGTAGCAAGCTAGAACTTAGTTAATTAAGCGACTAGACACTTAATTAGGAGTTCATAATGTGAAAAGAATAAAGAACAAAACTTTATCTTATAGCCTAGAGTGATGTTTGGACAAAGAAAGAACATGAGCGTGAGTGAGGTTGTGAGGAACTTAAAATAATTAATTTGGGTGAGATGATCTAAAACCAAGGAAAGAATTTTATTTAGAAGTTGAACCATGGAAATCTTAGAAAGAATGTTATAAAATATTGTTTGGCTGAATTGGGAGATAATTTAGGGTTAAAGGATTTATAAGCAAGAGAGAAGATAATCATAATGTCATGATTTGAGGAGTAATAACTTTTGGATACGCCAATGGAAACAATTTTGGGGGATAATCGGAGTGATGGAAAATGACTTATTAGTGGTGAATCTAGTTGACTGGATAATTGAGAAATTTAATTGAGGAAACTTTAGTAATGGAAATTTGAGGCATTTAGGGTTTAGGGAAAGGAAAAGAATTATTGAAATCAAGTTTATGAATAATGATTTTTTTTTAATTATGTGACAAAGCATGCTTCATATGAATCGATAGTGATGATTCTTGAATTTGCACAACTGAGATATTTTGTGAAAGCATGCATGATTCTTGAAATATGCATGATTGATATACTTTGTGAACAAATGCATTGCATGGTACTTTTGGGCCGACATACTGGACCTAAGTGAATTATGGACTTTAGCCTTGTGCTTGTGGAACCGAAATACTGTACTACAGTGGATCATTGGTATTATGTAGTTGTATGGGCGGTTATATAATATCATTGATACTATGGTATTAGACAATTATATGGGCGATTGCTTTAATACTATTGGGAACGGTACAACGGTGAATTGAAATTATTATTCCTGTATTGAGTGTTATTCAGTCAGCTTTTTATGCCTAGGAGTGAGCGAGAACTTACATGATAGTGGGATCTTTGATAAATCTTGGGGGACATCAGGGTGAGGTGATTCACTTAGTGATTATGCTATCACAATATATACCCCTGGCCATGAAAAATCGTTGCAACGCACTGGCAGCCTGACAGACACTATTTCTTTTCGCGGTCCGGTGTAGATTGTCTTTTAAGGGAGGACAGATCTTCTGGAATGCTCATCTCTAAACCTTAGCTCCATGGAGTAGGAAATGGTCACATTGTGTATAAAGATGGTTAGCATACATAATGTGCATATGTATAGTTAGTATATCTATTAAAGTGGTTTGGTCCACATTTATGCATTTTGATGTATATTGCTGAATTACTTGTCTGTTGATAACGTGACTACACATGCTATTCGATAATATTCCTGTAATAACATGATTATATCTATTTTTATTTAATGTTGTGGTATGTGAAAGGCATCATTATCTTTCATTGCGTTTCTTGCTGCCATGATGGTATTGATGCAGGGGATCTCACCTCTTTCATTGTATTATTCTGTCTGTTTTTATCTTATTCTCATGTCTGTAAAGACCGCGTTAGCAGTGAGGCAAGATCCACAAGGTTTCACTTGGCTACAATTTCATGGGGCCATAAGGCGTGGAGTGTTCAGTGGGACACGGGGTGCATTCAGTATGATGGAGATGTCACTTTACTTTGGAGCAGAGCTCGGCATGACGCCGCTACTTTTATGGTGGATGTAGCTATTCATTTGGAGTTCTGCGTGTCTGTTGGAGAGGTTCCTCTAGGGAGGGCCTTGTGGAGTCGACTGCTTGGACTTCCATCTATTGTGACATGCCCCAACTAGGGGCTTTATCTGATAGGGATCCCGAAGAGGATTTGGATGAAGATCAGGTGCAGGTCCCTGTTCTTCAGGTGTTGGGACTTGGACTAGGCTCAGTCTCTATTTGGTAGTTGTATACATATGTACTTTTACTTTTGAAGTACTTGAGTTTTATACTTTTGGAACATGAGATAATGTACTTAAGGATGTAATGAACCTTGTTTCATGAAAAGTTAGTTTTCCAGTTCTTATGCCTTGTGTCTTTATAATTTGGTAAGTCGATGTTATTTGTTAAAAGAGAAATTTTAAAAACTCATATTTTACAATGTCAATCTTTTTATAACTTGGGTAAAGGTTTTTAAAAAGGAGTCTATTTGAAATGTAATGCCCTTCGGAGGGGGTGTTACATTAGGTGGTATCAGAGCAATTTATCCTGTTGAGATCGAGTATGGATTGACTTTACTTAGGCAGGTAAGAATTTCTATGTGTGTTGTGCATTTCCTTGTCTTTTGTTTGAGATATTAAATAAGGAGTGCATGAGTTACTTCAGGTTGGATGTTAGTAGTTACTATTACATGGTTACATGATATTGAAGACTAGCTAACTCAATATGTAATGTTCTGTGTGGACAGGAAACTATGACTTCAACTAGGCGAACTAGGAGAAATTGGAGTTCTTCTAATGAGAGTCCAGTTGGATGACTGAACTTGTGCAAAGAATAAAATATTGGTTGTACCTACACCCTTTGAAGTGGTACCTCTAGTGTGAGTAAAGTCCAAGTCTGAGTCTTTTGAGTTTATGGGTAGATTTACCTTGTTTGTGCTGTGGGTTTCTCTGTAAACTAAATACAGAGATGTATTATTTGGTCTCTGAAAGGAGACGATATTGTTTGAAATGGTTACTTCTTGTTTCCATTGTGTTTGATTTATCTGTTTTCAAAGGAAAGGTAATGGCTCACGGCAGACGTATGTGTGGGAATATGGAATGCAACAACGAAGGGATGGCTACGACTGTGGAAGCAATGCAAGGAATGGATGAAGCAATAGTACAACAGAATCAGAGAATCGTTCAACAGAAGGCATTGATAGCCGAGGCTCAAACTTTGTTAGAGTTGAATCAATCTCAAGATATGGGACCACATAACGTTGGACCATATTGATTCTAAAAAAGGAGAAATCGTAAAGTCAAGCGATTCCAGCAAAAATCATATTCGCGACCACCAGGAAATCAACAATGACAGTAACCATATGGAGGTAATGCTAGCGGTAGCAGACCCAATCAGCTCGTGGCACTTTTATTGACATGTAAGAAGTGTGCAAAAAATCATGCAACAAGGGATTGTACGATCAAGGAAAAAGTTTGTTTCAAGTGCGGAAAGTTAGGACATGTGGCTAGGAATTGTACTTTGCAAAGGACAAAACCTTCCGTTAGTGTTGTACATGCTTCAAAAATTCACAAGAAAGGGAGAGTCAATTCGCCAAGTGGAGTAAAAGCATCCCAGACTGAAGACCTAAACGAGGGAGATTGTACTACAAAAGATGACCCTTTGATTTTACTGTATAATTCTGGGAGTAACCCATTTCTTTATGACATGTAGTTGTATGGATCAATTAGAGTCATATGTATTTTTGTTATCTTTTAATCAGATTATTTCTACTTCTACTACAAAGACCTATTGTTGATAACCAAGTTGTTTAAATTATCCTATGACTTGTTAAAGACTGAATCTTTTCTATTAATTTGATTTTTTTACCTCTCTTGCAGATTTGATCTTGAAAAGGAATCGGTTATCTTCCAACCATATCTTGTTAAACTGTTCTAATAAAATTTTAAGAGCTCATTTCTAGAATTGGGTTGTCTGTGTATTTGCTTCCTTTTGACTTGAATATTGCTATTCTCAATTCTAAGCCTACTCTCATTACACAAGTTTGTTTGAACTATCCCGATATTGTTAGAAATTGGAACCATTCTGCTAATTTAATTGTTTGCCTTTTTCATAAATAGACTTGATCTCAGAAAGGAATTGATTATTTTCTAACTGTATTATGTTACTCTGTTCCAATAATACTTTAGTGTCTCTTGAGACAGAGATTTCTGGATTTGAATCCATAAAACTCATTCTAAAATTTTATTAAACCATGTCAAATTCTTCGTCAGATAGGACCGGTAGTATATCAAATGGCTTCACACTTTTTCTTTCTAACCTTTACGATGTTTTCTATGTATGTCGATTGAGAAAATATGTCCCTAACCCAAACCATGTCATAGCGCTAAATGCAGTAAGATTTGAAAAGAACTTGCCTTATGAGACATTTCCTATTAAGATCGAGGATAGATGGTTTGATGGATCAACTGAAGGAAGCTGCTGTTTTCTCCAAGATCAATTGGCGTTCTGGTTACCATCAGATTTGTGTGAAAGTAGAAGATGTTCCTAAAACTATCTTTCTGATATGTTATGAGCACTACGAGTATTTAGTAATGTTGTTCCGTGTAACAGACGCTTCGGTAGTATTCATCGATTACATGAATATGATCTTTTCTTCCCTATTGAGACAGATTTGTCATTGTCCTTGTTGATGACATTCTGATCAATTCTTGAAGTCTGGAAGAACATGTTGAACCTCTCGGTGTGATTCTTTAAATTTTGAAGAAGAAGAAGTTATGCGTGAAGTTATCCAAGTGCGAATTCTGGTTAGAGGCAGTCTAACTTTTGGGTCACGTGATTTCAAAGGAAGAAATTGTTGTGGATCCATTGAAAGTTGAAGCAGTTCTTCAATGGGAAAGACCGACGACCGTAATGGAGATTCGTAGCTTTATGGGATTAGCTGGTTAATATGGGAGACTCACCGCAGAATTTTCCCAAAATAGCAGGACCTCTCGTCCAGCTCATACGAAAGAGTCAAGTCTTTGTATGGTGTAACACCCTTGTGGGGATGTCACATTTTTAATGCAATAAAATAAAATCTTACCCAAGTTGTAAAACATTTGGTACATAAATAATATGAGTTGTAAAATTTTTCCTTTTTATACTTGATAATGTTAAATAAAATAACATGGAACACAATATAAGATAAAACATAATCACACGCCATAATATACATATAATTTTGTCTTAAGTATACAAATAATTTACAACTACAAATATTTAACAAAAACAGTAAAGAGACAACATAATATTAAAACATAACATGCCCAAGTACACATCATAGATTCCTAACACTCCAAATGATCACTCTCAGAGAGATCATCGGATAGCAGAAATCCAGGATGTCTCGCAGCTCTATGGACCTAAGTCCATGCTGTCGATTCCTTACTAAGCTCACTAGGCGCATGGAAAATCCCTCCCCAATAACGCCTAAGAGTCAAAGGCAACTCAAGATGTAAAAACAAAGTAGTAGTAAATATAATCTCCCTATCAAACTCTCTACATAGAGACACAGTCAGATGTCCCACATAGACAACTGATCCTCTATCCTCACGCAGTCGCCAGGCCTCCGAACCTCCATGAAAATCAAGTCTCACGAAACCAAAGAATCCCAGCAACGCCATGATCACAAGATCAATCCAGATGGTAGGGTGATCTAACGGCTCACTGTCCTCGCACTGCTCACTCGGCTGGCGCTCGTCCGGATATTGAATATCAAGAGGTTGTTCCTCTTCCTCTTCCTCAAACTCTTTACAGAATAAAATAATAATACAGAGAAATACATGTAGAGAGGTGAGACAATCTACATCATTACCAGCATGGCAATAAAGAAAATGACAATACAAACAAATATCATAATAACACATACCATCATATCATATACAGTATATCAAATTAATACATCATACATACTATCACAGTTTATATTAAACATTAAAATGCAGATAATGAATGCTAACACACACTGACTCGTTCCTACTCCATGGAACTAAACACAGACATCAGAGAGAATGATCTGAAAAGAGCTAATTGTACCTCAGGCTGCCTAACCAAACTATTACACTGTCCAACGTCGTGTCTATAGCCCACAGTCCAATACATCGTGCACTATAGGCACTGTACATAATAGTCTCCACAAGATCTTGATCAAGAATAGTGCTTGTCGAGATCATTAGTGCGTTGCTCGTTACCACGGCCCAGAGGAGCTATCCACTGTCCATATATGGAATCATCCGCACACTAATGCCTCCAAGTTCAATTAATGAACCACACTACGTTTATCACACTCACAACACGGTGTAATTCATCTCGTCAATCAATTGCCAATTTTCAACTAAATTGACAACACTCTAAATGCAAGATTAAGAATTATAATTACAAAAATACCCTTAGATTCAATATATTACCATATTTATGAAAATACCCTCAGTCTCAATATTCCAAAATATAGTATGTCTCTACTTGATAGTATTATCACTCAACATGTCCAAGTCCACCACTTTGGCCCGACAGTAAAACTCACTGTTCCATTTAGTCACATAGAAATTTTATCACATTTTCACAATCACGTCACTTTTACAAATGTTTTTAAATCGCGTAAATATATTTTGACATTTTTGAACATCGGGTAATTTTTTTAAATCGTTTTCTCAATCACGTAAGATTTTTAAATTATTTTCTTGACCATATAGCTTAAAAATCATTATTTCAAATATGTGTAAGCTATTTCTAGTACTTTTAAATTACGTAGAATATTTTTCATACGTCATAAACATATTATAGAATCTTCTCTTTTATTTGTCCGATTTTAGTAAATTTTTGGCAGACTGTCTAGAAAATCTATTAAATGATATTTCCTATGTTTCGCTCTAAATACTGCTCATTTTAACCTTAACCATTATTTACATCTTGAAACTTGCTAACGCGCTTCTAAACTCAAAGAGTGAGCTCTACATTAGTATTTTTCAAGTATCCTCTTTAATTCTTACTTATAATAAATCCTTCTAATTTAAAATTCTAATTAGCTACTTAAAAAAATAACTTTGGAATTCAAATGTATATTAAATGGAATGTTGGCCAAAGTTAACCTTTTCTTCACAACTAATCATTAAACCATTTACTAACTTCTAAATCATTTCCAAACTAATTGTTTTACCTAGATTCTTTAAATCATTCTTTTAGAAAATGGTTGAGAACATTTTGGTTCTCTTTTTCTTGGAGAAGCCGTGAGCTCCTTTGTGTTATTTGGAACACTCATACAATCCTTACATGTTATTCACATCCTACATTAATAATCATACATCTATAAACACATGCAATATATTTTTAAAGCTATAAACAAGCATACAATTAAAATCAATCACAAATAGGAAAGCATTAAACAAACACATAAATGAATCCTTATGGATTCTTCATACACATACAATCTATTTTCTCATCACCACACAAGGTAGATGAGATTAAATCTCCCTCTTACCTCTTGAAGACAAGGATCTCCTAGTCTCCTCCTCTCCTTTGATTTTTATGTAGCTCTCAAAATAAATTCCTAAAATTCTTAAACAATTAGCAAAATCACAAATAAGGCTTAATATTGAAGAACCATGGAACAATCATGGTTTAGAAATTTAAAAATCAAATTTTAAACCATAAAATCATAAGCTTACCCTTAGGGAAGTAAGATAAAACTTGGATTTTGAAGTTGAAGGAGTAGGTTTTTGATAAAACCTTCTAAATTAAAAGTGTTTAGGAGATAGTTTAGGTTTAGGAAAAGCTAAGAGGAAAAATTATAGAAGATGGATAGTGTATTTGGGTGTGTGGGCCGAAATTCAATGAAGAAAAGGGAAGGAAAATGTTCTTGAGTACTAGGGAATTTTGGAGAGAAAATAAGCTAAGCTTTTTAGGTGAGGGAAGAAGTGAATAATGAGAGAGCAATTGGAGTGGGCTGTCGTGGGATGTGCATAGGAGAGATTAAAGAGATTTACTTGAACCAAAATATCCTAGTTTTGTGTTCACATGGTTAGCACATGGCTTGGTCACCATGTGGTCATCAAATTGTCACTTGGATGAACCTAGAAGCTTATGGAACATAGTGGAATTTGGCCTCTTGGCCGTGGGGTGTCTAGGGGAATTATTGACTTAATTTGACTTCAATTAAAGCCTAATTGCATGCTAATTAGATAGTTAATTAATTAGGTTAGGTTTCCTAATCACTTTTAATTAATTATCTAATTACATAACTAATTAATTAAATATATAATTGCTTATATCATGGATTCTAAATAAAATTAGGATATCTAATTAGTAATTAGATTATAACTAATTAATAACTAGGTTAGTTTACTTAGTTTCTTAATTAGGCAATTTAAAATAACCAAATTAGGTTTACTTAGCTAATTAATCAAGCCACTATATTTGACTCAATCCTAACCATTAAATTCAACTTTGTTTCCTATCCATTGATTTAATCTAAGCTGGATATCACTTAGTGATTTTATTAGGATTGTTCTTACACCATTGATTTGATCAACGGTTATGATCAAAGCTTCTAAATCAAGCTTTTCATCCAATGGTCCACAACAAAGTCTTTGCCACTTTGTTTGACCAAACCTTATTGGTTAGAAACTTTCAAGCCACTTTCGTTAACTGGTTCTTATTGGCTTAGAATTTAGTCCAGTCAGAATCGTTGACTGTTACTCTAAACGTGGGTCCCGTAGACTTTTCAAAGTCCATGGTCATTTTGAAGTAGATTTCTACTATTTTTGAGACAGTAGGTATTGTAAAATAAAATGATATTATAATAATATAAAATTATTTTATTACACAGTTAAATCCTAAAAATTAAAAGATTAATACATATATCACTCGGAATTGGGTTTAGTAAGATCCCCCACTCCGAATAATTAAAATAAGATTTTTTCGACCAAAAAATTATTATTTTCTTGGCTCGGAGAAAATCACACACAACAGTCAAATACACTCACGAAATAGTCAAAATCAATTTATAACTCACAGAAAATACAAAATAGTACATTTAGGATGATATTGTAATTAACCCAAAAGTTGGGCTGTTACATATGGACCGATGCATGTGAGGAAAATTTTTAAGGGTTGAAGAGACACTCAACTACTTCACCAATGATGATTCTGCCCAAATCCCAATGAACCTTTTGAGGTGTCTCATGATGCTTCATGTTAGGATTGAGAACGAGTGCTTGTGCGAATAGAAGAAATAATAGCGTATCAAGACAATCAAGAGTACATGAGGATGATTACCTTACTCAAACTCAGAGTTAGCATTTGTAGTTGATTGAATATCTGGAGACATTTTCTACAAGGAGCAACTTTCAATGTGTACAGTGATCCCAAGGGTCTGAAGTAATTGTCCGATCGAAATGAGTTGAATATGGAGGTAGAGACGATGATTAGAATTTTGGAAAGATTTCAATTTTTAATTTTAGTATTATCCCGGGGAAGGCGAATGTCGTAACGGATGCCTTGAGAAGAAAATGTACTCAGTTTGTCTACTATGGTGAACAAGGGAAATAAATTGATAGAGCAACTCAATGATGTGCAGCTATTTGTGGATTTGGTTGTTGGATTGCTGAAGACTTAAAAGGAGTAGAATTCTTATTGATCGGCTTATGAAGTCAGCGCACTTCTGGCCTATTAATATAAGGTACTCAATGGAAAGAAGTGGCCTTAGTACCAGTAATCTGGATTGATGTAACTGGAGATGCAGCATGATGACTAGAATACGAAATGAAAGAATAATAGCCGCATTTGTTCTAAGGTATAACGAATTTCGAGGATAAAATTTCTTTTTAGAAATGGAGAGTTGTAACACCTTAAAAATTGCTTGTTTCATGATATATATTAATTTTATAATATTTATGATTTTTGTGAATTTTTTTAGAATTGTTTGAATTGTTTTATTATTTTAATATATTCCTCGATTTGCATCCACGCTGAACGGGGCCGAAAAAAATAAAATATCTCTCCTGAAGCCAGAAAACTTTGGACTGTGAAAACGTCGACGGGGGATCTTACTAAACTCGAGGCCGAGCATAGTTTACAAAGTTTTTATTTTTTGAGATTTTATCTGATAAATAAAAAATTACAGTATATTTTATTATCTGTAGGACAATAAATATTGTTTCTACTAACTATAATATTTGTCCACTAAATAATATTTTTAGTAGAGTGTTAGTCATCTTTTCTAAGAGAGCAGTTCAACGATATCACTAAGATGACATCATCACCATGACATCACACTTCACTTTATCAAAAAGTGTGCAAAGCTTCCTACCAAGCTTCCCAAGGAAGTCACTTCTCTCTCTCCTCCCATGTGAACTACACTGCCATGAAGGGAAAAACGATGACACAAATTGTTATCTTTTCATCTAACACTCATTTTCTCTTCACCCACACGGTTCCACTACATGATTTTTGGCCACTCAAGTTTGTTTGCTCCAGCCAACCTTGATTCTTGATTCTCCTTGTCGCATAGAAGCTCTTCTCATTGGTGAGCATCTATTAGTTCCTTCATCTTCATCATTTTCTACCAAGCCCTAAAGCTTGAAACTTTGAGGTAAAGTTCTTTACTTTCTTCCCTTTTCTTCTCATTTTCATGACCCTTGGTCACCATTATGACCAAGGACTCTCCTTTTCAAGTTTTGGTTGTTGATTTCTTAAGTTTGACTATCCTAGGGTCTTCTTGTTGGCGATGGATGAAATCTTGAAAGGAGCTTGCTTTCTTTGGTTGTCTCTTGAGGTAGGAGGGAGATTAACTTCATCAACCACTCATGCTGGTGAGGAACATGTTTTGGGTGTTGATGGTGAGGAATCCATGTGTGGGTTGCTCACTTTGTTATGTAATTTTTGGTAATGCTGTGATTAGTTGTGTTGTTTTATTTTTAAAGCTTCTTATTGTGTATCTTAATGGATTTGAAATGCTTAAATGCTTGGATATGTATATGGAAAGCCAGGGATTCTTACCCATTTGGTTTGGAAGCTTGTGGAAGCATAATTTCAATGTTCTGGTGCAAGATCCACGGGCCGTGTGGCTTAACACGGCCCTAGCCATGTTCCTTGCTAGAAACACAGCTTCACATGTCATAAGGCTAAGAAGAACATGGTCCAGGCTGTGTTTGAGAACACGACCGTGTAATTGGGTATGTTCAGAATGTAACAATTTCCTATTCTTCCAGAAGAGTACACGGCCCAAGCCGTGTAATGTGACACAGCCGTGTTGGGCAGGCCGTGTAATTTGACACGGCCGTGTAAGTGGGGTGATGAGAAAATGGTTGGGTTTCTAGTCTCCTAGAGGCTCACGGCCTCATTGAGCACTTAATGTGAGACTTTGTAGTAAGCTAGAACTTAGTTAATTAAGTGAGTAGATACATAATTAGGAGTTCATAATGTGGAAAGAATAAAGAACAAAACTTTATCCTATAGCCTAGAGTGATGTTTGGACAAAGAAAGAACATGAGCGTGAGTGAGGTTGTGAGGAACTTAAAATAATTAATTTAAGTGAGATGATCTAAAACCAAGGAAAGAATTTTATTTAGAAGTTGAACCATGGAAGTCTTAGAAAGAATGTTAGAAAATATTGTTTGGGTGAATTGAGAGATAATTTAGGGTTAAAGGATTTATAAACAAGAGAGAACATAATCATATTGTCGTGATTTATGGAGTAATAACTTTTGGATACGTCAATGGAAACAATTTTGGGGGATAGTCGGAGTGATGGAAAATGACTTATTAGTGGTGAATCTAGTTGACTGGATAATTGAGAAATTTAATTGAGGAAACTTTAGTAATGGAAATTTAAGGCATTTAGGGTTTAGGGAAAGGAAAAGAATTATTGAAATCAAGTTTATGATGATGATTTTTTTTTTGAATTATATGATAAAGCATGCTTCATATGAATCGATAATGATGATTCTTGAATTTGCACAACTGAGATACTTTGTGAAAGCATGCCTGATTCTTGAAATATGCACAACTGATATACTTTGTGAACAAATGCATTGCATGGTTCTTTTGGGCTGACATATTGGACCCAAGTGAATTATGGACTTTAGCCTTGTGCTTATGGAACCGAAATGCTGTACCCGAGTGGATCATTGGTATTATGTTGTTGTATGGGCGGTTATATAATACCATTGATACTATGGTATTAGACAATTGTGTGGGCAGTTGCTTTAATACCATTGGGAATGGTACAATGGTGAATGGAAATTATTGTTCATGCATTGAGCATTATTCAGTCAGCTTTTTATGCCTAGGAGTGAGCGAGAACTTATAGGATAGTGGGATCTTTGATAGATCTTGGGGGATGTTAGGGTGAGGTGATTCACTTAGTGATTATGCTATCACAATATATACCCCTATCCGTGAAAAATCGTTGCAACGAACTGGCAGCCCGACAAACACTATTTCTTTTCGTGGTCCAGCGTAGACTGTCTTTTAAGGGGGGACTGATCTTCTGGAACACTCATCTCTGAACCTTAGCTCCATGGAGTAGGAAATGGTCAAATTGTGCGTAAAGATGGTTAGCATACATAATGTGCATATGCATAGTCAGTATATCTATTAAAGTGGTTTGGTCCACATTTATGCATTTTGATATATATTGCTGAATTTCTTGTCAGTTGATAACGTGGCTACGGATGCTATTCTATAATATTCCTATAATGACATGATTATATCTATTTTTATTTAATGTTGTTGTATGTGAAAGGCATGATTATCTTTCGTTGTGTTTCTTGCTGCCATGATAGTATTGATGCAGGGGATCTCACCTCTTTCATTATATTATTCTGTCTGCTTCTATCTTATTCTCATGTCTATAAAGATTGCGTTGGCAGTGAGGTAAGATCTGTGAGGTTTCACTAGGCTACAATTTCATGGGGGCATCAAAGCGTGGAGTGTTCAGTGGGACACGGGGCGCATTCAGTATGACAGAGATGTCACTTTGCTTTAGAGCAGGGCTCGGCATGACGCCGCTACTTTTACTGTGGATGTAGCTTTCATTTGGAGTTCTGCGTGTCTCTTGGAAAGGTTCCTTCGGGGAGGGCCTTGTGGAGTCGACTGCTTGGACTTCCGTCTATTGTGACATGTCCCGACTGAGGGCTTTGTCTAGTAGGGATCCCGAAGGGGATCTGGCAGTGCAGGACCCTGTTCTTCAGGTGTTTAGACTTGGACTAGGCTCAGTCTTTATTTGGTAGTTATATACATATGTACTTTTACTTTTGGAGTACTTGAGTTTTATACTTTTGGAACATGAGATAATGTACTTAAGGATGTAATGAGCCTTGTTTCATGAAAAGTTAGTTTTCTAGTTCTTATGTCTTATGTCTTTATAATTTGGTAAGTCGATGTTATTTGTTAAAAGAGAAATTTTAAAAACTCATAATTTACAATATCAATCTTTTTATAACTTGGGTAAAGGTTTTTAAAAAGGAGTCTGTTTGAAATGTAATGCCCTTCGGAGGGGGTGTTACACACAACTCAAACAAAAATATTCAAATATGCCTAAAGCATAGTTAGTCCATACCCCGGCTTGATAGGATGAACTATTTTGATACCAAAATATAACACCCTAATTCTAGATACTATAGTATATACATATCGTTGAGAAAGGTCTTCTATACAAAGTTGTACTTCACAGTATATTATATACAAGTAAGTCTTTGAGGCAGAATTTGAAATAAAAAAAATACAATTTTTTATCCAAAAGTCCAAAAGAAGCTAATTCCTTAGCCCTACTCTCCTGTTTAGCTGGCTGCAGACTTCATTCCTAGAAATATTATGAAAATACAATAAAATAAGAGTGAGAATTCTATAAATTCTCAGTGGTTTTATTAAAAATTGTGTCATCACAGTACTTCCAACTGCTTTGGCAAAAATCATTTCATCAAATATACAAAATTTAACATAGATAAGGGGCAAAAAGCCAAAACATGTCCTTTCTCTTCTCGAGTTAGAAATCCAATTATTGTCATTACAAAATAATTTTATAAACAATCATCATGATATAAGACATAGGATGCATTCATAATAAACTTATTAGAAATGAGTCTTAGCTCAATATCACCATAATGGTTACTTATTCTTATATCAATTTTATGATCTATATCTAATACTCACGCACAAGAATATTCTCATGCACAAGGCTATAACTATTTCTATTTAGGATATTCTCATACATGAGTTTATATCCAATACTCAGATGCAAAGGATACTCTCCTACACAAGTTTACATCCAATGCTCATTCATCATATCTCATCATTCATTATTTGTTAAAAAGGTATGGAGGGAATGTCTATCCTCAAATACCTTACACTTGGTAGTAGTCTGCTTTCAGGTTAGTGTACTTCAACCTATTTATAATAATCTTATCTTGTTACACAGAACTACTTCAAGTAACCCATGCCACCTCTAGTGAGGGAATGTCCATCATTAATCTAGATTTATAAGTAGGGAAGGAATGTTCGTTCTCAACTACTCTGATAGGGAGGGTATCATCATTCCTCACTCTATCAATAATCTAGGACCACCTCAAGTAGAGCGGGAATGTCCATCCTCAACTACTTATCATCTAGGGAAAAACTCAGGTAAAGAGGAAGGGAATGTCCATTCTCAACCTCAATTACTTTGGTAGAGAGGGAACGTCACATCCTCTCATACCATTGTCTAAGTCTTATCCTAAGTACAAGGATAATTTCCTAGATATGGGTTGCCCTTGAAAATCAAATAGTTCTCTTTATTAAACATCTTGATCATCATATTAATCATGCATGCAACAAGATACTTCATTATATCATTTTTCATATTGTAACAACCCCCCTCCGAGAGGCATTACATTTTAGACCGACTTAAAAGTTGATATTGTAAAATAAGAGTTTTAAAATTTCTTTTTAACGGATAACATAAGCTTACCGAAATAAATAAAAGACTCAAGTCATAAGAACTAAATAGAGGATTTTTCATAAAACAAAGTTTACTACATTTTTAAGTACATCATCTCATGTTCCAAAAGCATAAAATTTAAGTACTCCAAAAGTAAATATATACATATAACTACCAAATGAAGATTGAGCCTTGTCCAAGTCCAAACACCTGAAGAACAGGGTCCTGCACCCGATCTTCATCTAGATCCCCTTCGAGATCCCCAGCAAACAAAATCCCCAGTCGGGGCATGACACTACGGGCGGGAGTCTGAGCAGTCGACTCCACAGAGTCCTCCCTAGAGGAAGCTCTCCAATCATCCTAAAGCTCCCTAAAGGGCATGTAGAATTCCAAGTGAACAACTACATTCATAGTAAATGTAGCCGCCTCATGCCAGGTCCTACTCCAAAGCAAAGTGATATCTCCGTTATACCGAATGTGCCCCATGTCCTAGTGAACACTCCACACTTCGATGCCCCCATCAAACTGTAACCTAGTGAAACCTCGCGGATCTTGCCTTGCTGCCATCACGGTCTTTTCTATCATAAGTACAAAAATAGAGACAGACAGAATAATACAATAGAAGAGGTGAAATCCCCTACATCAATACCATTATGGCAGTAAGAAAACACAACAAAAGATAATAATGCCTTTCATATACAACGATATCAAGGAATAACAGATATAATCATATTAACATAGGGATATGACAGATCAGCAGGTATAGTCATGTTATCAACTAATATATAATTCAGCAAGGTACATCAAATACATTAACACTGACCAAACCACAACAAGATGTACACTGACTATGCATATGCACAATGTGTATGTTAACCATCCTTATGCACAATGTGTAACACCCTCCTTAGGGCGTCACACTTCATGTTGCTCATTTACCAAATTACCCTTTTGTTATGATTCGTGCTTGTAATATAAATACGAGTTATAAAATTTCTTGATGATAGTAAGATAAACTTAGCGAAAATTAAAACATTACAACATCATCACAATCTAATTTTACATTATATGTATAAGTCGTAGTATTGTCACACTTTAATATTTACAAACTGGACTCTAAAAATATTTACACATTAATTAAATTACATAATGCCCAAGTAACTCTAAACATGCAGAACCCTCAAACGGGTCCTCCTCAGACTCCTCAACAGGGAGGAATCCAACTTGACACAAAATATATAATACTAACCAGTACCTTGAGTACGAGAGTAAGCCCCTATTACAGTTTATGTGAGAAACACATTTTCCATCCAAATTTCGACGTACTATGCTTTTGGTTCCCATATACCTTACGAAAACTCAAAGCATCTCCATCTCTTTAGAACTCAACTTCCTTCTCGAAAATCGATCTTTCTTGCATTCTCACTCAACGTCTTGTTCAATCTCTTTACATTTATAAATACAATACAGAAATAGACAGACAAAGAGGTGAGATCACCTACGCCAATACCAGTATGGTAGCAATGAAGATAAACACATACAAATTCTCATATCATACATCATACATAATTACAATTATATCATCAATATCATTTATCAAACACACATCATATCTCATATCAACACATCATACATAATTTCAATTATGCTACCAACATCATTTATCATCATAATTCATAATTATATCCATGTCTTTATCAATATTCACTTATTCAATAATTCAGTTATCAAAATCAATAATTATGATAATACCCTCAGTATCTCTGTGTATGCATCTAGACTCATGTACCTAGACTCAATTTTCCTACTCCATGGAGCTAAAACTCAGGTCGGAAAGAGTGATCGAAAAGAATCTGTCTGCACAACATGCCTCAGACCACGTGCTCATTCTCTTTTCTCATTTATCATTTGCTCATTTAGCATTTGCACATCTAGCATATGCATCACAGTCTTTATCAGATCTCGATTATGGATAGTGTCTTGGTCCGGATCATCGGTGTGTTGCATCGGTCTAACCTACGGTACAGAAGCTTTATTCTCTGTCCATTGTAGGCAACCCGCACCCCGATGCCCCCAAGGTCAACGAGTGACCTACACTACGCACATCGCACCCACTCAAGAGATGTGTTCTTTCCTTCTTTCGACAATCAGTCTTATTCACCACTCGGACTTTTTCAATGCACATTCCAATGCACCTTTCTCGGTTCAATTCATTCTCTCATCTTCTCAATTCAATTTTTCTTTATCTCATATTCGGGGTCCTCATATAGGCCCAACAATATTATTACTTGTAATTTCATCGCGAAACCATATTTTTCGTATTTTCTCAAATCACGTATCAATTTTTATCATTTCTCAATCACGTAAAATACTCTTCACACGTTTTAAATCAAGAATACTAGTTTTCTCGCTTAACACCAAAACTCAACTTCATTTTTCATATTTGCATAATAATCCTCATCCAAATAATATTTTCACAATAGTCCCTCATAAAAGTCACATTTACGAAATAGTTCTTTGAAAAATTCATATTTTACGAAATCATCCCTCATAAAATTCATATTCACAAAATAGTCCCTTAAAAATTCATATTTTACGAAATCATCCCTCATAAAATTCATATTTACAAAATAGTCTCTCAAAAATTCATATTTACAAAATAGTTTTCCATAAAATTCCTTTTTACTGAAATAATTTTTCATAAAATTCATAATTTACAACATAATCCCTCATAAAATTCATATTGACGAAATAGTCCTTCATAAAATCACATTTACGAAATAGTTTCTCATACAAATTATATTTATGAAATAGTCTCTCAAAAACCATATTTACTAAATAGTCCCTTATAAAATCATATTTACAATATAACCATTCAAAAATCAATAGTTACAACATGTCCCCATTAAACACAAAAATTAAAATCATAATCAGTATTGTTTCTCCAAAATCATTTCATCTTGTCAGATTCAACTATTCCAAATTCAATTCCTTTTCTTTCAAATTCTAAATTCTCGGGTTAATCCATCATATTATTCACATCCTAATTTCACATACACTTAAATGCATTCAGTTTCATACATACCAATATTTATCAAAATAATAAACATATTATCACACTTGCAATCATAATTTTCAAAGCCATAAACATCACAATCACCAACATAAAATCACCAACAAGACAATCACAACTAAAGAAGTAATTAAACAATAAGTGAATAAACCCTTAGGGTTTTTCACCATTTCACAACCACTCCACACCACCAAAACTTGGTTGGTGAGGTTAAATCTCCCTCTTACCTCTTGAAGAACCTCCAAAGCTCCTTGTATGTCTCCTTCAAGCAAACTCCCTCCACCAAGAGCTTCTTCAAGGCTTCAAACTTGAACTTTGAAGAACAAGATAGAAAATAGATGATTCAAGCTTTCTAAGCTTTCCTCCTTTCTTTGAGACTTTGTTCACCTCCTCTTTAGGAAGAAGGTTGAAGAAGCTTTGAACAAGATAGAATGGGTTTTGTGGCAAAACCTTATGAAGAAGAAAGGATTAGAGTAGGCTTTGAATCAAAACAAAATCCAAGAGATGAATGTTTTAAAGGATGGATGGTGTGAGTTCTAGGTGGTGACCGATTGGAAGAAAAGAAAATGAAAGAGAGAGGCGTGAGTTTTCCTTTGGAACTTTGAGAGAAATGAATTTATGTTTGAGAAGTAGAAAAGTGAAGAGTGAGGACGTTCGGGAAAAGCTCTTGGCCGTGTGATTTTCTTGTGAAATTTGGAATGCTTTACGTGAGTAATTATCCAAATTCGATTGCATAAGGACAAATACGCCTTGGGATAAGCTTAAATAAAATTAGAATTTACATGAAGTAAAATATCTACTTCAATGCACGTGGTGATGTCATTCTTTTGACTTTCAAGGCTTTTAGATTGTTCAAGAAGTTTGTAGAACCTCCTCCAAGTACTACGTGCCCGACGTAGAACCCCTCCAATATCTTTGCATGAACGTGAGTTTCAAAGGTAATTTTCGACGAAAATCAACCTTTGAGAATGATGTAAAATGGGAGAACGTTATTTTCCAAGAATGGCTAAATATCAAGTTCTGTCGGATGGGAATTATATCGAACGAAGATCAAAATTGTCGAATGAACTTAAAAGGTCAACAGAATCCTAATTCGTCGGACGGGTGTTAACGTTGAAGAAATCTTCCAATTGTCGAATCGACGAAATATTATATGATTAGAAGATCAAATTCGACGGATTTTGACATTAGAGAAGTTTTCTACTTTTTTGAAAATCGTGAGAATTCTTACTCGACGGTCGTTAGCACCATAATTCGACGAACATTATCATTCAAATTCGACAGACATTGGTATTCCCACTCGACGGAAATTGACATTCTGACTCAACAGACATGAGCATCCTCACTCGACGAATATTGACATTTTCACTTAACTGATACTAGCATCTCACTCGACAAATTTTAACTTGGTACTTAATAATCAAAAGATCCAATTCGACGGATTTTAACATGGTACCAAATAGTAAGATTAAATTCGACGTATTTTAGCATTCTCCTAAATGATCAGAGAATCAAATTCGACAGATATTAACATTGTCCTAAATGGTCTGAAGATAAAATTCGACGATAAGTGTTTGTCCAACAATGCGCAACCTTCGACATAAAATAGTGTTCGACAACGAATAGTAGTACTATTTATCATCAGTTAAGTCGATTACATAGCAGTCATCTTCATTTTGATTTGGAGAATCGTCCGACAAGATTTGAGAGAAAAGGAGAACCAAGTTGTTTTCCTTAACTGATTCTCTGCTAACAGCAACGTCCAGTGTCTTGTCAAATCCGATGACGTCTTCCATGTTTTTGAATAAATAATCTTCTGTCGGAAAGATGGTCTTTGTCGGAAGAGGCAGCCATAACAGCCAAAATCTTTGATTTCTTATTCAAGAATTGAGAATCAGTTTCATCCAATTTTTGAGGTGTTTTGGGTTCTGTCGAATTACCGAGTATATTGTCGGAAAATGGTCTGAAGGTGTCGGATTCAACTCACTATTTAACTTATGCTTGCACTCAGTAATTAAATCCGACGGAATCAAAATGTTAGGAAAATTTCTTCCAAAGTGTTTGGATCTTGTCCAAATTCTGTCGATGTCAAGACCTTCAAAAATCTTGGATTGTCGAATGAGTTACGTGAGATTGATCTTTGGATCCCTGTAAGGCTTGAGAAAGACCGAGTCTATCGACAGGAGTATATTCATAAAACTGTCGAGCTTTGTTTGTCGGAATAGGCTTGAAATGAAGTTAGTATCGACAAGAATCTATTCTCAAAAGAAATTGTCGAGTTCTATTTGTCGAAACAGGTTTTGAAATGAAAGCCATTTGGGAAAATATTGAGGAACTTCTGTCGGATTGGGATTTCCAGAATTTTTGGTCGAATTTGAAATCCCGAATTTTGGTCATTGAGTATAATGGCAACTTAAACTATACCAGGTCAAAATAATTCATAGCAATAACAGCTATGCATCAAGCAACATACATTTATCAGTAAAATAGAATTATTTTACAGATAAATTCTAAAAATTAATAAATTCTTTTCTGTGTTACTCAGATTCGGGTTAAGTAAGATCCCCGTCTCTAAATAATCGACAAGAATTTCCACCGTAAAAATTATCATTTTCTTGACCAGGAACAAATCACACAAAATAATCACAAATAGTATCGGAATAATCAAATTATTTTTTTATAATGCACAGAAAACACAAAGTAGTGTAATTCTGTCAGCTCTTGCAACATAGTTTAAAATTTGGGGTGTTACACAATGCGACCAGTTTCTACTCCATGGAGCTAAAGAATTCAGAGATGAACGTTCCAAAAGATCTGTCTCCCCTCAAAAGATAGTCTACGCCGGACCACGAAAAGGATAGTATTTTTCGGGTCCTCATTGTGCGTTACAATGGTTTTTCATGGCCAGGGGTATACAATGTGATAACAAATCACTAAGTGGATCACCTCGCCCTGATGCCCCCTGAGATCCATCATAGATCACACTATCCTGTAAGTTCTTATTCACTCCTAGGTACAAAAGTCGACTGTATAATGTTCAATGCATGAACAATAAAATCAAACCACCGTTATACCATTTCCAATCATATTAAAGCAATCGCCCATACAATTGTCTAATACCATCAGTATCAATGATATTATATAACCGCCCATATAATTACATAATACCAATGATCCACTCGGGCCTTATACATTGGTTCCACAATCCACTTGGGTCTAGTACATTAGCCCAAAGGCAAAATGTTAAATCCACAATCCTCTTAGGTCCAGTACATCGGCCCAAAAGCACAATGCTAATGCATTCTTTCACAAAGTATCTTAGTCGTGTAAATCCAAGAGTTATCACTATCAATTCACATGAAGTATTCTTACAATTTCTTTAGCATATAGAGCCATTGTTTTACCATTAGGCCTTAATTGTAACATTTTCACGAAAAAGGTGGAAATCAATCCTAATCACCCAACCCTTCTAATTATGTTTCTTGAGTGACCTCTCCTCATATCGTTCACGAAAGTCTTAAAAAGAAATCACAATGTCTTTACCTCACAATTCTTTTCCTTTTCCTCTAAGTCTTTCAAGTCTTCACTATTCTTTTTTCAAGCTTGTTTTTCCTCTCAAGACTGAAAAATCATTCTTTTGCCTAACGATAAAATTTATTCTTTTCCATTATTGTCTTATTAAACCTTGATTAAATTTCTTTATTATCAAGTCAATTAGATTCACTACTAATAAATCATTTTCCATTATCCTAATTATCCCCAAAATTATTTCCATTGGTATGTCCAAAAGTTATTACTCCTCAAATCATGACATTATAATTATCTTTTCTCTTACTTGTAAATCCTTTAACCCTAATTTGTCATCCAATTCACCTAAACAATATATTCTAATGTTCTTTTTAAAACTTTCATTATTCAACTTCTAAATAAAATCATTTACATCCTAATTACTCTTCCATCCCATTATCAAATATTTTAGGTCTCCAATTCACTCTTTCGTCCCATTATCCAATATCATGGCCAAAAATCAATTCTTTTCAATGGTAAAAACTTGTTTCTTTCCTCTTTCAACTTGTAACCTCATGAATCATATTTTTGTCACCTAATCATCTAAGCCCTTAATCAATAAATATTTTTCCTTATGGATACCTCTTCCAAGGCCAAGGAGGCTGTGAGCTTCAAGAGATCAAGGAAACCCAAAAATCATTCCTTTGCATCATAATCATAGCATGCCACATACTTTACTCATCACAATTAATTTAGTTCATACTCACTATCAAAATCACATCTTCACATATATCCATTAAGTCATCACAATCATCTTTGCATACAACAACATCATATAATCATACAAAATCAAATAAACATAAATCAAAAGTCACATAATCGAGTGGATGAATACTCACGTGGACTCTTCACTCCCAATACAACCATTCGTTCCTCACCACCATAGCATGGTTGATGAGGTTAATCTCCCTCTTACCTTAGGTGTAGCCTCCTAGCTCCTTGCAAGTCCTCTTAAAAAAGCTTCTCCTTCCAAGAAGATCCTTAAAATAAAACAACACACAAGCATAAACATTTAGGGCTTGGAAACAAGATGATTTTGAAAGAACCTACAACAACAAAATGTCTTAGTATGGGGTTTTAATTCAACAGATGTGGATGGAAGAAATTAAAGAAGGTTAAGAGAGTGGGATGAGGGTGTGGCTGTGAGGCTTTCCAAGAGAAAAGAAGAGGGTTTTCTACTTTGTTTTCTTGATTCTTGGTAGAAAATGGAAATGAACTAGGTGATAGCATAAAAATCAAATCTTTGATCCTTCAAGGGCCAATGGTTGTGAGCCTTAGGAGAAAGAAATGGAAGAAAGTGTTTGATAGATGGTCATTCACAAACAAACAAGGAAAACTTAGAAAAGATGAGAACTTTACCTTAGAAGCTTTCAAGTCCTAGATTGTAGAATCACTTGAACAAGCCAAAATCTTCTCCCAAATGGTCTTAGGAAGAGATATAGATTCAAGAAGGTAGATGAGTGAAATCAAAGAAAATGAGATAGGGCTTTGGTGAGAGTGGCGGTGAAGTATAGAGAAAAATAAGAGGAGAGAAAATAGAAATCAAGAATCTCATCTTAAGAGCTTCAAGTTAGGGCTTAAAAGAAAATAATAAAGATGAGAGAATTTGATGATGATCACAGCATAGAAAATCATCTAAAAAGTGTATAGATTCTAGAAATATGATTGATTGGAGCAAACAAAATGGAAGAGAGAAATTGAGAGTGGTGGTCGTGAGCCACTAGAGAAAAAATGAGAGAAAATAAAAGAAAGTGAGGGAAGGAAAAAATGAGAGAAAAGATGAAAACTTTTGAAATGAAAATGGAAATGATGTTTTGAGTGAGAAGATGACAAAGTTGTCATCTCTTCCCCCCTCCAAAACTGTGCACTCCTTGGGAGAAGGAGTAAAGCTTCCTTTGCAAGCTTCTCCAAAAGCTTCCTTGAAAAACTTCTCACATTTTTCCAAAAAGTCAAATCGTGATGATATCATAAAAGTGACTAGATAGAAATAATCTACCAGATTTTTTTATGCAATGGATAGAAGTTACATTTAACAACACCGGTATCTATTGTCCAATGGATAATAGAGCGTACCCAAATTTTAACCATCATATAAAATCTCAAAAAATCAAAACTTCGTAAACTGTGTCCAGCATCGGGTATAGTAAGATCCCCCGTCACCATTTCCACAGTCCAAGGTTTTTCGGCCTCAGGGAAATATTTCATTTTCCCGATCCCGCTTAGTGCGCACGTAAATTGAGAAATATATTAAAATAATCAAACAATTCAAATAATTTTAGAAAAATTCACAAAAATCACAAATATTATAAAATGAGTATATATTATGAAACAAGTAATTTTTGGGGTGTTACACATATAAGCTAGAAACACAAATTAAATGCTCATCATACTCTAAGTGCAAACCATTTTCATTTCATAATCTCATTGAATGTCCAATAAAGTCAATCATTATGCATATTTCAATTATGTAATTGCATCATTGGATTCCTTTACTTATAGTTTAACGCATGTTATATAACTTCAATCATAATCTCATTAAGTCAATAACTCAATCTGAATACATAAAAAAAATACATAAAGAAATCTCTATCCTCAGGCAATTAGGCGCCGAAAACTTGATCACTTAGTCGCTCAATACTGTAAGACTCTGCAGACGACCAATTAAGCAACTAGTTTCTGGGCGCCTGGAAAAATGCCTAAAATCTTCTCTTTTGAACTAATATCCCATCTCTACCTTCCTTCCTCAACTCCAAAGAGCATTCTAAACTAGAATATAGTCTCAAGACTTATAAAACTTATGCAATTTCATCTCAACACCTCAAATACGCATTCTTGAAGTTACCAATACATGGATTTATTTGAACATACATGGATTCTAAATTCTTAACTAGGCATATATTAGCCCTTTTCTTGTACAAATTTTTATTTTTTTACCTAGACAACCAACTAAGGGTTTAGAATCAAGATAAGGAAAATAAAGATACCAACCTTATGTTCAAGGAAACACTAAGTCGTACATGAGTTTAATTCACAATATCCTCATATATACATAGTATATATATATATATATATATATATATATATTCTAAATCCTTTTATCATTTATTTTATTTCAAATTCTTTATATAACACTTGAAAATTCATAAAAGGTTAAGATGAAGAGAAAGAATCAAACAACCCCTACCTCAACTCCAACTTGTTGAAACCCTCTTCCTTTTCTTTTCTTTCCTTTCTTCCTCTTGCTGCTTGTTGTCTTCTTCTTCCCCTGGTTTTCTTCCTTTCTTTTCTCATTTTTTTGCTCTACATTTCACTCTTCTCTACCACTTCCTCTCTTTTTCTTTTTCCTTTTGGCTGCTGCTCAACTGTGGATAAAGATAAGGAAAAATGAAAAGTCAAATTATGATAAGGATGAAGAGAGAGGCAGTGGAGAATAGGAGGAAAAGACAAAGATGAGTGTTGTGCTGAAACTTCTATATCTCTTAGGAATACTTTAATCTTCCAAATCTAAGTTTTCTAACTTCCATAAGTGTTATAGAAAATTTTAAGACTGCACCTAGTCCATATATCCATAATTCCATAATTTTCTGTACATTACTATTTATCAGTTAAGCTTCATTACTCTTCCTTAAGTTAGGTTAAACCTAAAAATTTAACAAATGGACTTATTAATATTCACCTTGACTAGTATTCTTTACCAAAATATTGTAATTAGCTATTGGCCATTGAAGATTGTTTTGATGATAACAAACATGAAGATGATGGCTAGATCAAGTCTAAAACCTTCAACAATAGTTTATAGAACTTAGGGTCTTTATGTGAGAAGTAATCTAGATATCTCAAAATGTTTTATAATGTTTTTGAAAGAGATCTTCTTTAAAATACTTTTAGTTGGTGAGAATTTTTTTAACAAAATGATGTTTTAATCTTCAATCATGAAAATCATGTTTGAATCTTTGAAAAATCTAAGTGTTCTAAGTTGGAAATGTTTACCAAGCTATTTTTGGCTCAAAAATAAGTTTATAGGATGATTGTAATCTCATCCAATGTCTTAGTAATCAATTAATAGCTTTTTTGAAAGCTAGTAATCGATTACCAAGGTCTGGTAATTGATTATAGACATGCGGGAACCTATTTTCAAAAGTCAAAGGCTTGGTAATCTTGGTAATCGATTACCATTGCTCATATAAGCTTGGTAATCGATTACCAAAACTTGGTAATCAATTATCAATTGCCCAGAAAGCCAATAAGACGTTTTAAAATTTTGGTAATCTATTACCATATGTTGGTAATCGATTACCACAAGTCTAAAATCAGTAACAGCTAGTTTCAAAGCATTTAATATTTGAAGAAAACAACCTCCAAAGGATCTTTTTCAAAGAGGACAATAAATTCAAGTCTTGGGACTCTTTTTACACAAAGCTAACACTCTGAAAAATAATTCCCAAGCATTTAATTTGTGAATCAATTCTTTCATTCTTTGTGCTCTGTTTTTGACAAATCTTGAGATATCTTTGAGAGCTTTATAAAACTTCAATTTGTATATCTGCTCTTTGGGAGAGCTTATCATTTAATTTTTCTTTGATTTCATGTAAAGAGGGTGAGATATCCCTCTTGAGAAAAGGGTGAGGTATCCCTTGATAAAGAAAAAGGTAAGGTATCCCTCAAAAGTTGTAAAGGTGAGGTAACCCTATTTTTTAGGCTCAAGCATAAGGGTGAAACATCCTAGAGGTGTGTTGAGTGCTCTTAATTGTAAAGGTTTTCAAGCACCTGTTCAATATTGAAGGATTTAGTAGAAATCTCGGGTAGTTTACTTGAGGACTAGACGTAGGTCACAAGGGGTGGCTGAACTAAGATAAATCATTGTGTTTGCTATTCTTAACTCTATCTCTTTTACATTTGTGCGTTAATTATATATGCTTCAGTTGAACTTGATATCTAACTTATTTGCTTAATTTATCCTATAACCCAACTTGTATTTGAGAAATCTCTAATAGTTGTACCTTTGTTATGCATGTTCCGCTGCATTTATTAATTGAGTGCTTCAAAATGCTTAATTTCTTAATATTATTTTAAAAACTTGTAATCACCAAATTCATCCCCCCTCTTGGGTGATGGTTGTCATGACTAACAAGTAGTATCAAAGATTCGTGCTCTGTTAAAAGCTTAATCGCTTAGAGTTAAAGATCTTTGTTTGTTGTCAACCATTGAAAGCTTTTCAAAATGGAAGATTTTGAAATTGATAAACCACCATTCTTTGATGGTGTGCATTTTGTTTATTGGAAAGCTACAATAAAATTTTATAGGCAATCTATTGATCTTAATAAGTTAGATACTGTGTAACATCCGAATACTGATATCCCGATATACCTGACCTATATAAGGATATTCAGCACTGATCATGTTACTTCTAACAACTAAACCCATAACATTCACATAAATAAATCATTATGGAGAGCCATGTTACCAACAGTTATATATATACATCACAGCCTCAAAAGGGCATATTGTCATACATAACTCAAAACAAGCTAGGAAAATATAAAATATATACAAGCTCAGTCTAAAACAGCATTTATGCTATGCTATTCTTCATGTATCACCTTCTTCCTTATTGAAGAACTTGCACCTGGATTTACATGGCAACACAAACGAGGTAAGAAATCATAATTCTCAGTAGAAGTATTCCAAAACCAGCACTTTATACATTCATATAGAATATGCAACTATTAAGTTAACACTTCAATCAAAGAAGTACCTAACACTCCCATTTCTAAAATATGCAATTGCCCATACAATTGTAATATCATGAGTTCATGTCATGGTGGCAACTGCCCATACAATTACCATGTTATGCCAAATTATCTCTAATGTTTATGTCTATGGAAGTCCTAAGAGTGAATGAAATTCAAGAATATCATGAGTTCTCAGACGTATTGAGGATATTACCTACCGCAACTACTCTAAGATATACTATGATATGTCATGAGTTATAAGGCGTAGTGAGGATATGACTTACCTCCACTACTTATCAAAATGTAGAGAGGATATTACTCACCTTAGCTACTCAACAAACATAGAGAGGATATTACTCACCTCGACTACTTAAAAAACATAGAGAAAATATTACTCACCTCAGCTACTCAACAAACATAGAGAGGATATTACTCACCTCAATATGATCCATAATCTTATCATGCAAAATAATTACTAATTACTCACAATAATTAGCACCACAATTGGTTTATATGCATTCCAAAATTCACTTCATCAAAAACTCCTAAAAGAGTCTCATTACTCATTAAGAAGCATAAAAGAAGAAACTACACCAGTTAGGCACTTCATTTCAACCAAAACAAAGTCCTCTCAAAAACTAGACTGGGTGCTCAGGCACTCCCTGTTGGTCGCTCAGGCGCTCGGGTGGCAGAGAGCCTCTCTTGTTCTTCCCAGCGATGAGCGCTCAGGCGCTCCTCGCTTGGCGCTCAAGTGCTCCACACGCGCTTAGGTGCTCAACCAAGGGCACTTAGGCGCTGGCTGCACAGTAGCACACACAAACTTACTGGGTTGTGTGTACTCAAGCACTCCACTCCCAGCGCTTAAGGACTGGTTACCCAGAAACATTTTCTGTAGAATTCTGCAGATTGGGTCACTGTCCTATTAGGAACAAACCTTCTTCCAATCATTCAAACTCCAAATTTAAATGATTTCCAACACCTCATAAGGTTAATTAACACATTACAACTCTTATACAACTTTTAAATCACTTCCCAAAACATCAATGAATCTATCATCTACCTAAAAGCCTAAAACCCCCTTCGTGAGTCAAATGAGATTCTAAGAGTTTAAGTGATGAGAAATTCATCACCAAGCATGCAACTAACCATCATCAAGCCATAATCAAGTTCCACCACAAGATTTAAGCCAAGAATACTAAAAACAATTCTTCAAACCTCTTTCCTTCACCAAGTTATCAAATGAACAAGATAGAGGAAATGGAATAAAAAGTCAAAAACAAAGTCCCCATACCTCAAGGTCTTGAAGATGGCCAATGATGAATCCAAGCTCTCCTTCCTTTTTCCCTTCTTTCCTCTTTCTCCTCCATGGTTCCCTTTCTCTCTTTTCTCTTTTCTTTCTTCTATTTTCTGTTTTCCTCACCCTTTGTTGTGTGATATTTAACAAGAGAAATCAAATTTGGCTTCTCTTGGATAGGTACTAAAACCCTCAGTCTGCTAAGAGCAGTTAGATTCCACCAAATCTAGTTTCCTAACTTCCAACAAGTTTCAAATAAATCTTATGATTCATCAAAAATCTTGTTTAATCATTTTCATAATTTTTTATATTTGCTAGTAGTCAATCCGGCATTAAAACACACAACTAGTATGCTTATAAATGTTAAACTAACTCCGATTAACCTTAAACTTTAACTAAACCATCTTCCACACATTTGTGACCTAGAAACAAATTCACCAAATTTATTTCCATTAACTAAGCAATTGAAGCCAATTCCGAGGCTAATAACAGCTATATTTCACACATAGTGTTACAGGAAAGTAACTAAACATACTCAGATAGCCATAAAACTTAACAGGCATGACAAATAGGTATTAGGCTACCTCTGTAACCATATACATGTCTATCACGTTTTCATGGGTGTTACATTTTTTCCATCCTTTTTCGAATTCTGTCCCCAAAATTTGCTCGCCGTCACCACTTAGTCTTTCATAACTAAAGTTCCAATATCTCCATCAGATATCACTCTCGAAGGATTCTCACCTCCCCTAGTGGTATCTAACATATCATTCTCAACTCTAAACAATCCTGTTTCATGCGACTCTTTAGCTCCCAAGTAGCTTCTCAAGCCAAACCTATGCTAGATATTCTTCACCTAAGAAATCTTTTTTCCATAAAACTATTGGACTCCTCTATCCAAAACCCTTGCAAGCCTTATCTAACAACTCTTTATCTAACCTATGGCTCTACTAACTCTAGAGGTACCACTCTAAAGGGATGTAGATGCAAACAATTCCTAAATGAGTTCAGTCATGCTAATTGAACCCTCACTAGAAGAATTCCTAATTCCCCTAGTTCGCCTAGTTGAATTCATAGTTTCCCGTCCACACAGAAGATTACATATTGAGTGGATCAATCCTCAATATCATGTCACTGTGTAACAGTAGCTACTAACATTATAACCTAAGGCAAGTCATGCAATTCTTTCTAAACATCTCAAACAAGAGACAAAGAAATGCACAACACACACATGAACTTCTAACATGCCTAAGCATAGTCAGTCTATATCCTAGCTAAATAGGATAAACTGCTCTAATACCATAATGTAACATCCCAATACCGATATCCCGATATACCTGACCTATACAGGGATATCCAGCATTGGTCATGTTACTTCTAATAACTAAACCCATAACATTCATATAAATAAATCATTATGGAGAGCCACGTTACCAATAGTTATATATATACATCATAACCTCAAAAGGGTATATTGTCATACATAACTCAAAACAAGCTAAGCAAATATAAAATATATACAAGTTTAGTCTAAAATAACATCTATACTATACTAGTCTTCATACATCTTCTTCTTCCCTTTTGAAGAACTTGCACCTGGATTTACATGGTAACATAAATGAGGTAAGAAATCATAATTCTCAAAAGAAGTATTCCAAAACCAGCACTTCATACATTCATACAGAATCCACAACTATTAAGTGAACATTTCAATCACAGAAGTACTTAACACTCTTATCTCTGAAATACACAATTGCCTATACAATTATAATGTCATAAGTTCATGTCATGGTGGCAACCACCCATACAATTGTCATGCTATGCCAAATTATGTCTAATGTTTATGTCTATGTAAGTTCTAAGAGTGAATGAAATTCAAGAATTTTATGAGTCCTCAGACGTATTGAGGATATTACTCACCTCAACTGAGATATACTATGATATGTCATGAGTTGTCAAGCGTAGTGAGGATATGACTCACCTCCAATACTCATTAAAACATAGAGAGGATATTACTCACCTCAACTACTCAGCAAACATAGAGAGGATATTACTCACCTCAGCTACTCAACAAACATAAATAGGATATTACTCACCTCAGCTACTCAACAAACATAGTGAGGATATTACCTATCTCAATATGTTCCATAATCATATCATGCAAAATAATTATTAATTACACATAATAATTAGCATCACAATTGATTTATATGCATTCCAAAATTCACTTCATCAAATACTCCTAACAGAGTCTCATTACTCATTAAGAAGCATAAAAGAAGAAACCACACCAATTAAGCACTTCATTTCAACCAAAATAAAGTCCTCTCAAAAAATGGATTAGGCGCTTAGGCGCTCCCTGTTGGGCGCTCAGGCAATCCTCGCTTGGGACTCAAGCGCTCCACACGTGCTCAAGCGCTCAACCAAGGGTGCTTAGGCGCTAGCTGCATAGCAACACGCACAAACTTACTGGGCTATGGATGCTCAAGCGCTCCACTCCCAACACTTAAGCGCTGGTTGCCTAGAAACATTTTCTACAGAATTCTACATATTGGGTCACTGTTCCATTGGGAACAAACCCTCTTCCAATCATTCAAACTCCAAATTTAAATGATTTCCAACACCTCACAAGGTTAATTAACACATTGCAACTCTCATAAAACTTTTAAATCATGTCCAGCAACATCAATGAATCCATCATCCACCTAAAAACCTAAAACCCCCTTCTTAAGTCAAATACAATTCTAAGAGTTTAAGTGATGAAAAATTCATCATCAAGCATGCAACTAACTATCATCAAGCCATAATCAAGTTCCACCACAAGATTCAAGCCAAGAATACCAAAAACAACTCTTCAAACCCCTTTCCCTCACAAAGTGTAACACCCTCCACAGGGTGTCACATTTATTTATTTAAAATGTCCATAACTTAACAAAATGTGGAAAAGGTCTAATCTTGGGAAATACGGATTATAATTTTTTTTTAAAAAAGCAAGAACTTAAACAAAACATAAATAACACAAATTAACTTAATAAATATTACACACCAAAAAGAATATACATCAGTGGCATGGATCATTGTTCACCCAAAATTTACAAAAGTTTATATACAAGGGACATAAACAACTGTTGAACAAAACATAGACTAGCCCAAGTCTAGAGACCTAGGAAGTAGGATCTTCCCCTGGACCCTCCATTGGATCCTCCTCTGAATCCTTCGTTGGGTCCTCCTTCTTGGACTCCTCTGTAGCCAAAACCCTCAACTAGGGCAGAAGTTCATGGACAGGTGTCCCAGCGGACGACACCACAGGGTCCAGGTCCTCCCTAGGGGTGTAATGCAAGTCACCCCACAGCTCCCTAATAGGCGTGAAGAACTCTAGACGCACAAAAACACAAAGAGAAAAGAAAAGAACCCCATCAAGGGTCCTACAAATAGATAAAGTCACTTCTCCTACATATCTAATCTGTTCAACACCCCAGTCGATATGCCATGCGTTTGCACCTCCGTCGAATTGAACTCTAACAAAACCAGTAGAATCTCTCCTAGCAGCCATCCAAAAACAAAACAATGAAAAATTGTAAATCTTCTTCTTCTTCTTAGTCTTTATCAACAGGAACACATAAAACAGAAAATAGAAAGAATAACGAAATAAAGAGGTGAGATTCTCTACATCATTACCAGTATGGTAGCAAGAGACGACAATATCAGTGAAATCACAGGGCACAGAAATAACAATTATAGTAAAAGAATTTCTCAATAGGTATTACAATAATATATCAACAGACGATTCCACAGTATAACAGCAGATAATTCCACAGTACAAATGTATCACAATAAAATGCTCAATGTCTATGTGAATGCACCATGGACTGACATCTACTTCATGGAGTTCAAACCAACATCGGAGAGAATGATCGGGGAGTCAGTGTCTGTATATCAATAGCCTCAAATCATACGCTTCTCAATATAATCAATATGCACAACTTGGCTATACAAGACACTCTCAACCGAATCGGGAATAGGATAGTGCCTGGTCGAGATCGTCAGTGCATTGCACAGCCACCACGGCCTAGTGGAGCTTCCAACTGTCCACATGTGGGATACCCGCACCCCGAAGCCTCCAAGTTCAACAAGTGAAATACACTATGCAATTCGCACCCGCATAAAGGTGTAATTCATCTCATACGCATACAGCCTTAACAAACAAGTCATTCTGACTTTCACAATGCATGATCATATGACATAGATGAAACAATAATCATGAACGACATAAGTTCCACCAAAAGAGTCACAACAGGCTTAAGTCAATCACTAACATTCTTGGATCCAATATGTCGGCCCGATAGCATAGGGCTATTTACATTTACTCATAAAGCGCTTCCATTGTGCCAACTCAGGAATAATCCTTTTCAAGTCATATGAAATATTCTCGCAAGTCTTTCTTTTTTAAACTTTCAAGGATTATTATAGAAATTCACTCTAACTTTAAAACTCTTCTAGGTAATCCTTCCTCACATTTTTCACGAAAACTTAAAGAGAAACTACATTGTATTAATTTTACAAATTCATTTCCTTTTTCCCTAATTCCTAAAAGTACTGCAAATTTTTATGATCTCTCTTTCTAGCTTATTTTCCCTCTCAAGGCCGAAATCTCTATCTAAATAGGTAGCCAAAATTTGGTTTTACCACTCCTTCATTTTTATGAAATTCCTAGTCCAATTCCATTTTTATTTAAGCTTCCAAGTTCTAATTCAACACAAAATTTTCTCTTGGATACCTTTTTTGGGGTCTCTTGGTCATGAGCTTTAGGGTCCTTGGGCCTCAAAATTTTCATCTTGCACAAAGGATTTCAAGCAACCGATATATATTAATCAACAAGAATTTTATATTCAACCAAGATTACAAACAACACCAAGTCACAAAATCATATAGGACAAAAATTTCAAAAAATCAACAAGAGTCAAATACAATCAAGTGAAGAGTCCTCACATGGATTCTCCACTCTCAACACAACAAAACGTCTCTCACCACCATGAAAGGTTAATGAGAGTAATCTCCCTCTTACCATAGAGGATGACCAACCACTACTTGGATATCTCCTTGAAACAAGCTTTCTCCTCCAAGATTCCCTTGAAAACGAAAATACATACAAAATATCAACATCAAAGGCTAGGAAAGAATGACTATGGATCAAAATCATGATCTTAGAAAGAAGAAAAGAAAGGAGAAAAGAAAGAAAAATGAAGATGGAGAAATTTTACCTTAGAAGTCTTCAAGCCCTAACTTGAAGAAATACTTGGAAAAAGATGAACAAAACCAAGATCTCCACACCAAAGTGTTTTAGGAAGAGGTTTAGATCCAAGAAATGTAGATGAATGAAATCAAAGAAGATGAGAGGGTCGATTTGGTGAGTGTGGCCTTGAGCCTAGAGAAGAGAAAATGAGAGAAGAAAATAAGAGAAAAGTGTGTATAGCTTTTTGATTGATGAGAGAGGAATAGAAAAATGATGGAAAGAGAATTAGATAGAAACTCGCTCCAGAAGTCTCCTTCATCTCTCTCTTGGCCGTGCCCTCCATCTAGGGAGGAGGTGCCAAGCTTCTTCAACAAGCATCACAAAGCTTCCTTGAGAAGCTTCCTCCTTTGGTCCAAAAGTCAAGGATGATGTCATATGGGTGATATCACATGGATGATGTCATAAAAGTGACTAGATAGAAACAATCTGCTAGATCTTTACTACAAGCTATTATCCAATGGGCAAAAGTCACAGTTAACAAAGTTGGTATTTATTGTCCAATGGATAATAGAGAGTACCCAAATTTTATTTTTCAAATAAAATCTTAGACAATGAAAACTTCAAAAACTGTCTCTAGTTTCGGGTTTAGTAAGTTCCCCCGGCCCTAGTTCAACAGTTCAAAATTTTTCAAAAATAATATTAAAATAATCCACGTAAGTCAAATAATTCATAAAATTCATAACATCACAGAAATTACAAATAACCCATACAAGAGAAAAGATTGGGGGCGTTACAACTCTCCCTTCTACAAAGAATTACATCCCCTAAGTTCATCATACCTTAGAACAAATGCGGATGTTGTTCTTTCATTTTGTCTTCTTGCTCCCAAGTTGCATCTCCAGTCGCATCGTTCCAGATCACCTTTACTAATGCAATTTCCTTGCCTCTAAGTTACTTCACTCTCCTATCCTCAATCTTGATAGGAAGTGTTTCATAGGTCAAATTCTCTTTTAATTGTACTGTATCCGGTTCGATGACATGGGCTGGATCAAGAATATACTTTCGCAATTGTGACACATGGAAGACATCATAAAGGTTAGAAAAAAAAGGTGGTAGGGCTATTTGGTAGGCTACTGGACCTATCCGACAAAGAATTTGATACGGTCCGATGAATTTTGGAGTGAGTTTTCTGGATTTAATGACTCTTCCCACACCAGTCATAGGTGTAACTCTCAGAAACACATGCTCACCTTCCTCAAATTCAAGAGATCGTTGTCTTTTGTTGGCATAGCTTTTCTGCCGGCTTTGAGTTGCCCTCATTCTTTCTTGGATCATCTTAACTTTTTTGGTTGTCTGTTGCACAAGTTCAGGTCCTACCGTGAAACTTTTGCCATCTTGATACCAACACAAGGTGTTCTACACCGTCGCCCATACAACGCCTCATAGGATGCCATCCCGATGCTAGCGTGAAAACTATTATTATAGGTGAATTTTATCAAGGGCAAGAATTCATCCTAACTCCCAGTTTGTTCTAAGACACAAGCTCTTAATAGATCTTCCAATGATTGTATTGTTCTCCTCGACTGACCATCCGTTTGTGGGTGATATGCAGAACTTAGATGAGGCTTCATTCCCATTGCTTTCTGTAAACTCTGCCAAAATCTGGATGTAAACCTTGGGTCTCTATCAGAAACAATACTTGAGGGCACACCATGCAGTTTAACAATCTCACCAATATGCACTTGAGCCAATCTCTCCATTCTAATACCTTATATTAATTAGAAAGAAGTGCGCTGACTTCGTAAGTCGATCAATAATTACCCAAATTGAATCATACCCTTTCTTAGTCCTTGGCAAACCACTCACAAAGTCCATCGCAATGTTATCCCATTTTCATTCTAGAATAGTCAAGGGTCGCAGCATTCCAAAAAGTTTTTGGTGTTCAACTTTAGTCTTTTGGCAAACTAAACAAGATGACACATACTTGGCAATATCCCTCTTCATTCCTTGCCACCAATATAAACGTTTCAGATCCTAGTACATCTTAGTAGTTCCGGGGTGCATGCTTAACTTGTTCTTATGGGCTTCATTAAGAATCATCTTCCTCAGCTTGGGATCACTTGGTACATAAACTCTATCTCTGAATCTTAAAATTCCATCTGGTCCTTCCGTAAATTCAGATAAAGCGTCGTGCTTTACTAACTCCTTCTCATCTTGTAAGTACGAGTCACTTCCTTGCTTCTCTCAGATTTCTTCTATCAATCCACTCGAAATAGTGATTATACTCAAGCACATTCCCCCCGGTGTCAACTCTACAGATATCTGCATATCCCTACACTGTTCTATTAACTCACTTTCTTTGATCATCATAGTAGAAACATTAAGTATCTTCTGACTCAAAGCATTCGCTACTACGTTTGCCTTCCTGGGATGATATTGAAGCTGGAAGTCATAGTCTTTCAAAAACTCTAACCATCACATTTGCCTCATATTCAGCTCCTTCTTATCGACCAAGTACTTCAGGCTCTTGTGGTCATTGTAGACATTAAAGATTACCCCATAAAGAAAATGCCTCTAGATTTTTAATGCGAACACTACGGCAGCTAACTCCAAGTCATGCGTAGGATAGTTCTTCTCATGTACTCTCAATTGCCTTGAAGCATACACCACCACTATTCTGTTCTGCATAAGGACGCATCCTAAACGCTAATATAAAGCATCACGGTGCACCTCAAAAGTTTCATTGGGATCGGGTTGGATCAACACTGGCAAAGTAGTCAACCATCTCTTCAACTCTTGAAAACTCTCTTCACAGGCATCTGTCTACATGAAAGCTTGATTCTTTCTTGTAAGCTGAGTGAGAGGTCCTGCTATCTTGGAGAATCCTTTGATAATTCTTTGATAATAGCCAGCTAAACCCACAAAGCTACGAGCTTCTGTTACAGTCTTTGGTCTTTCCCATTGTATAACTGCCTTTACTTTCGATGGATCCATTCCATTTGCCCTTTGAAATCACATGACCCAGAAAATGAACTTCCTCTAACCAAAACTCACATTTAGAAAGCTTAGCATACAACTTCTTTCCTTCAAAATCTGAAGAACCACACTGAGATGATCGGCATGTTCCTCCTGCCTTCGTGAATAGATTAAAATGTTATCAATGAAAACAACAATAAATTTATCCAGATAAGTATGAAATATCTGATTCATGTAATCCATGAATACAGCAGGAGCATTTGTTACTCCAAACAACATCATAAGGTACTCATAGTGCCTATAACGCGTCTGAAAAGTCATTTTAGGTACATCCTCTACCTTCACATGAATCTGATGATAGTCAGAACATAGATCAATCTTGGAGAAAACAACAACTCCCTTTAATTGATCCATCAAATCATCTATCCTCAAAAGCGGGTACTTGTTCTTGATCGTAATCTTGTTCAGCTGACGATAGTCCACATATAGCCGAGAGGTTCTATCTTTCTTCTTAACCAATAGCACTGGAGCTCCCCACGGTGAAACACTAGGCCTCACAAACTTCTTCTCCAACAGTTCCTCCAACTATTTCTTGAGCTAGGCAAACTCTGATGGTGACATCCGATATGGTGCTATAGATATAGGACCAGATCCTGGCACAAGATTAATAAAAAATTCTACATCTCTTTCCAGCGGTAAAGCAGGTACATCATCAGAAAAGACTTCAGGAACTCATTGACCACATGAATAGCATTCACATCGGTCTCACTCTTGACTTCCAAGGAAGACAAAAGCATGTACCCTTGAGCTCCTTCCCTCAAGAAAGTTTTGACTTAGTTGGTAGTTATAAATCTAGAAATCTCAGAATCAGGAAATACTAAGGTTTTATTGGAACAGTCTAATAAGATATGGTTAGAAGACAACCAATTCATTCCTAGAATAACATCTATTTGAGAAAGAGGTAAACAAATCAAATCAACTAAAAAGATTCGACCTTCCACAGAAAGAGGACAATTTAAACAAACTTAAGCAGTAACAACGGGTCTAGCAGTGGGAGTAGAAACAACCAAATCAAAAGATAAGGAAGACACAGATAATCCTAATCAGTTCACAGAATCATAGGCAATAAAAGAATGGGTCGCCCCTAAGTCGTATAGTACAATTAAAAAATTACCTCCTATGGCATAATCTCCTTAATCAGATCTTCGGATTAGGAGGCCACTGCTCCACTCAAAGCGTAAACTCTTCCTCCCGCCTGAGGTCTTGTGGCACGCACATTATTAACAGTGGGCTCTACCTTGGGTTGATTGCAATCTTTTGAAATGTGTCTGGGCTTTCCGCATTTGAAATAGATGATCCCCTTGATTGTGCAGTCCCTCGTCAAGTGGTCCCTTCCACACTTGAGACATTTTGGCACCGATGCCCCGATTTGGCCAAACTTGTGGCCACTAGAACCTTCTCCACATGATTGCGGCTGAGCTTGATTCCCTTGTGACCTCGAATATAGCTTTTATTGAAAATAATTGCCACTGACATTCCTCCCCCTTTGGAACCTAGAGGGTCCAAAGTTACGGTTCCTGGTTTCGCATGAGTGATCTAAATCCTCAATCTTGTGACACTTATCCAAAAGAGCTGGGAACTGATCAATTCCCAATGGCAACACCGCTCTCTTCAAGTCATGCCTCAAACCTTCCTCAAACTTACAGCACTTCCACTCCTCATCTGGTTGTAGCTGGAAATGCCTTGAGAACTTTGACAAGCTTTTAAACTTAGCCGCATACTCACTGACTGACATACTTCCCTATTTTAGGCCTAGAAACTCCATTTCCTTCGCGTGTCTCGTGCTAGCTGGAAAGTACTTCTTTAGGAATTTGTTCTTGAAGACTCCCCAAGTGATCATTGTTCCCTCAACTTCCATTAATCGTTGGGCTCCTGCCCACCAGTCTTCAGCATCTCCGACAAGCATGAAGGTAGCATAGGTTACCTTCTGAGCATCAGTACATCTCATTCCTCTGAATATCTTTTCCAGCTCTTTGATCCAAAGGCTTACTTTCTCCGAATCGAACTCTCCTTTGAATTAGGGTGGATTGTTGCAGTGAAACTCCGACTGATTCTGAGTTTCAGCAGTAGCTTCTTATTGTTGACCAGCTCTTTGATTCTATTGCATCATAACCTCGACTATTCTCTGCATCACCTTGGCTGCTACAGCCATACTCTCACAATCTCATCCAGCATCCACATATGTATTTCCACCACGAGCCGTCACGTTCCTTTGGAGTTAGACAAAACAATACACAATGAAAGTCAGGTGAAATCATTCTAAACAATCTTGTCTCCTTTCGGAAACCAAACACAGAGAATCACACAACACAAGCAAGACAGACCTAACCACAAACCCCAAAAGACTCAACTTGGGCTCTGATACCACCTTAATGTAAGACCCTTTATAAGGTGCCACATTTATTTATTTAAAACATCCATAACTTAACAAAACATGGAAAAGGTCTAATCTTGGGAAATACGGATTATAAATTTTTCTTTTTAAAAGCAAGAACTTAAACGAAACATAAACAATATAGATTAACTTACGAAATATTACACACCAAAAAGAATATACATCAGTGGCATGGATCATAGTCCACCCAAAATTTACAAAAAAATTATATACAAGGGACATAAACAACTGTTGAACAAAACATAGACCAGCCCAAGTCTAGAGACCTAGGAAGCAGGATCTTCCCCTGGACCCTCCATTGGATCCTCCTCTGAATCCTCCGTTGGGTCCTCCTCCTCGGACTCCTCCCCAGCCAAAACCCTCAATTGGGGCAGAAGTTTGCGAACAGGTGTCTTAGCGGACGACACCACAGGTCCGGGTTCGCCCTAGGGGTGTAATACAAGTCACCCCACAGCTCCCTAATAGGCATGAAGAACTCTAAACGCATAAAAACACTAAGAGAAAAGAAAGGAACCCCATCACAGGTCCTACGAATAAACAAAGTCACTTCTCCTACATATCTAATCTGTTCAACGCCCTAGTCGATACGTCATGCGTCTGCGCCTCTGTGGAATTGAAGTCTGACAAAACCAATAGAATCTCTACTAGTAGCCATCCAAAAACAAAACAACGAACAACTACAAATCTTCTTCTTCTTCTTAGTCTTTATCAACAGGAGCACATAAAATAGAAAACAGAAAGAATAACAAAACAAAGAGGTGAGATTCTCTACATCATTACCAGTATGGTAGCAAGAGACATCAATATCAGTGAAATCATAGGGTACATAAATAATAATTACAGTCATAGAATTTCTTAGCATGTACTACAATAATATATCAGCAGACGATTCCACAGTATAACAGCAGATAATTCCACAGTACAAATGTATCACAATATCACAATAAAATGCTCAATGTCTATGTGAATGCACCATGGACTGACATCTACTTCATGGAGTTCAAACCAACATCGGAGAGAATAATCGGGGAGTCAGTGTTTGTATATCGTTAGCCTCAAACCATATGCTTCTTAATACAATCAATATGCGTAACTTGGCTATACAAGACACTCTCAACCGAATTAGGAAAATGATAGTGCCTGGTTGAGATTGTCGGTGTGTTACACAATCACCACAGCCCAGTGGAGCTACTAACTGTCCACATGTGGGATACCCGTGCCCCAACGCCTCCAAGTTCAACAAGTGAACTACACTACGCAATTCACACCCACACAAAGGTCTAATTCATTTCTTAGGCATATAGCTTTAACAACAAGTCATTCCGACTTTCACAATGCATGATCACATGACATAGATGAAACAATAATCATGAACAACATAAGTTCCACCAAAAGAGCCACAACAGGCTTAAGTCAATCACTGACATTTCCGAGTCCAGTACGTCGGCCCGATAGCACAAGGCTATTTACATTTACTCATCAAGCACTTCCATTGTGCCAACTCAGGAATCATCCTTTTCAAATCATATGAAATATTCTCGCAAGTCTTTCTCTTTTAAACTTTCAAGGATTATTATGGAAATTCTCTAACTTTAAAACTCTTCTAGCTAAGTTCTTCTAGGTAATCCTTCCTCACATTTTTCACGAAAACTTAAAGAGAAACCACATTGTATTAATTTCACAAATTCATTTCCTTTTTTCCTAAGTCCTAAAAGTAATCCAAATTTTTATGATCTCTCTTTCTAGCTTATTTTCCCTCTCAAGGCCAAAATCTCTCTCTAAATAAGTAGCCAAAATTTGGTTTTACCACTCCTTCATTTTATGAAATTCCTAGTCCAATTCCATTTTTATTTAAGCTTCCAAGTTCCAATTCAACACAAAATTTTCTCTTGATTACCCTTTTTGGGGTCTCTTGGCCATGAGCTTTAGGGTCCCAAGGCCTCAAAATTTTCATCTTCCACAAAGGATTTCAAGCAACCAATATACATCAATCAACAAGAATTTTATATTCTACCAAGATCATGAACAACACCAAGCCACAAAATCATATAGGACAAAAATTTAAAAAAAAAATCAACAAGAGTCAAATACAATCAAGTGAAGAATCCTCACATGGATTCTCCACTCTCAACACAAGAAAACGTCTCTCACCATCATGAAAGATTGATGAGAGTAATCTCTCTCTTACCTTGGAGGATGAACAACCACTACTTGGATATCTCCTTGAAACAAGCTTTCTCCTCCAAGGGTCTCTTGAAAATGAAAATACATACAAAAGATCAACATCAAAGGCTAGGAAAGAATGACCATGGATCAAAATCATGATCTTAGAAAGAAGAAAACAAATAAGAAAAGAAAGAAGAATGAAGATGGAGAAATTTTACCTTAGAAGTCTTCAGGCCCTAACTTGAAGAAATACTTAGAAAAAGATGAACTAAATCAAGATCTCCACACCAATGTGTCTTAGGAAGAGGTTTAAATCCAAGAAATGTAGATGAGTGAAATCAAAGAAGATGAGAAGGTGGATTTGGTAAGTGTGGCCGTGAGCCTAGAGAAGAGAAAATTAGAGAAGAAAATGAGAGAAAAGTGTGTATAGCTTTTTGATTGATGAGAGAGGAATAGAAAAATGATGAAAAGAAAACTAGATAGAAACTTACTCTAGAAGTCTCATTCCTCTCTCTCTTGGCTGTGCACTCCATCTAGGGAGGAGGTGCCAAGCCTCTTCGATAAGCTTCACAAAACTTCCTTAAAAAGCTTCCTCCTTAAGTCCAAAAGTCAAAGATGATGTCATGTGGGTGATGTCACATGGATGATGTCATAAAAGTGATTAGATAGAAACAATCTACTTCCTACAAGCTATTATCCAATGGTCAAAATTCAGAGTTAACAAAGTCGGTATCTATTGTCTAATGGATAATAGAACATACCCAAATTTTATCTGTCAGATAAAATCTCAGACAATGAAAACTTTGAAAACTGTCTCCAATTTTGAGTTTAGTAAGATCCCCCGGCCCCGGTTCAACTGTCCAAAATTTTTCAAAAATAATATTAAAATAATTCACATAAGTCAAATAATTCATAAAAATTCATAACATCACAGAAATTATAGACAACCCATACAAGAGAAAAAATTAGGGTGTTACACAAAGTCATCACATGAACAAGATAAATGAAATGGAATAAAGAATTAAAAATAAAGTCCCCCTACCTCAAGGTCTTGAAGATGGCCAAGGATGGATCCAAGCACTCCTTCTTCTTTCCTTTCTTTCTACTTTCTCCTTCTTCTTTCTCCTCTATGGTTCCCTCTCTCTCTTTTCTCTTTTCTTTCTTTTGTTTTCTGTTTTCCTCACCCTTTGCCGTGTGATATTTAACAAAAGAAGTCAAATTTGGCTTCTCTTAGATAGTTACTAAAACCCTCAATCTGCTAAGAACACTTAGAGTCCACCAAATCCAGTTTCCTAACTGCCAACAAGTTTCAAATAAATCTTATGAATCATCAAAAATATTATTTCATCATTTTCATAATTTTTCGTATCTGTTGGTAGTCAATCTGGCATTAAAACACACAATTACTATGCTTATAAATGTCAAATTAACTCTGATTAATCTCAAACTTTAACCACACCATCTTCCACACATTTGTGACCTAGAAACAAACTCACCACATTTAATTTCATAGGCTAATAACAACTATATTTCACACATAGTGTTATAACATAGTGACTAAACATGCTCAGGCGGCCACAAAACTTAACAGGCATGACAAATAAGTATTAGGATACCTCTATAACCATATACAAGTCTATCATATTTTCACAGGTGTTACATATTGTGCCTAATGAATTTACTTATAAATCAAAACAAACTTGGAATGCTTATGACAAGAAATATTTTTCTTTGAACATTAGAATTATGTAAATTTTAAGAAGTGGTTTGAATGATGAAGCTTACTCTAAAATTAAGAGTTTCTCTAGTGCTAAAGATATATAAGATGCTCTTGATGTTATCTATCTTTCTAATAATATTTTTTGCATAAAGTTGTATATAAAGAGGAAGAAGAACAAAAGCCTTTAGAGGAAGACAATATTGTAAAATGTCCTTAAGAAGCTGTTCTTGAATCCTTGATAGACAATAATGAGAAAGATGGTGATTCCCTTAAAGAACCAAGTATGCTAGAAATTGATACTACTTCTTATATGGCTAAAAAGGACTTTGAGGTAAATAATGCTAAACTAGATTATAGTCCTTCCTATTATGAGCTACAATGTGCATATGATGAATTTTATGATGGTTTGTTGAATTTAAAAAAGAAAAACTTATCTTGTATGAAAAACATTTCCTCCATTGAAAATGAAATTGAGACTTTGAAAAATGAATATATTTTTCTTAATGAGGAAATGCCTTTGAAATATGAAACATCAACTTCTTGTGAAAATTGTATTGATTTAGAAAATCAAGTTGAGGACTTATATTCCAAATTTGCTAAAGCTAATGATTCTAATTGTATACATTCCATGCTTGTTAATGAGAATAAAATTAATGTTATTCCACATAAAAATTCAAGCAAAGCTTATGGTAAAGATAGTATAGAATGTAATAACAATAAAAGGCTTAACTTTTCCAAAGATGATCTTCTAAGGACCAAGCCATCATTAAATTCAATTGTTTGTAATTATGTGGTCATCTAAGACATATTTCTCATTTATGCAATTATAGAAGAAATCTTTATATAAGAAATAGTATGATATGGGTTCCTAAAGATCCTAAAAGCTCTAGTACTAACATTTAAGGACCCAAGGTGAAGTGAGTATCAAAATGTCCTCCTAGTGTTTCAATTATGCAGAAAATTTCTTAAAAGGATAGACTAATTGGGCAAAGAAAAGAGGAATCATCAAGGAGAATGCTTCCAAAACCCAATGGTAGACTTCTCGGTCATGAAGGCAAGGTTCCTTCAACTAAAACTTATCACATACATAATGTGGAACTTGCAAAGTTCAAAACACCAAAAGAGAAGCAATGAGTAAGGAAAAAAGTTTCCTTGATTACTAAGGCCAATGTATCAAAAGTTTTTACCTCTTATGCACATTCACTTAAAAGGACAATGAACATGAGGTATATTCCTTGTAGGCCATATGTAAAGAATAGAATCATGTGTACTTGGTAAAAGTTAAATATTATATATAGCACATGATTATGTTCATTCTTTTTGTATCATAGCTTATTAATTTGTTATATATCTTGGTACATAAGGTTCTACAATGCCTAGGTATGCTTGCTATGTTTTGAATTATCTATATATATCATGAAAGTAAGCATGCTTGTAACACCCCTTTTTGGGAGGGAACGTCACATTGTCATTTACAATGCGGAATATAAATTATATGAATTAAGACCCGGTTCCTTTTTAATTACAGTTAAATTTATCAGGTTAAAGCTGTATAAATTAAAATGGTGACTTTTTTTTTCTTTTTTGTTTATAATTAATAAAATTTAGTGATAAGGCATAATAATGATGATTACCGTAAATGGCAATAAAAGAGCAAGACAGAAGTAAAGCATACATTTGAATTAACATTGCATACTCATATATATATATTTATATCAAACTGTTTAGTTACAAGGCCCAATGTACAAAAAGCAAAACTATACCTGCCCAAAGGATATTAGAAATATACAGCCCACTACAAAAGACATCAGGCCCCCAAAATAAAAACGCTGGCAGCCATCAGTAGCTACCAGCAATATCAGTCCCTCAGATGAGGAGGAATAGTATCAGGATCCTCTTCAGGATCCTCTGCGAGGTCATCCTCAGGAACTTCCTCGAGGTCTTCCTCATCCGAGGAAACCACCATAGGAGCCACAGAGCTACGGGCCGGAGCCCGAGTTATAGAATCAAAAGAGTCCTCCTACGGGGTGTAGAAGCGGTTACCCCACATCTCCCGGATGGGTAGATAAAACTCCAAACGCAGGCTGATGTAGCAGGTAATGATCGGCGGCTCATGACGCCTCCAAGCCAAAGAGATCGACACGTCTCCTAGGTAGACACAACGGTCAAAATTCAGGTTAATGTGCCAACACTCTGGCCCTCCAAGGAAAGTCAGACGCACATCACCCAAAAATTCGCGCACGCGTGCCTCCATGCTCCACAGTAAATGCTAATCGTGATCAGGCCAAAAGCCGGGGAAATCGGGAGCTCCAACCTCCTTGCCATCATCTTCGATGGAACACAATATACAAATAGAAAATAACAGAAATATAGGAAAGAGGTAAGACATCCTACCGTCATTACCAATTATAGCAACAAGAAACAACATGGTTCAAAGCGCCCATAGAGCATATCAAATAATAATCATAAGTATTAAATAGCAGAAATAGACAAATAAGCAGTTGTAGGCAATTAGATATATATATATATATATAACAGTAGCATAACAGTTCCAATTACAATAATAATAAACAGATGCTAGATAATATATGGACCCACTATGCACATGCATACAAAGTCAAAATCCTACTCCATGAAGCTAGACACAAACAGTCGGAGAGAAAGATCAGGAGACATGTCTACAACTCGGCTGTCGCGGCCAAAGTGCTATAATTCATCAGTTTATCTACGTGCACATCATGGCATTGTACAGACAATCTACACTAGATCACGATATAGGACAGTGCCCGGTCAAGATCGTCAGTGCGTTTGCATCGGTCTGCCCCACGAATAGAAGAGCTACCAACTGTCTATTGCGAAGTACTCGTACCCCGACGCCCCCATGGTAAACGATATGACCTACACTAGTCTACTCGCATCCACACTAAGGTGTGTTCAACTCCTAGGCAACTCAGCCTTAACAACAGTCCAACAGAATTCACAATGCATAAAGACTCTATGCATACTCATGCATGAGCATCATTACATGCTATTTCATAATATGCCACAATTGGCCAAAGTAAGAATCAACACATCACTGGTCACTCACATGGACCCACAATATCACAATATTATAATTAAATATATTAATACACTTTTTAAGGTATATTATGAATTCTTACTTAAGGTTAGCCTTTCTTACAAGGCTCGACTATAAATGAATTCTCATAATTAATTAAATTCTCTAATGTAATTTATTCTCATACACTTAGAAGGTTATTCTAATATCTCAAAGTCTCACACTCTCTTGTTCTTACCCTAGTTAAAATTACCCTAAGTCTTATGAAAAATTCCATTCTTGGTTCTTTAAAATTCATCAATCTCAAGGTATAATTTAATTTTCCAATTTGCTAATTCTTGTATCCTATTACCATTAATTTAATCACTAGATTATTAAGTCCCAAGGTTACCAAAGTTGCATAATCATGCCCTAAATAGCCTTAGAGGCCGTGGCCTCTCTAGTGATTTAAGACCCGAAATTTTTCTCTTCATTAATTACATAGTGTATACTTGATTAATTATGTTTTCCACTTATTAAAATTGTTCACAAAGAACCCCATATTTTGGGCCTCAAAACCGTGGCCACCCAAGAACAAATCCAACATCATTTTCTTCCATTTCATGCCATTCAATCCATTCCAATATATCAATATACATAAACAATCAATCCAATAGCACAAACAAATTGTAAACAACATGTACACATCCTAATCAAGCAAACAAAGAATAACCCTCGATAGGGTTTTCTCAAAATCAATCACAACCAAGACTTCTTAATGCTAATAGAGGTTGAGGAGGAGTGTCTTCCTCTTACCTAAGTGAAGAACAAACAAAGAACTCCCTTGAAGCTCTTTGGATTTTCGGATTTGGTACCTCCAAGAACCCTAATATTTCAAACTCATTAAAATAGCACCAATGCTTGAAAAATAAAGCATGGATGGTCACCAAGAAGACCATAGAAACGAAAATAAGAAAAGGGAAGTGAAGATTCAAGAAGCTTACCCCAAAACCCTAAGCTTTGAGCTTGAAGAAAATGGTGAAAATGATGGATTTTCAAAGAACCACCAACTAGAAAAGTGTTTAGGAGGTGGAGAAGATTAAGAAAATAGGGTTGGATGAAAATTTTGCGATGGATGAGGGGATTATGGGGCTGCTGGCCTAATGGTTCTAGAGAGAAGGAGGAGAGAAAATTTTCAAAGGGAGAAGAAGAAAGTAGAAAGAGAAGTGAATAGGAAAATTAAAGTAATAGCTTTTGAATTTTGAAAACTTGTATAGTTTTAATTAAATGGATTAAAGCACAAATTTTTCCCCCCAAAGAGTGTGCAACTGTGAGCTAGGAGAGAGAGTGAAAATTGGTTAGCTTCCTTGGGAAGCTTGGAGGAAATTTCCAAGAAGCTTCCTTGAGAAGCTTTGCACAATTCTCTATAAAGTGCATAATAAGCTTGTCTCCTTAATTAAATACATCTGACAGATGATTAATTACACTGTTAGAATTATTTTTCCAGTGAATAAAAGTTACAGTTGATGAAAATAATATTTTATTGTTCATCGGATAATTTTATGATACAGTGATTTTATTTATCAGATAAAACCTTGGAAAACATAAACCTCGTAAACTGTGTCCAACCTCGAGTTTAGTAAGATCTCCTGCCGACACATTGACAGTTCAAGGTTTATTAGCCTCAGGGAAAACATTTCGTTATCCCGGCTCCGCTCAGCGCGTGTGCAAAACGAGGAATATACTAAAATATTCGATATTTTTGAAAAAATTCACAAAAATTCTTAAAAATCACAAATATTGAAAAATGACTATTCATCATAAAACAAACAATTTTTCGGAGCGTTTGACTGACTCTGCTCAATGTGCACGTAAAATGAAAAATATATTAAAATATTCAACATTTCTGAAAAATTCGAGAAAAATCTCTAAAAATTACGAATACTGGGAAATGACTATTCATAATGAAACAAATCATTTTGAGGGTGTTACACTAACTCTGGTCAGTGTGCACGTAAAACGAAAAATATATTCATGCAAAACGAGTAATATATTAAAATATTCGACGTTTTCAGAAAAATTCATAAAAATTTCCAAAATTTAAAAATATTATAAAATGATGATAAATGATAAAATAAACAATTTTCGGGGTGTTACAACACTTCCCTTCTAAAAAGGAATTTCGTCCTTGAAATTTGCATACCTTAGAATAATTATGGGTGTTACTCCTTCATTTTGTCTTCTAGCTCCCACGTTGCATCTCCAGTCATCTCGTTCCAGATTACCTTCACCAATGAAATCTCCTTGCCTCTCAGTTGCTTTATGCTTCTATCCTCAATTCTTATAGGAGATGCCTCATAGGTTAAGTTCTCTTTTAATTGTACTGTATCTGGTGCTATGACATGACTTGGGTCAAGAAGGTATTTTCGAAGTTGTGACACATGGAAAACATTGTGAATGTTTCAGAGGAATGGAGGTAAGGCTATTTGGTAGGCTACTAGACCTACTCGGCGAATAATTTGGTATGGCCCAAGGAATTTTAGAGTGAATTTTCTAGATTTCAAGGCCCGGCCTACCCCAATCGTAGGTATGACTTTCAGGAATACATGCTCGCCTTCCTCAAACTCAAGAGCCTTCCTCCTTTGGTCTGCATAACTCTTCTGTCTACTTTGAGTCGTCCTCATCTTCTCTTGAATCATTTTAACCTTCTCAGTTGTCTGTTGTATAATCTCTGGTCCAATAGTAAGGCACTCGCCATCTTGGCACCAATATAAAGGCGTTCGACACTGCCGTCCATACAGAGCCTCATAGGGCGCCATCCCTATGCTTGAATAGTAGTTGTTGTTATAGGTGAATTCTATCAATGGTAGAATGTCATCCCAACTTCTAGTTTGTTCTATGGTGCAAGCTCTAAGCAAATCTTCTAATGATTAGATCATCCTTTCTGATTGACCATCGGTTTGTGGGTGGTAAGCAAAACTTAGACGTAACTTCGTCCCTAATGCTTCTTGTAGACTCTTCTAGAAATTTGAAGTAAATCTCGGATCCCTATCCAAAACAATACTTATAGGCACACCATGCAGTCTAACAATCTCTCCAATATAGATCTGAGTTAGTCTCTCCAGTTTGTATCTTATGTTGATCGGGAGAAAATATGCTGATTTCGTGAATCGGTCCACGATTACCCAAATTGAGTCATGACCTTTTCTTGTCCTTGGTAAACCCACTACAAAATCCATTGCGATGCTGTCCCACTTCCATTCAGGAATAGACAATGGTTGCAGCAATCCTGCCGGTCTTTGATGTTCCATTTTAGCTTTTTGACAGACCAGACAAGTCAATACATGTCTAGTGACGTCACTCTTCATTCCATGACACCAGAACAACTTCTTCAAATTTTGGTACATTTTTGTTATGCCCGAGTGCATGCTTAGTTGACTTGTGTGAGCATGGTTGATGATATACTCTCTAAGCTCTTGGTCACGGGGAATACAAACTCTACCTCGGAATCTCAGAATTCCATCTATCCCTTTCACAAATGCTATTTCGTTATCATGCTTCATTTGCTCTCTCACTTCTTGTAAAAACTTATCAACCTTCTGCTTTTCCCGTATGTCATCCATTAGCTTGCTTGCGATAGTAACCATATTCATGCAGATCTTTCCTGGTTTTAACTCCACAAAAGACCATACGTCTCTGAACTGCTCTATCAGGTCTTTTTCCTTAATCATCAGGGCAGAGACACTGATCATCTTCCTACTCAGGGCATCTGCCACAATGTTTGCCTTGCCAGGGTGATATAGGAGTTGAAAATCGTAGTCCTTCAGAAACTCCAGCCACCTTCGCTGCCTCATGTTCAACTCTTTTTGATCATACAGATACTTCAGGCTTTTGTGATCACTAAAGATGTTAAACGTTGCTCCGTAGAGAAAATGTCTCCATATCTTTAGAGTGAAAACTACTGTCGCTAACTCCAAGTCATGTGTCGGGTAGTTCTTCTTGTGCACTCGCAATCGCCTTGAAGCATAAGCCACTACTCTTCCATGCTACATAAGTACAGATCCTAGTCCTTGGTATAAAGCATCACAATACACCTCAAACTGTTCATTCGGATTGGATAGCACTAACACTGGTGAGGTAGTCAGCTGATTCTTCAACTCTTGGAAACTCTGCTCACAGTTGTCGGTCCACTCAAAAGCTTGGTTCTTTCTTGTGAGTTGGGTAAGAGGTCCAGCAATCTTGGAGAATCCCTTTATAAACCTCCGGTAATATCCAACTAATCCCACGAAGCTACGAATCTCCGTCACTGACTTCGACCTTTTCCATTGCAGCATTACCTCCACTTTTGATGGATCCACCGCAATCTCATCCTTCGAGATTACATGACCCAAGAATTTAACTTCTTCCAGCCAAAATTCACATTTTGACAGTTTGGCATACAGTTCCTTCTCCTTCAGAATCTGGAGAACTATACTGAGGTGTTCAGCATGGTCCTCCTGATTTTGAGAGTATACTAGAATGTCATCAATGAAGACTACAACGAATCTATCCAAGTAAGGATGAAAGATATGGTTCATGTAGTCCATAAAAATAGCTGGTGCATTCGTCATGCCAAACAGCATCACGAGATATTCGTAATGGCTATATCGGGTACGAAAAGTAGTCTTGGGTATATCCTCCATCTTTACTCGTATCTAATGATACTTAGATCGCATTTCGATCTTTGAAAACACCGCTGCTCCCTTCAGTTGATCCATTAGGTCGTCAATTCTTGGGAGTGGATATTCATTCTTGATCATCACTTTGTTCAGCTGTCGGTAGTCCACACACAATCTTGATGAACCATCCTTCTTGCGAACTAACAGTACTGGTGCTCCCCACGGTGACACACTCAGTCTGATGAATTACTTTTCCACAAGTTCTTCTAGTTGCTTCTTGAGCTCAGCTAACTCTATTGGTGTCATCCTATAAGGTGCTATAGACACAGGATCAGCTCCTGGTACAAGGTCAATAGCAAACTCTATCTCTCGAGCCGGTGGTAAACCAGGTACATCCTCAGGAAAGACTTCGGGAAACTCATTCACCACTGGAATTGTGTTCACATCCACCTCGCTCTCGACTTTCAAAGAAGACAGTAGCATGTATCCGTGAGCTCCTTCTTTCAAGAGAGCTTGAACTCAGTTGGCCGACAGAAATCTAAAATCCTCATCTATGGGAAAAACTATGGTTTTTCTTGAATAGTCTAGTTGAACATGGTTGGAAGACAACTGGTCCATCCCTAAGATTATATCGAGTTGGGAAAGGGGTAAACAGATCAGATCGACCGAAAAGGTTCGACCTTCAACAATCAATGGACAATTTAGACAGACTTTGGTAGTAACTACTGGTTTATCAGTGGGGGTACAAATAGTTAAATCAAAAGGTAAGGTAGACACTAGTAAACTAAGTCTTTGCACATAATTATATGATATAAAAGAATGGGTTGCCCCAGAATCATACAGTACAGTTAAAAGATTACCTTTTATGGTGCCTTCCCCTTGAATCAAGTCTTTAGATTCGGAGGCTTCAGCTTCGCTCATAGTATAAACTCGCCCTCCGGCTTGTGGTTTCTTGGCTCTCACAGCATTGATCGAAGGTTCAGCCTTTGCCTGATTACAATCTCGGGACACGTGGCCAGGTTTGCCACATCTGAAGCAGATGATCCCCTTTATGGTGCTGTCCCTTGTGAGATGATCTTTCCCACACTTTAGGCATTTGGAAGGATACGCCATGTTCTGGCTAGCCCGGTTCCCAGTAGAACCTCCACCAGAACTTCCACCCATGGTTTGTTGCTGATTTCCCATTAGTCGGGAGTATGGCTTCTTCTGGAAGTGGTTAGAATTGTTATCGCCGCTTCTTTGGAACCTTGTAGGCCCAAAGTTCCTGTTCCTCGTATCTCTAGATTGCTCTAGAGCTTCTACTTCACAGCATGTGTCCAACAGTTCAGAGAACTCATTGATCTTCAGGGTGATCACAGCCTTCTTCAGCTCGTACCTCAATCCTTCAGTGAATCTCTGACACTTCCAGGCTTCATCCAGTTGGCGCTGAAAGTATGTCGAAAACTGTGACAAGTTTTCGAATCTGGCCGCATACTCACTAACGGTCATATTCCCTTGTCGTAAGTTGAGAAATTCTGACTCCTTCGCGTGTTTTGCACTCACAGGAAAATATTTATCCAAGAACTTGTCCTTGAATAACTCCTAAGTGATCTCTCAATTTGTAGCTTCCAACATTCTCTGCACTCCATTCCACCAGTTTTTAGCATTGCCCACCAGCATAAAAGTTGCATAGGTCACCTTCTTGTTCTCAGCGCAGTTCATCCCTCGAAATACTTTTTCTAACTCCTTGATCCACAGACTAGCCTTGTCCGGATTAAACTCTCCTTTGAATTGAGGAGGGTTGTGGCGTCAAAACTCCGCCAAGTTCTGAGTATCTGCAGTAGCCTCGAGCTGTTAGCAGCTTGTTCTTGTTGTTGCACAACTCTCTCTTGCTGCTGGGTAGCTTGCTCAGTTTGTTGTGCGACGGCCTCAGCCATCCTCTGCATTGCTGCTATAGCAGCTGTCATGTCTTCCATTCGCTCCATCTTACTTTCTCAGATCGGATTAACTGAAAACATAGAAAAGTCAGTTGCATCCACTAGGAATACCAAATAATATATCTCTGGGTTTGACTTTCAGAGAACACATAGCACAAACAAGACAAACTTAATCACAAAATCCAAAGAAACATAAAATAGGGCTCTGATACCAACTTAATGTAACGCCCCTTTTTGGGAGGGAACGTCACATTATCATTTATAATGCGAAAAATAAATTATATAAATTAAGACCCGGTTTCTTTTTTGTTTATAATTAATAAAATTTAGTGATAAGGCATAATAACGATGATTACCGTAAATGGCAATAAAAGAGTAAGACAGAAGTAAAGCATACATTTGAATTAACATTGCATACTCATATATATATATTTATATTAAACTGTTTAGTTACAAGGCCCAGTGTACAAAAAGCAAAACTATACCTGCCCAAAGGATATCAGAAATATACAGCCCATTAAAAGACATTAGGCCCCTAAAATAAAAACACTCGCAGCCATCAGTAGCTACCAGCAATATCAGTCCCTCAGATGAGGAGGAATCATATCAGGATCCTCTATGAGGTCATCTTCGGGAACCTCCTTGGGGTCTTCCTCATCCGAGGAAACCACCATAGGAGCCACAGAGCTACGGCCCAGAGCTTGAGCTGTGGAATCAAAAGAGTCCTCCTGCGGGGTGTAGAAGCGGTTAGCGCACATCTCCCGGATGGGCAGATAAAACTCCAAATGCAGGCTGATGCAGCAGGTAAAGATCGGTGGCTCATGACGCCTCCAAGCCAAAGAGATCGACATGTCTCCCAGGTAGACACAGCGGTCAGAATTCAGGTTAATGTGCCAGCACTCTAGCCCTCCAAGAAAGGTCAAACGCACATCACCCAGAAATCCGTGCATACGTGTCTCCAAACTCCACAGTAGATGCTAATCGTGATCAGGTCAGAAGCCGGGGAAATCAAGAGTTCCAACCTCCTTGTCGTCATCTTCGATGGAACACAGTATACAAACAAAAGATAATAAAAATACAGGAAAGAGGTAATACAACCTACCACCTTTACCAATTATAGAAACAAGAAACAACATGGTGCAAAGCGCCCACAGAGCATATCAAATAATAATCATAAGCATTAAATAGCAGAAATAGACAAATAAGCAGTTGCAGGCAATTAGATAGATATATATATAACAGTAGCATAACAATTCTAATTACAATAATAATAAACAGATGCCAGATAATATATGGACCCACTATGCACATGCGTACAAAGTCAAAATCCTACTCCATGGAGCTAGACACAAACAGTTGGAGAGAAAGATCAGGAGACATGTCTGCAACTCGGCTGCCGCGGTCAAAGTGCTATAATTCATCAGTTTATCCACGTGCACATCATGGTCTTATACAGACAGTCTACACTAGATCACGATATAGGACAGTGCCTGGTCAGGATCGTTAGTGCATTTGCATCGGTCTGCCCTACAGACAGAAGAGCTACCAAGTGTCCATTGCGAGGTATATTATAAGATATAGTGAATTCTTACTTAAGGTTAGCCTTTCTCACAAGATTCGACTCTAAATGAATTCTCATAATTAATTAAATTCTCTAATGTAATTTATTCTCATACACTTCGAAGATTATTCTAAGATCTCAAAGTCTCACACTCTCTTGTTCTTACCCTAATTAAAATTACCCTAAGTCTTATGAAAAATTCCATTCTTGGTTCTTTAAAATTTATCAATCTCAAGGTATAATTGAATTTTCCAATTTGCTAATTCTTGCATCCTATTACCATTAATTTAATCACTAGATTATTAAGTCCCAAGGTTACCAAAGTTGCATAATCATGCCCAAAATAGCCTTAGAGGCCGTGGCCTCTCTAGTGATTTAAGACCACAAATTTTTCTCTTTATTAATTACATAGTGTATACTTGATTAATTATGTTTTCCACTTATTAAAATTGTTCACAAAGAACTCCATATTTTGGGCCTCAAAACCGTGGCCACCCAAGAACAAATCCAACATCATTTTCTTCCATTTCATGCCATTCAATCCATTCCAATTTATTAATATACATAAACGATCAGTCCAATAGCACAAACAAATTGTAAACAACATGTACACATACTAATCAAGCAAACAAAGAATAACCCTCAATAGGGTTTTCTCAAAATCAATCACAACCAAGATTTCTTAATGCTAATAGAGGTTGAGGAGGAGTGTCTTCCTCTTACCTAAGTGAAGAACAAACAAAGAACTCCCTTGAAGCTTTTTGGATTTTCGGATTTGGTGCCTCCAAGAACCCTAAAATTTCAAACTCATTAAAATAACACCAATGCTTGAAAAATAAAGCATGGATGGTCACCAAGATGACCAAAGAAATGAAAATAAGAAAAGGGAAGAGAAGATTCAAGAAGCCTACCCAAAAACCCTAAGCTTTGAGCTTAAAGAAAATGGTGAAAATGATGGATTTTCAAAGAACCACTAACTAGAAAAGTGTTTAGGAGGTGGAGAGGATTAAGAAAATGGGGTTGGATGAAAATTTTGTGATGGATAAGGGGATTATGGGGCTGCTGGCCGAATGGTTCTAGAGAGAAGGAGGAGAGAAAAATTTCAAAGGGAAAAGAAGAAAGTAGAGAGAGAAGTGAATAGGAAAATTAAAGTAATAGCTTTTGAATTTTGAAAACTTGTATAGTTTTAATTAAATGCATTAAAGCACAAATTCCCCCCCTCAAAGAGTGTGCAGCCGTGAGCTAGGAGAGAGGAGAGAGAGTGAAAATTGGTTAGCTTCCTTTGGAAGCTTAGAGGAAATTTCCAAGAAGCTTCCTTGAGAAGCTTTGCACAATTCTCTATAAAGTGCATAGTAAGCTTGTCTCTTTAATTAAATACATCTGACAGATGATTAATTATACTGTTAGAATATTTTTTCAATGAATAAAAGTTACAGTTGATGAAAAAAATATTTTATTGTTCATCAGATAATTTTATGACACAGTGATTTTATTTATCAAATAAAATCTTAGAAAATACAAACCTCGTAAATTATGCCCAACCTCGAGTTTGGTAAGATCTCCCGCGGACACATTGACAGTTCAGGGTTTACCAGCCTCAGAAAAAATATTTCGTTATCCCGGCTCCGCTCAGTGTGTACGTAAAACGAGAAATATATTAAAATATTTAATATTTTCATAAAGTTCTACAAAAATTCCTAAAATTCACAAATATTTAAAAATGATTATTCATCACAAAATAAATAATTTTTCGGAGCGTTTGACTAACTCTGCTTAGTGCACACGTAAAACGAGAAATATATTAAAATATTCAACATTTCTGAAAAATTCTAGAAAAATCTCTAAAAATCACGAATATTGGGAAATGACTATTCATAATGAAACAAATTATTTTCGGAGTGTTACACTGACTCTGGTCAGTGTGCACGTAAAATGAGAAATATATTCACGTAAAATAAAAAATATATTAAAATATTCGATATTTCTGAAAAAATCTACAAAAATTTTCAAAATTTAAAAATATTATAAAATGATGATAAATGATAAAATAAATAATTTTTGGGGTGTTACAATGCTATTAGCTATGTGCTTAATGGCAATTGATTATTTAACTTGTTGTGCTCAATTTACATACTATGAAAAAATTTATCTTTATGAGAGCATAATGGATTAATAATCAAGACTAACACACAAAGATTCAAGAAAATTTGAGTACCAAAAGGCAAAAATTCAAGTGTGTTGTAGGTGTGCTTGACTTTGGTATCTTAAAAGTGGCTGCTCCAAGCACAAGACCAGAAAATACTCCAAGTTCCCTTCCTTGTCTCCAAGTAGCTTGGACTTGCAATCTTTGGATAAGTGAAAACTTGTTGTGTAATTTAACTTGCTTTAAAGTAGTACTTTTCTAGCTTTATGTCTTGAAAATGTTTCTACATGTTAATATGCTAGATAAGTATGCTTCTTGTTTAAAATGACATGTTTGATGATAATATTATTGAGCTTGAGTTTTTGATCAATCATGACTTAAAATGAGTGATTGTGTTAGATATCTTTTATCTTGGTTTTATCCATTTCTAACATGATCCTTGGTTAATTTAAAATGACTATATAAGAATTAGAAATGTGTGATCATGTCTTTATATTCTTACTTGGCATTTATGTTGAAATGTTTCTCTTGATCCTTGACTGTTTATAATCTTTGGACTTATTGGTTTTAACTTATTGATGTGCTTTCTTATGTTTTTATTCGAATGAGGCTATTTTTATTCAAATAGTGAGTTCCAGTAGATGTTAGAATACGTTTCCTGATGCCTTTTATTCAAATAGCAAAATTTTATATTCGAATAATGCTTAACAGAAGCGTTTGAAATATGATCTTGACTAGTTTTATTCAAATAAACTATATTCTTATTCAAATAATGCTTCGCAGTAAGCCAAGTCTTTCTATTTCTCACGCTTTTATTAGAATAGCATTAGTGTTATTTGAATAAACATGGGCTATATAAAAGGTTCTGCTACTTTTTGTTGTATATGCTATAATTGGATTGAAAATATAAATGTAATTGGCTGATTTTTTTGATCAATGAATGAATATATCTTTTTGCCCTTGTGAACTCATTTGTTATTTTGCCTTATTATTTTGAATGCTTATTTGCTTATAAGTTTGGCATAATGATTGACCTTACTGAATTGCTATTGAATATCAAATTGTTGCTAAACTTGAATGATTACTTTGCAACCTTAAATGAAAATAATATATTGAACTTAAATGTATATCATCTGCTTTAGCTCTATGCTTTCTCTTGCCCCATCTTTTTTATCATGACAAAAGGGGGAGAAAAAGCTTGAGTTCTATGATTAAGAAAAGACATACAAATCTAAAATAGATCTTGGGATTCCAAAAGTAAGGGAGAGCTACACATATCTCTGAATTAAATTCACCTCTTATGAAAAAGAAGGGGAGTAAGTCTCTCTAACAACTTTGTGGATTCTAATTTATAAAACTAACTCGTTTCTCAATGGTTGCTTGTTATCATCAAAAAGGGGGAAAATGTAATTGGCTATTGGCCATTGAAGATTGTTTTCATGATAACAAACATGAAGATGATAGCAAGATCAAGTCCAAGACCTTCAAGAATAGTTTATAAGACTTACGGTCTTTATGTGAGAAGCAATCTAGATATCTCAAAATGTTTTATAATGTTTTTGAAAGAGATCTTCTTTAAAATACTTTTAGTTAGTGGGAAGTTTTTTAACAAAATGGTGTTTTAACCTTCGAACATGAAAATCATGTTTGAATCTTTGAAAAATCCAAGTGTTTTAAGTTAGAAATGTTTACCAAACTATTTTGGGCTCAAAATAGGTTCTAGGATTATTGTAATCTTATCAAAGGCCTTAGTAATCAATTAACAACTTTTTTGAAAGCTGGAAAATGATTACCAAGGCTTGGTAATCAATTACAAACATACGGGAACCTATTTTTCAAAAGTTTGAAGCTTGTTAATCGATTACCACGCTTGGTAATTGATTACCACTACTCACAGAAGCTTGGTAATCGATTACCAAAGCCTAGTAACCGATTACCACTTGCCCAGAAAGCCAAGAACATGTTTTAAAAGCTTGGTAATCGATTACTATATGATGGTAATCGATTACCACGAGTCTGAAAGCAGCAACGACTAGTTTCAGAGCATTTAATGCTTGAAGAAAACAACCCTCAATGGATCTTTTTCAAAGAGGACTATAAATTCAAGTCTTGGGACTCTTTTTACACTTTGAAAAATAATTCCTAAGCATTTAATTCGTGAATCAATTCTTTCATTCTTTGTGCTCTGTTTTTGACAAATCTTGAGATATCTTTGAGAGCTTCATAGAACTTCAATTTGTATATTTGTACTTTAAGAGAGCTCATCATTTAATCTTTCTTTGATTTCTTATAAAGAGGGTGAGGTATCCCTCAAAAGTTGTAAAGGGTGAGGTATTCCTCTTTTTTTGGCTTAAGCACTAGGGAGAGGCATCCCAGATGTGTGTTGAGTGCTCTCATTTGTAAAGGTTTTCAAGCACATATTCAAGCTTGAAAGTTTAGTGAAAAATCTTAGGTGGTTTACTTGAGGACTGGATGTATGTCATAAGGGGTGGCTGAACTAGGATAAATCATTGTGTTTGCTCTTCTCAACTTTATCTCATTTACATTTGTGCTTTAATTATATATGCTTGAGCTGAACTTGATATCTAGCTTATTTGCTTGATTTATCCTATAACCCAAGTTGTATTTGAGTAATCTCTAATAGTTGTACCTTTGTTATGCATGTTCCACTACATTTATTAATTGAGTGCTTTAAAATGCTTAATTTCTTAATGTTGTTTTAAAAACTTGTAATCACCCGATTTACCCTTGTTTTTGGGAGACGTTTGCCATGACTAACAAATATTATCCATCCTTTACCTGATATCTCCACAAAATTTCATAGGTTTTTTAGCTACTTAATTGTCCTGTTAAGCCTTTTAACACTCATTTAGTATCATTAAAAATGCCAAATCAATTCATTTGATCCTCCAAAATTTTATATAGCTCATTCCAATCATTTGTGACTTAGAAATAAATTTTTTATATTTATTTTTGTCATCTCAATAGTTATGCTAGAGTCTAAGCATCCTTAATTACGATTAATACTAATAGGTTAAGGAGGATGTTACACACCTTAGCAGCCAGCACCACCAATACAGCCAATATATGAGGTACCAGTGGTTAGGAACCAAAACTTCCAAGATCCTTCAGAATTTAGGAAGGCTAACCCTTCATCTTTTAAGGGAGAGTATAACCCAATTATATAACATCCTAATTCGCATTACTATAGTATATCCAAAATATACTTAGTAAACATGATTAGACCTGTTACTTCTTACTTTTAAACATCATTAAATCTTTGAAATAACCATAAGTATCGAAGATAAACATTCGAATATAATTGAAAATAAAGCCTCAAAATGAAAGTCATCTAACTAAATTTAATATTATATAACTGATAATTTTGATTTTGTATAGTACATAACTCTGATAATTTTAATATTAATACTAGTTGAAAACATTATTCTACTTGAAGTTGTTGTCTTCACAGCTTCTCGTTTGAATGATTTTTTATCTCTATCAGTAATATAACATACAATAAACAAAGGGGTGAGAATTCAAAAATTCTCAGTAGCATAATACAATCTATGATAATTCGATATAGTTCCATACACAGCAATCTTATATGCAGATATGTGTTGATGCTTATGAAATGAACAATGATGATGTTTATGAAATGTGTTATGATGTCATTTATGAAATGTCATGACTTCCAACAAAGTGCTCGTATGCCACTTTAGCCTTCGACTAAGTGCCCTTCCGTAACTTAGCCTTCAACCTACATCGAAAGAATTCCTCATGTATTATTCAACGTTAGCCTTCAACTAAGTGCCAATATACAACTTAGCCTTTGACCTATCCTCAAAAAGTTGTTCATTTTCTTTTCAATTGTAATCGAAAACATACCAATCAAATAACTCTCTTAGTTTATTCGATTAGTCTTAAATTTTTTTTTGTAAATACCCTTTTTGAATAGCTCTCTTAGCTTATTTAATTATCATAAAAAATATTCATTTCAATAAAAACATAATTCTTCTTATTATCATCAAAATCTTACCAATCAAATAGTGCACTTAATATACTCGATTAGCTTGCTTATGCATATACAAACACATGTATACATAAATCTCATAAATCAAAACAATCATTCAATGAAATCAAATCCTCATCCAATATACATTTATATTTATATCTCAATACGTAATATCACACCATGACTTTCTTGAGTTTCATGGCAAACTCCCATGTTGCCCATTCTTTACCAGTTCTCGACTAGTAAGAAGGGATACAACATATCAGAACAAAAACACCCCTACCTTAACTCGCTAAAAATGGAGCTCTATCCTTTTTTCTGGTTCTCCCTTTGGTTTTTCTTCCTTCTTACTGCTACTCTTTCTTTCTTTATTTATTTCATGTTCTGTTTCTCTCTTTTCTTATTATGTTTCTATCTCTAGTTTTTCCTCTCTTTTATACTACTTAGAGCCGTGTAAAATAAGAGAAAGTAGGATATTTATCTTAAAGTCAAAAATGGTGGAAAGAAGAATTAGGAGATAAGCTTATTTGATTAGGGTAATTTAACTTTCTTTAGACATTTTAGTCCTCTACTTAGTCAAAATTGGTCAACTTACTCATACTAGTATTACTATAAATCTATATCCTCAAATTACAATTAAAAGATTTCAGAAGATGTTACATTCTCACATCCTTTTTAAAATTTTGTCTTCAAAATTTAGTTATCCAATATCTAAAGTTCCAAGAAAACAAAATTGCACAAACATAGTTCATCAATCCTTACCTTGTTCTGACTCAAGAGACTGGATTGCTTCTTTGCCTCTCAAAATATAAACTCTCCTTGTGGTCATGGATCTTGAATCAAGATCTTCTCCCGTTTTCTGAGGATAATCCCTAGCATAATGTCCTAACTTACAACAATTGTAACATTCTATTTTATCTAATCTGCATTCTCTATTACCATGATAATTGTGACATTTTACACATTGTGGTCCCCTAGTTTCGTTTTGAATCTGTTTTCCTTTATGTAATTGAAACTTGGGCTTCTCTATATCCTCTTTAACCCTATCATCCGATCTATTTCTTTTCAAGAAACTCTATGATCTCTGTTCTAATTGAAATTTAGAGTTACTAGATTTGATAATCCTACACTTATTTATCAAAGAAGAAAAATCGCTGATAATCTTACACTTATTTTCCAATATAGTTGCAAAGAAACGATAAACATGACAACACAATTCAGCATATAATCCATAGAATAACATAAAATCAGCAGATATATTCATGATATTTAATAAATAAATAATTCAATAAACTTGCAACACAATATCTGGCATAATGATAATACCACAATAATATTATATCACAATAATACTATATTATAACAGTATAAATGCTGACTATACATATGAACAATATGTACACTGACCAAGCACATGCATAATGTGTATACTAACCATGGAGTTAAACACAAACTCAGAGATGAACGTTCCAGAAGATCTGTCCTCCCCTCAAAAGACAGTCTACGCTGGACCACGAAAAGAAATAGTATTTGTCGGGCTATCAGTGCGTTGCAACAGTTTTTCACGGTCAGGGGTATACGATGTGACAACATGGTCACTAAGTGAATCACCTCGTCCTATTGTCCCCTAAGTTTTATCAAAGTTCCTACTATCCTGTAAGTTCTCGTTCACTCCTAGGCATAAAACTCCACAACAGCCACTGACTTTATAATGCTCAAATGCATATTCAATGAAATTAAACCAACATTGTACTGTTCCCAATGATATTAAAGCAACTGCCCATACAATTGTCTAATACCATTAGTATCAATGATATTATATAACCGCCCATACAATTACATAATACTAATGATCCACTCGGGTCCTGTACTTCAACCCAAAAGCACAATGCTAAAACCATAATCCACTTGGGTCCAATACGTCGGCCCTACAGCAAAACTTGTTGTTTCTCTCAATCGCGTAGCGATATTATCGCATTTTCACAATCGCAGAAAATTTCTATTACGTTTTCAAATTGCATACTAATTTTTCAATGTTTTCTCAATCGTGTAAAGATTTTAAAACATTTTCTTAATCACATAACTAAAAATTGTAATATCCCAGGACTGCTTGCAAGATTGACGAGTGTCTCCACAAACTAACACGGGTCTTTTCAGCGTGCTTTTGTCTTCACTCACACGCATCCTAGGAAACTTCTCAAGAGGTCACCCATCCCATAAATGCTCTAGGTCAAGCACGCTTAACCATGGAGTTCTTATGTTCTAGGTTCCCGAAAAGAAGTTGCAACTTGTTGATATAGCTACACCAAATCAATTCCTTTAAGCCATCCTCAACTATGCAATCTCATACTTGCACAGTCTCTGAATCCCTCTCATTCCAGTGCGTATTCAGTTCATTCATGCTACCCTTCGCCTAGAAGCCTGCCAGAAGCCACTCCTTGTCCGTGCTTCATTGCACCGGCGATCACTTCCCACCCTCGTCGGCCCCGGGACACACATGCCCACCAACTTCCGCTTGGTTCGTCCCCGAACCACACTGTACTGGGAGAGGTCTCGTCTCTGATACCATCTATAACGTCCCGGGACTGCTTGCAGGATTGACGAGCGTTTTCACAAACCAACACGTGTCTTTTCAGCGTGCTTTTGTCTTCACTCCCACGTATCCCACAAAACTTCCCAGGAGGTCACCCATCCCATAATTGCTTTAGGTCAAGCACGCTTAACCATGGAGTTATTATTATGTTCTAGGCTCCCAAAAAAAAGTTACAACTTGTTGATATGGCTACGCCAAATCAATTCCTTTAATCCATTCTCAACTATGCAGTCTCATACTTGCACAGTCTTTGAATTCCTCTCATTCTGGTGTGTATTCAGTTCATTCATGCGACCCTTCGCCTAGAAGTCTACCAGAAGTCATTCCTTATTTGTGCTTCATTGCACCAGCGATCATTTCCCGCACTCGTTGGCCCCGGGACACACATGCAATTGATGATCTAATAGACTAATTGAAGGGAGCACCTATCTTTTCAAAGATAGATCTGTGGTCAGGATATCACCAGATTCGTGTTAAGGTAGAGGATATATCTAAAACAGCTTTTCGGACACCTTATGGGCATTATGAATATCTCGTAATGCCATTTGGTGTGACGAATGCTCCTACTATATTCATGGATTACATGAATAGGATTTTTCATCCATACCTAGATCAGTTTGTCATTATTTTTATTGATGACATTCTGATATGCTCTCGAAATCAGGAAAAGCATGTTGAACATCTTAGTATAGTTCTTCAGATTTTGAAAGAGAAAAAGTTGTATGCAAAATTATCAAAATGTGAATTTTGGTTGGATGAAGTTTAGTTTTTGGGTCATGTAATTTCTAAGGATGGAATTGCAGTGGATCCAGCCAAGGTGGAGATAGTTCTTCAATGGGAAAAACCAAAGACTGTGACAGAGATTCGAAGTTTTATTGGATTAGCTGGATATTATTAAAGATTTATTGAAGGTTTTTCTAAGATCGCTGGACCTCTTACGCAACTTACAAGGAAGAACCAAGTTTTTAATTGGACGGATAAGTCTGAAGAGAGTTTTCAAGAGTTGAAGAAGAAGTTGACTACTGCACTAGTGCTAATTTTACTAGATCTGAATGAATCCTTTGAGGTATACTGTGATGCTTCTTATCAAGGTTTAGGATGCGTGTTGATGCAGAATAGAAATGTTGTGGCATATGCTTCTAGAAAGTTGAAGGTTCGTGAAAGAAATTATCCAACACGTGATTTAGAGTTAGCTGCAGTTGTTTTTGCACTGAAGATTTGGAGACACTTTTTGTATGGAGCTACGTTCAATGTCTTCAGTGACCACAAAAGTTTAAAGTACTTGTTTGATAAAAAAGAATTGAATATGAGGCAAAGAAGGTGTTTGGAATTTTTAAAGGATTATGATTTTCAATTCCAGTATCACCCTGGAAAAGCAAACGTTGTAGCAGATGTTTTGAGTCAGAAAATGCTCAGTGTTTCTGCTATGATAGTTGAAGAGGAAAAATTAATTGAACAATTTAGAGATATATGGTTGTCAGTGGAATTGTCACCTGGAAGGATGCGTTTGAATACGATCACTATTCTGAATAATTTACTGGAAGAAATTCGAGAGAAATAGGAAGATGACCAGTTTTTTGTAAAATGAGAGAGAATTTTTGAAGCAAGGCCATAAGGCAACCGTTGAGGACTGATCTGACGGAGTCTTAAGGTTTAAAAGCAGGATTTGTATACCCGATGATCCTGAGCTTAAAAAGGTAATTCTTGGTGAAGCTCATACTAGCAGATTGAGTATACATCCTGGGATGACCAAGATATATAAAGATCTGAAACATTTGTTTTGGTGGCCTAGAATGAAGAGAGATGTTACTGAGTACGTGGCATCTTGTCCAGTATGCCAAAAAGCAAAAGTTGAACATCAAAGACCGGTAGGCATGTTATAGCCCTTTATTATTCCAAAATGGAAATGGGATAGTATTGTGATGGATTTTGTCACTAGTTTGCCAAAGACTAGGAAAGGTTATGATTCTATTTGGGTCATTGTTGATCGGCTTACGAAGTCTGCTCACTTCTTGCCAATCAATATTAAGTATCCAATGGAGAAGTTGATCCAGTTGTACATTGGTGAAATAATTAGACTTCATGGTGTACCTACTAGTATCATATCCGATAGAGATCCAAGGTTTACATCAAGGTTTTGGCAAAGTTTACATGAAGCAATGAGGACAAAATTGCGTTTAAGTTTAGCTTATCATCCACAGACAGATGGACAAACGGAAAGGACTATACAATCTCTAGAGGATCTACTGAGAGCTTGTGTGTTAGAACAACGAGGGAGTTAGGATGAATTCCTACCTTTGGTGGAATTCACTTATAATGATAGTTTTCACTCAAGCATAGGGATGGCACCCTATGAGGCACTTTATGGATGACGATGTCGAACACTTTTGTGTTGGTATCAATATAGGGAAAGTATGACTGTTGGACCCAAAATGGTGCAACAAATAACAAAGAAGGTAAAGATAATTCAAGAGAAAATGCGGGCAACTCAGAGCAGACAGAAAAGCTATGCTGATAAACGAAGAAGACCTCTTGAATTTAAGGAAGGTGAGCATGTGTTTTTGCGAGTAACACCCATGACTGGTGTTGGGAGAGTTATAAAGTCCAGAAAACTCACTCCTAAATTCATTGTACCCTATCAAATTCTTTGTTAGATAGGTACAGTTACATATCAAATAGCCTTACTGCCTTTTCTTTCAAATCTTCATAATGTTTTCCATGTGTCCCAATTGAGGAAGTATATCCCTGATCCTTCACATGTTATACAGCCCGATGAAGTGCAATTGAAAGAAAATTTGACGTATGAGGCACTTCCTGTTAAGATTGAAGATAGGAGGGTGAAACAACTCAGGGGCAAAGCGATTCCATTAATGAAGGTGATTTGGAATGAGACAACCGGAGACGCTACTTGGGAAATGGAAGAGAAAATGAGGGAACAATATCCTCAGTTGTTTTAATGTATGATGAATTTCAGGGACGAAATTCTTTTTAGAGGGGGAGAGTTGTAACACCCCAGATTTTTGCTATTTTACAATAATGACTAAATTTCACTATTTTGTGTTTTCTGTATGCTATAAAATTATTTTGACTGTTCCGAGACTATTTTTGATCGTTGTGTGAGATTTGCTCCGAGTCAGGAAAATAATAATTTTTGGGCCGGGGAAAATCTTATTTGATTTATTCGGAGACGGGGGATCTTACAAAACCCGAATCTGAGAGACATGAAATAAAATCTATTAATTTTTAAAATTTACCTGTGAAATAAAAATATTTCATGAAAAAATATCCGTTGTTTTATTTATAGCAGTTTCTGTCATCGAGTATTGGACCTGGTATATTTTATCTGTTAGAAAATAGATTAAGAATAATTTTTGTAATTTGTTTTAAAATGGACCAATAGGAATGAGTCAATATTAGTGGTTAGACTTTCTCTAAACCAATAAGAAATGGTCAATAAAAATGGTTGGACTAGTTGCTAATTAACTAGGATAACTAACTAAGTTACTTTATATAGTCTAATTTGTAACTAAATAACCTAACTTAATTAATTTACTATCTAATTAAAATGTAACTAAAACTTAATTGAAGTCAAACTTAGTTACTAAACCCCCTAGACTCCCACGGCCATGAAGGCCAATTCCACCATGTTCTACTATGTTCTAGGTTCATCTACATGACCATTTGATGACTATTTTGTGACCTAAGCCATGTGTGCACCATGTGAGACCATGTGAGTAAATTTTTTTCACATTAAGCCATTCTCCATGCACTACATAGCTGCACACTTTCATTTAGCCATCCATTTGCAATTTTAATACACTTTAAAATATCAAGCTTTCATCTTTTCTCTAAAATACTCAAGAACAACCAAGAATACTTAGTTTCTTTCCTTCTCTTTTTCCTTGAGAACCCCACGGCCTCAACCCCAAACCCTCCCTCTCCACTTCTAAAATTTCATCTCTTCCCACTTTCTAAAGCTAAACCTCCTTCTAAACACTTTTCTTTTAGTAAGTTTAGTCAAAATCCTATCCAAGTACATCAAAAATCAAGCTTTAGCTTGCTACTCTCAAGGTAATCTTTTGATTCTTTGATTCTAAGATAGGTTTTTAATTTTCTCGACCATCATTGATCCATGGTTCTTTGTTCTTAAGCTTTGTTTATGACTTTAGAATTTGTTTAAGCTTTTTAGGGTTTTTGTTTGAATCACACGAAATCAAGAAAGAGGAGGAGCTTGAAGATCTTGTCTCCCTTAAGGTAAGAGGGAGATTAACCTCATCAAGTATGTGTTGGTGGTGAGGAGATGGGTTGTTTGTGGTGAAAAATCCATAAGGATTTATTCACTTAATTTTTCTATGCTTTCTTTGCTTATGATTGTTATGCTTTTGGCTTTGAAATTATGATTGCATGTGTGCTTGAATGTTTATAGCTTTGATATTATGCTTGCATGTGTGATTTAAAGAGCATGCAAAAATATGTGTAATGTAATATGTGAATCACATGAAGGATTTGTTGTATGAAGGTCCCAAAGGGCCATGAGGCACACGGCCTCCATCATTCAAAAGGAACCTAGGATTCTAAATTATTTTCCTAACCAATAGGCAATTGATTTTATGATAAGAAAAAGAAATTAAGAGTTTTTACAAGGACTAAATGCTAAAAAAGATTAAATTTTGGGTTATGAAACCCTAAGAGGATTTCGGCCAACAAGCCATTTTTCATAACTTAGATTCAAAATTATTTTACTAACTGTAGACTTAGGTGTTTAAATGAGAAGGAAATTATTTTGATGGGAATTGAACCTAAGATCAAAACAATATACTTACTAGCATAAAATTGACTTAAGAAAATAATTAAGTTATGAAATAAAAATAAATGTCAATACTTGAATTATTCTAATGTATAGCTCATCCTATGGGTTTTGAAGCGCGTTAGGAAAATTTGAGCTGTAATATCTTAAGTAAATCAAAGAACCATAATTTTTTGGGAAATAGTATAAATACTGACTTTTAAAGGGATTATATTGCAATTATTATTTAAAGAGAGACTATTTTGTAAATATTATTTTAAGAGGGACTATTATGAAAATATTATTTAAATAAATATTATTATGTAATTATTATTTAATGAGGGACTATTATACAAATAATAGAAATAAAATCAAATTTTTGAGAAAAGCATTATTATTTTTTAAATATGTTAGAAATATTTTACGTAATTAAAAATATGTTGAAAAATATTTATGCGACTCAAAAATAGTAATTTTAGGTTACGCGATTGAGAAAATGCCATAAAATGTTTACGTGATTTGAAAATGTAAGAAAAGTGTTCCGTGATTTAAAAAATACGATAATATCGCTACGTGATTGAGCGTAAACAGCAGTTTATTGTCGAGCAGTTGTGGTGGGCCCGGTTGAATGAAATATTTATACCGCCAAGACATGGTGAGATTATATGAAATATTGAGAAAATAATAAATGTATGTGTGTTTGAATCATACATAATGCATAAAAAAGCATGTTTGTTTGTTTGGTTAAGGTTGTATGCCTAGGAGATGAATTACACCTAAGTGCGGGTGCGAGTAGACAAGTATAGGTCACTTGTTGACCTTCGGGGCATTGGAGTACTAGTACCTTGCAATGGACAGTTGGTAGCTCTTCTGTCCGTGGGGCAGACCGATGCATACGCACCGATGATCCGGACCTAGACACTGTCCTATATCGTGATCTGGTGTAGAATGTCTTATCTAATGTCTGATGTGTACTTTTGACAAAATTGATATATTATAGCACTTTTGGTCATGCCAGCCTAGTGACAGACATGTCTTCTGGATCTTCTCTCCAAAACTGTGTTTAGCTCCATGGAGTAGGAATTGGTCTGTGTGCATATGTATAGTGAGTCAACATAATATCATGACATTTATAACTATCTAATTCGTGATTACTTAATTTATTATCTGTGATATGATAACATGATTTATTGTTTTGATATTATACTTCGTTTAATTGTTGTCGTTTCCTTTACTGCCATACAAGTATTGATGTAGGGGATCTCACCTCATTATTATGTTATATCTGTTTCATTGTATATGTGTACTGAAGACCGAGAGAACGAGGAAGCAAGGGACCCTGTCTATTTTCAGTAGCTGTTGTCTTTATTTGTTAATATGATGACAAGACGTCAAGTCTTAGTTTTATTAGAGTTCAGTTCCACGGCGGAGCTGACGCTTGGAGATTTGACTACAATAATGAAAGATTTGTTTATACCGGGGACTTAACTATGACCTTGAGTGGAACCCTGGATGGGATCTCCGTGTTAACTCAACATGCACTTGTGCAGTTGGAATTCACGATACCTCTTCATGAACTCTGGGGTGGAGTGGTGTCTGTCTGTACACCCCAAGAGGATTCTATCGTATCATCTGCAAAAACCCCTGTGAGGCGTCTGTATCCGCCTGGGTTCTTTGATGATAATGTAGAGGAAGAGGAGGATCCTTCAGATGAACCAAATCCGTAGGTCTGTTTAGAGTTTTGTCTATTAGTATGTTTGAAGTGTTTACTTTTGGAATTGGTTTGTATTTATGTAAATTATTTGGAACAACGTTTGTAATATTAATGTATATTTATATTTTGGTGTGGTTATTACAAGTCTTATTAATGTTTTAATTTCGTTTACTTATTTTTATTTTATTCCGCAAACGAAATTTTAAAACTGACATTTTTACAAGATTAATTCTTTTACAACTTGGGTAAGTTATATTAGGATTAGTCTTAAATGTGATACCCTATGGTGGGTGTTACAAAAATCACCATTTTTAAATCGTGTAAGAGTTTTTCTGCGTATTTTCAATCGCGTAAAATATTTTAATCATATTCTAAGCTTAAATTAAAACTTTTCTCATTTAATATCAAAATTAGACTTTAATTCTAATATTTTCTTAATAAATTACCTTTAAATAATATTTCTAACATTTTTATAATAAACCTCCTCCAAATAATATTTCCTAACAATTTTCACAAAAACTTATATTATCCATATTAATTCAAGATATCTCAAAATCTTTGCTCTTTACTCTTAATAAAAATTTCTTAAATAAAATATTTTAAACTCCAAATTATCATTAAAAATTATTGTCTTGCTAAAAATCCTCTAAATAATATTTTCTAATATCCTTTCCAAAACTTACGTTTATTTTAATTAAATAAAACCTTTTCCAATAAATTTCCTCTTAATAATACTTTCTAATATTTTCTTCACAAAAATTTACACTTCCATGATTTAATCAATTATTATAGCTCAAAGTTTTCTAACACGCTTCAAAACTCAAAGGGTGAGCTATACGTCAGTAAACTTTAACTTATAAATTTATTTTCTATCATGACCTCAATTCATTAATTTAATTAATTCCAAAAATTAGTTTACTTTCTTTTTACATCTCAAAATTCACTAAATTGAGTTATTGTTAATTTATCCTTTAAGACTACATTTGAGAAAATATTTTTGGTCTAAAATATCAATTTTTGACATGTTGGCCGAAAATCAATTTATATTCCATAACCAAATATTTATTCATTTCCTATCTCATTTTTCTAAAAATCTTTAATCCAATTACTTGCTACATAATCATCTAAAATTCATACTTAGTAAAATATTTTAAGTGATTTACTCTAAAATACTCATGAAGGTCGTGTGCCTCTTGGTTCTTTAAAACCAAAATAGTTTTCCTTTCCGCATGATTCTTATCATATTCAACATATCACTCATGATATTTCTACTATTACATATTCATGCTTACTATTAAAGCAATAAAATCATATTAAGCATCTAATCACAATTCAATCAAAATCATACCATCTCACATAGTAATCACTTAATAAAAATTAGGCATAATTATTAGAGCAATAAAATCACATATAACAACACATAGCACTTAAACATACACAATCAAATGAATAAATCCTTTAAGGGATTTTTCATTCACAAACACAAATAAATCCATTCCCTCACCACCACAAATGGCCGATGAGGTTAATCTCCCTCTTACCTTAGATGTAGCTTCATAAGCTCCTTGTTGTCCTTCTTCAAGTACACTCTCTCCACCAACTTGATCTCAAAACAAAGAAAACATATAATATTAACATCTAAGGTTTTAAACTAAGATAACCATGGATCAAAATCATGGTTAGAACTTTGAAAAATTAGAGATGAAAATCAAGAACTTCACCTCAAAAGCCTTCAAACTTTAAGCTTGAAGAAAAGATAAAAGTGGACGGAACTAGATGTTGGCCACAACTACAAGGTGTCTTGGATTTGTATGTAGGTTCAAGATCAAGGGTTGGTTTAAATTAAACAAACTTGGAAGGTGGTTTTAGGGTGGTTGGCCGTGAGCTATACAAGGAGAGAAAAGGTAAGAGCCTTTGTGTTCTTTGTTTGATAGAAGGATGAATATGAATGAATCTTGAGAAATTCACAACATGAAAGTATCTTGGATTAATAAGAGGATTCAAGATATGAAGTTAGATGAGATTTAGCAAAATGGGAAGGTAGATCCTTGGTATTTGGTCGTGAGGTGTTTTGGAGAGAAGATGAGAGTTTTGAAAATGTGATAGAAAATCAATTTTGGTTCCTTTTAGAAGCCTATGTGTAACACCCTAATTTTTTTGTTTTTCTTGAAAATAAATAAGTTTTATAATATTTCTAAGTTTTTATAAAATTTTGGGAATTTTAAATTATTTTAAATATTTTAATATTATTTTGATTATTTTAATATTATTTTTTAAAGATATGTCTAAACTTCATTTTTTTTGAAAATATAAGAGTTTTATAATTTTTATGATTTTTGAGAATTTTTTTAGATTTTTATGAATTTATGATTATTTTAATAATATATTGAGCTGTATGTGTGATCGAGGCAGCCTCGGAAAAATAAAATTTTTTCCTAGACAAGAAAGTTTCGAATTGTCAAGGCAGAATTGGGGGATCTTACTAAACCCGAAACTAGAAACAATTGACAAGGATTTTCTTTATCTGAGTTTTCTATTACCCATTATGTAATAATAACAGTAGCTGTTGTTCATTGGGTAATATTTTCTAGAAAAATATCTTGATGACTTAGCTGGTGACTCAGCATTATGACTCATTATGCTAACTCAACTGTTCTAGAAGATTCTATGATGACTCACTTAGTAAATATCTAAGGATAAATATCTAGGAATAAATATCTACCAGGAAAATATCTTAATAAAATATCTCAAGTGTAATCATGAAAACTGAAAATATCTAAGTTAAATATCTTAAGGATAATTATGAGCCATCATTACATAGCTTTTTGACTAACCAATAAGAATTGGTCAAACTTTGTGGCTGGACTTTATTATGAACCGTTAGATGGAAAACCTGATGAAAAAGCCTTAGATCATCACCATTGATCTAATTAATGGTGTGAGAGCAATCTTGATAAAGAAGCTTATGATATCCACTTTAGATTTAATCAAAGGTTAGGAGATGAAGTTAATTTTAATGGTTAGATTTGTTAGTTGAGAAACTAGATAATCTAACTTAGTTACTCTAATAGTCTAAGTAGTAACTAAATGAAACTAACTAAGTTAGCAAATACTTAGAATCTATAGTTACAAGAAAATATCTAGAGTTTTCTAAAAGCATGATCAATGCATGACAAATGCGAGATATAATTAAGTAACTAAATAGTTAGAATGTAACTAAATGCCCTAACTAAATTAGTTTAGGTGTAATTAGATGAATTAACTATCTAAGCCAATTGTAACTAGAATCTAATTACAATTAAAACTTGGTTAGTAGGCTCCATGTGGTCCACAACCACTAGGCTATTCTAGGAGATTCTTGATTCATCTTTTATGATCAAATGATGACCACTTGATGACCAAGGCCATGTGCATCCATGTGAAGCCATGTGCTTAAGCTTTTTCTTATTGAACAAGCTTGAACCTTCTCTCCAAAGCTACTCCACGACCATAACACTTCAACATTGGACTTTGCACTTCATTTTCTCATACTTGGTGACAAGAATCCATCATCTTTTCTCTCACTTTCAAGAACACCAAGAAAAAAACACCAAAATACTCCATTCTCACCCTTTCTTGAAGAATTCAGCCACCACCCTCTAAACCTATCTCCAATCTTTCATAATTTTATCTAGCTACATATCTTGAATCTTCTCATCAATCCAAAACACTTTCATGTTAAGAACTTCTCAAAATTCATTCATCTTCATCACCCGATCAAGCCAAGAACACAAAAGCTTTTATCCTTTCTTCTTGAGGAATTCGGCCAATACCATTGAAGCACCTTCCAAGCTTCAATAATTTCAAACAACCTTAGATCTAGAACCTATACACAATCCTAAGATACTTTGTAGTTGAGATCTTAGCTTAGTTCTATCATCTTCAACTTTGTTCTTCAAGTGGGAAATCAAAAAGTTCTTACCTTTCTTACCTTGTGAAGCTCACGGCCAACCACCCTAAGGCCACCTTCCAAGTTTGTTTAATTTCAACTAATCATACTTCGTGAATCCTCACATCATTCTAATACTCTTTGATGTTGAGACTTTGATCAAATTCCATCATCTTCAAGCTTAAATCTTGGATTTAAGTTTTAAGGTTTCAAGGTAAAAATCTTGAAAACTTGATTTCTAGTTTGATTTTTAATCCTAAGGCCATGTTTGATCTATGGTCACCTTAATCAAGCTTTAGATACTAATTTGTACATGTTTGTTGTGATTCTAAGATCTATTTGGTGGTGAAAGTTTGATACAAAGAAAGTCCTACAAGGAGCTAGGAGGACATCAACCAGGTAAGAGGGAGATTAACCTCATCGGCCATATGTGGCGGTGAATGAATGGAATTATTTGTGTTTATGAATGGAAAATCCATGTGAGGATTTATTCACTCGATTGTGTAATCATTAGTTTGTGCTTGTTGGATTATATTGTGTGATTGTTTTATTGCTTTGATAAGTATGCATGATTTATATATATATTTGGTATGCTTATAGCTTTGATAATATGCTTACATGTGTGATTTAAAAGCATGATAATTTCTGTGTAACTTAAGATGTGATTCACATGATGAGAAAATTTGTATGAAGACACAAAAGAGCTTAAAGGCACACAGCCACATCACTACAAAAAGGACTAAGGATTCTAAATTATTTTCCAAATTGAGGATTAAATGATTTTATGACAAGAAATTTAATTAAATAATTTTATAATGATTTAAAGTGTTTGGAAATGATTTATATATGAATTTTGAAGCAATATGTGAATTTGGCCAACATGTCATTTTTGATGTTCAAGATCCAAAACTATTTTATTAAGTGTAGACTTAAGTGTTTTAATAGTAAGAATTCAATTAGGTAAGTTTATGAATTTAAAATGATATTTTAGAATTAAAATTGGCTTAATTAAGGCTACGTAGTAAAATAAAAGCCAATACTTGAAATTTGTTAACGTATAGCTCACCCTTTGGTTTTTGAAGCGCGTTAGGAAATTTTGAGCTATAATATCCTGAGTAAAATTAAGAAATACAGTTTTCTGAGAAATAGTAGAAATACTAATTTTAAGGGGACTATACTACAAATATTATTTAAAGAGGGATTATTTTAGAAATATTATTTAAAGAGGGACTATTTTGGAAATATTATCTGAGGAGGGACTATTATATAAATATTATTTTAGAAGGACTATTATGCAAATAATGAAAATAAAGTCAAATTTTGATAATAAATGAGAAAAGTATTATTTTGAGCTTAAAATATTTTAGAAATATTTTACGCCATTGAAAATAAGTAGGAAAATCTTTATGCGATTTGAAAACGTAATAGAAATGTTACACGATTGTGAAAATGCGATAATATTGCTACGCGATTGAAAAGAACAGCGAGTTTTGCTGTCAAGCCAACATATTGAAGTAAGTAATTTGTGAAACTGAAGTATTGGACCCAAATGGATCTTTGGTATTATGTAGTTGTATGGGCGGTTACATAATATCATTGATACTAATGGTATTAGACAATTGTATGGGTTGCGTTAATATCATTGGGAATAGTACAATGGTACTTTGTTTCAATTAAAGGTGCTTTTGAGCATTATACGATGATACCGCCATGTGATGGTGTGTGAATAAGAAATACTGTGTGATCAATGACAGTATATATTTGAATCAGTTATTATGCATAGAAAAGCGTATTCGCTTGACTTGTTGGGGTGTTTTATGCCTAAAGAATGAACGGGAACTTACAGGATAATGGATTGTGATAGATCTTGTGGGATGTCAGGGTGCGGTGATTCACACGGTGGAGTTGTTACCACCTGTGATTATTATATCACGTAATACCTCTGGCCTGTGGACACTGATTGCAACGCACTAGCAAGCCTGACAACCACTATTGCTTTTCATGATCCAATATAGACTATCTTTTAGGGGGGATCGATCTTCTGGAACGTTCATCTTTGATCTTGAGTTAGCTCCATGGAGTAGGATTAGGTTGCATTGCGTATAATGATAGTCCTTGTACTCATTGAGTATAAGCATAGTTAGTGTACACATTATTCATGAGCATACTCAACATTTACATTATGATGATATAATATTGATGTGGTATTATGTTTATGCCTGATATTATGCTGCAAATTTATTAGATTATTTATTTGTTAACCATCAGTTGATTTTATGCTATTCAATGGATTGTATGCTATATTGTATTGGTGTGTTTGTCATTTCTTTGCTACCATATCGGTATGCAATGTAGGGGATCTCACCTCTTTGCTGTATTGTTTGTCTGTTATGTTTGATAAAGACAGTAAGAGGGACGAGATTGGATCACCTAGGTTTGAGTTGGCTGGTTTTATTTGATCATTTTGCAATGGCTGTAAGGCAGGATTTCTCTGATTATATCCAAGCCCAGTTCCATGATGGCATTTATGCCTGGCATGTCAACTCAGATACTCAACGTTTTAGTTATATAGGAGAGGTGACTCTATCCCAGAGTGATACCTACCATGGAAACCCTACTATTACATATAATGCTACTTGTGTACATATAGAGTTTTCCATGCCTATTGTAGAACTATGGGACATTGCTCACCTTTTGCCTAGTGAAGACTCTACGGAGTCAACTGCTCAGACTCCTGTCCAAAGAGACACTTCCCAACCAGAGAATGTGCCTTTAGAAGACCCAGGAGAGGATCAGGTTTAGAACCTTACTCTCCAGGTGTTTTGGTTTGGGTCAGGTCAAGTTTTTATGTGGTAATTATTTATTTCTTAGAATATAAGTTTTATGTAATGATAACATTATGAATCTATGTTATATATGAGAGATGTATTTTATTTAGTTCTTATATTGTGTGTTTTAAGAATTCAATGAAGTCTCTTCCATCCGTGAAAAAAAATTTTGAAACCCATATTTAAATAATATTAAATATTTTACAACTTGGGTAATTAATAATAAGGAGTTAGTTTGAAATGTGATACCCTTCGGAGGGGTATTACACTATGGCCGTGAGGAGGTCATCCAAAGGAGAGGTCAAAGCTTCTCCAAGATGCTTTGTGAAAGTCAAAACTTGCTCTCCAAGCTCTCCTCCCATTGGCTAGCCACTAAGCTTGACCAATTTCTATTGGTTAGACATTTTTATTGACTATTCAACAACTAAGCAAGCAAGCTTGCTTCCTAAACCATTGATTTGATCAATGGTGGACATCCAAGACTTCTACCTTAAGCTTACTCCCACAGCCGTTGATGAGATCAATGGTGAACATCCAAAGCTTCCTTACTAAGTTTGCTTCTACACCATTGATTAGATCAATGGTGATCATCTAAGGCTTCCTCATTAAGTCTTGCTTCTCAATCGTTGATTAGATCAATGATAGATATGTAAAGCTTCTCCTCCAAGTCTTGTCATCCAAGGGTGCAAATCAAAGTCTATGTCACTATTGTTGACTAATACTCAAGATATTTTTCTAAAAGATATTTTTAGAAACTATTACCCAAAGAATAATAGCTACTGCTAGTCATTGTTTAATGGATAATAACATTACATAGTAAATAAAAGCATTACCCAATGGATAATAGAAAACTCAGATACAGAAAATTTTTGTCAATTTTTCCTGGTCTTGAGTTTAGTAAGATCCCCCGTCCCCGCCTTGATAGTATAAAAATTTTTGGTTCAGGAAAAATTTTTATTTTTCTAGGCCCGCCTCGAGTCCACCCTGGGCCCACACATAGCTCAAAATAATATTAAAATAATTAAAATTTCAGAAAAATCCACAAAATTTCATAAAAATCATAAAAATTATAAAACTCATATATATTCAGAAAAAATGAAGTTCGGGGTCTTACACACCTCAAACACACATACAGTCCAAAATAATATTAAAATAATCAAAATATTTTTAAAATTTCCAAAAATTTACAAAAATTCATAAATATTGTAAAACGTATTTATATCAAGAAAAATAAGAAATCGGAGTATTACAATGCCCTCATTGCATCTGCCATTCATTGAAAAACTCCATTCATATATGCCACATTGTCGTTAGTAGATTTCCTATTTCTTTGGGTATGCCTTGGAGTTACCATAATCTCCTGTACACACAGAACAATACATATTGAGTTGATTAGTCTCAATATCATGTAAAAGTGTGATAGTAACTATAAACATCCATTCCTATAGATGTCATGTAATTTCTACACATACATCTCACTTCGAGAAAAGAAAATGCACAACATAAAACAAAATTTTTTGAATTATGCCAAAAGCATAGTTAGTCCATACCTCGGCTCAATAGGATAAACTGCTCAGATACCATAATGTAACATCCTAATTCGAGTTACTACAATATATTCAAAATATACTTAGTAAATAGGATTAGACTTGTTACTTCTTACTTTTAAACATCATAAAATCTTTGAAATAACCATAAGTATCAAAGATAAACATTCGAATATAATTGAAAATAGAGCCTCGAAACGAAAGTCATCTAACTGAACTTTAATATTATACAACTGATAATTTTGATTCTGTATAGTACATAACTTTGATTCACTATCGAAAATAAAATATGCATAATTAATACAAGTTGAAAATACTATTCTACTCAAAGTTATTGTCGCCACATCTTCTCCTTTGAACGATTTCGATCTCTATCTATATTTTAACATATAATAAACAAAGGGGTAAGAATTCAAAAATTCTCAGTAGCATAATACAATCTATAATAATTCGATACAATTCCATACATAGCAATCTCATATGCAGATATGTGTTAATGCTTATGAAATGAACAATGATGATGTTCATGAAATGTGTTATGATGCCATTTATAAAATGACTTTCGACAACGTGCCCATACGCCACTTTAGCCTTCGACTAAGTGCCCTTCTGCAACTTAGCCTTCAATCTACATTCAAAGAATTCCTTATGTTTAGCCTTCAACTAAGTGCCCATACGCAACTTAGCCTTCGACCTATCCTCGAAAAAATTGTTCATTGTCTTTTCGACTGTAATCAAAAACATACCAATCAAATAACTTTCTTAGTTTATTCGATCATTTTTAAAAACATTTATGTAAATATCATTTTTGAATAGCTCCCTTAGCTTATTTAATCACCATAAAAAATATTCATTTCAATAAAAACATAATTCATTCGATTATCATCAAAATCTTACCAATCGAATAGCACACTTAATCTACTCAATTAGCTCACTTATGCATATTCAAACACATGAATGCACAAATCTCATAAATTAAACCAATCATTCAATGAAATCAAATCCTCATCCAATATACATATATATTTATATCTCAATACATAATATCACACCATGACTTTCTTGAGTTTCATGGCAAACTCCGATGTTGTCCATTCTTTACTAGTTCTCGACTAGCAAGAAAGGATACAACATATCAAAACACAAACACCCCCTACCTCAACTCCCTAAAGATAATGTTTGATCCTTCTTTTTGGTTCTCCCTTTGGTTCTTCTTCCTCTTCTTCTTGCTACTTTTTCTTTCTTTCTCTATTTCACATTATGTTTCTCTCTTTTCTTATTCTGTTTCTATCTCTAGTTTTTCCCCTCTTTTATATTGCTTAGAGCTATGTAAAATAAGAGAAAGTAGGATAGTTATCTTAAAGTCAAAATGGTGGAAAGAAGAATCAGAATATAAGCTTATTTGACTTTGGGGTAATTTAACTTTCTTTAGACATTTTAGTCCTCTGCTTAGTCAAAATTGGCCAACTTACTCATGCTAGTATTACTATAAATCTATATCCTCAAATTATAACTAAAAGATTTTAGAGGATGTTACAAGTTAGGGCAGAGGGATGGTTGAAAGAAATTGAGAAAATCTTCACGGTTATGGCTTGTTCAGATAAGCAGAGGGTTTTGTTTGCCTCCTATATGTTAGTGGGGAAGGCAGAGGACTAGTGGACGGGTGCTAAAAGGTTGTTTAATGCATCAAGGAGGACTCATATTACTTAGGGGGTGTTTAGGAATTCTTTCCTAGACATACTTTTCTAAGAACAGATAGAATGCCAAGGAAATGGAATTTCTGAAACTTGAGCAAGGTGGCATGTCGGTTGGCCAATATGTGGCTAAGTTTGAGGAGTTTTCCAAGTTCTCCTCTTACTTTAGATTTAACCCGAATGAAGAGTAGAAGTGTATACAGTTTGAAGAGGGATTAAGAGATGATATCAAAAGGGCTATCAAGCCTTTTAAGATTCATAATTTTCTTTCCCTAGTAAATAAATGTAGAATTATAGAATCTGATGACTTAAAGCCACAACATGAGCAAGAGCCACAAAATTTCCTAAAAAGGAAGAAGATAGATAGTGGGTTTGAAGGGGATGTTTCTCAACCCAAGTACCTACAGGACAAAGGAAAACAGATTCAAGTAGAAATGTGGAACCAAAATGTACAAAGTGTGGTAGAAGACATGGTAATAAGGTTTGTATATTAGATCGAATAGTGTACTATACTTGTGGAAAATTGAGGTATATGCCAGAGATTGTTCCTAAAGGATAGGGGCAACGCCTAATACCAAACCTAAAACTATGGGGAGAGTTTACATCTTGAGAGGCAAAGAGGTAACCCAGTCTTTTGATTCAGAACAAGGTGAGTACATAACCTAGAACCAATTTTTTTTAAAGATTGCATAAAATGAGTAATAGGATTTTCTTGTGAATTTTAATTGTTTGGAGAAAAGGAAATGGAATGAGGCTGATGAACTACGCTTGGGTAATTTTGGTTCCTTGAGATTTCGTTGTACTTAGTTTCAATTGTGGGATTGCACAATAAATTTGATAGCTAATTAGTTAAACATAACTTCCTTGAACCCAATACAAATTTTATTAGTAAATATGACACAAGATAGAAATGAATCAAAAGAAGTTATATGAGAAAGTTTAAGTTATTTGGAAGATAAATTCTAGTATGATATGAGATTACTTGGAAGTTCTCATACCAGGTAACCAAATTTTGATGACAAAATTTTTAAAAAAGAGGGGAGAAATGTAACATCCTCCTAAACCTATTAGTCTCAATCATGGATATATGAGTTCAGTAACCCTAGCATGAGTTACCTGCTTAATTCTAGTGATCTTCTGAGTTAGTTTGGATATATTGTTATAATACTGAATGTGAAAAATAGCTTATAATAGCTAGAATTGAGCACAAACTGCTTAGATGAGAGAAATAAATAAGGAGAATTTATTTCTAGGTCCCAAATGAATAATGTGATGTGATTAATTTTGGAGAATTAACTAAGTTAGTTTGGCATTTTTAATAACATAGGAAGAGTGTTTAAAGGTCAAATTAAATAGGCAGGTAGCTTGGAAAATTATGAGAATTTGTGGAAACACTAAGTAAAGGATGGGAAATTTTTTGGTAGTAAGTACATGATAAGGCAGATACCCAAAAGGCTATTAGATTTATTCCTAAGGTTTAACTTAACTTATGGAAGAGTAATAGAGCTTAAGTAACAGTTAATAGTGTATAGAAAGTCATTGAAAAATGAGTTTAAGAATTAAATGAAGTCCTAGGACTTTCCATGACACTTATTAAAGTTAGAAAGCTCGGTAATGGAAGATTAAAGTATCCTTAAGAGATACAACACTTCCAGTTAATTATCAAAGTCATTTGATATTATCTTTTCCTCCTTTCTCACAGTCCTTGTCATTGTTCCATTAACTTTTCTTATTCTTATCTTACTTTCACTCTCTCTCTTTCTCTCACGTTGGAGCAGTAGAGAAGGTAGAGAAAGAAAAGAAAAAGAAAGAAAATAAAGAGGAAAGAAGGAAGAGGAAGAAGGAGAAAGGAAAGGAAAAACAAGAAAGCTTCATAGCCTACCATCACTTACGAAGTTGAGGTAGGGGTTGTTGTGCTATTTCTCTATGCTTTACTATTCCTTATTTTCTTGAAAATTTGCATGGAGTGGATTTGCATGTGGTTTTTCATGAAACCCTAGGTAAACATAGGTGTATGTATATAGAGTGTGAATTGATGAGAATATAGCAAAGATATATATATATGGATTTGTATATGTGTAAATATAACTCTTAGTGCTTATTGTTGATGGTTTTTCCTATGCTTTACTACTTGTTTTTTGGTATAAGCATGTATAAGTAGTAAAAGATTTGGAAGAAAATAACAGAAGTTGTTGTTCAGATGAACCAGAAATGCATTCCAGTATTTCCTATTCAAATAAGCCAAGGGGCTATTCGAATAGAACATCACAAAATGCACCAAGAAGTGATTTTCATGGGATCTATTCAAATAGCCCAAGGAGTTATTCAAATAGACCATGGCAAAATGCATTAGAATGTGACATTTTGAGAGTTATTTAATAGATTAAGGATCTATTCGAATAGGCTCTTCCATAATACAATTTTTGTGTGTTCTATTCAAATAACAGGGAGAGTTATTCAAATTGAATTGCCTTGTATTAAGGAATTAGAGATTCCATAGGGTACCAAATGATGAAATTTTGATGGTTTTCACTACATAAGTGATTTTATCTAGGAATGAGCACTTTGTGCATTAGTTACATATGTGAGTAACCTTTAATGCACTTAGAAAGTTATGCATTGCTTTGTACACTTGTTTCACTTAAGAATTGATTTTGTTTTGCTCCTTTATTGTGAAAGTTGAGCTAGTAATGTACATTGAATGATATTTGCACCTTTATTTACTAAGGTTGAGCCATGAAAGTATACTAGAAATATGAATTGCTCTTTTTTGTGATAAAGTTGAGCCAAAATTATATGTTTGCTAGATTTTGCTTCACTTGGTTGAAGTGGAGCTCTTGATGAGTTGTTGTGGTGTGTATGTGTGTTTACCCATAACACTACATGTTGCATACTTGCTATTCCTATGTATTGTAATCTTATATGATGTGCACAATCATTTGGTTAAAGAATTGTAGGTAACTAGTCCTAAATTCTCAGAGCGAGGCTTGAATTGTAGGTAACTAGTCCTAAATTCTTAGAAAAATGCTCTTAAGGCTAGGGGCTACCGGTATTGTGAGGAGGTCATTTTCCCTCTCTACTAGGTAGTGAAAGGAGATCATTTTCCCTTTCTACCCAAAAAAATACAATGGAACCGAGTTCCTAGGAATAGGCAAGATTCATGATATTGCATTAACATTATCATAAAAACATTTCATAAACATTACCTTAGGGCGTTGCATAAGCATGAGTGTATCACATAACATACGCACTTGCATTTGAATAACAATTGTATGGGCGATTGTTTATCATTGAGGAGTTGTTCACAATGGATATAGATTATGGATTGCTTTGTGAATGATATAGCGATGATAAGTAGTACCTCACTTGTTGCAATCATAATCTATTAATGTGAAGTTGATTCTTTATGAATGGTTAATTATGTGTTGATTGAACTATAGTTATAAATGAATATTCTGCCTCAGGAAGAGAAAGGAATAGTTTTAGCTTTTGCCATCTTTCTACATTTATTAAATAACTTATTTTTCCCCGAAGCAGCTGGAGTTATCATGATGCCATTGCATGTGTTTATACTACTAAGAATTGTGAATTCTCACCTCTTATCTGCTTCTATGATAAATCTAGGTCAAGATTCTCCGAAGGGGAAGAAAAAAAAAGTAGATAAACTATAATAGTTCTATTTACTTTTGTCAAATGTTTTGTACATTATAGAATTTCATAAGATTGTATTAAGTATTGTATATTATACTTATGCCCTTTGAGGCTTAGCTTGTACTTTTAGATGTATAAGGTTAATGTAATGATTACTTTTCCCTCACAAAGCTCCTTATAATAACATGTATGGTTAGTATGAGCATAGTATGATGTTTGTAAGTTAAAAGTGACATGTCTAGTTCTATTTATACAAATATATTCTGGATATACTTTGGAAGTGGTATTACGACATTACAAGATATGTTATTGATATAATCCTCATACTTGGAGGGTATGTTATTGAGATAATCCTCATACCTAGAGGATTTGTTATTGAGATAATCCTCATACCTAGAGGATATATTTTTGAGGTAATTCTCGTACTTGGAGGATATGTTATTGATATAATCCTCGTACATGGAGGATATGTTATTGAGATAATCCTTGTACCTGGAGGATATATTATTGATATAATTCGCATACCTGGAGGATATGTTGTTCAGATAATCCTCATCCCTGGAGGAGATATTATTGATATAATTGAATGTTATAGTGACTATAACTTATGATCTTTTGATAACAAAAGTTTATGAATTGATAGTAATGTTAATAATTGGAATTCTGCCTCAGAAAGAGAAAGGACTTGTTTTTGGCTTTTGCCACTTTTCTACCTTATACTTAAAGTATTGAAATGATTTTTTCCCGAATCAGCTGGAATTATTATGATCACAGTATGTATGGTAGAATTATTGAGAATTATAGAATTCTCACCCCTTTATATTATATTTCCATGATAATTCTAGGGATAGATTCCTTAGCAAAGTGAGAAGAAGAATGTGTACATGGAGTAGTTTTATTTTTGCTTTTGTACAAAGAGATGTATATAGTTTATATGAATTTGACCCTTAAAGACCTAGCTTGTTTATATTGTACATTAATGTATAACTTTGTAAAAATAAGACTTAAGTGTAACACCCCAATTTTTTAATTTCTTGATATTTATGAGTTTTACAATTTTTGTGAATTTTTATGAATTTTAATTTATTTTAATTATTTTATTATTATTTTAGACTGTATGTGTGTTTGAGGCGGACCCAAAAAAATAAAAAAAATTTAGATTAGAAAATTTTGGACTGTTAATGCGAGGCCTGGGGAGCTTACTAAACCCGAAACTGGAAACAATTTTTGAAAATTTTCTTTATCTAAGATTTTGTTTCGTTCTATTATCCATTGGATAATGTTATTATTTATTACACAATAAATAGCAGTAACTTTTGTCCATTGGTTAATAACCACCAAAAAATATCTTGTAGGTACTTACTCATGAGCCTAGTCATGAGTTTCATCTTTCTTTCTTATGACTCACCTAGTGACTCACCTTATGACTCACCCTATGACTAACCATGTGACTCACCTACATGACTCATGGTATGACTCATCAAATGATATGACTCATTGTGATGCACCAATGGATGGCAAGCTTGGAGGAGAAGTTTTAATCTCCACCCTTGATGTGATCCATGGTTTTGAGAAGCTTAAGTGATCAATTTGATCACTCCTTTCTCTTAGTCTATCTTGTCAAGTTTCATGAAGCAAAATCCATCACAAACTATCACCAAACTCTCTCATTTTCTCTCCCTTTGAGCTCATGGCTATCACCCACAATTCACTCTCAAATTTTGTTTAATTCCAAACAACCATTTATCTTGAACCTACACACAATTCCAAGAGACTTTTGTGTTGTGACCAACATTTAGTTCATCCATCTTCAAGCTTTTTCTTTAAGCTCAAGTTTGAGGGTTTTTAGGTGAAGTTCTTGAATCTTTGCTTCTTGTTTCATTTTCAAGTTTTAGACCATATATTGATTTATGGTCATCTTGTTAAAGCCTTAGATGTTAATATTTGTGTGTTTATTTTGATTTCAAGAATAACTTGGTGGTGAAAGTTTGCTTCAAAAAGGCATACAAGGAGCTAGGGAGCATCATCTAAAGTAAGAGGGAGATTAACCTCATTAACCATGTTTTGGTGGTGATAAACGAAATTAGGATTTGTGAAGTGAAAAATCCATGTGAGGATTTATTCACTTGTTTGTGTGATCTCTAGTGATTGATGTTTATTTGCTTTATGTGATTTTATTGCTTTAATATTATGCATGGACTTGATATATAGTAGGATGAAGATGATTAAAGTATGTGGTATGCTATAAATTGTGATAGAAACGAAAAAAATTTTGGTCCCAATGACCATTATGGCTCACAGCCATTATGCCCTCAAAAGGGTAATCCAATGCAAAAATGGTTTATTAAATGTTAACCTAGATGATTTAGTGATAAGAAATTTAATTAAGAATTTATAAGATAAGAATAGAAATAAATAAATTTTTATCATTAAACAAAAAGTGATTTTCGGCCATGATGTTGGAAAATAGGATGGAGAAGTAAATTGGAAATTTAAAGTATTTTATTTAGGAGGAGATATCCATGAGAAAAATATTTTGTTAATCAAGAACTTAGATGATTAGGGGACTAAATTAAGATTAAAGGATTTACAAGTTAAAAAGAAGATGAATACAATTTTATAATTTAAGGAGTAATGATTTTCGGCTATATCAATGAAAATAATTTTTAAGGATAGTTTGGAATTTAAATATTTTATTTAAGAAAGTTTTCATTTAGAGTAATGAACAAAGATTTTGAGATATCTTAAATTAATCAAAATAATATAAGTTTTTGTGGAAAACGTTTGGAAATATTAATTAAAGGAGGTTTAGTGAGAAAATGTTAGAATTAATGTCCAATTTTTATAATAAATGAGAAAAGTTTAAAGATAAGCTTAGAATATCAATAAAATGTTTTATGCGATTAGAAATATGTAGAAAAACCTTTACGCAATTTAAATATGATGATTTTTAGCTATATGATTAAAAAAATATTTTAAAATCTTTATGTGATTGAGAAAACATTAGAAAAATTTTCCGCGATTTGAAAACATAACTAAAGTGTTACGCGATTGTGAAAACATGATAAAAGTGCTACGCGATTGAGTAAAACAGCAGTTTGCTGTTAGGTAGATATATTGGACCCGAAAATATCAATGTATAGTTGTAGCCGGTAGTGGCTTGTGATATGCATTGAGTCATTGATCATGCATTATTTCTCACACGTGTCTGTAGAGGCTTTTGTTGCCTAGGAGTTGAATTAAACCTTTGTGAGGGTGAGAATTGCGTAGTGAAGGTCTATGAATGACCTTGGAGGCGTCAGGGTGCAGGTATCCCATAAGTGGCCAAATAGTCGCACTATTGTGCCGTGGTGACCAATGCAAATGCATCAACGATCTCGACTAGAGCACTACTCCTTTCATGATCAGGCGTAGGATGTCTTGTATAAGCCCTGATGTGTGCACTGATAATCTTTATAGCACTTGACTTGAGGCTGACGATATACAAACATATCTTTTAGATCATTCTCTCTGAAATTGTGTTTAGCTCCATGGAGTGGGAAATTAGTACATTATGTATATGCATAGTCAATTGACATATTATTGGGGTATATTTGTTTGTGGAATTATCTGTTATTTGATGCAATGGTTATTTGATACAATGAATATATTTGTTATTGCTGTATATGTATAGCATTGTTGCTATTCTTGTTTCTTTGCTGCTATGCTAGTATTGATGTAGGGGATCTCACCTCTTTGTATTATTGTTCTGTCTATTTTTGTTTATGTTTATGTCTATGAAGACGGCGATGGCGGCCAAGAAGGATCTACTAGGTTTTGTTAGACTACAGTTTCTTGAAGGCGATGATGCTTGGCGTGTCCATTGGGACATAGAGCGTATAGAGTATTGTGGAGACATTACTCTATCCAAGAGTAGGACTCGCCATGGAGTCACTACTTTTTCTTTTACGGCGGTATATGTAGAGTTTGTTATGACTATCAAGGAGTTGTGGAGTGATCTTCACTATACTCCTAGGGAGGACTCTGAGGTATTTTCTGCTTGGATTTTCACTCGTCGAGACATTCCCCAGTCAAGGAATTTGTCTTCTAAGGAGGAGGAGGATCCTAACGAGTGTAATAGTCCAATATTTACTACCCAAATATATTATCCATATAAATGAATAACCCAATATTGACCCTCCTACTACTAACATACATCAACGTCTAACCTATATCATTTATACACAATGAGTAAATATGGAGAGCCACGATAGCAAAAGTTATATATATACATCACAGCCTCAAAGGCATAATGTTATACATAACTTCAAACAACTAAGCAAATATAAAACATATATAAGCTCAGCTCAAAACAACATCTATACTATGCTAATCATCATACATCTTCTTCTTCCCTTTCAAAGAACTCGCACCTGGATTTACATGGCAACACAATCATGGTGAGAAAACATATCTCAGTAGAAGTATTCTAATACTAGCATGTATACATATATATGTACAAACAGATAATATTTACAATTATCATGTTAACACTTCAATCACAGAAGCAACAACATCTCTATCTCAGAGACATGCAATCACCCATACAATTGTAATGCATGATTAATGTTATGATAGCAACCGCCCATACAATTGTCATGTTATGCCAAGTTATATCTAATGTTTATGTCTATGCAAATTCCTAAGTATGGAAATGAATAATGCATGATACTATATTCAGGAATACACAATTCCATGGTAATGTCATGAGTGCATGTAACTTGAACAAAGTAATGGAAGTCACAACCATAACCTTGAACAAGCATTGGAAGTCCATCCAGCCACATCATTATCATAGAGAAAATCTATTTTCCCCAAGGTAGTGAAGTCCATCAACTACACAGTTATCGATAATGCATGAGGAAATCCATTCCCAAAATTCTATAATAGGAATTATACAATCCACCTTGCCTAAATATAGATCACCCACATCTACGGGACTCACCTACATCTACGGGGCTCACACTTATCAAAAAGCAATCACCCACATCTACGGGGCTGTCACTTTTTAATAAGGCATCACATACAATCAAGTATATCATCATTACTAATTAAACACTAATAATTAGCATCACAAATCAATATGATTCAACAATCACATAGAGAGGATATTACACACCTCAATATGCTCCATAAACATTTCATGCAAAATAATTACTAATTACTTCCCATAACTAGTTTCACAATTGGTTTATATGCATTACAAGTTCATTTCCTCTTTTCATCTCAATACACAATATTTATGTATAATCATGTTTAATTATTCCACATAATTAGCACTACGAATCTATATCATTCATCACGTTCACACTTCATTAAATACTCCTACTAGTGTCTCAACACTCATTAAGAAGCATAAAAGAAGAATACTACGCCACTGGAATGATCCAGAGCATCAAACACAACTCATAGTTGTTCTCTGCCACCAACTCAAGAAGAAAACTACGCCACTAGTAGGAAAAACTGCCAACGTTGCGCCATTCACATTCAATGCCGTGGTGTGAGTCCCCTGTTCTTCCCAACATTGCAGCATTCAAAGTCCAACATTGCGGCGTCAATAGCAGAACTCAGAATCTGCATAATTCTGTAGATATGGGTACTGTTCCATTAGAACTAGACCCTCTTCCAATCACTCAAAATCTATTTTTAAGTGATTTCTAACCTCTAACAAGATTCAACTACACATAACAACTCTTAAATCACTTCAATTTCACTTAATTCAATACCTATGAATCAAATTCTTAGACTTGACCTAAACACTCAATAATGACCTAAAGTGGGAATTAAGGCTCCAAATGATGAAAACTTCATCCTAACACATTAATAAATCAGTTCCTAACTCAACCAATCTATCCACATCAAGATTTAACTCTTAAATCATCAAATCACCTCTCAAACCATCAGTTCCTACTTCAAAGTCTTGAAGATGAAGTCAACCTCCACTTGATTCCTCTTCCTTGATTGTTGATCTTCCTCTTTAGTCTCTTTCCTTTCTTTTCTTCTCCTCCTTGGTTCTCTTTCTCCTTTTCTCTTTTCTTCCTTCTCCTCTACATTTTCACTTCTCTTTTCTGCTTCTCAAATATCCAACCGTGGGATATTTAACAAAGGAAGTCTAATTTGACTTCTCTTAGATAAGCACCAAAATCCCGATCTACTAAGAACACTTAGATTTCACCAAATCTGGTTTTCTAGCTTCCAACAAGTTTAAAATAAATCCTGAGATTCATTAAAAATCTTATTTCACAAAAAACTGATATTTTCATATCAGTTGTGGGTCAATCCGGTACTAAAACACACAACCAGTGTGCTTTAAAATACCAAACTAACTCTGATAATTCTCAAACTTTAACTGTAGTTCAGTTCCCACATTTGTGACTTGGAAACAAACTCTCCATATTTATTTTCATTAACTAAGCAATTTAAGCCATTTTTGGAGTAAATAACGGCTATATTTCTCACATAGCATTACAGCAATGTGCCTAAACATGTTTAGAAAGTCACAAAACTACAAAGACATGTTAAGTAAGTATTAGGCTACCTTTGTAACCATATACAAGCCTAACATGATTTCTTAGGATATTACAAGTAGGTCTCTTCCCTTAGATGTCATGAACTTGGGCCAGTCTAGGTTGGTTATGTTAGATGTTTATGTTTATGTTTTTTGGGTATGTAAGTATGATATACTTATGGTTGTAATAAACTATGTTTATATGTAAAGTATATTATTCAATTCTTATGTCTTGTGTTTCTATAATTTATTAAGTTTTTGATATTCGTGAAAAAGGAATTTTGAAACCCTTATTAAAATAATATCAAATATTTTATAGCTTGGGTAAAGTTTTTAAAGGAGTTGGTCTGAAATGTAATACCCTTCGGAAGGTGTTACATTAAGGATATCAATTATATGTATGATGTTTATCCTTCATTAGGCTCATATATTGATATATATATATATATATATATATATATATATCATAAATTTTTTTATAGAGAATGTTATCAGGTTACAAGTAGCATGCCTAATCCTATTTATTTATGTATATTCCATATATACTAGAGTATTAGTATTGGGACGTTACATGAGTCCTTACCACTTTGATTTTCTACTCATCCCTTCATGTTGGAAGGCAGAGCTATCCTAGAAAGGTTAAAGTTCACCTTCAAGCATGGTTAGGAGTTAATTATAATTGAAAGTGATTGCTAAATAGTGGTGGAGGATATTCTCAAGGAGGCAACTGATTATACCAAGCTATGGTCTTTCTATGATGACATTAGGGAGCTTAAGTCTTGTTTGCACTCATGTAGTTTTGCCTTTTCTTCTAGAAAGGCCAACATTGTTACCCATCGATTAGCTTAGTGGGCTCAACATTCCTTTGAGGGTTTAGCTTGGCTGTTGTTGCTGATAGAAAATTTTCAAGTAATAAAATTATCCTTTACTTATAAGTGCATAAGATCAATGTAATATTTGATAAATATAAAGGTATCATACCCATAGAGAGTGATAAGATTAACTAAAATTTAATATTTACCTAAATTAATTTAAAGGAAAAAGAAGAGAGATTTTTATTTTATTTAATTAAACTGAGAATATAAATTACGTGCTAAACTAAAATTAAAATTAAACAACAAATCTAAATAAAATGACTTAAATTAGAATGCAAAAATAATTAAAGAACAATTCTAAGACCTCGAATTCACTATTAACCATACAAAGATGAATTTAACTTGAATGAGAATTAATCTTATTCTATGCATCTCCTCTAATATACAGACTGTCCTTATAGTGCACGGTCTAACTTGAGCGTCGGAGTACCTTTATACCCACCCCTCGCACCACCACAAGAGCAGCTGTATCACGGAGGAGTTCACCACATACGTGCTTATCTCAGGTACTCTCTGAATTTACTTCAAAACAAAGTATAATAAAACTTAATTTTAATGTTAAAAATACATATTGTTAGGCTATTATCAGCACCCCCACATCAAAACTTTACTAGTCCTTGAGCAAAGAAAATTATACCCAAGTACTAATGCATTAAAGAGAAAAGAATGAATCTCATGCACAAATTTATCCTGAATCATTTTAACTCAGAATTTAAGATCAACACCATTACACATTTTTAGGCAATTTCAATCTCATGGGTTAAGAGTCAAAACTTAAGTAATTTAAGCACTATCTTCACATCAACAAAAACAAAGGCATAAGACTTCATCACACTTCTAAATACAACAAAAGTAGCATTAAGAATCAATCTTATTCAACAATTAAATCAATTTCACGCCACCAATTTTTAACCAACCTACTTCACAACATAGCACTTTCAATTTTTATTTTCTTTTAAAAAAACACATGACTCTTAATGTTCTGTCCCATAGGTGACTCATGTAGCGAGTATTCAATCAATAAGTCCTGTTCCAGTCGGCCCAAGGAATTAGGTGATAAGGAACTCCTTAGACCTACTAACTTAAGCCAAATAATGGCATAGAAGCACCACAAGTACATATCCAGGTGTAGGCATAATATATAGAAATTAAAGAATAACCTGAACATTGGTACTTAGAGCCTTAGAAGTATTCAACACATTTCAATTTCAATTTTTTTTCTTCATTTGTAAGAAGGAGAAAAAAATTTTTTGAGGCAAACCACCAAGTAATTGACAAAGAAAAAGGCTTTCATCTATGCACAACTCAAGTAGTCAAAATACATGAGAATCCATCTCATACCTATAGTTCAAGGTGAATTGGAATATGGTCGCATAAGCTTTGACTACTAACCTATTAAGACCAAAATTGCCCTTAAATGCATATATGATGCATGAACTTTAATTTATACACAAATAAGATAATTATGCACAACTAGACCATCAATTCTCTAAAAAAATCAATCAATATTTTCTCCAAAAAATAAAATCCGCACCCCCACACCTAAATCACACATTGTCCTCAATGTGAAAAACAAAGAAATAAAAGGGCTAAAGAAAAGAGAAACACAACTTGATGAAAAGTAATACAATGTCAGGCAAAGAAAAGCACAAGAGTCAACTCCACAATAAAATCTGAAAAATCACAATATCCTTTCCAAAACAAATGAGTAGCATATGAAAACTAACAATAAAAACAACAAAAACAAATAAAATGAGATAAATAAAGAAGTAAAAACCAAAGCAATCTAAAACTTTTTTATAATTTTTATTTTATTTTTATTTTGGCTGACACTATTTACATCCCCATACAAAGGCTCCGAACTCTAGGAGGCACTTAAGTCGACTCAAACAATAAAATAAAACTATCTAAAGAGTAAAAAAAAAATTCTACCTACAACTAGAATTATTAAATCCAAGTCAACTTAAGGAGGTAAATGCTCATACTTCACTACCCACGGGGTAGCTTCAAAAAATGGAGAATAAACAAAGATTTCATTTACCCCAACTGCATCACTTCTCGAGTAAAAAACCTCCAAATCACTACATTAATGTATACTGTCTAAAGGATTCTTAGACAAAATAGGAGGCATAATCTCTTTAACTCTCTCATTAATCACATCCATAAAGGCATACTCAAGTTCATCTTCCACACCAGGTTACCCAATAGCCTTGAAGATATTAAGTTTAATTCTTATGTTCATAACCGAAACATCCATTATCTCAGACCTACAACTAATGTTAACATTAATAGTGGCTAAGAAAGGCCTCCCTAAAATGATTGGAATTTCCTTTTTTGATGTGTGAGAGGATTCTATATCAAGCATTATAAAATCAATAGGAAAGAATCCCTTATCAATGTTCAATAAAACATCATCAACTCTTCCTCTAGGGATCCTGACTAACCTATCAGCTAATTGCAGAGAACAATTTGATGGCTGTAACTCACCCAAGCCTAGCTCTTCATAAACAGAGTATGAAATCAAATTAACACTAGAACCTAGATCCAAGAGTGCTTTATCAATCTTATGATCACCAATATAGCAAGAAATAGTAGGAACACCAGGATCTTTCAACTTAGGTGGTGTGTTAAAATGCAAAATTGAGCTTACCTGTTCACTTAGGTGAACCTTCTTAGACATATGTGTTTTAGATTTTCTTTTAAATGTGTACATGTCCTTAAGAAACTTGGCATAAGTAGGAATCTGTTGAATAGCATCCAAAAGAGGAAGAATGATCTTTACTTGTTTGAAGGTCTCAAGAATATCCTCCCTCTGCTTATCTTTCCTAAAATGTGAAGGTGTTTCTAAGGCTTTCGGGTAAGGAACTTTTGACTTATATGGACTCGAAGTTGAAGAATTAGTCACATTAAAGGAAGGGGATTTGGTTTCTTCTACATTTTCTTTATGATCATCCTCATCCCTATCACTATGCACTTTCTCCTCATTCACCCTATTTTCCACCTTTTTCTCATTCCTAAGAATCATTACAGCCTTAACTTACTCATGGTTTTGACCTCTCGAGTTCTCTATGGAATGACTTAGAAGCTTACCCTCATCTCTATTTCCTATAACAATAGCTAACTGTCCAATTTTAGTCTCTAACTTTGCTATAGACTGAGTGTGAGAATCCAAAAGTTGCATCCTAGATTCTATAAATTGTGTCCTAGTGTTTAGGCTATTCAAAGAAGACAACACCTTATCTAGTTTATTATCTACAATTGAACTACTACTAGGTGCTTGAGGTGGATTGGGTGCATACCTTTGTGGTTGAAAACCAGGGGGTGGTGTCATGCTAACTTGACCTGACCAATTTGGTCGCTTCCCTTATTGTGCTTCAACACCTAGTTGTTTCCAAGAGAAGTTAGGATGATTCCTCCAACCAAGATTGTAAGTGTTAGAATATGAGTTATTTTGTGGAGGAAATCCTTGGGCTGCATTAGTCTACTCTAGTCAAAATTCTAAAAATTATGAGGTAATAGGGCAATTATATGAAGTATGAGAAGGGTTACAACAAACGGTACACATATTATGCACATTAGAAGAATTAGCATGTTTTTTACTCAAAGATAACAATTGATCCATCTTCTTAGATAATACATCCACTTGATCCATTTTCTAAGATAGAGATTCCACCTTAATTGTCAAATCAAATGTGTGTGAAATCTCGTAAATTCCCTATTTATTCCCTAATTGTTTTGATATATCTGGTTGTGAGGATAAGGCATGTAATTTTGAATTCTCACTTAAGTGTTCAAATAATTATCATGCCTCATTTAGGGTTTTGTGCAAAAAAATACCCCCACACGACGCATCAACCATTTTCTGGTTGCATTCATTCAATCTAGAATAAAAGCTTTGCGCTTGTTGCCATTTAGAAACTTTATGATGTGGACAACAGTGCAAAAAATCCTTAAATCTTTCCCAACTCCCATGAAATTATTCATTATTAACTTGAGAAAAAGTGGTGATGGCATATCTCATTGCTGTCAGTTTACCAATTAAGAAATATTTCTTCAAAAATTCTCCAAATAATCTATCCTAAGTGGCAATATTATCACATGTAGAAAATCAATCTTTAGTCTTATCCTTTAAGGCTACGTTTGGTACACTTGATAGTATAACGTATGATAGTATAAAATAATAAGATAAGGTCTGATAATATAAACAAGTTGATAAGTTCTTATACTATCAAACATTTGGTGCACATAGTATAAGTAACTTGATAGTATATGTAACTATCGAATATAACCATACTACCCTTCACCTTCCTCATCATCTCCTTTGGCTTCTCATGGCAACAACAACACTCCATTCTTGTACCCTCACTAATTGTCAGATTTCATCTGCCTCCTTTCATGCTCGGATCTCTCCCAATCCCAGCGAGCCTGGCATTGCTCCAGATCCCCAAGACAATGGCCTCTTCCATAGGTTCCTCCATGGATTCCAATCGGAGTAGCGTCTGTCGCCACTTGCCAGAAAAAACCTCCTCGACAAGCTGAGGGTGATGGACATTACTTGAAACCTGATCCAATTGGAGGGGTTGAGTTTGCTGGCAGAGAAGCCTTATATAATGGAGGAGGGAATGACGATTGAGGATGTAAGGAAATTGCTGAAGGCAGTGCAAGTAGAAATGGTGAAATTGAAGCTGAGGGAGATCCAAAAGAGCTACATGCCCTTATCAAAGTTCATTCAGATTTACTCCTAAAGTTGTTCGGATCATGACTGAGCCATGAGGATTGCAAAGATGTTGGATGATTCTGTAGCTATGATTATATTAGGAGTTGTCGTTGTTCTCAAGCCTGAACATGTTAATTCATTTTTGTATTTTCATTTTAGTCTAATTCAATCCTTAAGATACTTGAATTTTGATTTTTTTACTTGTATTTTTTTATTTATTTTATTAGGTTGTGTTTTAATTTATGGGTTGATACATAGGGGTCATGGTGGAGATCAAAGATTTCATGATCATTATCACATACTTCTCATTTACCCATTAATTTGGAGACTATCAAAAACTGATAATCTTTTTTATGATTATTCATTTTGTGTTTTTTCGACAGGAAATTGAAACTTTTTAAGAGGAAAGGCTTTGAGTGATAAAGATGAAAATGAGGGATAGGGTTGTGATGCGGAATTGATATATATTTCAAACCCAAGTGCAGGTTGTCTCAAGTAATAAATTCTTGGGAGTCCGAGGTCAATCCATAGGAAATTGATGAAGAAAAATTCTTTGACGTAAGGAAAAAATTTATCACAAAAATAAAGATGATAAATAAAATTGTTCACAAAAGAAAAAGAATTGCTTAGGCTAGGAGATCCACTCTTGATAAAGAAATTAAGAACAATATTAATTCTTTTATAACTTAATTAAAATCCACGCATAATGAAGGTTCCAATCAAAAAATACAACATTCAAAATTCTTTAAAAGTTATATTAGCTATATTATAGTTCCTTTAATTATCCACTAATGCCAACACTTGTAAATGGGTTCAAGCATTCATTGTGTCAATCTCTTATCTACAACAAATTAAGATCTCCACTTTACAAGGAGGGTTTCTAAATTGATTGGAAATAAAATACAACAAATATAATGACCACTTGATAATATAACATTCAAGCACAAGAAATAGATTAATCTGACCTTATTTCATTACCAAAAGTTTCACCTTTTCACCTAAGCAAAATGAGAATTAGTTAACCATAAACAAAAAGAAAGAAAGGGAGAAGAAGAAGATGATGAATATAACTTCAATTTAGAATAAAAGAAAATTACAACAAGATAAACAAATTAAACAAGAAAATGATCTTGATTTCTAAACCAAGATGATTATAATGAGCAACCAATGGTGCCCTTTTATAGAGCATGAAGGGCATATAATGATAAGCGAGTTGTTTAATGAGTGGGTGGATGAGTGAAACATGATAATAGAGTTGTCAATGAGTGGGTGGATTATTGCCATGCTTGTCTCCCCGGTCAACCAATTTAGTTGTCTTCACAAGACAATAACTCTATCATAGCATCACCTATTGTGTAAGTGGTCTCCATGAAAGTTTAAGGGTTTTGTCTCAGCTTTCTAATGACTAGTTTAATCACAATCTGATCCCTATAGCCCAACATATGGCCCAATCTTTACATAGTGTTCAGGTTCCAGTAACAGCGCCTCTATTCTGACTTATAGGTCCAATATGACCTACTAGACATCCGAATATGCTCTTGTGTTATTCATGAAAGTTATAGATTTGGTTCTTAGATTTCATTTGGGTTTTGTTTGGTGTAAATTGAACTCCTATAGCTCAAGAAATGGGCTGATGAGTATGAAGAGGTCAAGCTATCAGGATCAGAATTCTGACTCTTGCTTTCACTTCAATTTAAATTTTCCAAATGTGTGATTCCTCTCTTGATGTCCTATGAAACTTCTGGAGAATTATCTTAACTTTTCTACAAGACCATAATCACATTAATCAAATATTTGTAACTCAAATTATAGTCAATTTACTGAACACTATTAAATAGACAAATTAAGGCCAATTCATATAATAATTCCTTCAATAATCCAATTAGGCCCAATATCATAAAATATGACAAAACTAACTTAATTAAGTCTAATTGAACCTTAAGAAGCCCAGTGAGATGATTATTAAATTAATAAAATATATTGCTATCAAATTCTCCTACACTTAACTTTTGCACTCATGGGCAAAACACATAAGACCGAAGTTTGGGAGCAAGGAACTCAAAACTTAAAAACTCTAAAAGACTTAATTTCCAATAATATTCAAGAATGCAAAAGTTTATAAGCAGGAAGAGTAACCAAAGATTCAAGAGATCAAAATATGTATGAGGTAACATTTCTTCACATCTCAAACCAACACACAAGGAAACTTTAATTAAAAGGCAGAATCAACAATGATAGATCCTCATAAGATTCACTCTCAATCCCTTAAGTGTTTAAAAGGTAGGTATTTTACTCAATTCAACCCATGAAAAATTGTACTACAATTCAACCCATGAAAAATTGTACTACCATAAGCTTGCTTATCTTCTACTTCTCCGCTACTCAAAACACACGCACAAACAAATCAAAAAGACTTTATTCAAGGTTGTAATTAAATCAAGGTAAAGGAGGGAGGTAATATGGATATAACAGGTTAACTACTAAAGAGAATAAAAGAGCATTAGGGTTGAGTTCAAATAATAAGTATGAAAGTTCATTGCAACTCTACCTAATGCAAATTCCCTTTTACAAATTCATTTAGCTTCCCTTTTTTACTTTGTTGACCTTTCTTTGCACTTTATTTATTTTTTTTCAATGATGGCCATTCTTTCATTTTTCTTCAACCGTTTTGCACACACACTCCCACACTTGTTCAAGAACTCATCTAATGTCAGTGCTCTCTTATTCCCTAAGCTTGGGTAAGAACATGTTTGTTTGTTTTTCTTTTTGTTAAGGCATGTAATGAGCTAAAAATAAAGAATGGTCAAATAAGCTTAAAGGGGTTAAGTAAGGAAAAATATGCAAGGTTGGTTATTTAGTTAAAGAAGCTATTTCAAGAAAAATGTCTCAATCATGTTTATGTATGCATATGGAAATGTAGCCTCAAATAGAGTCAAAGCCAGTTCTTGAGTAACAATTCCATGAGTGAAAATCACACAAGAAAGAATAGAATGGTAAAAAAGTTTAATCCATTCATCAATTGGCTAAAAAATCTCACAAAGCATACATATATCATTCTTAATCCACCAATTCAATATTCATAACCAAGCATGTGAAATTTAAGAAAGAAAATAATTTATTCAATCATGCTATGATCCTTGAATTTCAATTGCTACTTCTACATAAAATAGTTATCTACCTAATTGATCCTTACTCTGCCACCAATTTAGATGTGTCTCAAGAGTAAATTTACCTTAAGGATAGAATTTACTCCTTACTCTGTCATCCTTAATTGGTTTTGCAGTTAGTAAGTTACTGACAATCATATAATAAACATACTTCCCTATTTTTTTAGTTTTTTTTGTCAACTATCCTTTCCCCCAACCAGATCACAACATTGTCCTTAATGTTAAAATATAGATAGGTAAAGGATATAAGATATTACTTGTTATGGCAATTATTGAAAAAAAAGCATGGCACAAATTTAAACAAAAACTAAGTACAAATGAAAAATAAAATTGTTCACAAATGAAAAGGAATTGCTTGGGTTAGGAGATCCACTCTTGGTAAATAAATTAAGGACAACAACAATTCTTTTATAACTCAATTAAAATCCACGCATAATGGAGGTTCCAATCAGAAAATACAACATTCAACGTTCTTTAAAATGTATATTAGTTATATTATGGTTTCTTTAATTATCCACTAATGCCAACACTTGTAAATGGGTTCAAGGATTCATTGTGCCAATTTCTTGTCTGCAACAAATCAAGATCTCCACTTTACAACGAGGGTTTCTAACGCCAACACTTGTAAATGGGTTCAAGCATTCATTGTGCCAATCTCTTGTCTACAATGAATCAAGATCTCCACTATAGAAGGAGGGTTTCTAAATTGATTGGAAACAAAATACAACAAATATAATAACCACTTGATAATATAACATTCAAGCACAAGAAATAGAATAATTTAACCTTATTTCATTACCAAAATGCTCACCTATTCACCTAATCAAAATGAGAATTAGTTGCCCATAAACAAGAAGAAAGAAAGAGAAAAAAGGAAGAAGATGAACATAGCTTCAATTTAGAACAAAAGAAAATTACAACAAGAGAAACAAATGAAACAAGAAAATGATCTTGATCTCTAAAGTAAGATGATTCTTAATGAGTAACCAATGGTGCCCTTTTGTAGAGCATGGAGGGCACACAATGACAAGGGAGTTGTTTAATGAGTGGATGGATGAGTGGGTGGATGAGTGGAACATGACAATGGAGTTGTCAATGAGTAGGTGGATTATTGGCATGCTTGTCTCGTTGCTCAACCAATTCAGCTATCTTCATAAGACTATAACTCTATCATAATGTCACCTATTGCATAAATGTCTGCATGAAAGTTTAAGGGTTTTGTCTCAGCTTTCCAATGCCACTAGTTTCATCACAATTTGATCCCTACACACCAAGATATAGCCTAATCTTTGCACAGTGTTTGGGTTCCAGCAACAGCACCTCTGTTTTGACTTATAGGTCCTATATGACCTACTAGACATTCGAATATGTTCTTGTGTTCTGCATGAAAGTTGTAGATTTGGGTCTTAGCTTTCTTTTGGGCTTCTTTTTTTTTGTTAATTGAACTCCTATAACTTAAAAAATAGGCTGATGAGTACGAAGAGGTCAAGTTGTCAAGATCTGAATTCTGGCACTTGCTTTCACTTCAATTTAAATTATCCAAATGTGTGATTCCTCTCTTAATGTCCTCATGAAACTTGTAGAGAATTGTCTTTACTTTCCTACAAGACCTAAATCACATCAATCAAATATTTGCAACTCAAATTATAGCAAATTTACTGAACACTGCCGAACAGACAAATTAAGGTCAATTTATACAATAATTCCTTCAATGATCTAATTAGGCCCAATAATATAAAATGTGACAAAACTAACTTAATTAAGCCAAATTCAACCTTAAGAAGCCCAGTAAGATGATTATTAAATAAATAAAATATATTACTATCAAATTCTCTCACACTTAGCTTACGCACTCCCGAGCAAAACACATTAGACCGAAGCTTGGGAACAAGGAAAAACAACACAAAATAAAAAGCTAAAAACTCTAAAAGACTCAATTTCTAATGATATTTAAGAATGCAAAAGTTTATAAGCAAGAAGAGCAACCAAAGATTCAAGAGATCAAAACATTTATGAGGTAACATTTCTTCACATATCAAACTAACACGCAAAGAAACTTCAATTAAAAAGCAGAGTCAAGAATGATAGATCCTCACAAGATTCACTCTCAATCTCTCAAGTGTTTAAAAGGTAGGTATTTCACTCAATTCAACCTATGAAAAATTGTACTACCATAAGCTTGCTTATCTTTAACTATTCCACTACTCAAAACACACGAACAAACAAATCAAGAGAACTTTATTCAAGGTTATAATGGGATTAAGGTAAAGGAGGGAGATAATATGGATATGACGGGTTAAATATAAAGAGAATAAAAGAGCATTAGGGTTGAGTTCAAATAACAAGTATGAAAGTTCATCCCAACTCTACCTAATACAAATTCCCTTTACAAATTCTTTTCGCTTCCTCTTTTTTCCTTGTTGACCTTTCTTTACTCTTTGTTTTTTTTTAAGATGATGGTCATTCTTTCCTTTTTCTTCAACCGTTTTGCACACACACCCCCACACTTGTTTAAGAACTCATCCAATATTAATACTCTATTTTTTCCTAAGGTTGGATAAGAACATATTTTTTTTGTTACGGCATGTAATGAGCTAAAAATAAGGAATGGTCAAATAAGCTCAAAGGAGTTAAGTAAGGAAAAATATGCAAGGTTGGCTATTTGGTTAAAGTAATTATTTCAAGAAAAATATCTCAATCATGTTTATGTATGCATGTAGAAATGTAGCCTCAAATAAAGTTAAAGCAAGTTCTTTAGTAACAATTCCATGAGTGAAAATCACACAAAAAAGAAGAGAATGGTACAAATGTTTAATTCATTCATGAATAGGCTCAAAAATCTCACAAGGCATACATCTATCATTCTTAATCCACCAATTCAACATCTATAACCAAGCATGTGAAATTTAATAAAGAAGACAGTTTATTCAATCATGCTATGATCCCTGAATTTCAATTGCCACTTCTACATAAAATAGTTATCTACCTAATTACTCCTTACTCTGCCACCAATTTAGATGCATCTCAAGAGTAAATTTACCTTAAGGGCATAATTTACTCCTTACTTTGTCATCCTTAATTAGTTTTACTGATAGTAAGTTATTGTATAAACATACTTCCCTTTTTTTTAGTCAACTATCCTTCCCCCCAACCAGATCACAACATTGTCCTCAATGTTAAAATATAGATAGGTAAAGGATATAATATATTACCTATTGTGATAATTACTAAAAATAAAAAATATGCACAAATTTAAACAAAAACTAAGTACGAATGAAAATTAAAATTGTTCACAAATGAAAAGGAATTGCTTGGGCTGGAAGATCCACTTTTAGTAAATAAATTAAGGATAGGATTAATTCTTTTATAACTTAATTAGAATCTATACATAATGGAGGTTCCAATAGAAAAATACAACATCAAAGTTCTTTAAAAGTTATGTTAGTTACATTATGATTCCTTTAATTATCCACTAAGACCAACATTTGTAAATGGGTTCAAACATTCATTGTGTCAATCTCTTGTCAGTAACAAATCAAGATCTCCACTTTACAAGGAGGGTTTCTAACGCCAATACTTGTAAATGGATTCAAGCATTCATTATGCCAATCTCTTGTTTACAACGAATCAAGATCTCTACTTTACAATAAGGGTTTCTAAATTGATTAGAAACAAAATATTATAAATATAATGACCACTTGATAATATAACATCCAAGCACAAGAAATAGAATAATTTAACCTCATTTCATTACCAAAAGGTTCACCCATTCCCCCAAGCAAAATGAGATTTAGTTACCCATAAAGAATAAGAAGAAGAAGAAGAAGAAGAAGAAATTTACAACAAGAGAAACAAGATAATTCTAATGAGCAACCAATGGTGCCTTTTATAGAGCATGAAGGGCACATAATGACAAGGGAATTATTTAATAAGTGGGTGGATGAGTGAAACATGATAATGGATTTGTCAATGAGTAGGTGGATGAGTGGGTGGATTATTGCCATACTTGCCTCCCCGCTCAACCAATTCAACTATCTTCACAAGATTATAACTAAGAAGAAGAAACCAATAGTGCCCTTTTATAGAGCATGAAGGGCACATAATGACAAGGGAATTATTTAATGAGTGGGTAGATGAGTGAAACATGACAATGGATTTGTCAATGAGTAGGTGGATGAGTAGGTGGATTATTGCCATACTTGCCTCCCCGCTTAACCAATTCAGCTATCTTCACAAGATTATAACTATTTCATAATGTCACCTATTGTATAAATGGTCTGCATGAAAGTTTAAGGGTTTTCTCTCAGCTTTCAAATGCCACCAGTTTCATCATAATCTGACTCCTACAGCCTAAGATATGACCCAATTTTTGCACATTGTTTGGGTTCCAGCAACAGTACCTCTGTTCTGACTTATAGGTCCAATATGACCTACTATGTTACCAAGTGGCCTCAATACTCAAGATGGGGGGTGAATTGAGTATGTAAAATAAGTTCGCAAATCTTTCACAGAACGTTCGATAAATAATTTTCATTAAAGCTATTAGATGAATAAAGATGATTGGATAAATGAGAAAAACACTTTCACATATAAATATAATAGCCAAAGGAGACAATATTCGAGCAATACAATAAAATAATGCACAAATGTAAAGAGAAAGGTTTAGAGAAATAAACACAATAGTTTATCCTAGTTCGATCACTAATCCACTTGTGATCTAGGTCCAGTCCTCAAGCAAATACTTGAGATTTTCCACTATATCTTCAAGCTTGAAAATAGGTGCTTAACAACCTTTACAAATTGGAGTACTCAGCATACCTTGGGATGTCTCACCCTTGTGCTTGAGCCTCTATATTCAAGGGATACCTCACCCTTACAATTTTGAGGGATACCTCACCCTCTCTTAACAGATTGTACAAGATTTAGATGGAAGAAACTCTCTCTAGAGCATATAATACAAATTGAAGAACTATGGTATTAAGGATTCACACAAGTTGAAGCTTAAAACAGAAGATTATTTAAAATGATGAGAAAACTTGTTTTTAATGCTCAGTAGTGATTCTCAAATTGTTGGTCTCAGTTTTTCTAACCCTTCATTAAAGCCCAATACCCAAATTTATAGTTAAGGGCCATTGATAGCCGTTGGGGGGTAGTTGAGAGCATTAAATGCTCTGTAATATAGCTATTACGTGCTTCTTTTGATTTTTTCAGAAAATAGGCTAATCGGTTAAGGCAAGTACCCTAATCGGTTAGGGGCTCTTTTCTACTCAAAATAAAAGCTTCTGTTATAAAGAATAATTGATTAGATTCATGACCTAATTGGTTAGGACTTCATAAGTTTGGTTTCTGGGAAAGCTACTAACCGATTAGAGCCTCAAGCTAATCGGTTAGGGCTTGATTCATTTTGGTTCTAAGATCAAGAATAACCGATTAGAGCCTCATGCTAATTAGTTAGGACTTAATTAATTTGGCTTCTGAGAAAGCAAATAACCGATTAGGGCTCTCACCTAATCGTTTAGGCAAGGTTTCAAAACAAAAGGAATGGTTTTGTTTGTTCAAATAACCGATTAGTCATCTTGCCTAATCAGTTAAGAATATGAAATATAATGAGGCCTTTGAATTTGGCTCTTGACAGGACAGATAATAGTTTACACTCATTAATAAATTGGTTAGTTCACAAAATGACTTATTTCAATTTTGGCTCATACAAGGAAATTGACTTGAAAAAGGATAAAAGATTTCATAGAGGTGTTTCAGAAAACCTTTTGATCCTTACTTAAAAAACCATTTTGCAAACTCATTTTAAGAAAGCCATATGAGCTTGGAGTGAATCCTTAATATACCTTTACACAAGATCTATGACCTACATGCTAATCTTGAATTCCTTATGACTTGATCGTTATGTTTCCATTGCTTTCTTGTTTGTCGACATCAAAACCATTTGCATTTAGTCAATGTCAATCACATTCTCCCCCTTTTTGATGATGACAAACAATTATTGAGAAAAAGATTAGTTCAAATGATAATTGGAATTCATAATAGGATTTGGAGACTTACTCCACCTCTTTTGTTCAAGAGGTGCTTGAATTAGAAATGCACAACTCCCCCTTTGTTTTGGAATTCCAAGACCATTAACAAACAACACTTAACATAAAACATTCAGTTATTTTTCCTTCTTTTCTCAATAAAAAACCTATATCCTTCTCCCCTTTTTATTATGATAAAAAATAATGGAACAGATAATCCAGTAATCCATATAGACACAGACAAGTTATACGACACCAAGCATTCAAAACATATTTAAATATGTCCAAGATTCAAATCATGGTTCAAAGATAACTTTCAAAACATTGGAGTTAAGGCTAATCATAATTTCCATAATATCATAACCAATCATGCCAAATAAATCTACCATGGTTCTAACATAATATCCAAAATTAAAAATATACATATTCAAAACAGAGTTGGAAGCAATTAGTTCAGAAATACAACTATAACAGAAACAGATAGTCCATGCCTAAGCCCCATGGTCCTCGGGTGCTGGGTAGCGATGCTCGAGCCTATCCAAGTGATCCTCCATAACACTTAAATGATCAAAGATGACTGAGTTGTTATGCTCCTGGTAGGTTCTTAGACCCACAATGGCTGGAAGAATGTAGGCTTCACTTGTGGTTTCTGAGATGCTACTCATTTCTGGTGCCTCTTCCATAGGGACATCAGTCGGATCAGCAGGAATTTCTTCTAGTGGTGCTGTTGCCACACGTGCATGACCATAAGTCCATTCGCCATTTATGTTCTTCACTTGCATTTTATTGAGAGAGGCAAGTCCAAACTTATGAGGACCTGCAATATTTACGATTCCATTTTCTAGTAGGGGAACCTTGTAGTGGTCTAGGATTCAAGCAATCAAAAGGTTATAAGGAAAATCCATAACTGCCTTTTGTTTAGTTTTCATCATGTAGTGCATAATATAATAAGGCTAGTTGATCTTTATGCGTTCTTTGAGAAGCCACACCAGGAAGATTTCTTCCTCTTCAACCAGGGCATAGTTACTTGCCCTTGGTGCTAGGATATGAGTTACAATAAAATGGAGAAGACGATCCTGTAACTTCAAAAGGCCGGTAGTAAAAGTCCCCTTTGGTATTTGACCGCCAGGCTGAAGCATGCCCATGACAGCTTGATCTCTCTTATAGTTTTCCCATGAGCTATGTTTTTCCAATTTAAGCTTTTCTCTAGAGTGATGAAGACCAAACAGAGGAACCCACTCACTTGGATTCACAATAATTTTGTGCTTTTTGATTTCAGAAACCAAATTTCTGTCCATAATAGATAAATTGTGGAAAAAAACTTTAGTAGGTTCAAGATAGAAATACCCTGGATTGGTAGTGACGAGAGTTCTCAACCCATGAAATTCAAAGAGCTTTGTAAGAGAAGTGAATCCTTCTTTGACGAAAAATGCCCAGTCCATCCATTTAGGTGAAATGATGTACCGAGCATGAAATTCCAACTAGTATTTCTTTATTTGAGCAGGGTCAGCGAAAAATCTTCCAAGGTTCAAGGCTATGGAGAAATCTGGGTCAGTGTCTATAGGAGGTGTTTCATTTGGGACATTTGGGTTTTTGGACCGTGACCTCTTGGGGAAGGAAGAGCTACTAGCCATAGTGAGGAATAGAGGCTTAGGGCACGGTTAAGGGGAGAGAGAGTATGAGGGAGATGAAAATTTTGGAAGAAAATAGAATTTTAATCAAAGAAAAGGTGATGGAGAGTGTGGAATGTGAGGGAAATGGTATTTAAGTGGTGGAGTTGTGATATATTTGAGGTGGGTATGAATGGATAGGAATAGGTGTTTGAGGGAAGAAGAAGAGGATGAGGATGGAGGAATGGGGATCGTCGTGAGAAATAAGGGAAGAGGATACTATTTTGGTGTTTTGAGAGTTATATTAACCGGTTAGCATGTAGGGCAAACCTGTAACACCCTAACTTTTGGGATAATTACAATATAGTCCTAAATGTGCTGTTTTGTGAATTCTGTGAGTAGTAAAATAAATTTGAATGTTTCGTGAGTGTATTTGACTGTTATATGTGATTTGCTCCGAGCCAGGGAAATAATAATTTTCTGGCCGGAAAAATCTCATTTTAATTAATTAGAGCTAGGGGATCTTACTAAATCTAATTCTGATTGATATATATATTAATCTTTTAATTTTTTAGATTTACTGTGCAATAAAATAATTTTATATTATTATAATATTATTTTATTTGACAGTACTTACTGTCTCAAAAATAGTAGAAATCTGCTTCAAAATGACCATGGACCCTTAAAAGTTTGTGGGACCAGCGTTTAGAAAAGCAGTCAACAATTCTGACTGGACAAATTTCTAAGCCAATAGGAGTAAGTCAATAAAGGAGGCTTCAAAAATTCTAACCATAGGAATAGGTCAAAGAAAGAAGCATGGACTTTAATATGGACCGTTAGATGAAAACTTAGTTAGGAAGCATTTGATCTTAACCGTTGATCAAATCAATGGTGAGATAAGAATTCAAGTTTTATCACTAAGCAATATCCACCTTAGATTACATCAAGGGCTAGGAATTAAAGTTGATATCAATGGTTAAGATTAAGTCAAACATAGTGGCTTGACTTTGCTTAGTAGCTAATTAAACCTAATTTGGTTAATCTAATTACCTAATTAGTAAACTAAGTAAACTAACCTAGTTATTAATTAGTTGTAATCTAATTATTAATTAGATATCCCAATTTTGTTTAGAGATTATAATATATGCTAATATATGTTTAACTAATTAGTTATATCATTAGAATGTTAATTAAATATTATTAGGAGATTTAACCTAATTAATTACCTATTTAATTAGCATGAAATTAGTCTTTAATTGAAACAAATTAAACCACCTAAGTACCCTTGAACCCCACGGCCATGAAAGCTAAATGGTCAAGTCTTCACAAGTTCTACATGGTTCATGAACTATCCAAAGTGACATAAGCCATGTGCACTAAAGTGTGAACACAAATGGATATTTACTATCCAAATTAAATACTCAACCATACCCACATAAACCACACGGAAACCCCTCTCAATATACTCTCAAATTTCACTTTTTCACTTAACCAATTCAAAGCTTTCTATTCTCTCCAAAATTCCCAAGAACACCAAGCAACTTTCTTTTCTATTTTTCTCTCTATATTCGGCCAAGCACCCAAACACCACCATCAATCTTCTATAATTTTACCTCTTCATATTTCCTAAACCAAAATCATATTCTAAACACTTTTCCTTCACAAGGTTTTGTCAAAAACCTACTCTATCTAGTTCAAAATCCAAGCTTTTGTTCACTTCCCTAAAGGTAAGTTTTGATTCTTTGGTTTAAAGTTTTATTTTTGATTTTCTTAACCATTATTGTTCCATGATTTTTCAATCTTGATCCTTGTATGTGTTTTTACTAATTATTTAAGAATTATTAGGGTTTTGTGTTAGTTTTCAAAAAAGCAAGGAGAAGGAGGAGACTAGCCAATCTTTGTCTTCAAGAGGTAAGAGGGAGATTTAATCTCATCAACCCTAAGTGGTGATGAAAAAATGGATTGTTTGTGTGTAAAGAATCCCTAAGGATTCGTCTATGTGATTGTTTAAATGCTTTCCTATTTGTGGTTGATTTAATTGCTATGCATGTTTATAGTTTTTATTATTGATTTTAATTGCTATGTATGTTTATAGTTTTAATATATTGTATGTATATTGTATGTGTTTATAATTGTATAATTATTAAAGTAGGATGTGAATAACATGTAATGATTTGCATGAGTGTTCCAAAGAACACACTGAGGCTCACGGCCTTACCATGAAAACAAAGAACCAAAATGTTCTCAATCATTTTCTAAATCCATGATTTAAAAAATCTAGGTAAAATAATAAATTTAAGAATGATTTAGGTTAATTATGGCCAACATGTCATTCAACGTATAATTGAATGCCATTTTATTTTCTAAGATAGGTTAGGTAATTAATTTACAAAAGAATTTGATTCCAATGAATCTTTGAGAAATAAAAGGAATGAACTTAGTTCTAGAATTCTAAAATTAGCAGAACTTATGATTAGCAGAATTTATTATAAGCAAGAAATAAAGTGAACACTTGAAAAATACTAACGTAGAGCTCACTCTCTAAGTTTTGAAGCGCGTTAGCAAGTTTCAAGGTGTAACTATAGGGTAAGATTAAAATAAACAGAATTTAGAGGAAAACGTTAAAAAAATACCTTATACTGATTTTATAGGCAAAAATGCTGCTGAAATTTACTAAAATCGGACGAATAAAATGAAATGATTCCATAATATATTTATAACATAAGGGAAATGCTTTATGAAGTTTAAAAGTACTAGATATAGTTTACACATTTTTAAAATGATGATTTTAAGCTATTGAGTTAAGAAAACGAATTAAAATCTTATGCGATTGAGAAAATGATTTTAAAATATTATGCGATGTTCAAAAATGTCAAAATATACTTACGCAATTTAAAAATGTTTGTGAAAATGACGCGATTATGAAAACACGATAAAATTTCTACGCGACTAAATGGAACAGCGAGTTTTACTATCGGTCCAAAGTGGTGGACCCGGACATGTTATGAGATAGTATTGTCAAGTGGAGACATACTATATTTTGGTATATTGTGACTAAGGGCATTTTCATAAATATGGAAAAATATTGATATTAAGGATATTATTGTAATTTTAGATCATACTTAGAGTGTTGTGCCAATTTAGTTGATAATTAGTGATTGATTGACGAGACGAATTATACCGTGTTGTGGTGTGATAGGCGTAGTGTGGTTCATTATATGAACTTGGGGGCATTAGTGTGCGGAGAATTCCACATGGGGACAGTGGGTTGCTCCTCTAGGCCGTGGTAACAGGCAATACACTAATGATCTCGACAAACACTATTCTTAATCGAGGTCTTGTAGAGACTATTATGTACAATGCCTGTAGTACACGATGTTTTGGACTGTGGGCTATAGACACAATGTTTGACAGTGTAATAGTTTGGTTGGGCAGCCTGAGGTACTATTAGTTCTTTTCGGATCATTCTCTCAGATATCCGTGTTTAGCTCCATGGAGTAGGAACGAGTCGGTGTATGTATCATTCATTATTTACAATTTACTGTTTATTATAATTTGTGATAAAATGTATGAACTATTGCTTTATTATATTATGCATGATATGTTGGTATGTACCCTTGTGATATATGTTTGTATTGTCGTTTTCTTTATTGCCATGCGGGTAATGATGTAGATTGTCTCACCTCTCTATATGCTTTTCTCTATATTATTATTATATTTCCATAAAGAGTTTGGGGAAGAGGAGGAGGAACAGCCTCTTGAGATACAGTATCTGGACGAGCACCAGCCGGGCGAGCTGTACGAGGAAAGCGAGCTGATAGATCATTCTCATCATTAAGACTGATCTTGAGATCATGGCATTGCCGGGATTCTTCAGGTTTGTGAGACTTGAGTTTCACGGGGGTTCGGAGGCCTGGCGTATGTGAGAGGATAGAGGAACAGTTGTCTACATGGGACGTTTGACTGTGTCCCTATGTAGAGAGTATGATGGAGATGTTATATTTACTACTACGTTGTATTTACATCTAGAGTTGCCTCTGACTCTTAGGCGTTACTGGGAAGGAATCTTCTATGCGCCTAGCGAGCTCAGTAGTGAGTTAACAGCCTGGACTCATGTCCGTAGAGCTGTAAGACCTCCAAGATGTCTATCCTTCAATGATCTCTCTAAAGATTATCCATCAGAAGGTTAGAAATCTTTCGAGGTGCACTTGGGCAATGTTATGTTTTTAGTAGTATACTAACTTTTTAGTACTTTGTTAAATATTTGTAGTTGTAAACTATGTGTGTACTTAAGAAAAATCATATGTATATTATGGTGCTATTATGTTCTGCTATATTTTGCGTTTCGAGTTATTTCATTTAATGTTAGAAGTATAAAAGGAAAAAAATTTATTACAAATATTATTTTATTTTATTGCATCATAAATGTGACATCCCCACAAGGGTGTTACATTGGTTAGTATCAAAGCCCAAGTTAGAGTCTTTTGGGATTGTGGTTAAGTCTGTTTTTGCTTGTGTTGTGTGATTCTCTGTGATTTGTTTCTGAAAGGTTACATCTGACATTGTTTTGCCTTGTTGAAGAAAGAGGATGTCTGGAGGGAGAAGAATGTGTGCGAATGTGGAACGTAATGTAGACCCAATGATTGCAGCTGCTGAGGCTATGCAGCGAATGGCGGAAGTGATTACCCAGCAAAATCAACGAGCAGCTCAACAGCAAGATGCAACTGCTGATGCTCTGAATTTGTCTGAGTTTAGGTGCAACAAACCACCACAGTTTAAAGGCGAGTTTGACCCTGAGAAGGCGAGTCTTTGGATTCAAGACTTGGAAAGAGTATTCGAAGGTATGGGGTGTGCAGAAAATAGAAAGGTAACATATGCTGCTTTTATGTTGAGGGGAGATACTAAAAATTGGTGGAGAGGAACCCTCGATTACTATAAGCTGAAGGAACGGAAATTACTTGGGAAGTGTTTTGCGAAGTATTTCTGGAGAAGTACTTTCCTGGTAGTGCCCGACATGCCAAGGAGATGGAATTTCTTGGTCTACATCAGGGGAATATGACTGTTGGAGAATATGCTGCTAAATTTGAGAGCTTGTTGCAGTTCTCGAGGTATTTCCAAATTCAACCAGATGAGGTATGAAAGTGCCAAAAGTTTGAAGATGGATTAAAAGTAGAACTGAGGCGAGCAGTGCTACCAATGAGGATGAGGGAATTTCCCGCTTTGATGGATACTTGTCGACGACTCGAGGAGTTGAAGCCGTCCCGAGATCCCAGAAATCGTAACTTTAGACCGACTAGGTTCCAAAGGGGAGGTAATAGCAGTAATAACCGGTTTCAGTGCAAACCTTATGCGAGACCATCAGGAAGTCAGCCTCAACGTCTGTCTGTTAGGGGAAGTTCTAGCGAAAACTGAGTTAGTCAGAATATGGCGTTTACACCAAGGTGTTTTAAATGTGCCAAGAGTGGCCATATCTTTACAGATTGTTCAATCAGGGGAACGATCTGCTTTAACTACAGAAAACCTAGACATGTTTCTAGGGATTGTACTCAGCCAGAGAGGAAGCATGCTGTAAGTAATGTTCGTGCTACTCAGCCGCGATCTAGAAGGCGAGTATATAATGACGGGAACTGAAGCTTCTCAATCTGAAAATCTTATTCAAGGAGAAGGTGTCATTGAAGGTAATCACCTGACTTTGCTATATGATTCGGGTGCAACACACTCATTTATTGCATATGATTGTGTGGAACGATTGAAACTGTCTGTGTCTTCTCTGAGTTTTCAATTAATTGTTTCTACGTCAACTGCCAAGCCTGTTGTTACATCCACAATATGTATGAACTGTCCTATTGTTATAAAGGATCGTATGTTTTCGGTCAATTTGATTTGTTTACCTCTTGTTGGGATAGACATAATACTAGGAATGGATTGGTTATCTTCTAACCATATCCTGATAGACTGTGCAAGTAAAACCATAGTTTTTCCTAAGGAAAAAAGTTCTGGATTCTTGACTGTTGTTAAAGTCAAGTCATTATTGAGGGATGGAGCTCAGGGGTTTATGTTGCTGTCTTCTCTAGAAGTCAAGAGTGAGAAAGATGTGAGTGTTATTCCTGTCGTCAATGAGTTTCCAGAGATTTTTCCTGATGATGTACCCAGTTTACCACCGAAAAAGGAGATCGAATTCTCTATCGATTTAGTACCGGGAGCAAGTCCTATTTCGATTGCACCATACCGAATGTCGCCTGCAGAATTAACAGAATTGAAGAAGCAATTGGAGGAACTGTCAAAGAAACAGTTTGTGCGACCTAGTGTTTCGCCATGGGGAGCACCAGTACTACTAGTAAAAATGAAGGATGGAACTTTTTGACTTTATGTTGATTATCGTCAGCTGAACAAGGTTACTATAAAGAATAAATATCCACTACCGAGAATTGATGATCTGATGGATCAGTTGAAGGGAGCCACTGTATTCTCTAAAATAGATCTGCGATCAGGTTATCATCAGATTTGTGTCAAGGTTGATGATGTGCCTAAGACAACTTTCTGAACTCGTTATAGACATTATGAGTATCAAGTGATGTCGTTCGGAGTGACGAATGCTCCTGCAATATTCATGGATTATATGAATAGGATTTTTAGTCCGTACTTAGACAGATTTGTCATTCTTTTTATCGATGACATTCTGATCTACTCTCAAAGTCAAGAAGAGCATGCTGAACATCTCAGTATAGTTCTCCAGATTTTGAAAGAGAATAAGCTGTATGCGAAATTGGCAAAATACGAGTTTTGGTTGGAAGAAGTTCAATTTCTAGGTCACATAATCTCCAAGGAAGGTATTACGGTAGACCCATCAAAAGTGGAGACCGTTTTGCAGTGGGAAAGGCCTAAGACAGTGACTGAGGTTCAAAGTTTTGTTGGATTAGCCAGATGTTACTGAAGGTTTATTGAAGGTTTTTCCAAAATAGCTGGACCACTTACACAACTTACAAGGAAGAGCTAAGCTTTTGATTGGATGGAGGAACGTGAAGCAAGTTTCCAAGAGCTGAAGAAGAGATTGACGACTACACCAGTGCTAATTTTACTAGATCCTAAGAAATCTTTTGAGGTGTACTGTGATGCATCTTATCAAGGGTTAGGATGTGTGTTGATGCAGAATCAGAATGTGGTAGCTTACGCTTCAAGACAGTTGAAGGTTCATGAGAGGAACTACCTAATGCAAGATTTGGAGCTAGCCGCAGTAGTCTTTGTGTTAAAAGTGTGGAGGCATTTTCTGTATGGAGCTATGTTCAATGTCTTTAGCGATCACAAGAGCTTAAAATACTTGTTTGATCAAAAAGAATTGAATATGAGATAAAGGCGATGGTTAGAATTTTTGAAGGACTATGATTTTCAACTTCAATACCATCCGGGAAAAGCGAAGGGTGTAGCAGATGCCTTGAGCAGAAAAGTGGTTAGTGTTTCTACCGTGATGATTAAGGAAAAGGAGCTGATTAATCAATTCAGAGATCTATGGTTGTCAGTGGAGTTGGTACCTGGGAAGATTCATCTGAGTAAAGTTGTAGTTTTGAATGACTTACTGGAAGTAATCCGAGAAAAATAAGATGAGGATTTGTTTTTACAGAATGAAAAGGAATTGTTGAAGCAAGGTCATAAAGCAACGGTGGAGGAAGGATCTGATGGAATCTTAAGATTTGAAGGACTAGTTTGTATACCTGATGATCCCGATCTTAAGAAAGCAATTTTGGATGAAGCTCATACTAGTAATTTGAGTATGCATCCGGGCATGACAAAGATGTATCAAGATTTGAAGCGAATATTTTAGTGGCCAAGAATGAAGAGAGATGTAGCGGAACATGTGACATCTTGTCTCGTTTATCAGAAGGCAAAAGTGGAACATCAACGACTTGCCAGTATGTTACAACCTTTAACTATTCCATAGTGGAAATGGGATAATATCTCGATGGATTTTGTTATCGGATTGCCAAGGATGAGAAATGGTCATGATTCTATATGGGTTATAGTTGATAGGCTTACGAAGTCAGCGCACTTCTTGCCGATCAATATTAAGTATTCGTTGGAATGATTAACCCAGATATACATCCGTGAGATTATTAGACTTCATGGTGTACCCGTAAGTATAGTTTCTGATAGAGATCCGAGGTTTAAGTCGAGGTTCTGGCGAAGTTTGCAAGAAACCATGGGAGCTAAACTGCGATTGAGTTTTGCATATCATCCGCAGACTGATAGCCAAACGGAGAGAACAATTCAGTTGTTGGAGGATTTGTTGCGTGCTTGTGTGTTAGAAAAACAAGGGAGTTGGGATGAATTTTGGTCTTTGATAGAATTCACCTACAACAATAGCTCTCACTCGAGCATAGGGATGGCACCCTATGAAGCCCTTTATAGACGACGATGCCGAACACCTTTGTGTTGGTATCAGGATGGAGAAAGTATGACTATTAGGCCTGATCTTGTGTAATAGACTACAGAAAAGGTGAAAATGATTCAAGAGAAGATGCGAACAACTCAAAGCCAACAGAAGAGCTATACTGATAAGCGAAGACGACCTTTGGAATTTGAAGAAGGTGAGCATGTGTTCTTAAGAGTGACGCCTACGACTGGTGTCAGAAGAGTTACCAAATAGCTTTACCACCCTTTTTATCCAATCTACATAATGTATTCCATGTGTCTTAGCTGAGGAAATACATTCCAGATCCAACTCATGTTATATAGCCAGATGAAATGCAACTAAAAGATAATTTGACGTATGAAACACTTCCTGTTAAGATCGAGGACAGAAAAGTGAAACAACTTCGAGGGAAGATGATTGAGCTGGTAAAGGTAATGTGGAATGATGTAACAGGAGATGCTACATGGGAGCTAGAAGATAGGATGAAGGAGTAATACCCTCAATTATTTTGATGTATGATGAATTTTGGGGACGAAATTCTTATTAGTAGAGGAGAGTTGTAACATCCCAACTTTTGGGATAATTACAATATAGTCCTAAATGTGCTGTTTTGTGAATTCTGTGAGTAGTAAAATAAATTTGACTATTTTGTGAGTGTATTTGACTGTTATATGTGATTTGCTCCGAACTAGGGAAATAATAATTTTCTGGCCGAAAAAATCTTATGTTAATGAATTAGAGCTGTGGGATCTTACTAAACCCAATTCTGATTGATATATATATATATATATATATATATATATATATATATATATATATATTAATCTTTCAATTTTTTGAATTTAATCACAATATAAAATAATTTTATATTATTATAATATTATTTTATTTAATAATACCTCTTGTCTCAAAAATAGTAGAAATCTGCTTCAAAATAACCATGGACCCTTAAAAGTCTGTGGGACCCGTGTTTAGAAAAGCAGTCAACGATTCTGATTGGACAAATTTCTAAGCCAATAGGAGCAAGTCAACAAAGGAGGCTTGAAAAATTCTAACCAATAGGAATAGGTCTAAGAAAGAAGCATGGACTTTAATATGGACCGTTGGATGAAAACTTAGTTAGGAAGCCTTTGATCTTAACTGTTGATAAATCAATGGTGAGATAAGAATTCAAGTTTTATCACTAAGCAATTTCCACCTTAGATTACATCAAGGGCTAGGAATTAAAGTTGAAATCAATGGTTAAGATTAAGTCAAACATAGTGGCTTGACTTTGCTTAGTAGCTAATTAAACCTAATTTGGTTAATCTAATTACCTAATTAGAAAACTAAATAAACTAACCTAGTTATTAATTAGTTGTAATCTAATTATTAATTAGATATCCTAATTTTGTTTAGAGATTATAATATATGCTAATATATGTTAAACTAATTAGTTATATCATTAGAATGTTAATTAAATATTATTAGGAGATTTAACCTAATTAATTACCTATTTAATTAGCATGGAATTAATCTTTAATTGAAACAAATTAAACCCCCTAAGCACCCTTGAACCCCATGGCCATGAAGGCTAAATGGCCAAGTCTTCACAAGTTTTACATGGTTCATGAACTATCCAAAGTGACATAAGCCATGTGCATCAAAGTGTGAACACAAATGGATATTTACTATCCAAATTAAACACTCAACCTCACCCACATAAACCACACGGCAGCCCCTCCCAATATACTCTCAAATTTCACTTTTTCACTTAACCAAATCAAAGCTTTCTATTCTCTCCAAAATTCCCAAGAACACCAAGCAATTTTCTCTTCTATTTTTCTCTCTATATTCGGCCAAGTGTAACACCCCAAATTTCCCATCTCTTAAACAGTAATTTTGACAGTTAATAGAATTTTACTGTTTAGTAATTTTTGAATACTGTAAAATTATTTTGATTATTCCGTCAGCGTATTTGATCATTTTGAGTGATTTACTCCGTGTCAGGAAAATAATAATTTTCGGGCCGGGGAAAATCTTTTTGTATTTATTTCTCTTGACTGTTAATTATTTTTAACAATCTGACTTGATTTTCATATGTTTTCTAATTTTTTTGATTTGATGTGTGATTTTGAATTTTTTTTGTTTGTGGGCCCCACGAGGTGTTTGTGGGCCTAGGTGACCATACGTGGGCCCAGGTGGGTCCTGCAAAGTGAAAATTTTTCTACGCATAGAAAAATTTGTACTGTTTAGACTGAGACAGGGGATCTTACTAAACCTGAATCCGGAAACAGTTTTAGAAAATTTGTTTTGTACTGTATTTATTTATCGAAAGATAAAAATACAGTAAATATATTCTTTCATGAGATTTTTAGTAGATAAAAATAGAAATTATATTGCTTAAGTCAACATTGGTGGTTTGGATATCCACTATTGATTCAATTAACGGTTAAGAAATAAATTTAACAAAGAAACATAAGATAATCATCATTGATTTAATCAATGGTGTGAGAATAAACTTAATTACGCAAGCTTCAATATCAACCGTAGATTTAATCAACGGTGTAAAATTAATTATATAAAGTGACCATTTACAACCATTGGATTTAGAGTTGATCAAGGGTGGAGATTTGGTCTTAAAAAAGTGACAAAGACCATTTATGACCATTGGATGAAGAATTAATCAAGGGTGGAGATTTGGTCTTAAAAAGTAGCAAAGACTAATTATGACCCTTGGATTAAAAGTAAGAAGAAGTAATCTTGACCCTTTATTTTGGAGACACATCTAATGGCTAGAATTTAAAGGAGAAGGATCCAATGGCTTAGATTTAGTCTTCTAAAAATCAAAAGTCTACCTAAATCCTAACCATTAAATTAATTAATGGCTAGAAATACTTCAAATAATGGCCTAATTAATAAGCAAAGTAAACTAAATTAAATGTTAAATTATTATAATCTAATTCTTAATTAGATATCCTAATTTTACTTAGAGATTATAATATATGAAATAATATGTCTAATTAATTAGTTATGTAATTAGAAAATTAGTGAAGATTGATTAGGAAACTTAATCTAATGAATTAACTAATCAATTAGCAAGTAATTATGACAACTTTGGAGTGCATGATGAAGGGGGGACGGTTTTGGAGTGTTAGGAAGGAGGAGACATGTTTAGACATGCTTGTATAGCCTTTTTAGGCCAAAGAAAAAGATGACAAAGTGGAAGACTTTGTGCATCATGTGATAGCCTTCAATTATGCCAAATGAATTCATATCTCTCCATTCTTTCACTCCCATGGCAGCAGCACCTTTGGTTACACTCTCCATATTCATTTTTCTCTTTCACCCAAAAAGCCTCCATCTTATTCTCTCAAAGTTCCAAGAACACAAAATAACCATTTTCCTTCCTTTTCTCACCTTATGATTCGGCCAAGCAACCCACAAGCACCATTACTCACCTATAATTTTCACTCACATCATTTCCTAAACCTAAACACCATTCTAAGAACATCTCTAGTTATGAGTTTTTCCAAAATCATTCATCTTGAGCTTCAAATCCAAGCTTCAAGTTTCTATCAAAAATAAAAAATTCCATCTTTGTGCTTCAAGAGAAACCATTCGGTCAAGACACTCAGAACCACCATCCAATCTCTTTTAATTTCATCTAACCATAGATCTTGAATCTACATGATATTCTAAGCAACTTTCATGTTGGAGATTTTCTCTAAATCATTCATCTTCATGGACTTTCTTCAAAATCAAAGTTATTGGATTTTTGAGGTGAAGTATAAGAAGACTTCATTTCTTCTCTTCTTTTTCATGATCTAAACCATGTTTGATCCATGGTTCCTCTTAATCAAGCTTAGTATACTAATTTCTATGTATTTTATTTTGAATTTGAGAAGCCCTTGGTGTTGAAGGACTTGGAAAGAGAAGCAAAATCAAGAAGTTTTGAGGATCTTCAAGAGGTAAGAGGGAGATCCATCTCACCAACCAATTATGGTGGTGGGAGATGGTCTTATATTTGATGGATTATGAATTCATGTGAGAATTCCAATCCATGGTCATGTAATAATTAATTGTGTGTTTATGAGCTTTGCTTTATTTTCTTGTGCTTTGATTATTTTTGTCTATGCTTAATTTGCTTTGCATGATTTTATGGCTTTGATAGTATACTTATAATATGCATGATGAGTATATGGCATGTTTGTGATATTTATGATGAAATATATATATGTATGTCATGATGTGTGGATGGAAAGAAAATTGATCTTGGTTCCAATGGCCAAGGAAGAGTTACGGTTTTGATGCCCTTGATTTGGGTCAATGTTGAAATTTTTCAAGAACAAAGAAATTAAATTTTGATCCCTAGAATAATGAGAATTTCGGCCAAGACACCTCAAAATAGGTGTTTACAAATTAATATGTTTATGGAAGAATAAAATTGGATTGATTTAAGGAGTATGGAAAATGAACTAAAGGTTTTTTTTTTTTAAGAAAACATGAACACAAATTTTAGAATGAAATTTTATTGATTTATTTTGTGTAGAAACAAGAATGGAATTTATTTAAGTTAGAAGAACAATATTTCATGGTTCCAATGGTCATCTATAAGGTTTTGATAATTTAGAAAAAATGTTTTGATGCTATGAAATACAAGAATTTTCAAATAAGGATTTTTGAAAAGGGAATTAAGTGTTATAAATTAAGTGAAGTGGAATTTTCATAAATAAAAGAAAAAGAAGATTGAAAGTATTGAACTTCAAATTAATTTAAAAAGAATCAATTTTTAGAAGTGAATTAGAAATATAAAAGAAAATGTTTGTAACTTAAATTTACTCACAAAGAATTTATTTGAGTTTTGGAAAACGTTAGGAAATTTAAAGTTAAGAAACAATAATTAAAATAACTCAATATGATTTTGTAGGACTAGATCAATAAAAAGTGATTTTGAGAAAATATATATTAAGGAAAAGATTTTTGACTAAGAATGTAAAAGGATTTGCAAAGAAAGTGAAAATGAATTTGAACAAATGGGTTTGGTTTTTATAACCATCGGTACTTTGGTTTTGAAAATAAAATTTTAATGGTTTTGTTTGTGTAAAACCATATCAATTTAGAAGGAAAAATATTTAATGGTTTCAATAGTCATGTCCAAGTTTTTGAAGGCTTGTAATGCCTTGATTTTTATGAACAAAGTGATTTTCAAAGTGGAAACGTAACTTGAGTTAATACAAGAATTTGGAAATGGAATTAGAGCATTTATCACTTGAGAAATTAAGTTTTTGTAAACGAAAATGTTTTCAAATTTCAATTTATTTTGAAGAAGGTTGTGTTTGGAAATGCTTTGAGAAAAATGGAGAATATAATGGTGGTTTGAGAATTTACTAAAGTATAACTTATTTTCAAGTTTTGAAGTACGTGTGGAAATTTTAAGATTTGAAATATTGATTTATATCAATGAAAAAGTAATTTTGTGGATTATATTTGAAAAAGAATTTCGTGAGTAAAGAAATGCGGAAAAAGATTTTCTTGAGTAAGTAAATGTGAAAAATGAAGTACAAAGTCATAATATTTTGAGAAAGGATGAAATGGAATTTTTGAAGGTTAAGAAATATTTTTCGTAATAGAATTATGGTGAAAAATGATTTACGTATCTTAAAAATGATTTAGAATATAGTAAAATATTCCTACGCGATTTAAAATATGTTAAAATATTTCTATGTGATTTGAATTATGTTTAAATATTTTACGTGAGTTTAAATATTTGATGTACTGTTGAAAATTCACTATGTGATTTAAAAGTAATAGAATATTTTTATAGTATTGTGAAAATATAACAGAAATGTTTCAAAATTTTGAAAACGTAACAGAAGTGTTACGATATTTTGAAAACGTAACAGAAACATTTTGGAATTGTGAAAACATAATGAAAATGTTGTGCAATTTTGTGAAAACATGACAAAAGAGTTTTATAACTATGAAAATATGATTTTCCTATTGAAAATACAGTATAAATACTGTAGAACCAGTATAAGGATGCTGTGTGAGAAAATGACATGTTTTGCCTGTGATTGGCATTTGGTGCATTATACATGCATTGGAAAGATAAGTCTGTGATTGGATTTGGTGCATTATACGTGCATTGAAAAAAAATATGCGTTGAAGCATATAATTACATTGAACAAATGAAATTGAAAAGATTTGGCCCTTTGGGGTTGGACTTGCACTGATATATTCGTGCATTGTATAAAATATAGCTAATAGCTATTATGGCCCTTGTGGTTGAAGAGGGAATGAGAATTGATAGTGAGGTCTATGATGGATCTTGGGGGCGTCGAGGTGCGGCGGTCGACTAGTGGACGGCTAGCGAGTACCCTGTGCCGCTTGGCGATGCAGTCCATTGCAACGCATTGACGATACCCGATAAGAACACGATTCTTTTCAACGGCTAGGAGATTGTCTTTGGGCTAAGGCTGACAATTGACCAGAGTATTCTTCTCGAAATTGTGAAAACCTCCATGGAGTTGTTTTTGAAAAACTGAGTCTTTGTGCATATGCATAATCAGAACATTTATATCTGTGTGATATATTAATTGAGGAATATTGGTTATAACGATTGTTATGAATACTTGGATGATGATGATGATAATGCTGATAACATGATTATGGTATGATCTATCTGTATGATATTGTTGGTTGTGTGTTATCTCTGTGCTGTCATATTGGTATTGGTGTAGGTGATCTCACCTCTTTGTTATATTGTTTTGCTGTGTCTGTATTGTTAAAATCAAACAATAGAAGGATCGAGTTGTCTTAGACATAACGGGCGATAAATACTCTGAGATTGGTGACAACAATAAGGAGTAGACATTCAGGACTCGAAGGTGTGTAGTGTTGACAAAGGAACAGATGTCTGATGCATCAAGATGGACAGAAAAAGGAATAACTATGTTAAAGTTTTCCATTAATGTTGTACCATACTATTAAGTAGGACCCGTCATGGAGTTTGCTACTGTCAAAAAAAAATAAGTCTGTTAATTTTATATTTCTTTTTAAATTGTGATATTAATTGGTGTCAATATTGTATAATGATTAGTTGAAATATGATTTATAATATTACCTAATATTTTCAGTAAATTTACGTTTTAGTAAAAGAAGAAAATTTTGAAACCCATCTTTTATAACTCAAACTTTGTGCAAACTTCTTTTCAGATTATGAGTCGGGAGTCAGAAATGTGATGCCCTAGCTAGGGTGTTACATTAGTTGGTATTAGAGCTAGGGTGTTACATTTGTTGGTATCAGAGCACGGTTTGAGTCTTTTGGGGTTTGTGGTTAGGTCTATTTTGCTTGTGTTGTGTTCTCTGTGTTTGTTTTCTGAAAGGAAATAATGCTGTTTATAATGGATATTAGATCCATTGTATTTCGATCCGCACGCCTCGAAAAAAAAAAGGGGGGGGAATGGCTCGGGATAGTTGTACTTGTGTGGAAGTGAAACATGTTACTAGTAATGCAGTTGCAGCTACGGGAGCAACAGGAGCAATATGGAAAGACGACTGCACGAACAAAGGACCGCTATTCAGTGGAAACTGGAAGTTGAAGTTTAGGATCTGATGGAAGAGAATCAGTCTTGGAATATAAGATTTCGTAATTTTGGAACCTGGTATTTTTTTTAGGATATTGAGAAAGTAATTGATTTTGACGGAAGATGAATTTACAACCATTGAGGAAACCAAAAGCAGTAAGTGATATGAAAGAAAGTACTTAAATGGAGGAATGTACGTCAAGAAAACAATTTGCGGAAAAGTTGGACACATTTCCAAAGAGTATAATCTCTGATGTGTTCTTTGAAAACAGAGTTTTCTATTAGTAAAATTTTTGATAGTAAGGGAAGTTGTTACTCTGAATGGAATGGGAGTGTTCTGAGCGGAAGATTTAATCAATGGAGATTGCGTCATTGGAGCTAATCCTATAAACGACACTGAATATTTCTGTGAATAACCTATTCCTTATGACATATGATTGAGTAAATCAATTATATGTTAGAGTTATTCGTTATCCTCTGATTTGTTTACTTCTGTTTCTATTCTTTGCTGATCGAGCTATTCAAGTTATTCAAATTATTATTATAAATCAAAACTTTGTGTTAGTTTGATCTGTTTCATAAACAGACGTGGTCTTTGAAAATGGATTGGTTATTTTCCAACCATATCTAATGAGATTATTTCAACAGACTGTGAGTAATCTAGAGAAAATTTATTTTTGAAAATCGGGTTACATCTAATTCTTTGCTGGATATGTTCGATAACAGGTTCGATTCGTTTTGTTATCTTCCATGATGTTTTCTTTCATCTCCTGCAATTGAAGGAATATTTTGCAAGAAAGGATATTTCTATATTTGTATCTATGTTAACGTATCTGAGTAACGCAGCAGAAGCGTGGTGAATTTTTCAAAAGATTGGAACAATTCTTCTATGGGAAAACTTAAGACGGTAATGAAAAATCGTAGAAGAAAAAATTTATGGAAGTATCTGGTATCATGCTGTGGAAAGGAGAATTCGGTTAGTGAGACATTTCCTGTTAAAAGCAAAAACTGAAATATGTAGTGATATGAGAATAAGGAAATTTTAAGTAATACATTACATTAGCTGAACATTACATTACATTAGTTGGAAGTTATCTGAAAAAAACTACTCTAGGCATGATTGAAGATTGGTTGTCGTTATGTTGATATCAGAGATATGGAAATTCTTTCTTTTTGGAGTAACATTCAACATCTTCAGTAATAACCAACAAAATCTCTATGATAGGAGTCTGAGATATCTATTTGATCAGAAGAAGTTGAACATCAGCAAAGAGATTTTGTGGGATTAGAATAGTATAGCAAGACGTAAGAGAGGAAGCTTCATGAGAATTGGAAAATAAGATGAAAGCACCATATCCGTATTTATTCCGAGGGTGTGAAACCATGGTCATAAAATTTCGAGGATGAAATTTCCTTTTAGAGGGGGAGTATTGTAACACCCCAAATTTCTCGTCTCTTAAACAGTAATTTTGACAGTTAATAGAATTTTACTGTTTAGTAATTTCTGGATACTGTAAAATTATTTTGATTATTCCATCAGTGTATTTGATCATTTTGAGTGATTTACTCCGTGTCAGGAAAATAATAATTTTTGGGCCGGGAAAAATCTTTTTGTATTTATTTCTCTTGACGGTTAATTATTTTTAACAATCTGACTTGATTTTCATACGTTTTCTAATTTTTGTGATTTTATGTGTGATTTTGAATTTTTTTTCTGTTTGTGGGCCCCATGAGGTGTTTGCGGGCCCAAGTGACCATACGTGGGCCCAGGTGGGTCCCGCAAAGTGAAAATTTTTCTACGCATAGAAAAATTTGTACTGTTTAGACGGAGACAGGGGATCTTACTAAACCTGAATCCGGAAACAGTTTTAGAAAATTTGTTTTGTACTGTATTTATTTATCGGAAGATAAAAATACAGTAAATATATTCTTTCGTGGGATTTTTAGTAGATAAAAATAGAAATTATATTGCTTAAGTCAACATTGGTGGTTTGGATATCCACTATTGATTCAATTAACGATTAAGAAATAAATTTAATAAAGAAACATAAGATAATCATCATTGATTTAATCAATGGTGTGAGAATAAACTTAATTAGGCAAGCTTCAATATCAACCGTAGATTTAATCAACGGTGTAAAATTAATTATATAAAGTGACCATTCACAACCATTGGATTTAGAGTTAATCAAGGGTGGAGATTTGGTCTTAAAAAAAGTGACAAAGACCATTTATGACCATTGGATGAAGAATTAATCAAGGGTGGAGATTTGGTCTTAAAAAGTAGCAAAGACTAATTATGACCCTTGGATTAAAAGTAAGAAGAAGTAATCTTGACCCTTTATTTTGGAGACACATCTAATGGCTAGAATTTAAAGGAGAAGGATCCAATGGCTTAGATTTAGTCTTCTAAAAATCAAAAGTCTACCTAAATCCTAACCATTGAATTAATCAATGGCTAGAAATGCTTCAAATAATGGCCTAATTAACAAGCCAAGTAAACTAAATTAAATGTTAAATTATTATAATCTAATTCTTAATTAGATATCCTAATTTTAATTAGAGATTATAATATATGAAATAATATGTCTAATTAATTAGTTATGTAATTAGAAAATTAGTGAAGATTGATTAGGAAACTTAATCTAATGAATTAACTAATGAATTAGCAAGTAATTATGACAACTTTGGAGTGCATGATGAAGGGGGGGACGGTTTTGGAGTGTTAGGAAGGAGGAGACATGTTTAGACATGCTTGTATAGCCTTTTTTTTAGGCCAAAGAAAAAGATGACAAAGTGGAAGACTTTGTGCATCATGTGATAGCCTTCAATTATGCCAAATGAATTCATATCTCTCCATTCTTTCACTCCCACGGCAGCAGCACCTTTGGTTACACTCTCCATATTCATTTTTCTCTTTCACCCAAAAAGCCTCCATCTTATTCTCTCAAAGTTCCAAGAACACAAAACAACCATTTTCCTTCCTTTTCTTACCTTATGATTCGGCCAAGCAACCCACAAGCACCATTACTCACCTATAATTTTCACTCACATCATTTCCTAAACCTAAACACCATTCTAAGAACATCTCTAGTTATGAGTTTTTCCAAAATCATTCATCTTGAGCTTCAAATCCAAGCATCAAGTTTCTATCAAAAATTAAAAATTCCATCTTTGTGCTTCAAGAGAAACCATTCGGTCAAGACACTCAGAACCACCATCCAATCTCTTTTAATTTCATCCGACTATAGATCTTGAATTTACATGATATTCTAAGCAACTTTCATGTTGGGGATTTTCTCTAAATCATTCATCTCATGGACTTTCTTCAAGATCAAAGTTATTGGATTTTTGAGGTGAAGTATAAGAAGACTTCATTTCTTCTCTTCTTTTTCATGATCTAAACCATGTTTGATCCATGGTTCCTCTTAATCAAGCTTAGTATACTAATTTCTATGTATTTTGTTTTGAATTTGAGAAGCCCTTGGTGTTGAAGGACTTGGAAAGAGAAGCAAAATCAAGAAGCTTTGAGGATCTTCAAGAGGTAAGAGGGAGATCCATCTCACTAACCAATTATGGTGGTGGGAGATGGTCTTATATTTGATGGATTATGAATTCATGTGAGAATTCCAATCCATGGTCATGTAATAATTAATTATGTGTTTATAAGCTTTGCTTTATTTTCTTGTGCTTTGATTATTTTTGTCTATGCTTAATATGCTTTGCATGATTTTATGGCTTTGATAGTATACTTATAATATGCATGATGAGTATATGGCATGTTTGTGATATTTATGATGAAATATATATATATGTATGCCATGATGTGTGGATGGAAAGAAAATTGATCTTGGTTCCAATGGCCAAGGAAGAGCTACAGTTTTGATGCCCTTGATGAGGGTCAATGTTGAAAATTTTCAAGAACAAGGAAATTAAATTTTGATCCCTAGAACAATGAGAATTTCGGCCAAGACACCTCAAAATAGGTGTTTACAAATTTATATGTTTATGGAAGAATAAAATTGGATTGATTTGAGGAGTATGGAAAATGAACTAAAGGTTTGTTTTTTTTCAGAAAACATGAACATAAATTTTAGAATGAAATTTTATTGATTTATTTTGTGTAAAAACAAGAATGGAATTTATTTAAGTTAGAAGAAAAATATTTCATGGTTCCAATGGCCATCTATAAGGTTTTGATAATTTAGAAAAAATGTTTTGATGCTATGAAATACAAGAATTTTCAAATAAGGATTTTTGAAAAGGGAATTAAGTGTTATAAATTAAGTGAAGTGGAATTTTCATAAATGAAAGAAAAAGAAGATTGAAAGTATTGAACTTCAAATTAATTTAAAAAGAATCAATTTTCAGAAGTGATTTAGAAATATAAAAGAAAATGTTTGTAACTTAAATTTACTCACGAAGAATTTATTTGAGTTTTGGAAAATGTTAGGAAATTTAAAGTTAAGAAACAATAATTAAAACAACTCAATATGATTTTGTAGGACTAGATCAATAAAAAGTGATTTTGAGAAAATATATATTAAGGAAAAGATTTTTGACTAAGAATGAAAAAGGATTTGCAAAGAAAGTGAAAATGAATTTGAACAAATGAGTTTGGTTTTTATAACCATCGGTAGTTTGATTTTGAAAATAAAATTTTAATGGTTTTGTTTGTGTAAAACCATATCAATTTAGAAGGAGAAATATTTAATGATTTCAATAGTCATGTCCATGTTTTTGAAGGCTTGTAATGCCTTGATTTTTATGAACAAAGTGATTTTCAAAGTGGAAACGTAACTTGAGTTAATACAAGAATTTGGAAATGGAATTAGAGCATTTATCACTTGAGAAATTAAGTTTTTGTAAACGAAAATGTTTTTGAACTTCAATTTATTTTGAAAAACGTTGTGTTTGGAAATGCTTTGAGAAAAATGGAGAACATAATGATGATTTGAGAATTTACTAAAGTATAACTTATTTTTAAGTTTTGAAGTACGTGTGGAAATTTTAAGATTTGAAATATTGATTTATATCAATGAAAAAGTAATTTTATGGATTATATTTGAAAAAGAATTTCTTGAGTAAAGAAACGTGCAAAAAGATTTTCTTGGGTAAGAAAATGTGAAAAATGAAGTACAAAGTCATAATATTTTGAGAAAGGATGAAATGGAATTTTTAAAGGTTAAGAAATATTTTTCGTAATAGAATTGTGGTGAAAAATAATTTACGTATCTTAAAAACGATTTAGAATATAGTAAAATATTCATACGCGATTTAAAATATGTTAAAATATTTCTATGTGATTTGAATTACGTTTAAATATTTTAGGTGAGTTTAAATATTTGACGTACTGTTGAAAAATCACTATGTGATTTAAAAGTAATAGAATATTTTTACGGTATTGTGAAAATATAATAGAAATGTTTCAGAATTTTGAAAACATAACAGAAGTGTTACGATATTTTGAAAACATAACAGAAACATTTTGGAATTGTGAAAACATAATGAAAATGTGGTGCAATTTTGTGAAAACACGACGAAAGAGTTTTATAACTATGAAAATATGATTTTCCTGTTAAAAATACAGTATAAATACTGTAGAACCAGTATAAGGATGTTGTGTGAGAAAATGACATGTTTTGCCTGTGATTGGCATTTGGTGCATTATACATGCATTAGAAAGATAAGTCTGTGATTGGATTTGGTGCATTATACGTGCATTGAAAAAAAATATGTGTTGAAGCATATGATTACATTGAACAAATGAAATTGAAAAGATTTGGCCCTTTGGGGTTGGACTTGCACTGATATATTCCTGTATTGTATAAAATATAGCTAATAGCTATTATGGCCCTTATGGTTGAAGAGGGAATGAGAATTGATAGTGAGGTCTACGATGGATCTTGGGGGCGTCGAGGTGCGGCGGTCGACCAGTGGACGGCTAGCGAGTACCCTGTGCCGCTTGGCGATGCAGTCCATTGCAACGCATTGACGATACCCGATAAGAACACGATTCTTTTCAACGGCTAGGAGATTGTCTTTGGGCTAAGGCTGACAATTGACCAGAGTATTCTTCTCGAAATTGTGAAAACCTCCATGGAGTTGTTTTTGAAAAACTGAGTCTTTGTGCATATGCATAATCAGAACATTTATATCTGTGTGATATATTAATTGAGGAATATTGGTTATAACGATTGTTATGAATACTTGGATGATGATGATGATAATGCTGATAACATGATTATGGTATGATCTATCTATATGATATTGTTGGTTGTGTGTTATCTCTGTGCTGCCATATTGGTATTAGTGTAGGTGATCTCACCTCTTTGTTATGTTGTTTTGCTGTGTCTGTATTGTTAAAATCAAACAATAGATGAATCAAGTTGTCTTAGACATAATGGGTAATAAATACTCTGAGATTGGTGACAACAATAAGGAGTAGACATTCAGGACTCGAAGGTTTACAGTGTTGACAAAAGAACAGATGTCTGATACATCAAGATGGACAGAAAAAGGAATAAGTATGTTAAAGTTTTTTGTTAGTGTTGTACCGTGCTATTAAGTAGGACCCGTCATGGGGTTTGCTATTGTAAAAAAAAATAATAAGTCTGTTAATTTTATATTTCTGTTTAAATTGTGATATTAATTGGTGTCAATATTGTATAATGATTAGTTGAAATATGATTTACAATATTACCTAATATTTTCAGTAAATTTACGTTTTAGTAAAAGAAGAAAATTTTGAAACCTATCTTTTATAACTCAAACTTTGTACAAACTTCTTTTCAGATTATGAGTCGGGAGTCAGAAATGTGATGCCCTAGCTAGGGTGTTACATTAGTTGGTATCAGAGTTAGGGTGTTACATTAGTTGGTATCAGAGCTAGGGTGTTACATTAGTTGGTATCAGAGCACGGTTTGAGTCTTTTGGGGTTTGTGGTTAGGTCTATTTTGCTTGTGTTATGTTCTCTGTGTTTGTTTTCCAAAAGGAAATAATGTTGTTTATAATGGATATTAGATCCATTGTATTTCGATCTGCACACCTCGAAAAAAAAAGGGGGGGGAATGGCTCGAGATAGTTATACTTGTGTGGAAGTGAAACATGTTACTAGTAATGCAGTTGCAGCTACGGGAGCAACAGGAGCAATGTGGAAAGACGACTGCACGAACAAAGGACCGCTATTCAGTGGAAACTGGAAGTTGAAGTTTAGGATCTGATGGAAGAGAATCAGTCTTGGAATATAAGATTTCGTAATTTTGGAACCTGGTATTTTTTTTTAGGATATTGAGAAAGTAATTGATTTTGACGGAAGATGAATTTACAACCATTGAGGAAACCAAAAGCAGTAAGTGATATGAAAGAAAGTACTTAAATGAAGGAATGTACGTCAAGAAAATAATTTATGGAAAAGTTGGACACATTTCCAAAGAGTATAATCTCTGATGTGTTCTTTGAAAACAGAGTTTTCTATTAGTAAAATTTTTGATAGTAAGGGAAGTTGTTACTCTGAATGGAACAGGAGTGTTCTGAGCGGAAGATTTAATCAATGGAGATTGCGTCATTGGAGCTAATCCTATAAACGACACTGAATATTTCTGTGAATAACCTATTCCTTATGACATATGATTGAGTAAATCAATTATATGTTAGAGTTATTTGTTATCCTCTGATTTATTTACTTCTATTTCTATTCTTAGCTGATCGAGCTATTCAAGTTATTCAAATTGTTGTTATAAATCAAAACTTCGTGTTAGTTTGATCTGTTTCATAAACGGACGTGGTCTTTGAAAATGGATTGGTTATTTTCCAACCATATCTAATGAGATTATTTCAACAGACTGTGAGTAATCTAGAGAAAATTCATTTTTGAAAATCGGGTTACATCCAATTCTTTGCTGGATATGTTCGATAACAGGTTCGATTCATTTTGTTATCTTCCATGATGTTTTCTTTCATTTCCTGCAATTGAAGGAATATTTTGCAAGAAAGGATATTTCTATATTTGTATCTATGTTAACGCATTTGAGTAACGCAGCAGAAGCGTGGTGAATTTTTCAAAAGATTGGAACAATTCTTCTATGGGAAAAATTAAGACGGTAATGGAAAACCGTAGGAGAAAAAATTTACAGAAGTATCTGGTATCGTGCTGTGGAAAGGAGAATTCGGTTAGTGAGACATTTCCTGTTAAAAGCAAAAGCTGAAATATGTAGTGATATGAGAATAAGAAAATTTTAAGTAATACATTACATTAGCTGAACATTACATTACATTAGTTGGAAGTTATCTGAAAAAAATTACTCTAGGCATGATTGAAGATTGGTTATCGTTATGTTGACATCAGAGATATGGAAATTCTTTCTTTCTGGAGTAACATTCAACATCTTCAGTAATAACCAACAAAATCTCTATGATAGGAGTCTGAGATATCTATTTGATCAGAAGAAGTTGAACATCAGCAAAGAGATTTTGTGGGATTAGAATAGTATAGCAAGACGTAAGAGAGGAAGCTTCATGAGAATTGGAAAATAAGATGAAAGCACCATATCCGTATTTATTCCGAGGGTGTGAAACCATGGTCATGAAATTTCGAGGACGAAATTTCCTTTTAGAGGGGGAGTATTGTAACACCCTAAATTTCCCGTCTCTTAAACAGTAATTTTGATAATTAATAGAATTTTACTGTTTAGTAATTTCTGGATACTGTAAAATTATTTTGATTATTCCATCAGCGTATTTGATCATTTTGAGTGATTTACTTCGTGTCAGGAAAATAATAATTTTCGGGCCGAGGAAAATCTTTTTGTATTTATTTCTCTTGACTGTTAATTATTTTTAACAATCTGACTTGATTTTCATACGTTTTCTAATTTTTGTGATTTTATGTGTGATTTTGAATTTTTTTTCTGTTTGTGGGCCCCACGAGGTGTTTGTGGGCCCCGGTGACCATACGTGGGCCCAGTGGGTCCTGCAAAGTGAAAATTTTTCTACGCATAGAAAAATTTGTACTGTTTAGACGGAGACAGGGGATCTTACTAAACCTGAATCCAGAAACAGTTTTAGAAAATTTGTTTTGTACTGTATTTATTTATCGAAAGAAAAAAATACAGTAAATATTTTCTTTCGTGGGATTTTTAGTAGATAAAAATAGAAATTATATTGCTTAAGTCAACATTGGTGGTTTGGATATCCACTATTGATTCAATTAACGGTTAAAAAATAATTTTAATAAAGAAACATAAGATAATCATCATTGATTTAATCAATGGTGTGAGAATAAACTTAATTAGGCAAGCTTCAATATCAACCATAGATTTAATCAACAGTGTAAAATTAATTATATAAAGTGACCATTTACAACCATTGGATTTAGAGTTGATCAAGGGTGGAGATTTGATCTTAAAAAAAGTGACAAAGACCATTTATGACCATTGGATGAAGAATTAATCAAGGGTGAAGATTTGGTCTTAAAAAGTAGCAAAGACTAATTATGACCCTTGGATTAAAAGTAAGAAGAAGTAATCTTGACCCTTTATTTTGGAGACACATCTAATGGCTAGAATTTAAAGGAGAAGAATCCAATGGCTTAGATTTAGTCTTCTAAAAATCAAAAGTCTACCTAAATCCTAACCATTGAATTAATCAATGGCTAGAAATGCTTCAAATAATGACCTAATTAACAAGCCAAGTAAACTAAATTAAATGTTAAATTGTTATAATCTAATTCTTAATTAGATATCCTAATTTTAATTAGATATTATAATATATGAAATAATATGTCTAATTAATTAGTTATGTAATTAGAAAATTAGTGAAGATTGATTAGGAAACTTAATCTAATGAATTAACTAATCAATTAGCAAGTAATTATGACAACTTTGGAGTGCATGATGAAAGGGGGACGGTTTTGGAGTGTTAGGAAGGAGGAGACATGTTTAGACATGCTTGTATAGCCTTTTTAGGCCAAAGAAAAAGATGACAAAGTGGAAGACTTTGTGCATCATGTGATAGCCTTCAATTATGCCAAATGAATTCATATCTCTCCATTCTTTCACTCCCACGGCAGCAGCACCTTTGGTTACACTCTCCATATTCATTTTTCTCTTTCACCCAAAAAGCCTCCATCTTATTCTCTCAAAGTTCCAAGAACACAAAACAACCATTTTCCTTCCTTTTCTCACCTTATGATTCGGCCAAGCAACCCACAAGCACCATTACTCACCTATGATTTTCACTCACATCATTTCCTAAACCTAAACACCATTCTAAGAACATCTCTAGTTATGAGTTTTTTCAAAATCATTCATCTTGAGCTTCAAATCCAAGCTTCAAGTTTCTATCAAAAATCAAAAATTCCATCTTTGTGCTTCAAGAGAAACCATTCATTCAAGACACTCAAAACCACCATCCAATCTCTTTTAATTTCATCCAACCATAGATCTTGAATCTACATGATATTCTAAGTAACTTTCATGTTGGAGATTTTCTCTAAAACATTCATCTTCATGGGCTTTCTTCAAGATCAAAGTTATTGGGTTTTTGAGGTGAAGTATAAGAAGACTTCATTTCTTCTCTTCTTTTTCATGATCTAAGCCATGTTTGATCCATGGTTCCTCTTAATCAAACTTAGTATACTAATTTCTATGTATTTTGTTTTGAATTTGAGAAGCCCTTGGTGTTGAAGGACTTGGAAAGAGAAGCAAAATCAAGAAGCTTTGAGGATCTTCAAGAAGTAAGAGGGAGATCCATCTCACCAACCAATTATGGTGGTGGGAGATGGTCTTATATTTGATGGATTATGAATTCATGTGAGAATTCCAATCCATGGTTATGTAATAATTAATTGTGTGTTTATGAGCTTTGCTTTATTTTCTTGTGCTTTGATTATTTTTGTCTATGCTTAATATGCTTTGCATGATTTTATGGCTTTGATAGTATACTTATAATATGCATGATGAGTATATGGCATGTTTGTGATATTTATGATGAAATATATATATGTATGCCATGATGTATGGATGGAAAGAAAATTTATCTTGGTTCTAATGGCCAAGGAAGAGCTACGATTTTGATGCCCTTGATGAGGGTTAATGTAGAAATTTTTCAAGAACAAGGAAATTAAATTTTGATCCCTAGAACAATGAGAATTTCGGCCAAGACACCTCAAAATAGGTGTTTACAAATTAATATGTTTATGGAAGAATAAAATTGGATTGATTTGAGGAGTATGGAAAATGAACTAAAGGTTTGTTTTTTTTAAGAAAACATGAACACAAATTTTAGAATGAAATTTTATTGATTTATTTTGTGTAAAAACAAGAATGGAATTTATTTAAGTTAGAAGAAAAATATTTCATGATTCCAATGGCCATCTATAAGGTTTTGATAATTTAGAAAAAATGTTTTGATGCTATGAAATACAAGAATTTTCAAATAAGGATTTTTGAAAAGGGAATTAAGTGTTATAAATTAAGTGAAGTAGAATTTTCATAAATAAAAGAAAAAGAAGATTGAAAGTATTGAACTTCAAATTAATTTAAAAAGAATCAATTTTTAGAAGTGATTTAGAAATATAAAAGAAAATGTTTGTAACTTAAATTTACTCACGAAGAATTTATTTGAGTTTTGGAAAATGTTAGGAAATTTAAAGTTAAGAAACAATAATTAAAACAACTCAATATGATTTTGTAGGACTAGATCAATAAAAAGTGATTTTGAGAAAATATATATTAAGGAAAAGATTTTTGACTAAGAATGAAAAAGGATTTGCAAAGAAAGTGAAAATGAATTTGAATAAATGGGTTTGGTTTTTATAACCATCGGTACTTCAGTTTTGAAAATAAAATTTTAATGGTTTTGTTTGTGTAAAATCATATCAATTTAGAAGAAAAAATATTTAATGGTTTCAATAGTCATGTCCACGTTTATAAAGGCTTGTAATGCCTTGATTTTTTTGAACAAAGTGATTTTCAAAGTGGAAACGTAACTTGAGTTAATACAAGAATTTGGAAATGGAATTAGAGCATTTATCACTTGAGAAATTAAGTTTTTGTAAACGAAAATGTTTTCAAACTTCAATTTATTTTGAAGAAGGTTGTGTTTGGAAATGCTTTGAGAAAAATGGAGAATATAATGGTGATTTAAGAATTTACTAAAGTATAACTGATTTTCAAGTTTTGAAGTACGTGTGGAAATTTTAAGATTTGAAACATTGATTTATATCAATGAAAAAGTAATTTTGTGGATTATATTTGAAAAAGAATTTCTTGAAAAAAAGCGTGGAAAAAGATTTTCTTGAGTAAGAAAATGTGAAAAATGAAGTACAAAGTCATAATATTTTGAGAAAGGATGAAATGGAATTTTTGAAGGTTAAGAAATATTTTTCGTAATAGAATTGTGGTGAAAAATGATTTATGTATCTTAAAAATGATTTAGAATATAGTAAAATATTCCTACGCGATTTAAAATATGTTAAAATATTTCTACGTGATTTGAATTACGTTTAAATATTTTACGTGAGTTTAAATATTTGATGTACTGTTGAAAAATCACTATGTGATTTAAAAGTAATAGAATATTTTTACGGTATTGTGAAAATATAATAGAAATGTTTCAGAATTTTGAAAATGTAATGGATGTTACGATATTTTGAAAACGTAATAGAAACATTTTGGAATTGTGAAAATATAATGAAAATGTTGTGCAATTTTGTGAAAACATGACGAAAGAGTTTTATAACTATGAAAATATGATTTTCCTATTGAAAATATAGTATAAATACTGTAGAACCAGTATAAGGATGCTGTGTGAGAAAATGACATGTTTTGCCTGTGATTGGCATTTGGTGCATTATACATGCATTAGAAAGTTATGTTTGTAATTGGATTTAGTGCATTATACGTGCATTGAAAAAAAATATGCGTTGAAGCATATGATTACATTGAACAAATGAAATTGAAAAGATTTGACCCCTTGGGGTTAGACTTGCACTGATATATTCGTGCATTGTATAAAATATAGCTAATAGCTATTATGGCCCTTGTGGTTGAAGAGGGAATGAGAATTGATAGTGAGGTCTATGATGGATCTTGGGGGCGTCGAGGCGCAGCAGTCGACCAGTGGACAGCTGGCGAGTACCCTGTGCCGCTTGGTGATGCAGTCCGTTGCAACGCATTGACGATACCCGACAAGAACACGATTCTTTTCAACGACTGGGAGATTGTCTTTGGGCTAAGGCTGACAATTGACCAGAGCATTCTTCTCGAAATTGTGAAAACCTCCATGCTGTTGTTTTTGAAAAACTGAGTCTTTATGCATATGCATAATCTGAACATTTATATCTGTGTGATATATTAATTGAGGAATATTGGTTATAACGATTGTTATGAATACTTGGATGATGATGATGATAATGCTGATAACATGATTATGGTATGATCTATCTGTATGATATTGTTGGTTGTGTGTTATCTCTGTGCTGCCATATTGGTATTGGTGTAGGTGATCTCACCTCTTTGTTATGTTATTTTGCTGTGTCTGTATTGTTAAAATCAAACAATAGAAGGATCGAGTTGTCTTAGACATAACGGGCGATAAATACTCTGAGATTGGTGACAACAATAAGGAGTAGACATTCACGACTCGAAGGTGTGCAGTGTTGACAAAGGAACAGATGTCTGATGCATCAAGATGGACAGAAAAAGGAATAAGTATGTTAAAGTTTTCCATTAGTGTTGTACCGTGCTATTAAGTAGGACCCGTCATGGGGTTTGCTACTGTCAAAAAAAAATAAGTCTGTTAATTTTATATTTCTTTTTAAATTGTGATATTAATTAGTGTCAATATTGTATAATGATTAGTTGAAATATGATTTACAATATTACCTAATATTTTCAGTAAAGTTACGTTTTAGTAAAAGAAGAAAATTTTGAAACTCATCTTTTATAACTCAAACTTTGTGCGAACTTCTTTTCAGATTATGAGTCGGAAGTCAGAAATGTGATGCCCTAGCTAGGGTGTTACATTAGTTGGTATCAGAGCTAGGGTGTTACATTAGTTGGTATCAGAGCTAGGGTGTTACACCAAGCACCCAAACACCATCATCAATCTTCTATAATTTTACCTCTTCATATTTCCTAAACCAAAATCATATTCTAAACACTTTTCCTTCACAAGGTTTTGTCAAAAACCTACTCTATCTACTTCAAAATCCAAGCTTTTGTTCACTTCCCTAAGGGTAAGTTTTGATTCTTTGGTTTAAAGTTTGATTTTTGATTTTCTTAACCATGATTGTTCCATGATTTTTCAATCTTAATCCTTGTATGTGTTTTTACTAATTATTTAAGAATTATTAGGGTTTTGTGTTGGTTTTCAAGAAAGCAAGGAGAAGGAGGAGACTAGCCAATCTTTGTCTTCAAGAGGTAAGAGGGAGATTTAATCTCATCAACCCTAAGTGGTGATGAAAAAATGGATTGTTTGTGTGTAAAGAATCCCTAAGGATTCGTCTATGTGATTGTTTAAATGCTTTCCTATTTGTGATTGATTTAATTGCTATCCATGTTTATAGTTTTTATTATTGATTTTAATTGCTATGTATGTTTATAGTTTTAATATATTTTATGTATATTGTATGTGTTTATAATTGTATAAGTATTAAAGTAGGATGTGAATAACATGTAACGATTTGCATGAGTGTTCCAAAGAACACACTTAGGCTCACGGCGTTACCATGAAAACAGAGAACCAAAATGTTCTCAACCATTTTCTAAATCCATGATTTAAAGAATTTAGGTAAAATAATAAATTTAAGAATGATTTAGGTTAATTATGGCCAACATGCCATTCAACGTATAATTGAATGCCATTTTATTTTCTAAGATAGGTTAGGTAATTAATTTACAAAAGAATTTGATTCCAATGAATCTTTGAGAAACAAAAGGAATGAACTTAGTTCTAGAATTCTAAAATTAGCAGAACTTATGATTAGCAGAATTTATTATAAGCAAGAAATAAAGTGAACGCTTGAAAAATACTAACGTAGAGCTCACTCTCTAAGTTTTGAAGCGCATTAGCAAGTTTCAAGGTGTTGGTGTATGCCCTAGAGGCCAATACATTTTCTGTATTTACATACATTCTATTATGCTATTTTATATATGAGGCTTTTCATTTATTGTGTTCTTTTTTGATAAACATAATAAAGTCCTTAGAATAGTAAGTTTGATGCCATAGGACATCAAGTGGATGACTTGATCGTGAGATCCTTTTGGTTACAACACTATTCTTAAATGTCCCTAGTCAAGTATTATTGTTAATTAGGACAATAATAATACATTGAGACTAGTATGTGCATAGACTGATGGCCATATCTCACGGGTCATGGATATGATATATCAAGTCTTCACATGGGTACATATTAGAGTAATGATGTATTGGACTGACCCACCATGAGAATGCTACATGGATTGTTACGTGAGTATCATAAGTGATTCTCATAGTGACAATGGTGTTTGTGGTCCTTTGACCTGAAATCACTACGATTCCTACATGAGGAGTTGTGTGTTTTAATGCCATCAAATATCATCTGTAACAAGGTGATTATAAAGTTGGTTATTGGACATACCGCGAATCATGCAAAGGGATGTGAGTGATTAGATGAGATTTGTCACTCTTACATAACAGGAGCGATATCTTCGGACCCCCTGATTGAGTGAGACTGCGAAATGCATGGCCATGCTCAAATGAGTCAATATGAGATATTGATCTCATTTGTTGTTACAAAGTTTACTTGAGTATCAGGAAACCAATGATTGGACTATACAAGGGTGACGCATTCCATGCCTTGTGTTCAATCTAGATATCTTGACAAAGGGACTAAACGACACAGAAACATTGGTCACGGAAAGGTTATGTCAAATCACTGACATTCTTATTAATTGGGTAGCAGCGATGTGTTGCTAGATACCGCTCACTGCTTGTAATATTAAAATGAGATTTTAATATTACTGCCAATGTAATAAGAACCTGCAGGGTCACACACATAGAGCAGACTAAAATTGGAGCAATGGATCTAAGTTGGACTCGGATTCAAATATGGGCCAGACTCATAACAGATGGGTCTAGGGTTGCACAGCTTACCTTGCTGCTACTCACACTCACTTAAGATAGTCACTATTATAAATAGTACTGCTAAGGGGGCTGCTAAGATACACAATTCTGAACCCTAGCTGCACCTACAAAAAAATGAGCGAGAGAGCAACAGGTTTCTTCTCTTCTCTTCGCAGCTAGCACTGTGTGAGAAACAGGAGGCTCCTCTTTGCGGATGTTGGACGTTTGTGAGTCTGTTCATGTGGATACTGTAGAGACATCATTTCTATTACGGTGTTGGTGATTCATGCTTCAAGAGGTAAATCATTTAAAAATTGGATTATGGCTTTTTCGCATGGATCCTCAGTGGGAATCCCTGTTTTCCGCTGCGTGTTACATCTGCAATTCCCAACACAAGGTGTAACTATAGGGTAAGATTAAAATAAATAGAATTTAGAGGAAAACGTTAAAAAATACCTTATACTGATTTTATAGGCAAAATGCTGCTGAAATTTACTAAAATCAGATGAATAAAATGAAATGATTCCATAATATATTTATAACATAAGGAAAATACTTTACGTAGTTTAAAAGTACTAGATATAGTTTACACATATTTAAAATGATGATTTTAAGCTATTCGGTTAAGAAAATGAATTAAAAATCTTATGCGATTGAGAAAATGATTTAAAAATATTACGCGATGTTCAAAAATGTCAAAATATACTTACGCAATTTAAAAACATTTGTGAAAACGACGCGATTGTGAAAATGCCATAAAATTTCTATGCGACTAAATGGAACAGCAAGTTTTATTGTCGGGCCAAAGTGGTGGACCTGGACATGTTGTGAGATAGTGCTGTCAAGTGGAGATATACTATATTTTGGTATATTGTGACTAAGGGCGTTTTCATAAATATGGTAAAATATTGATATTAAGGATATTATTGTAATTTTAGATCATGCTTAGAGTGTTATGCCAATTTGGTTGATAATTGGTGATAGATTGACGAGACGAATTAAACCGTGTTGTGGTATGATAGGCGTAGTATGGTTCATTATATGAACTTGAGAGCATTAGTGTGCGGAGAATTCCATATGGGGACAGTGGGTTGCTCCTCTGGGCTGTGGTAACGGGCAACACACTAATGATCTCGGCAAGCACTATTCTTAATCGAGGTCTTGTAGAGACTATTATGTACAATGTCTGTAGTACACAATGTTTTGGACTGTGGGCTATAGACACAACGTTTGACAGTGTAATAGTTTGGTTGGGCAGCCTGAGGTACTATTAGTTCTTTTCGGATCATTCTCTCAGATATCCGTGTTTAGCTCCATGGAGTAGGAACGAGTCGGTGTGTGTATCATTCATTATCTGCATTTTACTATTTATTATAATCTGTGATAAAATGTATGATCTATTGCTTTGTTATATTGTGCATAATATGTTGGTATGTACCCTTGTGATATATGTTTGTATTGTCGTTTTCTTTATTGCCATGTGGGTAATGATGTAGATTGTCTCACCTCTCTATATGCCTTTCTCTATATTATTATTATATTTCCGTAAAGAGTTTGGGGAAGAGGAGGAGGAACAGCCTCTTGAGATACAGTATCTGGACGAGCACTAGTCAGGCGAGCTGTACGAGGAAAGTGAGCTGATAGATCATTCTCATCATCAAGACTGATCTTGAGATCATGGCGTTGCCGGGATTCTTCGGGTTTGTGAGACTTGAGTTTCACGGAGGTTCGGAGGCTTGGCGTATGCGAGAGGATAGAGGAACAATTGTCTACGTGGGATGCTTGACTGTGTCCCTGTGTAGAGAGTATGATGGAGATGTTATATTTACTACTATGTTGTATTTACTTCTAGAGTTGCCTCTGACTCTTAGATGTTACTGGGAAGGAATCTTCAATGTGCCTAGCGAGCTCAGTAGTGACTCAATAGCCCGGACTCGTGTCCGTAGAGCTGTAGGACCTCTAGGATGTCTGTCCTTCGATGATCTCTCTAAAGGTGATCCATCGGAAGGTTAGAAATCTTTCGAGGTGCACTTGGGCAATGTTATGTTTTTAGTAGTATACTAACTTTTTATTGCTTTGTTAAATATTTGTAGTTGTAAACTATATGTGTACTTAAGAAAAATCATATGTATATTATGGTGTGATTATGTTCTGCTATATTTTGTGTTTCGTGTTATTTCATTTAATGTTATAAGTATAAAAGGAAAAAAATTGACCACAAATATTATTTTATTTTATTTTATTTTATTGCATCATAAATGTGACATCCTCACAAGGGTGTTACATAACCGATTAGGACTTGTAGGTAATCGGTTAGAGCATTTGGGGGAATGAAAGTGCAGCTCACTGTTTCGTCAAATAACCCGTTAGAGGTTAAGTTCTAACCAATTAGAATGTGATAAGAATGGAAGAGGAGCTCACTGTTTTGTCAAATAACCGATTAGATGAGTTTGGCTAATCAGTTAGCTTTGTATAAAATTGAAAAAGTATGGCTCTGTGAACTAAAATAACCAGTTATATAATTGTCCTAACCGGTTATGGAGCTATGTCAAAAAGTAATTTTTATATCAATCAACGTTCTATGTCACACACAATAGGTCCTTTTCCTTTTCTTGATAGTTTATTGTACTTCTAGAGTCCATTTCCACAAGCTGACTTGATTCCCAGAGACATAATGCTAGTTCAAAACTAATTATGTGACACCATAACTGTCTTAACACCATTTGACAGAGACCTTATTTATCTTTCCAGACCATCTTCAACCACCAAATAACCCTTTCCATAATAGATTATGTTCATCTCCTAACTTTTTATTTCTCAGACAATACCAGGTCAAGTCTTCAAGAATTCAACTTTTCAATACAATTAACACTTGCCATTCCTATGGAGACATCCCAAACATAGAATTTTTTTTCTTCAAGTGATTAAGAAAAAATTTCTTCAGTAGAAGCATGATTAGATAAAGATTACGGACTTAAGTATGGACTGAGCTCTTGCAAAACAAAATAATGGGACACTCCGACGCTCAAGTTAGTATTGAATTCAAAAGTGATTAACTTGTAAAATTACACAGCGAAACAATGATATTATGCAGTAGAGGAGCTAAATAGGCATTAGAGAAGATTAGTTATGCAGCAAAGATAACCAATTTATCAACAAATGACCAAATTGTACAGAAAATTAACTTATTGCATTAAATGACTAATATATGCATCAAATGGCTAATTTATGCAACAAATAATTAACTTATGCATGATTGATCCAATATACCAAGTTCATTTCTTATATAAAAGAATGCTTCTTTTGCTAAGGGCTTAGTGAAAATGTCAGCTAGTTGCTTAGTGGTTTCCACAAATTCAAGCATGCAAACACCTTTTTAAACATGATCTCTGATAAAATGATGCCTAATTTCAATGTATTTTGTTCTAGAGTACAAAATAGGATTTTTAGATAAGTTAATTGTACTAGTGTTATCATATCTAATAAGAATGTGATTAAGCTTAAGACCATAGTCTTGAAGTTGTTGCTTCATCCAAAGGACTTGAGCATAACAACTCCCAGCTGCAACATATTCAGCTTCAGTTGTCGATAATGTCACACTATTTTGTTTCTTTCTATGCCAAGAAACTAGTGAGCTTCCAAGCAAGTGGAATATTTCACTAGAGTTTTTTCGATCCATTTTGCATCCAGCAAAGTCAGAATCAGAGTAACCAACTAGGCTACATGAGGCACCCTTAGGGAACCACAAACCCATTTGTGAAGTGCTGATAAGATATTTCATGATTCGTTTTGTAACACCCCAAAATTTCCTATCCTATAAACAGTAATTTTGACAGCTAACAAAATTTTACTGTTTAGTAATTTCTGGATACTGTAAAAGTATTTTGTTTATTCCATCAGCGTATTTGATCGTTTTGAGTGATTTACTCCGTTTTAGGAAAATAATAATTTTCGGGCCGGGGAAAATCTTTCTGTATTTATTGCTCTTGACTGTTAATTATTTTCAACAATCTGACTTGATTTCATACATTTTCAAATTTTTGTGATTTTATGTGTGATTTTAATTTTTTTCCTGTCTATGGGCCCCACGAGGTGTTTGTGGGCCCAGGTGACCATACGTGGGCTCAAGTGGGTCCTGCAAAGTGAAAAAAATTTCTACGCATAGAAAAATTTGTACTGTTTAGACGGAGACAGGGGATCTTACTAAACCTGAATCCAGAAACAGTTTTAGAAAATTTGTTTTGTACTGTATTTATTTATCGAAGATAAAAATACAAGAATATATTCTTTCGTGGGATTTTTAGTAGATAAAAATAGAAATTATATTGCTTAAGTCAACATTGGTGGTTTGGATATCCACTATTGATTCAATTAACGGTTAAGAAATAAATTTAATAAAGAAACATAAGATAATCATCATTGATTTAATCAATGGTGTGAGAATAAACTTAATTAGGCAAGCTTCAATATCAACTGTAGATTTAATCAACATTGTAAAATTAATTATATAAAGTGATCATTTACAACTATTGGATTTAGAGTTGATCAAGGGTGGAGATTTGGTCTTAAAAAAAGTGACAAAGACCATTTATGACCATTGGATGAAGAATTAATCAAGGGTGGAGATTTGGTCTTAAAAAGTAGCAAAGACTAATTATGACCCTTGGATTAAAAGTAAGAAGAAGTAATCTTGACCCTTTATTTTGGAGACATATCTAATGGCTAGAATTTAAAGGAGAAGGATCCAATGGCTTAGATTAAGTCTTCTAAATTAAAAGTATACCTAAATCCTAACCATTGAATTAATCAATAGCTAGGAATGCTTCAAATAATTGTATAAAAAAAAAAAAAGATGACAACTTCATGCATTATGGAAGGGGGGGACGGTTTTGGAGTGCTTGGACAAGGAGGAGACAATTTTTTTAGTAGCCTTTTTAGGCTAAAGAAAAGATGAAGTCAACAATGATTTGATTAGTAACTAATTAAGCCTAATTTGATTAATCTAATGGCCTAATTAACAAGTTAAGTAAACTAAATTAAATGTTAAATTGTTATAATCTAATTCTTAATTAGATATCCTAATTTTAATTAGAGATTATAATATATGAAATAATATGTTTAATTAATTAGTTATATAGCTAGAATGTTAGTTAAGATTGGTTAGGAAATTTAACCTAACTAATTACCTAATTAATTAGCATGAAATTAGGTGTAAATTGAGAACAATTAATTCCCTAAAATACTCAAGGAGCCACACGGTTTTCATGTAGCTTGGGGAGACTTTTACATGGTTCTTGAACCACCAATAATAGCCATGCAAACTAAATTAATGACCGTTATTGTTTATCATGGTCAATATGACCATTATTGTTTTGTTTGCTTCCTTTGGATTGCATGATGAAGGGGGGACGGTTGGCGAAGCAAGAAAGAAGAAGAAACATGTTGAGACATGTTGGAGTAGCCTTTTTAGGCGAAAAAAAAAGCTTGAAGACATTAATTAGATGTCTTGACCAATTATTGGTCATTTTTCTAAAGCAAAATTATTTTCTTCTTTCTCTCCATGCAATGCTACGGCTGCCCACTTCAATTCAGTCATTTGATTTCATTTGTATCACATTTTATAACACTTAACTTATTCTCTCTCTTCTCTCTCTTCCAATTTGTCAAGAACACCAAGAACAACACCATTTTCTTTCCTTCCTTGAGCATTCGGTCACCACCCCTGGAACCACTTCCAATCTTCCATAATTTTATCTAGTTACATATCTTCAATCCTCTCATCAATTCAAAACACTTTCATGTTGGAGACTTTTTCTAAATCATTCATCTTCATCACTCAACCAAGCCAAGAACACAAAACAACCATTTTCCTTCATTTTCTCACCAAATGGTTAGGCCATGACCGCCAAAAGCACCACCTATCACTTTTAATTTCATCCAACCATAGATCTTGAATCTACATGATATTCTAAACAACTTTCATGTTGGAGACTTTCTCTAAATCATTCATCTTCATGGACTTTCTTCAAGAACAAAGTTATGGGGTTTTTGAGGTGAAGTATAAGAAGACTTCATTTCTTCTCTTCTTTTTCATGATCTAAACCATGTTTAATCCATGGTTCCTTTTAATCAAACTTAGTATACTAATTTCTATGTATTTTGTTTTGAATTTGAGAAGCCCTTGGTATTGAAGGACTTAGAAAGAGAAACAAAATCAAGAAGCTTTGAGGATCTTTAAGAGGTAAGAAGGAGATCCATCTCACCAACCAATTATGGTGGTGGGAGATGGTCTTATATTTGATGGATTATGAATTCATGTGAGAATTCCAATCCATGGTTATGTAATAATTAATTGTGTGTTTATGAGCTTTGCTTTATTTTCTTGTGCTTTGATTATTTTTGTCTATGCTTAATATGCTTTGCATGATTTTATGGCTTTGATAGTATACTTATAATATGCATGATGAGTATATGGCATGTTTGTGATATTTATGATGAAATATATATATGTATGTCATGATGTGTGGATGGAAAGAAAACTGATCTTGGTTCCAATTGCCAAGGAAGAGTTACGGTTTTGATGCCCTTGATTTGGGTCAATGTTGAAATTTTTCAAGAACAAAGAAATTAAATTTTAATCCCTAGAATAATGAGAATTTCGGCCAAGACACCTCAAAATAGGTGTTTACAAATTAATATATTTATGGAAGAATAAAATTGGATTGATTTGAGGAGTATGGAAAATGAACTAAAGGTTTTTTTTTTTAAGAAAACATGAACACAAATTTTAGAATGAAATTTTATTGATTTATTTTGTGTAGAAACAAGAATGGAATTTATTTAAGTTAGAAGAAAAATATTTCATGGTTCCAATGGCCATCTATAAGGTTTTGATAATTTAGAAAAATGTTTTGATGCTATGAAATACAAGAATTTTCAAATAAGGATTTTTGAAAAGGGAATTAAGTGTTATAAATTAAGTGAAGTGGAATTTTCATAAATAAAAGAAAAAGAAGATTGAAAGTATTGAACTTCAAATTAATCAATTTTTAGAAGTGATTTAGAAATATAAAGGAAAATGTTTGTAACTTAAAATTTCTAACAGAGAATTTTTTTATTGGGTTTTGGAAAACATTAGGAAATTTAAAGTTAAGAAACAATAATTAAAACAACTCAATATGATTTTGTAGGACTAGATCAATAAAAAGTGATTTTGAGAAAATATATATTAAGGAAAAGATTTTTGACTAAGAATGAAAAAGGATTTGCAAAGAAAGTGAAAATGAATTTGAACAAATGGGTTTGGTTTTTATAACCATCGGTACTTCGGTTTTGAAAATAAAATTTTAATGGTTTTGTTTATGTAAAACCATATCAATTTAGAAGGAAAAATATTTAATGGTTTCAATAGTCATGTCCACGTTTTTGAAGGCTTGTAATGCCTTGATTTTTATGAACAAAGTGATTTTCAAAGTGGAAACGTAACTTGAGTTAATACAAGAATTTGAAAATGGAATTAGAGCATTTATCACTTGAGAAATTAAGTTTTTGTAAACAAAAATATTTTCGAACTTCAATTTATTTTGAAGAAGGTTGTGTTTGGAAATGCTTTGAGAAAAATGGAGAATATAATGGTGATTTGAGAATTTACTAAATTATAACTTATTTTCAAGTTTTGAAGTACGTGTGGAAATTTTAAGATTTGAAACATTCATTTATATCAATGAAAAAGTAATTTTGTGAATTATATTTGAAAAAGAATTTATTGAGTAAAGAAACGGGGAAAAAGATTTTCTTGAGTAAGAAAATGTGTTAAAAAAGATATTGACTTATTTGAAAGTCCAAAATAATGTTTGGAATATTGAGGAATATTTTACATGATTGTAAAATGGTTAAAAATGATTTACGATCTTAAAAATGATACTTCTACGCAATTTGAAATATGTTAAAATATTTCTACGTGATTTGAATTACGCTTAAATATTTTATGTAAGTTTCAAATATTTTACGTGATTTGAAATACAGTTGAAAAATCACAATGTGATTAAATAATGATAGAATATTTTTACGTAATTATGAAAAATGGTAGAAAATTGTTATGAGATTTGGGAAGCATTTAAATATTTTACACTATTGAAAATATTATTGAAAAATATACACAATTTTGAAACAGTGGAAAAATATGCGATTTGAGAAATGTATATTTTTATGCGATTGAGAAAGACATTGAAAAATTAATACGTGATTTAAAAGTGCAACAAAAGAGCTGCGGCATTTTGAAAATGTAACAAAAGTGTTACAGTATTGGGAAAATATAACAGAAACGTTTCAGAATTTTGAAAATGTAACATAAACATTTTGGAATTGTGAAAACATAATGGAAATGTTATGCAATTTTGTGAAAACACAGCGAAAGTGTTTTATACCTATGAAAACATGATAACATGATTTTGTGTTGAAAATATAGTATAATTACTATTGAACCAATGTATGGACACTATATGAGAAAATGACATGTTTTTCCTATGATTGGCATTTGGTGCTTTATACATGCATTGGAAAGATAAGTCTGTAATTGGATTTGGTGCATTATACGTGCATTGAAAAAAATATGCGTTGAAGCATATGATTACATTGAACAAATGAAATTGAAAAGATTTGGCCCTTTGGGGTTGGACTTGCACTGATATATTCGTGCATTGTATAAAATATAGCTAATAGTTATTATGGCCCTTGTGGTTGAAGAGGGAATGAGAATTGATAGTGAGGTCTATGATGGATCTTGGGGGCGTCGAGGCGCGGTGGTCGACCAGTGGACAGCTGGCGAGTACCCTGTGCCACTTGGCGATGCAGTCCGTTGCAACGCATTAATGATACCCGATAAGAACACGATTCTTTTCAACGACTGGGAGATTATCTTTGGGCTAAGGCTGATAATTGACCAGAGCATTCTTCTCGAAATTGTGAAAACCTCCATGGAGTTGTTTTTGAAAAACTTAGTCTTTGTACATATGCATAAATCTGAACATTTATATTTGTGTGATATATTAATTGAGGAATATTGGTTATTGGTTATGATAATTGAATTGATAAATGATTGGATGATGATTAAACTGATAAATGATTGGATGATGATGATGATAATGCTGATAACATGATTATGGTATGATCTGTCTATATGATATTGTTAGCTGTGTATTATCTCTGTGCTGCCATGTTGGTATTGGTGTAGGTGATCTCACCTCTTTGTTATGTTATTTTGCTGTGTCTATATTGTTAAAATCAAACAATAGAAGGATCGAGTTGTCTTAGACATAACGGGCAATAAATACTCTGAGATTGGTGACAACAATAAGGAGTGGACATTTAGGACTCGAAGGTGTGCAGTGTTGACAAAGGAACAGATGTTTGATGCATCAAGATGGACAGATAAGGAATAAGTATGTTAAAGTTTCTCGCTAGTATTGTACCGTGCTATTAAGTAGGACCCGTCATGGGGTTTGCTACTGTCTGTCAAAAATATATAAGTCTGTTAATTATATATTTCTCTTTAAATTGTGATATTAATTGGTGTAAGTATTGTATATAAATAGTTGAAATATGATTTTAATGTTACCTAATATTTTCAGTAAATTTACGTTTCAGTAAAGAAGGAATTTTAAAACCCATCTTTTATAACTCAAACTTTGTGCGAACTTCTTTTCAGATTATGAGTCGGAAGTCAGAAATGTGATGCCCAAAGCTAGGGTGTTACATTAGTTGGGCCCTAGAGCTAGGGTGTTACATTAGTTGGTATCAGAGCTAGGGTGTTATATTAGTTGGTATCAGAGCACGGTTTGAGTCTTTTGGGGTTTATGGTTAGGTCTATTTTGCTTGTGTTGTGTTCTCTGTGTTCGTTTTTCCAAAAGGAAATAATGTTGTTTATAATGGATATTAGATCCATTATATTTCGATCCGCACGCCTTAAAAAAAAGAGAATGGCTCGGGATAGTTATACTTGTGTGGAAGTGAAATATGTTACTAGTAATGCAGTTGCAGCTACGGGAGCAACATGAGCAATATGGAAAGACAACTGCACGAACAAAGGACCGCTATTTAATGGGAATTGGAATTTGAAGTTCAGAATCTGATGGAAGAGAATCAGTCTTGGAATATAAGATTTCGTAATTTTGGAACCTGGTATTTTTTAGGATATTGAGAAAGTAATTGATTTCGACGGAAGATGAATTTACAACCATTGAGGAAACCAAAACCAGTAAGTAATGTGAAAGAAAGTACTTAAATGAAGGAATGTACGTCAAGAAAACAATTTGCGAAAAAGTTGGACACATTTCCAAAGAGTATAATCTCTGATGTGTTCTTTGAAAACAGAGTTTTCTATTAGTAAAATTTTTGATAGTAAGGGAAGTTGTTACTCTGAATGGAACGGGAGTGTTCTGAGCGGAAGATTTAATCAATGGAGATTGCATCATTGGAGCTAATCCTATAAACGACATTGAATATTTCTGTGAATAACCTATTCCTTATGACATATGATTGAGTAAATCAATTATATGTTAGAGTTATTCGTTATCCTCTGATTTGTTTACTTCTGTTTCTATTCTTAGCTGATCAAGCTATTCAAGTTATTCAAATTGTTGTTATAAATCAAAACTTTGTGTTAGTTTGATCTGTTTCATAAACAGACGTGATCTTTGAAAATGGATTGGTTATTTTCCAACCATATCCAATGAAATTATTTCAACAGACTGTGAGTAATTCAGAGAAAATTCATTCTTGAAAATCGGATTACATCCAATTCTTTGCTGGATATGTTCGATAACAAGTTCAATTTGTTTTGTTATCTTCCATGATGTTTTCTTTCATCTCCTGCAATTGAAGGAATATTTTGCAAGAAAGGATATTTCTATATTTATATCCGTGTTAACATATCTGAGTAACGCAGTAGAAACGTGGTGAATTCTTCAAAAGATTGGAACAATTCTTCTATGGGAAAATTTAAGATGGTAATGGAAAATCGTAGAAAAAAAATTACGGAAGTATCTGGTATCGTGCTGTGGAAAGAAGAATTCAGTTAGTGAGACATTTCCTGTTAAAAGCAAAAGCTGAAATATGTAGTGATATGAGAATAAGGAAATTTTAAGTAATACATTACAATAGTTGGAAGTTATCTGAGAAAAACTATTCTAGGCATGAATGAAGATTGGTTATCGTTATGTTGGTATTAGAGATATGGAGATTCTTTCTTTCTGGAGTAACATTCAACATCTTCAGTAATAACCAACAAAATCTCTATGATAGGAGTCTGAGATATCTGTTTGATCAGGAGAAGTTGAACATCATCAAAGAGATTTTGTGGGATTAGAATAGTATAGCAAGATGTAAGAAAGGAAGCTTCATGAGAATTGGAAAATAAGATGAAAGCATCATATCCGTATTTATTCTGAACGTGTGAAATCATGTTTCTCAAATTTCGAGGACGAAATTTCTTTTTAGAGGGGGAGAATTGTAACACCCCAAAATTTCCTATCCTATAAACAGTAATTTTGACAGCTAACAGAATTTTACTGTTTAGTAATTTCTGGATACTGTAAAATTATTTTGTTTATTCCATCAACGTATTTGATCGTTTTGAGTAATTTACTCCATGTCAGGAAGATAATAATTTTTGCGCCGAAAAAAATCTTTCTGTATTTATTTCTCTTGACTGTTAATTATTTTTAACAATCTGACTTGATTTTCATACATTTTCTAATTTTTATGATTTTATGTGTGATTTTGAATTTTTTTCTGTCTATGGGCCCCACGAGGTGTTTGTGGGCCCAGGTGACCATATGTGGGCCCAAGTGGATCCCGCAAAGTGAAAAATTTTTCTACGCATAGAAAAATTTATACTATTTAGACGGAGACAGGGGATCTTACTAAACCTGAATCCATAAATAGTTTTAAAAATTTTGTTTTGTACTGTATTTATTTATCGAAAGATAAAAATACAGTAAATATATTCTTTCGTGGGATTTTTAGTAGATAAAAATAGAAATTATATTGCTTAAGTCAACATTGGTGGTTTGGATATCCACTATTGATTCAATTAACGGTTAAGAAATAAATTTAATAAAGAAACATAAGATAATCATCATTGATTTAATCAATGGTGTGAGAATAAACTTAATTAGGCAAGCTTCAATATCAACCGTAGATTTAATCAACGGTGTAAAATTAATTATATAAAGTGACCATTTACAACCATTGGATTTAGAGTTGATCAAGGGTGGAGATTTGGTCTTAAAAAAAGTGACAAAGACCATTTATGACCATTGGATGAAGAATTAATCAAGGGTGGAGATTTGGTCTTAAAAAGTAGCAAAGACTAATTATGACCCTTGGATTAAAAGTAAGAAGAAGTAATCTCGACCCTTTATTTTGGAGACACATCTAATGGCTAAAATTTAAAGGAGAACGATCCAATGGCTTAGATTAAGTCTTCTAAATTAAAAGTCTACCTAAATCCTAACCATTGAATTAATCAATGGCTAGGAATGCTTCAAATAATTGTATAAAAAAAAAAGATGACAACTTCATGCATTATGGAAGGGGGGACGGTTTTGGAGTGCTTGGACTAGGAGGAGACAATTTTTTTTAGTAGCCTTTTTAGGCTAAAGAAAAGATGAAGTCAACAATGATTTGATTAGTAACTAATTAAGCCTAATTTGATTAATCTAATAGCCTAATTAACAAGTTAAGTAAACTAAATTAAATGTTAAATTGTTATAATCTAATTCTTAATTAGATATCCTAATTTTAATTAGAGATTATAATATATGAAATAATATGTTTAATTAATTAGTTATATAGTTAGAATGTTAGTTAAGATTGGTTAGGAAATTTAACCTAACTAATTACCTAATTAATTAGCATGCAATTAGGTGTAAATTGAGAATAATTAATTCCCTAAAATACACAAGGAGCCACATGGTTTTTATGCAGCTTGGGGAGACTTTTACATGGTTCTTGAAGCACCAATAATAGCCATGCAAACTAAATTAATGACCATTATTGTTTGTCATGGTCAATATGACCATTATTGTTTTGTTTGCTTCCTTTGGATTGCATGATGAAGGGGGGGACGGTTGGAGAAGCAAGAAAGAAGAAGAGACATGTTGAGACATGTTGGAGTAGCCTTTTTAGGGCAAAGAAAAAGCTTGAAGACATTAATTAGATGTCTTGACCAATTATTGGTCATTTTCCTAAAGCAAAATTATTTTCTTCTTTCTCTCCATGCAATGCTACGGCTGCCCACTTCAATTCAACCATTTGATTTCATTTGTATCATATTTTATAACACTTAACTTATTCTCTCTCTTCTCTCTCTTCCAATTTGTCAAGAACACCAAGCACAACACCATTTTCTTTCCTTCCTTGAGCATTCAGTCACCACCCCTGGAACCACTTCCAATCTTCCATAATTTTATCTAGCTACATATCTTGAATCCTCTCATCAATTCAAAACACTTTCATGTTGGAGACTTTCTCTAAATCATTCATCTTCATCACTCAACCAAGCCAAGAACACAAAACAACTATTTTCCTTCATTTTCTCACCAAATGGTGCGGCCATGACCACCAAAAGCACCACTTATCACTTTTAATTTCATCCAATCATAGATCTTGAATCTACATGATATTCTAAACAACTTTCATGTTGGAGACTTTCTCTAAATCATTCATCTTCATGGACTTTCTTCAAGAACAAAGTTATGGGGTTTTTGAGGTGAAGTATAAGAAGACTTCATTTTTTCTCTTATTTTTCATGATCTAAACCATGTTTGATCCATGGTTCCTCTTAATCAAGCTTAGTATACTAATTTCTATGTATTTTGTTTTGAATTTTAGAAGCCCTTGGTGTTGAAGGACTTGGAAAGAGAAGCAAAATCAAGAAGCTTTGAGGATCTTCAAGGGGTAAGAGGGAGATCCATCTCACTAACCAATTATGGTGGTGGGAGATGGTCTTATATTTGATGGATTGTGAATTCATGTGAGAATTCCAATCCATGGTTATGTAATAATTAATTGTGTATTTATGAGCTTTGCTTTATTTTCTTGTGCTTTGATTATTTTTGTCTATGCTTAATATGCTTTGCATGATTTTATGACTTTGATAGTATACTTATAATATGCATGATGAGTATATGGCATGTTTGTGATATTTATGATGAAATATATATATGTATGCCATGATGTGTGGATGGAAAGAAAATTGATCTTGGTTCTAATGGCAAAGGAAGAGTTACGGTTTTGATGCCCTTGATTTAGGTCAATGTTGAAATTTTTCAAGAACAAGGAAATTAAATTTTGATCCCTAGAACAATGAGAATTTCGGCCAAGACACCTCAAAATAGGTGTTTACAAATTAATATGTTTATGGAAGAATAAAATTGGATTGATTTGAGGAGTATGGAAAATGAACTAAAGGTTTGTTTTTTTTTTAAAGAAAACATGAACACAAATTTTAGAATGAAATTTTATTGATTTATTTTGTGTAAAAACAAGAATGGAATTTATTTAAGTTAAAAGAAAAATATTTCATGATTCCAATGGCCATCTATAAGGTTTTGATAATTTAGAAAAATGTTTTGATGCTATGAAATACAAGAATTTTCAAATAAGGATTTTTGAAAAGGTAATTAAGTGTTATAAATTAAGTGAAGTGGAATTTTCATAAATAAAAGAAAAAGAAGATTGAAAGTATTGAACTTCAAATTAATCAATTTTTAGAAGTGATTTAGAAATATAATGGAAAACGTTTGTAACTTAAAATTTCTAACAGAGAATTTATTTATTGGGTTTTGAAAAATGTTAGGAAATTTAAAGTTAAGAAACAATAATTAAAACAACTCAATATGATTTTGTAGGACTGGATCAATAAAAAGTGATTTTGAGAAAATATATATTAAGGAAAAGATTTTTGACTAAGAATGAAAAAGAATTTGCAAAGAAAGTGAAAATGAATTTGAACAAATGGGTTTGGTTATTATAACCATCGGTACTTCGGTTTTGAAAATAAAATTTTAATGGTTTTGTTTGTGTAAAACCATATCAATTTAGAAGGAAAAATATTTAATGGTTTTAATAGTCATGTCCACGTTTTTGAAGGCTTGTAATGCCTTGATTTTTATGAACAAAGTGATTTTCAAAGTGGAAACGTAACTTGAGTTAATACAAGAATTTGGAAATGGAATTAGAGCATTTATCACTTGAGAAATTAAGTTTTTGTAAACGAAAATATTTTTGAACTTCAATTTATTTTGAAGAAGGTTGTGTTTGGAAATGCTTTGAGAAAAATGGAGAATATAATGGTGATTTGAGAATTTACTAAAGTATAACTTATTTTCAAGTTTTGAAGTACGTGTGAAAATTTTAAGATTTGAAACATTGATTTATATCAATGAAAAAGTAATTTTGTGGATTATATTTGAAAAAGAATTTCTTGAGTAAAGAAACGGGAAAAAAGATTTTCTTGAGTAAGAAAATGTGTTAAAAATGATATTGACTTATTTGAAAGTCCAAAATAATGTTTGGAATATTGAGGAATATTTTACATGATTGTAAAATGGTGAAAAATGATTTACGTATCTTAAAAATGATACTTCTACGCAATTTGAAATATGTTAAAATATTTCTACATGATTTGAATTACGCTTAAATATTTTATGTAAGTTTAAATATTTTACGTGATTTGAAATACAGATTGAAAAATCACTATGTGATTAAATAATGATAGAATATTTTTATGTAATTATGAAAAATGGTAGAAAATTGTTATGAGATTTGGGAAGCGTTTAAATATTTTACACTATTGAAAATATTATTAAAAAATATACACAATTTTGAAACAAAGTGAAAAATATGTGATTTGAGAAAAGTATATTTTTACGCGATTGAGAAAGACATTGAAAAATTAATACGTGATTTAAAAGTGCAACAAGAGTCTGCGGCATTTTGAAAACGTAACAAAAGTGTTACAAAGATTGGGAAAATATAAACGAAAACGTTTAATTTTGTAAATGTAACAGAAACATTTTGGAATTGTGAAAACATAATGGAAATGTTATGCAATTTTGTGAAAACACGGCGAAAGTGTTTTATAACTATGAAAACATGATAACATGATTTTGTGTTGAAAATATAGTATAATTACTGTTGAACCAGTGTATGGACACTGTATGAGAAAATGACATGTTTTGCCTATGATTGGCATTTGGTGCATTATACATGCATTGGAAAGATATGTCTGTGATTGGATTTGGTGCATTATACGTGCATTGAAAAAAATATGCGTTGAAGCATATGATTACATTGAACAAATGAAATTGAAAAGATTTGGCCCTTTGGGGTTGGACTTGCACTGATATATTCATGCATTGTATAAAATATAGCTAATAGCTATTATGGCCCTTGTGGTTGAAGAGGGAATGAGAATTGATAGTGAGGTCTATGATGGATCTTGGGGCGTCGAGTAGCGCTGTCGACCTGACAAGTGGACAACAAGGCGAGTACCCTGTGCCACTTGGCGATGCAGTCCGTTGCAACGCATTGACGATACCCGACAAGAACACGATTCTTTTCAACGACTGGGAGATTGTCTTTGGGCTAAGGCTGACAATTGACCAGAGCATTCTTCTCAAAATTGTGAAAACCTCCATGGAGTTGTTTTTGAAAAACTGAGTCTTTGTACATATGCATAAATCTGAACATTTATATCTGTGTGATATATTAATTGAGGAATATTGGTTATTGGTTATGATAATTGAATTGATAAATGATTGGATGATGATGATGATAATGCTGATAACATGATTATGGTATGATCTGTCTGTATGATATTGTTGGCTGTGTATTATCTCTGTGCTGCCATGTTGGTATTGGTGTAGGTGATCTCACCTCTTTGTTATGTTGTTTTGCTATGTCTATATTGTTAAAATCAAATAATAGAAGGATCGAGTTGTCTTAGACATAACGGGCGATAAATACTCTGAGATTGGTGACAACTATAAGGAGTGGACATTCAGGACTTGAAGGTGTGCAGTGTTGACAAAGGAACAGATGTTTGATGCATCAAGATGGACAGATAAGGAATAAGTATGTTAAAGTTTCTCGCTAGTATTGTACTGTGCTATTAAGTAGGACCCGTCATGGGGTTTGCTACTGTCTGTCGAAAATATATAAGTCTGTTAATTATATATTTCTCTTTAAATTATGATATTAATTGGTGTAAGTATTGTATAATGAATAGTTGAAATATGATATTCAATGTTACCTAATATTTTCAGTAAATTTACGTTTCAGTAAAGAAGGAATTTTAAAACCCATCTTTTATAACTCAAACTTTGTGCGAACTTCTTTTCAGATTATGAGTCAGAAGTCAGAAATGTGATGCCCAGAGCTAGGGTGTTACATTAGTTGGGCCCTAGAGCTAGGGTGTTACATTAGTTGGTATCAGAGCTAGGGTGTTATACGTTTTACAGCACTTAGGTGTAATTCTCTAGGATTAACTTGATATCTAGCACATATGCACACACTAAACATGATATCCGGCCTGCTAGCTGTAAGATAAAGAAGTGAGCCAATCATACCTCTATATTTTGTGATTTCTACAGGTTTACCTCCTTCATCCTTGTCCAAATAATAAGAGGTGCCCATTGGTGTAGCCATATGCTTGGCACCCTCTATTCCAAACTTCTTGAGCAACTCCTTGCAGTATTTGGATTGACTTATGAAAGTCCCATCCTTCGTTTGTTTAATTTGGAGACCAAGGAAGAAGTTGAGCTCACTAATCTTGGACTTCTCAAACTCACTTTGCATAATATTAGCAAATTCCTTACAAAGAGAGTTATTAGAGGCACCAAATATTATATCATCAATATAAATTTGAACAAGAAAAATGTCATGCTTTTTATGCTTGATAAAGAGAGTAATGTCAACCTTACCCCTAGAGAAGCCATTTTCTAAAAGAAACTTGCTTAACCTTTCATATCAAACTCTAGGAGCTTGTTTCAAGCCATACAAGGCCTTTTTCAATTTAAAAACATGGTTGGGCATTTCAAAATCTTCAAAACCAGGAGGTTGTTCCACATACAACTCTTCTTATATAAAATCATTTAAAAAGGCATTTTTAACATCCATTTGATAAAGTTTGAAATCCATGATGCATGTATATGCAAGTAATATTCTAATGGCCTCTAATCTAGCTACGGGAGCATAAGTTTCTTCATAGTCTATGCCTTCTTCTTGATTATAGCATTTTGCTACAAGCCTAGCTTTGTTTCTTATTATTAAGCTCGTTTCATCAAGTTTGTTCCTAAAGACTCATTTGGTGCCAATTATAGGATGATCGTTAGGCTTTAGAACTAATTCTCAAACTTGATTCTCTCATATTGATTTAGTTCATCTTGCATTGCCAAGATCCAATGTTCATCATTAATGGCCTCATTTATGTCTTTAGGTTCAACTTAAGAGATAAAAGCTAAGTGATTACATGCATCTCTAAGAGTGTTTTGAGTAATTACCTCTTTTGATACATCACCAATCACATTGTCAAGAGGATGATACCTTGATGTCATTCATTCTTTGGGTAGATCCATGATTTCTGATTCCTCTTGACTTGCATGATCACTGGGTCTTTCTTGTTGCTTCTTAGGCTCTTTTTCTTGAATCTCCAATTGTGTTCTAGCCATGATTTCTGCAACATCATCAACAGACACCTTTCTCGGCTTATTTGGGTTAGTTTCATCAAAAATAACATGTATAGACTCTTCTATGGTCATAGTTCGTTTATTATAAACTCTAAAGGCCTTACTATGTATAGAATAGCCAATAAAAATTCTCTCATCAGATTTTGCATTAAACTTCTCCAAGTTATCCTTATCATTATTCAAAATAAAGCATTTACATCCAAAGACATAAAAATGTGACACATTTGGTTTCCTTCCCTCATACAATTCATATGGGATTTTCTTTAAAATTGGCCTTATTAGGGCTCTATTCATAACATAACAAGTAGTGTTAACCGCATCCGCCCAAAAGTACTTAGGAAGGTTGGCCTCATTGAGCATAACTTTTACCATTTCCTCTAAAGATCGATTTTTCCTTTCTACAACTCCATTTTGTTATGGTGTTCTAGGGGCAGAAAATTTATACTCAATGCTATGTTCATCACAAAAAGTTTCAAATTCATGGTTTTCAAATTCACCACCATGGTCACTTCTTATGGATGCGATACAAAAACCTTTTTCGTTTTGGATAACTTTGGAAAGCTTTTTAAATGATTGAAAAACATCATTTTTGTAGGCTAGGAATAATGTCCATGTAAACCTAGAAAAATCATCCACAATCACTAATGCATAGTAATTCCAACCAAAGCTCATAGTTCTAGAGGGACCAAAAAGATCTATGTGCAAAAGTTGTAAAGGTCTAGAAGTTGAAACCATATTTTTAGCTTTAAAAGAGACCTTACTTGTTTTCCCTTTTGACATACATCATAGAGTTTGTCTTTTTCAAATTTGAGCTTTGGAAGACCAATTACTAGTTCTTTACAAAACCAATTTGTTTAAGTGATCCATGTGAATGTGAGCAATTCTTCTATGCCATAACCATGAATCATTTTCTTTACTCATAAAGTATTTACCATCATTTGAGGAAATATCATCAAGACTAATCATATATATATTATTTACCCTATGACTAACAAACTTAACTTACTTGTCATCCTTTCCCTTAATTATGCAACAAGTAAAATCAAATATAACTCTATTGCCTTTATCACACAATTGACTAATGCTAAGCAAATTATGTTTGAGTCCTTCAACAAGCAAAATATTATCAATTGATGAGGAAGGGATCTTACCAACTTTACTAATTCCAAGGATCTTTCCTTTGTTGTTATCACCATATGTGACATGACCATGCTTCTTGGGGGCAAGGGAGGAGAACTTGGAGCCGTCACCGGTCATGTGCTTAGAGCAACCACTATCAAGATACCAACTTGAACTTTTGGTCTTCAAGCACACCTACAATACACATTCAAATTTTAACCTTTGGTACCCAAATTGTCTTGGGTCCTTGTGTGTTAGAGTTAGGCATGGTGCTTTTAGGAACCCAAACCCTTTTGATTCCAACCTTGGTGTTTATGTTCTTTCTAACATTGCAAGCGGATGCACTATGCCATTTCTTACCACAATAAAAACATTTGATAAAGAGGCTACTTGAAGTATTTGAGGAAACAAAGAAATTCTTATAAGACCTTTGATGGTTATTTGGATTATATCCCAAACTGACTTTTTGAAAAACACATTTTTGTTTCCCTAACAACACATTCAAGTTGTCTCTTCCAAATGTAAATTTTACAAGAATGTTGTTTAAATCTTCAATTTCTTTCTCAAATGCTTTACATGATGAGCAAAGTAAGGATATGGATGTGTTATCATGTGAGGAGCAAGTCATGCACAATAAGTTAGCATCAAAAGTGCTAAGGTCTCATTTCCAATATTAAGCTCATTAATCTCCTTATTTAAAATAGAAACTTTATTTACCAATAAGGAGATTGTCTTATTAGAAGATAAAACCATTTTTTGAGCCTCGTAAATTCATCATGCAATTCTTAAAAAGCATTTTGCAATTTATCATAAGAAGGTAGAGATTCTAAGTTAGAAGATGTTACTTCGGTGTCGCTCTCTTCACTTTCTTCTCCTTGAGTCATGAGACAAAGATGAGCTTCTTCATTCTCTGAGCTATCGGAAAAGTTTGTCATTGTCCTCCCATGCTATATATTCTCTTCTTCCTTTCTTTTCTTTGGAAGACTTTTTCTCAAACTTCTCCGTCTTCTTAAGATACATAGGACACTCCATTTTCCTGTGCCTCGATTTTTTGCATTCGTAACATTTTGAAAGAGTAAAGGATCCTTCTGGATCCTTCTTCTTTGTGATAAGCTTTCTTTTGAGGAAAATGTGGTCTTCTTTGGAATCCCTTCTTTTTTAAGAATCTTCTAAACTTCCTCATAAGGAGACTAAGATTCTCCTCACTTAACTCAAAATTTTCTGCATCCTCTTCACCATCTTCATCATCATCTTCAATTATAGAAGAGGTGGCTTTAAGTGCAATTATTTTTTTCTTCTTATCATGCTCTTCATTTTGATTGAGCCTATTTAACTCCAACTCATGTTCTTGAAGCTTCTCAAATAAGGTGGCTAGAGACATTGTTGATAAATCTCTAGATTCTGCAATAGCCGTTACTTTCGGTTGTCATTTCCTGCTTAAACATCTCAAGACTTTGTTAATAAGATCTTCATTAGGAAATATCTTTCCCAATGAGATAAGATGATTAACAATATGTGTGAATCTCTTTTGCATCTCTTGAATACTTTCACCTGGGTTTATTCTAAACAATTCATATTCATGAGTAAGAGTATTTATTCTAGATCGCTTCACCTCACTTGTACCTTCATGAGTTACTTGTAAAGTATCCCACATTTTTTTAGCGGTCTTGCAATTTGACACCCTAAAGAATTCATCATACCCTAAGGATGTAGTGATGATGTTCTTGGCTTTTAAAATGTATTGAACCTTCTTTTTATCCTCATCGATCCATTCATTTCTAGGTGTATTAATTTTCACACCATCTTTAGTATATGTGGGTACAAAAGCACCATTTTCAACGGTGTCCCACACATTTAAGTCAATAGCTTCAATAAAAATTTTCATCTTTTCTTTCCAATATGCATAATCATCCCCATTGAAAAAGGGAGGTCTATTTATAGAAAAACTTTCATTAGAAAAACTATTTGAAGTCATTTCTTCTCTTGAAGCTGCTAAACTCTTTATACAAGAGTCTAGCTCTGATACCACTTGTTACCAAGTGGCCTCAATACTCAAGAGGGAGTGAATTGAGTATGTAAAACAAGTTCACAAATCTATCACAAAACGTTCAATAAATAATTTTCGTTGAAACTATTAGATGAAGAGAGATGATTGGATAAATGAGAAGAACACTTTCACATATAAAAATAATAGCCAAAGGAGACAATATTCAAGCAATACAATAAAACAGTGCACAAATGTAAAGAGAAGGGTTTAGAGAAACAAACACAATAGTTTATCTTGGTTCGATCACCAATCTACTTGTGATCTACATCCAATCCTCAAACAAATACTTGAGATTTTTCACTATATCTTCAAGCTTGAAAGCAGGTGCTTGACAACCTTTACAAATTGGAGCACTCAACACACCTTGGGATGCCTTATGTAACACCCTTTGGGATGTCACATTTTGAGATAAAAAAAAATAAAGAAAAAAGATAATAAATATTACCCAAGTTATAAAATAAATATTATAATTAGTACGTATATTTTGTTTATAAAATGTATAAACTACCACACATCATCACACCTAATACGGTGTTAACATACATATCAATTCACATGTATATCACATCTATGCATTATCTACATACATACAAAATTCCACAAATATAAAAAAAAAAAAAAACTAACATATAATTTACATATAGTTTTGTTGTCATCGCTTATACAAATAATTTACAAATAAAGAAAATACATACCAAAACATTTACAATTATCGCCAAAAGATAAAACATAAGTTTTATATACGACAACATCAAAAAGCAAAAAGTGCCCAAGTGCACATCATGGATATCTAGTTCACTGGGAATCATTCCTAGATAACTCCTCGTGTGACAGATAACCAGGGATGTCTCACAGCTAGCTTCTACGAACAAGATACGAGTGTTCTACGAACTGAGTCCGAGATGTAGACACTACACTATTTTCATTAGGAACATAGAAAAGTCCATTCCAATGACGTCGGATCTCCAAAGGCAACTCTAACTCATACATACAAGTCAAAAGTAACAACAGGATCGCATCATATTCCTGGACGCAAAGATAAAGTAATAATTCCCGTATACACTACACCATTGCTTTCTTCACGAGTGCGCCAGCCTTCTATTCCTCTATGGAACTCTATTCTTACAAAACCTAAGAATCCTGGCGTAGTCATCTTCTTTGATTCAATTCAACCGGTACGGATGATCTGAAGGCTCCAAATATTCAGACTGGAAATCTGTAGATTGTGGCTCCTCCTATATATGATATTCACTGCCTAATACTTGTTCTTCAATCTCTTCATTTTCGTCTATATATATATATAACACAATAATACAAACAACACATACAACAACAAAGAGGTAAGACAACCCAATATATCACAAGTGTGGCGCATAAGAAAACGACAAATACAACGAAAATAGCAATTAATATCAACACAGATAATAAACATTAACAATAACTAATTATGGAAAAGAATAGAATCCATCACAATAAATTATAAATACACGATAAATACGCCAAAACCATAAAATGACTCACCCTACTCCATGGAACTACAACACACACAACGATATCGAGAGAATGATCCGAAAGTTCTAATATACGCTTGACCACTATTGCACTTGACCCACCCCGTGTCTATAGCTTGACTACCCCGACCAAGTTGCTATTGCTCATCGTCAAGACTTTGTGTCTATAGCTTGCTATCCCGACCAAATTATATTACCGTCAAGACTTTGTGTCTATAATGATCGTTGTGATTGCTATTGACCGTCAATACTTTGTGTCTATAGCCCACGAAAACACTACATGGCGTAGTACACACAAAAAAACATCGTGTAACTACAGCAAGAAAAATAGACCTCTCAAACTTCAATTATTTACAAAATACCCTCAAACTTCAAATATTTACAAAAATACCCTCAAACTTTAAATATTTACAAAAATGCCCTCAAAATTCAAATATTTACAAAATGCCCTCAAACTTTAAATATTTACAAAAATGCCCTCAAAATTTAAATATTTACAAAAATGCCCTCAAACTTTAAATATTTACAAAAATGCCCTCAAAATTCAAATATTTACAAAAATACCCTCAATGGCAAAAATAATTATGTAAATGCCTCACATAAACAAATCTCAAAATACAGTACACTCCCACTTGGCGCACTATTTTTTCCATATAACCAGGTTACAATACGCACTCACTTGGCGCACTATAACTTTCCACATATCCGAGTCCACCATTTTGGCCCAACAGTAAAATTTGCTGTTCTCATCAATCGCGTAAAAATTTTTATTGCATTTTTTTTAAAATCCCGATATTTTCCTTAAATAAATAGTTTATTTTTCTAGCAGAAAAATTTATTAAATAGTTTAAAACTGCTTAAAATATTTTTCAAGTAACTGTAAAATAATTTTGCATTACTGTAAATATGAACAACATTTAAACATTATTAATTCCATTAAATACCCTTAAACACTCTTTGAAATTAATTTAAAAACATCCAAAATCCACTTTTCAGGGTTATGACCGAACCTAGGGTGTTGTATTCTTTGGAATACTCATGCATTTCTAACATTATACTAATACATACAACATTATAAAAACTAGCAACATTATAAAATTAACAAATCAATTTAACAATACAAAACATACATGGAAAAATCATTACAATCAACATATAAATGAATCCTCATGGATTCTACAAACACACATCATTCCATTTTCTTACTACCACTCAAGAATAATTAGGTTATAGTCTTCCTCTTACCTTAAAATGAAGAAAATTCTTCTTTTATCCTTCCTTGGAATTTCGGTTTTTAGCTCCTTCAAATACCTAAGAAAATAAATAAAATTTTTCTAAGAGTTACTACTAGAAAAGAAAACCATACCATGGATCAATCATGGCTTGGAAACTTGAAAATGAAAATAGAAAGGAAAAACAATGAGTTTTACCTTTAAGGAAGAAACTTCAAGATGAACATTCAAGCTTGCAAATGATGGAATTTGCAAAAACCTCCAACTAGAGATGAGTTTGGGTAGATGTTTAGAGTTAGAAAAACAAAGAAGGAAAATTTTTAAGTGAGTGGATGGTATATTGAAGAGCTTGGCCGAATAGAGAGAAGAAAATGGAAGAAGAAAGGCACATGGAGTCTTGGTATTTTTGGGAGAGAAAATGGAAGGCTTTTACGTAATATTGGTGAAAATAAAAGTGAAGAATGCCTAACCAAGTGCTGCTACCGTGAGTGGACTTTGAGTGAGGCTAAATGATTGAATTTTGCATGGAAATTATCCTAGCCATCCATCCATTCAATGGCTAAGATGAGATCTTGTTGGAGTACTCAAGAAGCCTTGTAAATCTTGTCCTCCAAGCCTCCAATTCTGCTGCCAAACCGTGTGGCCCAAGGCCAATTAGTGGCTTCATTTTGTTTTAATTCAAGGTTAATTAGTTTCTAATTAGGTAGCTAATTAATTAGGTTTAATTTCCTAACAAATCTTAATTAATTATCTAATTATATAACTAATTAATTGAACATATAATTACATGTTTTATAATTTCTAAACAATATTAGCACATCTAATTAGTATTTAGATTATAATTACTTAATAACTAAGCTAGTTTAATTAGTTTACTAACTAGGTAATTAAGCTTGTCAAATTAAGCTTAATTAGCTACTAACCCAAAGTCAAGCCTACATCTTTTGACTTAATCCTAACCATTGATCTCATCCTTAATTTCTATCCATTGATTAGATCTATGGCCATCTTCAAAGCTTGCTCACCAAGTTTACATCCTAGCCATTGATCAAAGCTTGCTCACCAAGCTTGCATCTCCACCATTGATCATGACTTGCATCTCCTCCACCATTGATCAAGACTTGCTCATCAAGCTTGCATCTAACGGTCCAAAATAGTCAAGCCACTTTTGTTGACTTATTCCCATTGGCTTAGAAATTTATAAAGTTCTACAGTCTTTTTAAAGATCCGTGATTATTTTAAAACAGTTTTCTACTATTTTTGAGACAGTAGTTACTGTAACATAAAATAATATTATAATAATATAAAAATTTTTATTGCACAGTTAAATCCTAAAAATTACGAAACTAATATATATATCAATCAGAACTGGGTTTAGTAAGATCCCCACTTTAATTAATTAAAATAATATTTTTCCAAAAAAATTTTTATTTCCTGGCTCGGAGCAAATCACATACAACAATCAAATACACTCACGAAACAGTCAAATTCAGTTTACTACTCATAGAAATTACAAAATAGTATATTGGGGACACAATTGTCATTTATCTTAAAGTTAGAAAAATTCAGGGTGTTACACCTTACCTGTGTGCTTGAGCCTCTATATTCAAGGGATACCTCACCCTTACAATTTTGAGAGATACCTCACCATCTCTTAATAGATTGTACTAAATAGAAGAAACTCTCTCTAGAGCAGATAATACAAATTGAAGAACTATGGTATTAAGGATTCACATAAGTTTAAGCTCAAAATAGAGGATTATTTGAAATGATGAGAAAACTCATTTTTAATCCTCAATAGTGATTCTCAGATTGTTCATCTCAGTTTTTCTAACCCTTTATTAAAGCTCAACAACCAAATTTATAGTTAAGGGCCATTGATAGCCGTTAGGGGTAGATGAGAGCATTAAATGCCATTTAATATAGCCATTACTAGCTTCTTCTGATTTTTCTAGAAAATAGGCTAATCGGTTAAGGCAAGTACCCTAATCGATTAGGGGCTCTTTTCTACTCAAAATAAAAGCTTCTGTTATAAAGAATAACCCATTAGATTCATGTCCTATCAATTAGGACTTCATAAGTTTGGTTTCTGGGAAAGCTGGTAACTGATTAGAGCCTCAAGCTAATCGGTTAGGGCTTGATTCATTTTGCTTCTGAGATAAAGAATAACCGATTAGAGTGTAACGCCCCTTTTTAGGAGGAGACGTCATATTTTTTAATTAATTTTTTGTGAAAAATAAAAGTGTAATAAAGTAAGACCCGGTTCATTACATCATTAAACTTATTTGATTTTAGTTGTATAAATAAAATGGTGAATATTTTTTTTTTCATTTTACGTATATATATTTATACTCAATAACCTGCTCATCAATTTAGTATTCAGAGGTAATAACATTTATAAAAGATTCATAAGTATGTATATATATCTTTGTCAAATTGTAAGCAGAAAACATAAACTTTGACGGAAAACATAAAGACTAGTTCATACACCCATGCAGAAAATACATCATATATATATATATATATATATATATATATATATATATATATATAAATTATTGACTATATATATATATATATATATATATATATATATATATATATATATATATATATATATATATATATATATATATACTTGTTTAGATACAGACCGTGAGTCAATAATTACATCAAGGCTCATCAAAAAGAAGCCTAAGCTTTACCAACCCCCAAAATATGACACTTATATATATATATATATATATATATATATATATATATATATATATATATATATTAAATCTGTTTAGTTACAAAGTCCGATATACCAAAAAAATAAAACTATACCTGCCCAAAGGATCATACATATATGTTCCCAAGATATCAAATCGGGTTCTTCTTTTTCTTCACCCCCGTCTTCAGAGAATCACATATATAAATAGTAGAAACAAAGGAAAAAAGGTAAGACATTCTACAACATTACCTATTATGGTAGTAAAGAAACAAAACGGCGCATGACGCCCACAAAACATTTCAGAAATGGTAAATAGCATTGAAAATAGATAATAAATAATTTAGCATATACAGGCAGTCATAACAATAATGAAACAACAGATTAAATTGTCATATAAATGAATAAGTATTGAATGATATGGTGACTCACTATGCATATGCACATGGTACCAAAAATCCTACTCCATAGAGCTAGACACAAATAGTTGGAGAGAACGATTAGAAGGTATGTCTGTATTTTGGCTGCCAAGACCTTCAAGTGCTAAAATTCTCAATTTATCAACGTGCACATCATGGCATTTTACAAGACATTCTACACAGATTTTGATATAGGACAGTGTCTAGTCAGGATCGTCGGTGTGTTTGCATCGATTTGTCCCATGGTCCAGTGGGGCTACCAACTGCCCGCTGTGAGACACCCGCGCCCCGACGCCCCCAAGGTCAACCGCAGGACCCACACTAATCTATTCGCACCCACATATAGGTGTGATTTAACTCCTAGACAATATGACCTTAACAATAGTCCAACGGACTTTTCAACGCATGTTACAATCATGCTTAATCATGACAAACTATGTCAATCATGCTTCCAATGCATGTGGGTTCAATACATATATGTACATTCATATATGGAATCATTATCATATCATATCGTGTCTAGAATTACATGTCATATTATTTAACAACAAGGTTTGATCCCATTCACGGATCCACATCAACCAATAACAAATTTTTAGGGTAAACACCACCCCGTCCATATGTATGATAAAAGTTAAACCTTAGGTTCATTATGTTTCTCACAACCTCACCTCACCAATACTCATGTACTTTCTTCATTCCAAACTTATTCTAAACTATACGGCAAATTATCATTCTTGATTATTTTCATATTATGAATCCCTAATCGATTTCTAATCCTTTAATTTATTATGTTTAATAAGTTTATCTTAGTGCAAAAGCCTCACAATGAGTGCCCAAGGGGACCGGAGACTCAAAGGGGCTAGAAAAAGCCTAAAATCCTTTATAATCCAAGATTACACGGCCTGAAGAGAATACACGGCCACGATTACACGGCCTGTCCAAAATACACAGCCGTGTATGACTCTAGAGTTTCTGTTCTGGCACGCTGGAGTACACGGCAGTGTACGATCACACGGCCTAGGTCGTGTACTCCTCTGCAAATGCAGAAACTCACCAGAAATCATACCAACCTTCCTACAATCCAAGGTCTATCAATATACAACTCAATCCTACCATTCAAAACACCAATACACAACCAAAATCACTCAAATAAAGGGGTACCCACAAATGGGTTTCAACCCCATCAACACAACAAAGGGTTTCTCACTACCAAAATGGGTTGAAGAGAATAATCTTCCTCTTACCTTAGTGAAGAACAAGGAAAAGCAAGCTCCTTTTGTCCTTGGAATTTTGTGCTTCACCACCACAAGATCCTTGGTGTTCAAATCAATAAAAATCAAGATCAAAAAGTGGAAATGACATCCATAGTCACCAATGTGATCATGGTCCACGAAAATGAGGAGAAGAGGAGAAGAAAGTTGAGAGCTTTACCTTAAAGCTTGAAGCTTTGGGGCTGGGCTACCAACCACGAAAAAAGGAGAGACAATGAGAGTTCCACAAAGAGGAAAGCTTGAAGATGATGAGGGGAAACAATAGGTTAAGTCAATTTGAGCATGGAAGCTTGAAAACCAACAATGGCAGGTGTGGGTGTGTGCAGCCGTGTGAAGAAGAGAGAAAGAGGGAGATAGAGACCTGCGTGAATGAGAGAAAATGAGGGAGTGAAATGTGATATTTCCCCCCAAAATCGTGCAACACAAAGAGAGGGAGGAGATAGAGTAAAGTGGTTGGAGGAAGCTTCCTAGAAGTTTTCCTTGAAGCTTCCTTGAGAAGCTTCGTGCGCTTCTCGATAAAGTGAAGTGTGTGGTCCCTTAAATGATATCATAAAAATAACTAGATAGAAATAATCTACTAGAACTATTTCTCAGTAGACAAAAATTTTTACAGTTTGCGTAATAATATTTTATTATTCCACAAATAATAAAATACACTACGATTTTATTTATCAGATAAAATCTTGAAAAATAAAAACCTCATAAATTATGTCCAGCCTCGGGTTTAGTAAGATCCCCCATCGACGTTTCTACAATTTAAAGTTTTTCGGCCACAGAGAAAATATTTCATTTTTTCAGCCTCGCTCAGCGCAGACGCAAATCAAGAACATATTAAAATAATCAAACAATTCATAAAAATTCTCAAAAATCACAAATATTGGAAAACAACTATTTATCATGAAACAAACAGTTTTTCGCGACATTACACTAACTTTGCTCAGTGTACACGTTAAACGAGAAATATATTAAAATATTTAACATATTCAAAAAATTCTAGAAATTTTTTTAAAATCATAAATATTATAAAATGATTATTTATAATGAAATAAATAATTTTCGGGATGTTACAACTCTCCCCTTCTAAAAGGGAATTTCGTCCTCGAAATTCATTATATCTTAGAATAATTGTAAGTGTTGCTCCTTCATCTTGTCTTCCAGTTCCCATTATAGAACTGCTTCCACCTTTGATGGATCCACTACAATCCTTTCCGTTGAGATTACATGGCCCAGAAACTTGACTTTGTCCAGCCAAAATTCACATTATGACAGTTTGGCATATAGTTCTCTCTCCTTCAGAATAAGGAGAACTATACTGAGGTATTCAGTATGATCCTCCTGATTTTGAGAGTATATCAGGATGTCAATAATGAAGGCCATAATGAATCTGTCCAAGTAAGGATGAAAGATTCGGTTCATGTAGTCCATAAAGATAGCTGGTGCATTCGTCACGCCAAACGGCATCACGAGGTATTCGTAATGGCCGTATTGGGTACAAAAAGCAGTCTTGGGTATATCATCCGTCTTTACTCGTATCTGATGATACCCAGATCACAAGTCAATTTTTGAAAACACCGCTACTCCCTTCAATTGGTCCATTAAGTCGTCAATTCTTGGGAGTGGATATTTATTCTTGATCGTCACCTTGTTCAGCTGTCTGTAGTCCACACACAATCTTGATGAACCATCCTTCTTGTGAACTAATAGTACTAGTGCTCTCCACGGTGACACACTCGGTCTGACGAATTGCTTTTCTAAAAGCTCCTCTAGCAGCTTCTTGAGCTCAGCTAATTCTTATGGTGCCATCCTATAAGGAGCTACAGACACAGGACCAGCTCCCAGTACAAGGTCAATATCAAATTCTATTTCTCACGTCGGTGGTAAACCAGGTACATCCTCAGAAAAGACTTCGGGAAATTCATTCACCACAGGAATTGTGTTCACATCAACCTCGCTCTCGACTTTCAAAGAAGACAGTAGCATGTATCTGTGAGCTCCTTCTTTCAAGAAAGCTTGAACTCGGTTGGCCGTCAGAAATCTAGAATCCTCATCTATAGGAAAAATTATGGTTTTTCTTGAATAATCTAATAGAACATGGTTGGAAGACAACCAGTCCATCCCTAAGATTATATCTAGTTAGGATAGGGGTAAACAGATCAAATCGACAGAAAAGATTCGACCTTCAACAATCAAGGGACAATTTAAATAGATTTTGGTAGTAACTACCGGTTTATCAGTGGGGGTAGAAACAGTTAAGTCAAAAGGTAAGGTAGACACTAGTAAACCAAGTCTTTGCACACAGTCATATGATATGAAAGAATAGGTTACCCCAGAGTAATACAGTACTTTTAAAAGATTACCTCTTATAATTCCTTCTCCTTGCATAAGATCTCAGGATTCGGAGGCTTCGGCTCTACTTATAGTATAGACTCTGCCCCCTGCTTGTGGCTTTGCAGCCCGTGTAGCGTTGAATGAAGGCTCAGCCTTAGTTTGGTTGCAATCTTTGAAGATGTGTCTAGGCTTCCTACATCGAAAACAGATGGTTCCTTTGATGAAACAATCCCTTGTTATGTGATCCTTCCTGCACTTCATACATCTCGAAGGAAATGCCACGTTCGGTCCAGTTTGGCTCCCACCAAAACCTCCATTCGACGTCTGCTGTTAATCTCCTGGTGGTCGGGAATAAGGTTTCTTTTGGAAATGGTCTACGTTGTTGCTACCTCTTTGGAATCTGGTAGGTCCAAAGTTCCTGTTCTTTGTATCTCTAGCTTGTTCCAGAGCTTCTACTTCGCAGCACGTGTTTAGCAGCTCCGAGAACTCATTGATCTTCAGGGTGATAACAGCCTTTTTCACCTCATACCTCAGTCCTTTTGTAAATCTCTGACACTTCCAGACTTCATTCGGTTGGTGCTGAAAGTACGTTAAAAACTGTGACAAGTTTTCGAATCTTACTGCATACTCACTAACGGTCATATTCTCTTACCGTAAGTTAAGAAACTCTGACTCCTTCGCATGCCTTGCACTCGCAGGAAAATACTTATACAAGAACTTGCCCTTGAATAAATCCCAAGTGATCTCGCAGTTTGCAGCTTCCAACATTCTATGCACTCCATTCCAACAGACTAGCTTTGTCCTGATCGAACTCTCCTTTGAATTGGTGAGGATTGTGGTAATGAAACTCCACCAAGTTCTGAGCATCTGCCACAGCTTTGAGCTATTGAGCAGCCCTTTCTTGTTGTTGAGCAACTCTATCTTATTGTTGAGTAGCTTGCTCAGTTTGTTGTGTGATGGCCTCAGCCATCCTCTACATCGCCGCTATAGCAGCTACCATGTCTTCTCTTCATGCCATCTTAATATCTCAAGTCAGAGTAACTGAAAGACACAAGGAAAGTCGGTTGCATCCACTAGGAATACCAAACAATACATCTCTGTGTTTAGTTTTCAGAGAAACACACAGCACAAGCAAGACAGACTCAATCACAAAACCCAAAGAAACATAAACCAGGGCTCTGATACCAACTTAATGTAACACCTCATTTTAGGAGGAGACGTCACATATTTCAATTAAATTTTTATGGAAAATAAAAGTGTAATAAAGTAAGACCCGGTTCATTACATCATTAAACTTATGTGATTTTAGTTGTATAAATAAAATGGTGAGTATTTTTTTTTCATTGTACGTATATATATTTATAGTCAATAACCTGCTCATCAATTCAGTATTCAAAGGTAATAACATTTATAAAGGATTCATAAGAAATTGCAAGCAGAAAACATAAACTTTGACGAAAAACATAAAGACTAGTCCATACACCTATGCAGAAAATACATCATATATATATATATATATATATATATTATATATTTATTTATTTATATTTATATTTATATTTATATCAAATCTGTTTAGTTACAAAGCCCGATATACCAAAAAAACAAAACTATACCTGCCAAAGGATCATACATATATGTCCCCAAGATATCAGAAATATACAACCCACCAAAATAATAAAACAACAGGCCCCCAAAATAAAACACGGGTAGCCATCAGTAGCTACCAACCGTATCAGTCCCTGAGGTGAGGAGGAACCGTGTCAGGATCCTCTTCAAGATCCTCCGTGACATCTTCCTCATCCAAGGAAACCTTCATTAGAGCTGTCGAGCTACGGGCCGAAGCCCAAGCAGTGGAATCAAAAGAATCCTCCTATAGGGTGTAACAACGGGCACCCCACATCTCCCTGATGGGCAGATAAAACTCCAAACGTAAGCTAATACAGCAGGTAAAGATCGGTGGTTCATGACATCCTTAAGCCAGTGACAACGACACGTCTCCCAAGTAGACACAGCGATCAGAGCTGAAGTTCACATGCCAACAGTCTGGACCCCAAGGAATGTCAGACGCACGTTTCCCAAAACTCCATGAGGTCAGGCTGTCATGATCAGAAGAATGCTAGTCAAGGTTGGGCCAGAAGCCGGGGAAATCGAGTTCTTCCTTTTCTTCACCCCCATCTTCAGAGAATCACACATATATATATATATACAGAAATAGTAGAAACATAGGAAAAGAGGTAAGACATTCTACAACATTACCTATTACGGTAGTAACAAAACATAACGGCACATGACACCCACAAAACATTTCAGAAATGGTAAATAGCATTGAAAATAGATAATAAAAAATTTAGCATATACAGGCAGTCATAGCAGTAATGAAACAATAGATTAAATTATCATATAAATGAGTAAGTGTTGAATGATATGGTGACTCGCTATGCACATGCACATGGTACAAAAAATCCTACTTAATAGAGCTAGACACAAATAGTCAGAGAGAACGATCAGGAGGTATATCTGTATTTTGGCTGCCGAGACCTTCAAGTGCTAAAATTCTTAATTTATCAACGTGCACGTCATGGCATTTTACAAGACATTCTACACAGCTCTTGATATAGGACAGTGTCCAGTCAGGATCGTCGATACGTTTGCATCAGTTTATCCCACGGTCCAGTGGGGCTACCAACTACCTGCTGTGAGACACCCGCGCCCCGATACCCCTAAGGTCAACGGCAGGACCCACACTAGTCTATTCGCCCCCGCACATAAGTATGATTTCACTTCTAGGCAATATGACCTTAATAATAGTCCAATGGACTTTTCAATGCATGTTACAATCATGCTTAATCATGACAAGCTATGTCAATCATGCTTCCAATGCATGTGGGTTCAATACATATATGTACATTCATATATGGAATCATTATCATATCATATCGTGTCTAGAGTTGTATGTCATATTATTTAACAACAAGGTTTGATCCCATTCACGGATCCACATTAACCAATAACAAATTTTTAGGGTAAACAGCACCCCGTCCATATGTATGATAAAAGTTAAACCTTAGGTTCATTATGTTTCTCACAACCTCGCCAATACTCATGTTCTTTCTTCATTCCAAACTTATTCTAAACTAAAAGGGAAATTATCATTCTTGATTCTTTTCATATTATGAATCCCTAATCGACTTCTAATCATTCAATTTATTATGTTTAATAAGTTTATCTTAGTACAAAAGCCTCACAATGAGTGTCTAAGGGGACTGAAGACTCAAAGGGGCTAGAAAAAACCTAAAATCCTTCATAATCCAAGATTACACGGCCTGAAGAGAATACACGGCCACGATTACACGGCCTGTCCAAAATACACGGCCTTGTATCAATACACGGCCTAGGTCGTGTATGACTCTAGAGTTTCTGTTCTGGCATGCTGGAGTACACGGCCGTGTACGATCACACGGCCTAGGCCGTGTACGCCTCTACAAACGCAGAAACTCACCAGAAATCATACCAACCTTCCTACAATCCAAGGTCTATCAACATACAACTCAATCTTACCATTCAAAACACCAATACACAACCAAAATCACTCAAACAAAGGGGTACCCACAAATGGGTTTCAACCCCATCAACACAACAAAGGGTTTCTCACTTCCAAAATGGGTTGAAGAGAATAATCTTCCTCTTACCTTAATGAAGAACAAGGAAAAGCAAGCTCCTTTTGTCCTTGGAATTTCATGCTTCACCACCACAAGATCCTTGGTGTTCAAATCCCTTAAAATCAAGATCAAAAAGTGGAAATGGCATCCATAGTCACCAATGTGACCATGGTCCACGAAAATAAGGAGAAGAGGAGAAGAAAGTTGAGAGCTTTACCTTAAAGCTTGAAGCTTTGGGGCTAGGCTGCCAACCACAAAAATGGGAGAGACAATGAGAGTTCCACAAAGAGGAAAGCTTGAAGATGATGAGGGAAAACAATGGGTTAAGTCAGTTTGAGCATGGAAGCTTGAAAACCAATAATGGTGGGTGTGAGTGTGTGCAGTCGTGTGAAGAAGAGAGAAAGAGGGAGAGAGAAACCTGCGTGAATGAGAGAAAATGAGGGAGTGAAAAATGATATTAACCCCCAAAACTATGCAGCACAAAGAGAGGGAGGAGAGAGAGTAAAGTGGTTGGAGGAAGCTTCCTAGAAGTTTCCCTTGAAGCTTCCTTGAGAAGCTTCGCGCGTTTGTCGATAAAGTGAAGTGTATGGTCACTTAAATGATATCATAAAACTAACTAGATAGAAATAATCTACTAGAACTATTTCTCAGTGGACAAAAATTTTTACAGTTAGCGTAATAATATTTTATTATTCCACAGATAATAAAATACATTGCGATTTTGTTTATCAGATAAAATCTTGAAAAACAAAAACCTCGTAAATTGTGTCTAACCTCGGGTTTAGTAAAATTACCCATCGACATTTCTACAGTTCAAAGTTTTTCGACCATAGGAAAAATATTTCATTTTCCCAGCCTCGCTCAGTGTACACGTAAATCGAGAAAATATTAAAATATCAAACAATTCAAAAAATTTTAAAAAAATTGTCAAAAATCACAAATATTGAAAAATAACTATTTTTCATGAAACAAACGATTTTTTGCGATGTTACACTTACTCTGCTCAGTGTACACGTTAAACGAAAAATATATTAAAATATTTGACATATTCAAAAAAATTTAGAAAAATTTCTAAAAATTATAAATATTATAAAATAATTATTTATGATGAAATAAATAATTTTTGGGATGTTACAACTCTCCCCTTCTAATAGGGAATTTTGTTCTCGAAATTCATCATATCTTAGAACAGTTGTAGATGTTGCTCATTCATCTTGTCTTCCAGTTCCCATTGTAGAACTGCTTCCACCTTTGATGGATCCACTGCAATCCCTTCCATTGAGATCACATGGCCCAAAAACTTGACTTCGTCCAGCCAAAATTCACATTATGACAGTTTGGCATATAGTTATCTCTCCTTCAGAATCTGGAGAACTATACTGAGGTGTTCAGTATGATCCTCCTAATTTTAAGAGTATATCAGGATGTCATTAATGAAGGCCACAACGAATCTGTCTAAGTAAGGACAAAAGATTCGGTTCATGTAGTCCATAAAGATAGCTGGTGCATTCGTCATGCCAAACGACATCACAAGGTATTCGTAATGGCCGTATTGGGTACGAAAAGCAGTCTTGGGTATATCCTCTGTCTTTACTCGTGTCTGATGATACCCAGATCGCAAGTCAATTTTTGAAAACACCGCTACTCCTTTCAGTTGGTTCATTAAGTCATCAATTCTTGGGAGTGGACATTTATTCTTGATCGTCACCTTGTTCAGCTGTCTATAGTCTACACACAATCTTGATGAACCATCCTTCTTGCGAACTAACAGTACTGGTGCTCCCTACGGTGACACACTCGGTCTGACGAATTGATTTTCCAAAAGCTCCTCTAGTTGCTTCTTGAGCTCAGCTAATTCTGTTGGTGCCATCCTATAAGGTGCTAAGACACGAGACCAGCTCCCGGTACAAGGTCAATAGCAAATTCTATTTCTCGCGTCGGTGGTAAACCAGGTACATCCTCAGAAAAGACTTCAGGAAATTTATTCACCACTGGAATTGTGTTCACATCAACCTCACTCTCGACTTCCAAAGAAGACAGTAGCATGTATCCGTGAGCTCCTTCTTTCAAGAGAGCTTGAACTCGGTTGGCCGTCAGAAATCTAAAATCCTCATCTACAAGAAAAACTATGGTTTTTCTTGAACAATCTAATAGAACATGGTTGGAAGACAACCAGTCCATCCCTAAGATTATATCTAGTTGGGATAGGGGTAAACAGATCAAATCGACAGAAAAGATTCGACCTTCAACAATCAGGGGACAATTTAAACAGACTTTGGTAGTAACTACTGTTGATGTATGCCCTAGTGGCCAATACATTTTCTGTATTTACATACATTCTATTATGCTATTTTATATATGAGGCATTTCATTTATTGTGTTCTTTTTTTATAAACATAATAAAGTCCTTAGAATAGTAAGTTTGATGCCATAGGACATCAAGTGGATGACTTGATCGTGAGATCCTTTTGGTTACAACACTATTCTTAAATGTCTCTAGTCAAGTATTATTGTTAATTAGGACAACAATAATACATTGAGACTAGTATGTGCATAGACTGATGACCACATCTCACGGGTCATGGATATGAGATATCAAGTCTTCACATGGGTACATATTAGAGTAATGATGTACTGGATTGACCCAACATGAGAACACTACATGAATCGTTACGTGAGTGTCATAAGTGATTCTCATAGTGACAATGGTGTCTGCGGTCCTTTGACCTGAACTCACTACGATTCCTACTTGAGGAGTTGTGTGTTTTAATGTCATCAAACGTCATCTGTAACAAGGTGAATATAAAGTTAGTTATTGGACATACTACGAATCATGCAGAGGGATGTGAGTGACCTAGATGGGATTTGTCACTCCTACATAACAGGAGCGATATCTTCAGGCCCCTTGATTGAGTGAGACTGCAAAATGCATGGCCATGCTCAAATGAGTCAATATGAGATATTGATCTCATTTGTTGTTATAAAGTCTACTCGAGTATCAGGAAACGAAAGATTGGACTATACAAGGGTGACGCATTCCATGCCTTATGTTCAATCTAGATATCTTGACAAAGGGACTAAACGACACGGAAACATTGGTCACAGAAAGGCTATGTCAAATCACTGACATTCTTATTACTTGGGTAGCAGCGATGTGTTGCTAGATACCGCTCACTGCTTGTAATATTAAAATGAGATTTTAATATTACTGCATAAGAACCTACAAGGTCACACACAAAGAGCAGACTAAAATTGGAGCAATGGATCCAAGTTGGACTCTGATTCAAATATGGGTCAGACTCATAACAGATGGGTCTAGGGTTGCACAACTTACCTTGCTGCTGCTCACACTCACTTAAGGCAGTCACTATTATAAATAGTACTGCTAAGGGGCTACTAAGATACACAATTTTAGAACCCTAGCCGCACCTAAAGAAAAGTAAGTGAGAGACTGATAGGTTTCTTCTCTTCTCTTCGCAGCTAGCACTGTGTGAGAGACGTGAGGCTCCTCTTTGCAAACGTTGGACGTTCGTAAGTCTGTTCATGTGGATACCACAGAGACATCATTTCTATTACGGTGTTAGTGATTCACGTCCTTCCTTTTGATCATGCTTCAAGAGGTAAATAATTTAAAAACTCAAATTATGGCTTTTCGCATGAATCCTCGGTGGGAATCCCTATTTTTTTGCTGCATGATGTAACCGTAATTCCAAATAACTACCGATTTATTAGTGGGGGTAGAAACAGTTAAGTCAAAAGGTAAGGTAGACACTGGTAAACCAAGTCTTTGCACACAGTCATATGATATGAAAGAATGGGTTACCCCAGAGTCATACAGTACTTTTAAAAGATTACCTCCTATAGTGCCTTCTCCTTACATAAGATCTCCAGATTCGAAGGCTTCGGATCCGCTCATGGTATAGACTATTCCCCTTGCTTATGGCTTTGAAGCCCGTGTAGCGTTGACTGAAGGCTCAGCCTTAGTTTGGTTGTAATCTTTGAAGACGTGTCCAGGCTTCCTACATCGGAAACAGATGGTTCCTTTGATGGAACAATCCCTTGTCAAGTGATCCTTCCCGCACTTCATACATCTCGAAGGAAATGCCACATTCGGTTTGGTTTGGCTCCCACCAAAACCTCCATTCGACATCTGTTGTTGAACCTCTGGTGGTCGGGAATAAGGTTTCTTTTAGAAATGGTCTGCGTTGTTGCCGCATCTTTGGAATTTGGTAGGTCCAAAGTTCCTGTTCTTTGTATCTCTAGCTTGTTCCAGAGCTTCCACTTCGCAGCACGTGTCTAGCAGCTCCGAGAACTCATTGATCTTCAAGGTGATAACAACCTTTTTCACCTCATTCCTCAGTCCTTCTGTAAATCTCCGACACTTCCAGACTTCATTCGGTTGGTGTTGAAAGTACGTTGAAAACTGTGATAAGTTTTCGAATCTTGCTGCATACTCACTAACGGTCATATTCTCTTGCTGTAAGTTAGGAAACTCTGACTCCTTCGCATGCCTTGCGCTCGCAGAAAAATACTTATCCAAGAACTTGTCCTTGAATAAATCCCAAGTGATCTCACGGTTTACAGCTTCTAATATTCTCTGCACTCCATTCCACCAGTTTTCAGCATTGCCCACCAGTATAAAGGTAGCATAGGTCACCTTCTTATTCTCAGCGTAGTTCATGCCTCAAAAGACTTTCTCCAACTCCTTGATCCACAGACTAGCTTTGTCCGGATCGAACTCTCCTTTGAATTGGGGAGGATTGTGGCGACGAAACTCTGCCAAGTTCTGAGCATTTGCCATAGCTTCGAGCTGTTGAGCAGCCCTTTCTTGTTGTTGAGCAACTCTTTCTTATTGTTGAGTAGCTTGCTCAGTTTGTTGTGTGATGGCCTCAGCCATCCTCTGCATCGCCGCTATAGCAGCTGCCATGTCTTCTCTTCATGCCATCTTACTGTCTCAAGTCAAAGTAACTGAAAGACATAAGGAAAGTCAGTTGCATCCACTAGCAATACCAAACAATACATCTCTGTGTTTAGTTTTCAGAGAAACACACAACACAAGCAAGACAGACTCAATCACAAAACCCAAAGAAACATAAACTGGGGCTCTGATACCAACTTAATGTAATGCCCCTTTTTAGGAAGAGATGTCACATTTTTCAAAAAAAAATTGTGGAAAATAAAAGTGTAATAAAGTAAGATCCGATTCATTACATCAATAAACTTATTTGATTTTAGTTGTATAAATAAAATGGTAAATATATTTTCTTTTTCTTTTTCATTGTACGTATATATATTTATACTCAATAACCTGCTCATCAATTCAGTATTTAGAGGTAATAACATTTATAAAAAATTCATAAGTATGTATATATATCTTTGTCAAATTGTAAGCCAAAAACATAAACTTTGATGGAAAACATAAAGACTAGTCCATACACCCATGCAGAAAATACATCATATATATATAGTGTTTAGATACAGACTATGAGAAAATAATTACATCAAAGCTCATCAAAAAGAAGCCTAAGCTTTACCAACCCCCAAAATATGACATTATATATATATATATATATATATATATATATATATATATATATATATATATATATATATATTTATATCAAATCTGTTTAGTTACAAAGCCCGATATACCAAAAAAAGAAAACTATACCTGCCCAAAGGATCATACATATATGTCCCCAAGATATTAGAAATATACAGCCCACTAAAATAATAAAACATCAGGCCCCCAAAATAAAATATGGGTAGCCATCAGTAGCTACCAACCGTATCAATCCCTGAGATGAGGAGGAACCGTGTCAGGATCCACTTCAGGATCCTCCACGAGATCTTCCTTGGGATCCTCCTCGAGGTCTTCCTCATCCGAGGAAACCTCTATAGGAGCCGCCGAGCAGTGGAATCAAAAGAATCCTCCTATGAGGTGTAATAGCAGGCACCCCATATCTCCCTGATGGGCAGATAAAACTCCAAGCGTAAGCTAATACAGCAAGTAAAGATCAGCGGTTCATGACGCTCCCAAGCCAGCGATAATGACACGTCTCCCAAGCAGACACAGCGATCAGAGCTGAAGTTTACATGCCAATAGTCTGGACCCCCAAGGAATATCAGACACACATTTCCCAAAAATCCATGAGGTCGGGCCGTCATGATCAGAAGGATGCTAGTCAAGGTTGGGCCAGAAGCCGGGGAAATCGGGTTCTTCCTTTTCTTCACCCCCGTCTTCAGAGAATCACATATATATAAACAGAAATAGTAGAAACATAGGAAAAGAGGTAAGACATTCTACAACATTACCTATTATGGTAGTAAAGAAACAAAACGGTGCATGACGCCCAAATAACATTTTAGAAATGGTAAATAGCATTGAAAATAGATAATAAACAATTTAGCATATATATGCAGTCATAGCAGTAATGAAACAACAGATTAAATTGTCATATAAATGAGTAAGTGTTGAATGATATGCTGACTCACTATACACATACACATGGAACTAAAAATCCTACTCCATGGAGCTAGACACAAAGAGTCGGAGAGAACGATCAGGAGGTATGTCTGTATTTTGGCTGCCGAGACCTTCAAGTGCTAAAATTCTCAATTTATCAATGTGCACATCATGGCATTTTACAAGACAATCTACACAGATCTTGATATAGGACAGTGTCCAATCAGGATCGTCGGTGCGTTTGCATCGGTTTGTCCCATGGTCTAGCAGGGCTACCAACTGCCTGTTGTGAGACACCTGCGCCCCGATGCCCCCAAGGTTAACCGTAGGACCCACACTAGTCTATTCGTACCCGCACATAGGTGTGATTCAACTCCTAGGCAATATGGCCTTAACAATAGTCCAACGAACTTTTCAATGCATGTTACAATCATGCTTAATCATGACAAACTATGTCAACCTTGCTTCCAATGCATGTGGGTTCAATACATATATGAACATTCATATATGGAATCATTATCATATCATATCGTGTCTAGAATTACATGTCATATCATTTAACAACAAGCTTTGATCCCATTCACAGATCCACATCAACTAATAACAAATTATTAGGGTAAACACCACCCCGTCCATATGTATGATAAAAGTTAAACCTTAGGTTCATTATGTTTCTCACAACCTTACTAATGCTCATGTTCTTTCTTCATTCTAAACTTCTCCTAAACTATAAGGCAAATTATCATTCTTGATTCTTTTCATATTATGAATTCCTAATTGACTTCTAATCATTCAATTTATTATGTTTAATAAGTTTATCTTAGTGCAAAAGCCTCATAATGAGTGCCCAAGGGGACCGGAGACTCAAAGGGGCTAGAAAAAGCCTAAAATCCTTCATAATCCAAGATTACACGGCCTGAAGAGAATACACGGCCATGATTACATGGCCTATCCAAAATACACGGCCATGTATCAATACATGGCCTAGGCCATGTATGACTCAAGAGTTTTTGTTCTGGCACGCTAGAGTACACGGCTATGTACGATCACATGGCCTAGGCCATGTACTCCTCTGCAAACGCAGAAACTCACCAGAAATCATACCAACCTTCCTACAATCCAAGGTCTATCAACATACAACTCAATCCTACTATTAAAAACACCAATATACAACCAAAATCACTCAAACAAATGGGTACCCACAAATGGGTTTCAACCCCATCAACACAACAAAGGGTTTCTCACTACAAAGGGCTTCACCATCACAAGATCCTTGGTGTTCAAATCCATAAAAATCAAGATCAAAAAGTAGAAATGGCATCCATAGTCACCAATGTGACCATGGTCCACGAAAATGAGGAGAAGAAGAGAAGAAAGTTGAGAGCTTTACCTTAAAGCTTGAAGCTTTGGGGCTGGGCTACCAACCACGTAAATAAGAGAGACAATGAGAGTTCCACAAAGAGGAAAGCTTGAAGATGATGAGGGGAAACAATGGGTTAAGTTAGTTTGAGCATGGAAGCTTGAAAACCAACAATGGTGGGTGTGGGTGTGTGCAGCCGTGTGAAGAAGAGAGAAAGAGGGAGAGAGAGACCTGCGTGAATGAGAGAAAATGAGGGAGTGAAATGTGATATTTTCCCCCAAAATCGTGGAGCACAAAGAGACGGAGGAGAGAGAGTAAAGTGGTTGGAGGAAGCTTCCTAGAAGTTTCCCTTGAAGCTTCCTCAAGAAGCTTCGCGCGCTTCTTGATAAAGTGAAGTGTGTGGTCGTTTAAATGATATCATAAAAATAATTAGACAGAAATAATCTACTAGAACTATTTCTCAGTGGACAAAATTTTTTACAATTAGCGTAATAATATTTTATTATTCCACAGATAATAAAATACACTGCGATTTTATTTATCAGATAAAATATTAAAAAATAAAAATTTCATAAACTGTGTCCAGCCTCGGGTTTGTAGATCCCCCGTCGACGTTTCTACAGTTCAAAGTTTTTCGGCCACAGGGAAAACATTTCATTTTCCCAGCCTCGCTCAGTGCGCATGCAAATCGAGAAAATATTAAAATAATTAAACAATTCAGAAAATTCCATAAAATTTCTCAAAAATCAAAAATATTGAAAAATAACTATTTATCATGAAACAAACAATTTTTCATGACGTTACACTGACTCTGCTCAGTGTACACGCTAAACGAAAAATATATTAAAATATTTGACATATTCGAAAAATTCTAAAAAAATTCTCAAAAATCATAAATATTATAAAATGATTATATATAATGAAATAAAGAATTTTTGGGATGTTATATATAGCCTCATGCTAATCAATTAGGACTTAATTAATTTGGCTTTTGAGAAAGCAAATAACTGATTAGGGCTCTCACCTAATCGGTTAGGCACGGTTTCAAAACAAAAGGAATGGTTCTGTTTGTTCAAATAACCGATTAGTCATCTTTGCCTAATCGGTTAGGCATATAAAATATAACGAGGTAATGCCTCTTTTTTAACCAACTAACCGATTAGGAGCTGCTCCTAATCGGTTAGGGGCCTTTGAATTTGGCTCCTGACAAGACAGATAACAGTTTACACTCATTAATAAACTGGTTAGTTCATAAAATGACTTATTTCAGTTTTGGCTCATACAAGGAAATTGACTTGAAAAAGGATATAAGATTTCATAGAGGTGTTTCAGAAAACCTTTTGATCCTTACTTAAAAAACCTTTTTGCAAACTCATTTAAAGAAAGCCATATGAGCTTGGAGTGAATCCTTAATATACCTTTACACAAGATCTATGACCTATATGCTAATCTTGAATTCCTTGTGACTTAATCATTGTGTTTCCATTGCTTTCTTGTTTGTCAACATCAAAACCATTTGCATTTAGTCAATATCAATCACATACTAGACATCCGAATATGCTCTTGTGTTCTGCATGAAAGTTGTATATTTGGGTCTTAGCTTTCATTTGGGCTTCATATTTTTGTAGATTGAACTTCTATAATTCAAGAAATGGGTTGATGAGTACGAAGAGGTCAAGCTGTTAAGATCAGAATTACAACTCTTGTTTTCACTTCAATTTAAATTATCCAAACGTATGATTCCTCTCTTGAAGTCCTCATGAAACTTGTAGAGAATTCTCTTTCCTTTCCTATAAGACCAGAATCACATCAATCAAATATTTACAACTCAAATTATAGCTAATTTACTGAACACTACTAAATAGATAAATTAAGGTCAATTCTTGCAATAATTCTTTCAATGATCCAATTAGGCCCAATATCATAAAATGTGACAAAACTAACTTAATTAAGCCAAATTGAACTTTAAGAAGCCTAGTGAGATGATTATTAAATGAATAAAATATATTGCTATCAAATTTTTTCACACTTAGCTTTTGCACTCTCTGGCAAAACAGATAAGACCGAAGCTTAGGAACAAGGAAAAACAACACAAACTCAAAAGCTAAAAATTCTAAAAAAAAACTTAATTTCTAATGATATTCAAGAATACAAAAGTTTTTAAGCAAAAAAAGCAACCAAAGATTCAAGAGATCAAAACATTTATGAGGTAACATTTCTTCATATCTCAAACCAACAAGCAAAGAAACTTCAATTAAAAAGCAGAGTAAAAAATGATAGATCCTCATAAGATTCACTCTCAATCCCTCAAGTGTTTAAAAGGTAGGTATTTCACTCAATTCAACCCGTGAAAAATTACACTACCATAAGCTTGCTTATTTTTAACTTCTCCACTCTCAAAACATATGCACAAACAAATCAAAGGGACTTTATTCAAGGTTGTAACAGGATCAAGGTAAAGGTAGGAGGTAATATGGATATGACAGGTTAAATACTAAAGTGAATAAAAGAGTATTAGGGTTGGGTTCAAATAACAAATATGAAAGTTCATCCCAACTCTACCTACTGCAAATTTCCTTTTACAAATTTTTTTCGCTTCCCCTTTTTACCTTATTAACCTTTCTTTACTATTTTTTTTTTAAGATGATGGCCATTCTTTCTTTTTTCTTCAACCGTTTTGCATACACACCCCCACACTTGTTCAAGAACTCATCCAATGTCAATACTCTCTTATTCCCTAAGCTTGGGTAAGAACATGTTTTTTTTTTTTTGTTAAGGCATGTAATGAGCTAAAAACAAAGAATGGTCAACTAAAATCAAAGGGGTTAAGTAAGGAAAAATATGCAAGGTTGGGTATTTGGTTAAAGTAGCTATTTCAAGAAAAATACTTTAATCATGTTTATGTATGCATGTAGAAATGTAGCCTCAAATAGAGTCAAAGCAAGTTCTAGAGTAACAATTCCATGAATGAAAATCACACAAGAAAGAAGAGAATGGTACAAATGTTTAATCCATTCATGAATAGGCTCAAAAATCTCACAAGGCATACATCTATCATTCTTAATCCACCAATTCAACATCCATAACCAAGCATGTGAAATTTAAGAAAGAAGACAATTTATTCAATCATGCTACGATACCTAAATTTCAATTGCTACTTCTACATAAAATAGTTATCTACCTAATTACTCCTTACTCTGTCACCAATTTAGATGTGTCTCAAGAGTAAATTTACCTCAAGGGTATAATTTACTCCTTACTCTACCATCCTTAATTGGTTTTGCTGTTAGTAAGTTGCTGACAATCATATCAATAAACATACTTCCCTATTTTTTTTGTTTTTTGTCTGTCAACTATCCTTCCCCCCAACCAGATCACAACATTGTCATCAATGTTAAAATATAGATAGATAAATGATATAAGATATTACCTGTTATGGCAATTACTGAAAAGAAAAACTTGGCACAAATTTAAACAGAAACAAAGTACAAATGAAAAATAAAATTGTTCACAAATGAAAAGGAATTGCTTGAGCTAGGAGATCCACTCTTAGTAAATAAATTAGGGACAAGATTAATTCTTTTATAACTCAATTAAAATCCACGCATAATGGAGGTTCCAATCGAAAAATATAACATTCAAAGTTCTTTAAAAGTTATATTAGTTATATTATAGTTCCTTTAATTATCCACTAACGCCAACACTTGTAAATGGGTTCAAGCATTCATTGTGTCAATCTCTTGTCTTCAACAAATCAAGATCTTCACTTTACTAGGAGGGTTTCTAATGCCAACACTTGTAAATGGGAAACTGAAAAATAAACTGACTTGAGAGTCATGGAGTACCGTTATCCACCACTTAATCGGTGTCATAAAGAACTGCAAAAAGAAAGTAACAAAATTAAAATAAATTCTTCTCATAACAAGGATTAGAAAGGGAGATGGATTCTACCTCAACAACTTGGGTTTCCAGAAATGGTTTGAGTCTTTGTCCATTAACATTGAACACATTACCATTCCGAGGGTTCTGAATGTCTATGGCCCCATGTGGATACACATGTTTGACAACAAAAGGGTCACTCCACCTAGATCTCAATTTTCCAAGGAATATGTGAAGATGAGAATTATAAAGCAGAACTTTTTGACCAATTTCAAAAGATTTCCTCAAAATTGATTTGTTATGAAAAGTTTTTGCTCTAACTTTATAAATCTTTAAGTTTTCATATGCATTATTTTTCAATTCCTTAACAATAAAAAATTTCAATGACAAGAATAGAGTTTAGAGGCATCATGTTTCGCTTAGAAATGGAACCCTATTTTTTTTACAGTTTTTACAACTTTTTGAAAATATATAGTTATCTTTAAATAAAGTGGGCCAATAAAATTCACACTGCAAGATTTTCGCAGTTGTTTTCTTTGAAGAAAAGTGACCTCCACATGCTTCTAAGTGATAGAATTTAATGACATTACCTACATCACTATTGGGTACACATCTCTGAATGATTTGATCATGACAATATTTGAACAAATATGGGTCATCCCAATAAAATTTTTTCACCTCGATTAAAAACTTCCTTCTGTCTTGGTGCATCCATTGAGGCGGCATCTTTCCTGTTACAAGAAAATTGATTATGTTATCAAACCAAGACATGAAATTGACAGAAAATAAAAATTTATCGGGAAAAGAATCATTGATAGGTGTGATATCAAAAGGTGAGCATGTTGTAAGTCTGGACAAATGATATGCATCAACATTTTTTACTCCTTTCTTATCTTTTATTGTGATATTAAATTCTTGAAATAACAAAATTCACTGTATCAACCTAGGTTTGGTAAAAAATTATTGTGAAAATTGACAAGTGCACTGAATCGCAAAAGTAATAAAGTAGTGAAAAGAATATTATCCCACGAGGATTATAATGCCAATTACTAATTTCGTTAATTAAACACTATCTAAGCTACCAAAAGATGAGAGTTTGACAAAATTAATAATAAAAGCTAAACAATAACAAGAAAATAATTATAATAAAATAAAGTAAAGCAAAGCAATTAAACAAAGGTTGAAAACGATGATGAGAAAGTATTAGGGTTCAAACTTCACTTAAACTTTTTTTGATGCAAATTAAAATAGTAATTTAATTAAGTTCTATTTCATGATTTAAGATCAATTCCCAATTTTAATTAATATCCAATTCTTTGGTATATCAATCATCTTCACACTATTTAGAATTAATCAATCCCTTAGCATAACCCCAAATAAATTTTTTTTTATAAAAAATGAGGGAATTAAAAGAAGGATCACACAACCCACAATGTCTATTCCTAGCAATTGCAAAAATTGTGGTGTTTATCACGTGTTTTAAGTTCATGAAAACTTTTTCAAATCATTCATAAACTCAAGAAATCATTCCCAAATTGATCAGGTTTAGAAAAACATTAAGAATAGAGATAAACACATAAATCATAAAATAGAAACTTAAATTAAACACATAAATTAATTCACATCGTCAAAGAACAAGAGTCATCATCCCCCTAACGAGGGAAACTTAGTTACACATAGGAAAAGAAGAAAACAAAGAGAAGAATACGACAAACTCTATTGTAAATAGGTGGAAAGGTTGAAGAGAATTCCTAATCTTCAAGCCTAATTGCACTCACACCACTTTAGGGTTTGTGCCTCTTTGACAGCTACAACAAAGTTGTGTCTTGTCAAGAGTGTGATTGTGAATCAAACAGATCAATATATAAAGTGCCAAGATTAATTTTAACCAAATGACCAGAATTTGATTCACGATACCAATTAAACATAAATAAGTGATTTAAAATAAGGGAAAAAATAAAAATATATACCGAGTACAACCTTGCATAAAAAAATAAAAAATATTAACAAGTAGGCGGTAAACTTGCCATTAAATATTAACAAGTAGGTGGTGCAAACCAGCCATCCAATATGATACAACTAGAAAATTAAAAGAGTAAAGAAAGAATATATCAGATGGTGAAGTTTACTTAAAGAAAGAAAACCTCAATAAATTTATTCTTCAAATCAAGTCCCCAGCAATGGCGCCAAAAACTTGATGCAAAATTGATATGTGTTGCAAACTCAACTGCAGGTTGTCTCAAGTAATAAATTCTCAGAGTTCGAGGTCGATCCAAAGGGAATTGATGAAGAAAAAATCTTTGAGGTAAGGAAAAGATTTGTCACAAAAATAAAGATGATAAAAAAAATTATTCACAAATGAAAAAGAATTGCTTGGGCTAGAAGATCTACTCTTGGTAAATAAATTAAGGACAAGATTAATTTTTTTATAACTCAATTAGAGTCCACGCATAATAGAGGTTCTAATCAGAAAATACAACATTCAAAGTTCTTTAAAAGTTATATTAGTTATATTATGCTTCCTTTAATTATCCACTAACGTCAACACTTGTAAATGGGTTCAAGCATTCATTATGCCAATCTCTTGTTTGCAACGAATCATGATCACTTGATATAATGACTACTTGATAATATAACATTCAAGTACAAGAAATTGATTGAAAATAAAATACAATAAATATAATGACCATTTGATAATATAACATTCAAGTACAAGAAATAGATTAATCTAACCTTATTTCATTACCAAAAACTTCATCCTTTCACCCAAGCAAAATGAGAATCAGTTACCCATAAACAAGAAGAAAGGAAGAGAGAATAAGAAGATGATGAACATAACTTTAATTTAGAATAAAAGAATATTACAACAAGAGAAACAAATGAAACAAAAAAAAAATGATCTTGATATCTAAACCAAGATGATTCTAATGAGCAACCAATGGTGCCCTTTTATAGAGCATGAAAGGCACACAATGACAAGGGAGTTGTTTAATGAGTGGATGGATGAGTGGAATATAACAATGGAGTTGTTAATAAGTGGGTGGATGAGTAGGTGGATTATTGTCATGCTTGTCTCCCCGCTCAACCAATTCAGCTATTTTCATATGACTATAACTCTATCATAACATCACCTATTGCATAACTAGTCTACATGAAAGTTTAAGGGTTTTGTCTTAGCTTTCCAATGCCACTAGTTTCATCACAATCTGACCCCTACAGTCCAAGATATGACCCAATCTTTACACAATATTTGGGTTCTAGCAATAGCACCTCTGCTCTAACTTATAGGTCCAATATGACCTATTATACATCCGAATATACTATTGTGTTCTTCATGAAAGTTGTAGATTTTGGACTTAGCTTTCATTTGAGCTTAGTTTGGTGATAATTGAACTCCTATAGCTCAAGAAATGGACCGATGAGTGTGAAGAGATCAAGAAATCAGGATCAGAATTCTGACTCTTGCTTTCACTTCAATTTAAATTATTCAAACATGTAATTCCTCTCTTGAGGTCTTCATGAAACTTATAGAGAATTGTCTTAACTTTTCTACAAGACCAGAATCACATCAATCAAATACTTGCAACTTAGATTATAGTCAATTTACTAAACACTGCCAAATAGATAAATTAAGGTCAATTTATGTAATAATTCCTTTAATGATCCAATTAGGCCTAATATCATAAAATGTAACAAAATCAGCTTAATTAAGCCTAATTGAACCTTAAAAAGTCCAGTGAGAGGATTATTAAATGAATAAAATATATTGCTATCAGGTTGGAATAGTTATCCTATCAGGTTTTATTATGAAATGAGAAAGATGACAGAGTTATCCTGTAAAAATAGAATAAAAATGGTTGACCGAATTTGACTATCCTATCATGTGTCAGCACCAAACACATGCTAAGACTTGATAGTATAAACTTATACTATCAGGTCCTCCTTATTCGTCACCAAACACACCCTGAAGAAAAAGGGAAAGGATGGAGACAAATTGCATCATTAGTAACATTAGGGATTTTAAAGGTGGAACATACATCTAAGAAAGCATCTAGGTACTTATAAGGATTTTCATATTCAACCCCATAAAATGTTAGTAACATTTGAATTACACTAGACTTAATTTCAAAGTGGCTAGCCCCAATCTTAGGCAAACAAGCACAAGCAGGAGAATCATATGCATTTGAAGTAAAATACTCTCTCAGTTCTCGATTATTATTTGTCATAATAGTATCAATGAGTGCAGTTTGGTTTTGTGCTCTAAGTGTATACTCTATCTCTGGGTTGTACTCTTTCAAATATACTAACAACAAACACCTACCAAACATAACCTAGACAAAATATCAAACTAATAAGAGTAAGAATTGAAACAAAAACACTTGGAGTCACAAGTTCGAGTAGAATTGACATTCTTCAACCTTGTCAACACAAAAAAAAAAGTGAAAACACTAATAATAAAAATAAAAACACTAAATCTAAACAAATAAAATAAAATAAGAGCAAAATAAAATAAATATAACTAAAAAATGAATTAAAAAATCTAGACTAAAACTTAAATTAAGAAAAAATTAAATTAAAGCAATTACAAAATCAACTCCCCGGCAACGGCGCCAAAACTTGATAGATAATTTTTAAGTAATAAAATTATCCTTTACTTAAAAGTGCACAAGATCAATGTAATTTTTTGACCAATATAAGGGTGTCGTACTCACAGAGAGTGACATGATTAACTAAAAACTAATATCCACCTAAATTAATTTAAAAGAAAATGAAAAGAGATTTTTATTTTATTTAATTAAACTGAAAATATAAATTACGTGCTAAACTAAAATTAAAATTAAATAATAAATCTAAATAAAACGACTCAAATTAGAATGCAAGAGCAATTAAAGAATAACTCTAAGACCTCGAATCCAACACTAACTATGCAAAAATGAATTTAACTTAAATGAGAATTAATCTTGTTCTATGAAGTGTTTACAGCTACAAACTTTGAATACTACTAAAAATTATTAAAATCTAATTAATGATATAATTTATTTAAAATAATAATGACATATTCAAATTATGACATAAATCATTTAACATAGCATGAACTATTTAATTCTTAAATTATAAAAATAATAAATATTATTGCACAACATATACCTAAGATTATAAAAATTAGACATCTGATTAAAATATATCAATTTAAATTTATTAATTGATTATAAGACAATTAATAAAAATTAAATTAAATAACAATTAAAAATTAAAAATTATCAATATTATGTAATTATAGAATAAAACAATATTTCAAATAAAAATATAAATAATCTAAAATAAATATTAATATTTTATCTTAATCTGAAAAAATAAAATTAATTATTCATAATAAAAATATCAAACATAAAAAAAAATTATAAAATCTGCTCTGTTGCACTATGTTGCGCGCCTCTTTCTTTCTCGTCTCTCTCCGCTGTGGCTCTCGTGCTCCTCACGTTGTGCTTTCTTTTCCAATTTATAACTTTCCTTGTCCCGTACCACGTGCAACTACAATTTGACTTCTTTTCCATCTTTCTATCTTTTTTTTTTTTTTGCCGCTGCTGCCATCCTTTCTTTTATTGTGAAGTCCCCACCGTCTCACTAATGCCCACATTGGGCCAACAAGGTTTAGTTCAAATGGAAACATGTGATTTGTGGCAGCCCAACATAAAAAAAATTGCACTATTGCTAATTGTCTTCTTATCAGTCATGCGTCCATTGTTTGTTAGCTTAACAGGAGACATGGGCCAAGCTTGATTTAATTATCTATGACCAAATTTTTCCTTGACTAGCAATCGTAGTCATCTTATTGCATTGTTTAGAATTTATTACAAAATAAAATAATAATAAATAATTAATTTACTTAAATAAATTAATTAACAAGTCACAAAATTACTAAAATTATTTATAATAAAATATAAAACTTAATTTTAATATTAAAAATATATATTGTTAAGCTATTATCAGTCGCTTCCATCCTTTTTCATGGATGTATTATTCTCAATTTTTCTTGTGAAATAAAGTTACTTATCTTTCATCGTAAAAAAATAGTAAAAACAAAAAAGAAAGTAAAAGACTCTTAAAAATTAGAGTTAAGTAAGTAGTAGATAGCAATATAATAATTATAATTCTCTACGTAAATTAATTATGTAAAATTACAATTTTTTTGTGATTAAATACACACACACACATACACGAGCAATTCACAACCTTCTAATGTCAAGCTTATAAAATTTGAGGTTAACTCATTTATATAAAAAAGCTTAAATTCAAATTTGAGCTTGTTTGTTTAATTAAAAAGAATAGACTTGATCCATCATTTAACGAGTCAAGTTTAAGTAGTTCACAAATAACTCAACTCATTTATATCCTTGCCTATATATCTACCTCTATTTATTAAGATTTTTTATTGTACTTTCTCTAAATATATGATAAGTATCATTTTAACTTTTTTTTTTTTAATTTGAAACTCTCTATCTCTCATTCTAACTATCATTTTCATATCATCTTTTCTAGTTTCAAAATTTTTTTCTCTTCTAATCTATATTTTTCTTAACTTTAGCTGAATTTTAAAAAATCCTTGCAAGGCAAAGGTAGTCACTAGTTAAAGTAGAGTACATTTAGTCCAACTAGAAAAATGTTAGAGTACATTTATACTTCTTATTGTATTTTCCTTTGAAGAATGATAAGTGTCATTTTTTAATTTTTTATTTTAAATACAAATTTTATTTTAATCTAATTATACAAATCCTCCTTTACAATTTTAAACATAGTCTCTTTTTCTATTAATATTTTTAAAATCAAACTAGAAATCAATAAAGGAAGAGGTTCAAGGTTTTAAGGTCTAACCTAGGTCAAACTAGAGTTCAACTAGAAATTTATATATATATATGAGAATATGTAGAAAGTATTGTCACAACCATTCAACAGGGCACCACACCGGGAGAAAGCAACCAAAATTAAAAGTTATCAGGTATTTGAAAGTCGCCACCAATTGTTTTTTCCATTTAAAATGAAATGGTGCAATCAAACACCCTAAAAAAAGTATGGCCTGTATTCTAGAGTTTAGGTTCAAAGGTTGATTATAAGTAAAGAAAGTATTAGCCTTCTACACTATCCATTTAAGGAACAATTACATATTTAATCTAATATTATCTACTAAATTAAATAAAAAAAATTGATTCTTGTAATATACTCATAATTAAGATAAAAAATAATAAATTTAAACCATTTATGTGTGTGTGTACCGACAATTAAAAACAATAATAACAAGGAAATAAATATAAGTTAAGGAATATTTATTATAGACAAATTTTGATTAAATGATTTTAGAATAATTAAAAAGAAGGATTTCAAAAAGGAAAACATTAATAAGAGATAAGTGCAAATGAAAAGAGAGACAATAATTAAAAGAAACCTTGAAAATTTGAAAATAAACCACTTAATGAGTAATTAATAGTATCATAAAATTAAAAATTGAAAAATGAGGATTTTTAGGGAGAAGACAAGTTATCAGATCTCCCCTTAACAACCATTCTACACGTTGTTAGCATAAGAGAGAGGGAATAGAAACTTGTTTAGCAAGTTTCCAGTGGAGGACTCTTCCACTCTCCCATATAATTACGTTCTTTCATCACCCAACCAAAACACTTCACCAAAAAAATACTTAGCTACTGTTCTGGACCGTGATCTAGGATCCCATCTAGTTGGATCAACCTAACACACGTATAACCGGACTCTACCATGAACGACGTAGCTAAAGCCTTGAAGGCAGTCTAGACTCCGGGGCCATGCACATTGGGTAACAATGGGCCATAATATCAAGATTGTGTGATCCATGTAGAAGAGATATCCTTAAATATCTGAAACTACTAGTCATCAACTTACGATATTATAGGACTCACAATTGTCTCAAATGGCTAAGTAGCTTCTATATCAGAGTTCCTATTTTATAGGGATTCGCTCAACAATAGTGAGAAGGTAATCTTTACCAGGATACTAATCCTAAATATATGCATTCAACACAGATTACATGAGGATACTATACATGCTTTATAAATACAAGGCTAAGTAATCTTAATTAGGTATTAGTAAATTACTCACTATAACTGCCTACTTGTGCACAGCCTAACTTAAGCGTTGGAGTCCCTTTGCAAGTACACATCCCCTGTTTCAATACGCTTGGTCGCTACTGCTCAAGGAGGAAGTCTCTATCACATGCCTATCTCAGGTACCCTCTGAATCTACTTCAGAACATTGGCGCCGTCTGTGGGAAACCCTAAACTTCTAATCCCACACAATCATGGTGAACACACGTCAACACTCAAGGAGGGACACTGTGCAACCCTTCGCCAATCAGAGGTAGAGATCCGCAGCTCAACGTCCTCCCCTTCTAGTGCCACCGCCTGTAGCTGAAGCCTCGGCCGTGGGGAACCAAGCCTTTGTCCCACAACCCCAGCGTGATGGCCATGAGACCTCATTGTCCGATGAGAGTCCACACCCATCATGAAGGTAGTCCGTTTTGGATAGGCTCGACCGCCTTAGAGAGAAAGCTGATAATGTTGTTCAAGGGCCTCGAGCTTCAGTGCAAACACGCCTTGGCCCCCTGAATAATGTTGCTACTAATCCCACTTCTTGCAGGAACACCTCCCGCTCCTAGATGACTAGAAATCACCTCCAGGAGTTGGTGGCCCAACAGATGCTGTAGATTGAAGAGCAACGCTGCCAATTGGACGACCAACATCTTCGACTAGATGAGCTTGAAAGATCTGTGCACGTAGAGCCTGACAATGAAAGGCGGAATATGGCTCAAAACTAGAGAGCTCTATAGTGATAAAGTCAACCGTGCCCCCGGAAACAATCTTATATTACCCGAAGGCCCTCAACAACCCTTCTCAGATGAACTAATGGCGTACAGGATCCCTAGAGGCTTCAAGTCCCCATCTAATCTTGAACAATATGATGGTACGACGGACCCCTAAGAGCATCTCGACGCTTATATTAACTCTATGCAGTTCCACGGGGGATCCCCAGAATTGCTATGCTGTGCTTTCCCCTTCTTCCTAAAGAAAGATGCTCTTTGCTGGTTCTCCACCTTATAACCGAGGTCTGTCATTGGATGAGATGATCTCACGTAGTGCTTCCTGTTGCACTACACCACCTCTAAGGAGCAGCCCAAGTCGGTTAACTCATTTTCTGGGATTTGCCAAGGAAGCAATGAGTCCCTTCGTGAATATATCAAGAGGTTCAGCAACGCCCTTGCTCGTGTAGCCAGTCCCGATGACCGGATCACCCTTCATTGTGCCCGGAGTGGTCTCCAGACTGATTCTGACTTCTTCCGCTCCTTGGCAAAGAAGAAGGTAAAGACTATGAATGAGTTCCATGCTCGCTCTATGAAATACATTGAATTAGAAGAAACTATCAAGTATAAAGAGACTTTGGAAAAAGCTAAGCCCCACTCACAAAAAAAAAATCAAAGCTCTAACCAACCTCGAAATTCCTCCAAAGGCGATGCTTACTAGCCTAAATATTCTGACTACACTCCTCTGAATGTCCCACGAGAAACAATTCTCAAAGAAGTGCTTCAGACCGAGTTCTGGAATATTAAAAGGCCACCACCTCGTAGAAAGGCGAAGGACCACTCCAAGCACTGTAAGTGGCATAAAAGTTATGGCCATGAAACAAAAGAATGTTATCAGCTCCAAGATGTCATTGAGCCATTAATTAAGGAAGGACGACTTTCGAAGTATATTGCTGGGATTCAGAACAATGACAACCCCAGAAGGCGGAGGGAGTGAAGACGTAGTCGTAGCTAGGGGTGCACATGGGTCTGGGTCGACCCGATGACCCAATCAACCCGACCCGACCCAACTTAATTTGTTTGGGTTAGTTTAGGCCATCGAGTCAGTTCGGGTAGAACCCGATCAACCCATCCATTACTTGGTTCGGGTGATGGGTTCAATAATCCGACCTGATGACCCGATTAAAACGACATTGTTTTGGGATGATACGTTTATACCACCTTCTTTCTTACCCCACCTGAGCGTCAGGACTCAAGACAATATATCTATCTTATCTCCCCTCTCTCATTTCTCCTAATTTCATTTTCTCGGTCACCACTCACCAGAATTCCTCCCTAGTCCTCTCCTCTCTGCCCAACCACCACTAGTGGTGACGAGTTCGTGACAGCGACTAGTCCATCACCTCTGCTCACATTCTTCTGATTTCTCTTCCTTCTTTATGCAAAATCCAAAATTAGAAACCCTAAGCACCACCCCTTCTCAATCCCAACCCTCTCTCACTAGAATTTCTCTTCCTCTTTCTTTCTTTGACTATGGTACCTGGCTCAGCCTGTTGCTATGGGTTAGAGGTTAGTCATTTGCCTTTTTTTTTCATCTTTAACTCTTTGCTATTATTACACTATTTTATCCTTTGACAGTGTCTCACCCTCACCGTTACTGATTTCAGTTGAGACTTGGGAGTGAAATTTCTTTGTTGACCAGTCCGTGGGAGTGAAATTTCTTGGATTTATGTTAGGTACGTTTTTTGTTTGGTCCTTTTTTATACAGCTGATTGATATACATACATGTCTAGTGTAGTGTTCAGGTGGGTGTTCTCATGCTCTTATTTTGGACTTCTAATGACAGTGTTGGTGTTTGAGATTATTGAACTTGAACCTACATAACAAGGAAGCCCTCTTTTAGGTATACTATCTAATCTGTTATGGTGTTTTTGGCTTTGCCTTGTCCTCCCTTCATCTAGTAATTTGCATGAACGGATTTGCCTTTGTTATCTTCTGTTTCAGTTTCTCTAGAAGTGTGTTATTCAATTTTGTTATGGAATGCAATAAATAAGGTTTTAAGTAATTTACTTAAATGTTAGTGAATAGTGAGTGTTTCTACAGGGTAGATGTCCATGCAAGTCCTATCATGTTCTCTTTTTGCTTTCATGTTTCAACTCAAAGTTGAAAACTTTTGAATCATTTCCTCATTTGAACTCAAATTATGCTACCTCCAAATCTGATCTATTTGAGTATTAGCCTTATGCTCAGAACTTGGTATTGTGCATTTTTTGTGTGTGTTGTTGTGAAGTACTGAAGTGTGAGCAATAAAGGTTGGATGTGATTGGTGGGAGGCTTTGCCTTTTGTTGGGGACATTTAATTGAATCACCTAACCAATCACATTGGCTATATATGGGTAATGGGAGCTTAGAGCCCCAATAATAGTTGTAGTGTATGTTTTTAATTTATTAATGAATATGTATATTTCTTTATTATATATCCTTTCATGAAAATAAAGCATTATTAGTATATATTTTCTTTTATTCAAGTAAGACTGTAGGAAAACTTATATAGATCAACCAATTTATATTCCTTTATTGCTAATGTACGTACATCCAAAATATCTTGCAACAACAAAATAATGCTCAGAATGCAATTTTGCTATCTCCTGCAACATGATTTGAAAACCTTTGTTATAGTTAACTTACAAAAATGTGAAGTACAGTGATTGTTAATTTAAGGGATGATAAATGCTTGTGTCTTAAGATACTTTACTCAAACTGTTCTGTTACTTTTTCTACCAAATTGAAATGTCCACATAATTTTCTTAACTAGATTAGAAAAGAAAAAAATGATAATTTTTTTTTGAATTTTTTTTTTCATTTTGTGCCCCCATTCCTTCACTATGTTTGTTTAGGATATAAGCTTCCATATTTGCTATTTTGCTTAGAAAGTTAATTGAATAAATGTTTGCTCAATTTTAAAGTAATGGTTTTCTCAGTAGGCTATAGTTTTCTATAAAACTTTTTCTGTAATTGTTTTACAGTTTTCTGCCACTATTATTCGTAGTTAGTTACATTTTAGTTGTTAGTCATCATATATTGTAACACCCTAGCTCTGATACCAACTAATGTAACACCCTAACTCTGATACCAACTAATGTAACACCCTAGCTCTAGGGTATCACATGTCTGACTCTCGACTCATAATCTGAAAATAAGTTCGCACAAAGTTTGAGTTATAAAATATGGGTTTCAAAATTTTCTTCTTTACTTTACTGAAAATATTAGGTAATATAAAAAAAAACATATTTCAACTATTCATTATACAATATTTACACCAATTAATATCATAATTTAAAGAGAAATATAAAATTAATAGACTTATATATTTTTTTTGACAGACAGTAGCAAACCTCGTGTCGGGTCGTACTTAATAGCACGGTACAACGCTAATGAGAAACTTTAACATACTTATTCCTTATCTGTCCATCTTGATGCATCAAACATCTGTTTCTTTGTCAACACTGCACACCTTCGAGTCCTGAATGTCCACTCGTTATTGTTGTCACCAATCTCGAGTATTTATCGCCCGTTATGTCTAAGACAACTCGATCCTTCTATTGTTTGATTTTAACAATACAAACACAGCAAAACAATATAACAAAGAGGTGAGATCACCTACACCAATACCAATATGGCAGCACAGAGATAACACACAGCCAACAATATCATACAGATAGATCATACCATAATCATGTTATCAGCATTATCATCATCATCATCCAAGTATTCATAACAATCGTTATATCCAATATTCCTCAATTAATATATCATACAGATATAAATGCTCAGATTCAGCAATATTATACAGATAGATCATACCATAATCATGCTATCAGCATTAATCAACTATCATCATCTAATCATTTATCAGTTCAATCATCATCCAAGTACTCAAAACAATTGTCATAGCCAACATTCCTCAATTAATATATCATACAAATATAAATGCTCAGATTTATGCATATGTACAAAGACTCAGTTTATCAAAAACAACTCCATGGAGGTTTTTCACAATTTCGAGGAGAATGCTCTGGTTAATTGTCAACCTTAGCCCAAAGACAATCTCCCAGTCGTTGAAAAGAATCGTGTTCTTGTCGGGTATCGTTAATGCATTGCAACGGACTGCATCGCCAAGTGGCACAGGGTACTCACCAGCTGTCCACTAGTCGACCGCCGCGCCTCGACGCCCCCAAGATCTATCATAGACCTCACTATCAATTCTCATTCCCTCTTCAACCACAAGGGCCATAATAGCTATTAGCTATCTTTTATACAATGCACGCAATTTATCGGTGCAAGTCCAACCCCAACGACCAAATCTTTTCAGTTTCATTTGTACAATGCATGAGTATATCAGTGCAAGTCCAATCCCAATGGGCCAAATCTTTTCAATGCATGTATAATGCACCAAATCCAAATACGGGCATCTCTTTCCAATGCATATAAAATGCACCAAATACCAATCATAGGCAAAACACGTCACTCTCTCATACAGTGTCCATACACTCGGTTAAACAAGAATTATACTTTATTTTCAACACAAAATCATGTTATCATGTTTTCATAGTTATAAAACACTTTCGCCAGTATTTTCACAAGATTGCGCAACATTTTCATTATGTTTTCACACTTCCAAAATGTTTCATTACGTTTTCAAAATATCGTAACACTTCATTGCGCTTTCAAAATTTTAAAATGTTTCTTATATTTTCACAATACCGTAAAAATATTCTATTACTTTTAAATCACATAGTGATTTTTCAACAAGATCGTCAAATATTTAAACTCACGTAAAATATTTAAACGTAATTCAAATCACGTAGAAATATTTTAACATATTTTAAATCGCCTAGGAATATTTTACTATATTCTAAATCATTTTTAAGATACGTAAATCATTTTTCACCACAATTCTATTACGAAAAATATTTCTTAACCTTCAAAAATTCCATTTCATCCTTTCTCAAAATATTATGACTTTGTACTTCATTTTTCACATTTTCTTACTCAAGAAAATCTTTTTCCACGTTTCTTTACTCAAAAAATTCTTTTTCAAATATAATTCACAAAATTACCTTTCCATTGATATAAATCAATGTTTCAAATCATAAAATTTCCAAACGTACTTCAAAACTTGAAAATAAGTTATACTTGAGTAAATTCTCAAAATACCATTATATTCTCCATTTTTTCCCAAATCATTTCCAAATTAACCTACTTCAAAATAAATTGAAGTTTGAAAACATTTTCGTTTACAAAACTTAAATTTTCAAGTGAGTAAAATACTCTGATTCCCTTTTCAAATTTCTTGTATTAAATCAATTATATTTCCACTTGAAAAATTACTTTGTTTCATCAAAATCTAGGCATTACTATTTAAAAAATTATCAAAACATTTTTTTCTTTTAAATTGATATGATTTTACACAAACAAAACCATTAAAGTTTTATTTTCAAAACTAAAGTACCGATGGTTATAAAAACCAAACCCATTTGTTCAAATTCATTTTCACTTTCTTTGCAAATCCTTTTTCATTCTTAGTCAAAAATCTTTTCCTTAATATATATTTTCTCAAAATCACTTTTTATTGATCTAGTCCTACAAAATCATATTGAGTTATTTTAATTATTGTTTCTTAACTTTAAATTTCCTAATGTTTTCCAAAACCCAATAAATAAATTCTCTGTTAGAAATTTTAAGTTACAAACGTTTTCCTTTATATTTCTAAATCACTTCTAAAAATTGATTAATTTGAAGTTCAATACTTTCAATCTTCTTTTTCTTTTATTTATGAAAATTCCACTTCACTTAATTTGTAACACTTAATTCCCTTTTCAAAAATTCTTATTTGAAAATTCTTGTATTTCATAGCATCAAAACATTTTTTTAAATTATCAAAACCTTATAGATGACCATTGGAACCATGAAATATTTTTCTTCTAACTTAAATAAATTCCATTCTTGTTTCTACACAAAATAAATCAATAAAATTTCATTCTAAAATTTGTGTTCATGTTTTCTTAAAAAAAAACAAACCTTTAGTTCATTTTCCATACTCCTCAAATCAATCCAATTTTATTCTTCCATAAACATATTAATTTGTAAACACCTATTTTGAGGTATCTTGGCCGAAATTCTCATTGTTCTAGGGATCAAAATTTAATTTCCTTGTTCTTGAAAAATTTCAACATTGACTCCCATCAAGGGCTTCAAAACCGTAGCTCTTCCTTGGCCATTGGAACCAAGATCAATTTTCTTTTCATCCACACATCATGGCATACATATATATAATTCATCATAAATATCACAAACATGCCATATACTCATCATGCATATTATAAGTATACTATCAAAGCCATAAAATCATGCAAAGCATATTAAGCATAGACAAAAATAATCAAAGCACAAGAACATAAAGCAAAGCTCATAAACACACAATTAATTATTACATGACCATGGATTGGAATTCTCACATGAATTCATAATCCATCAAATATAAGACCATCTCCCACCACCATAATTGGTTGGTGAGATGGATCTCTCTCTTACCTCTTGAAGATCCTCAAAGCTTCTTGATTTTGCTTCTCTTTCCAAGTCCTTCAACACCAAGGGCTTCTCAAATTCAAAACAAAATACATAGAAATTAGTATACTAAACTTGATTAAGAGGAACTATGGATCAAACATGGTTTAGATCATGAAAAAGAAGAGAAAAAATGAAGTCTTCTTATACTTCACCTCAAAAGCCCCATAACTTTGTTCTTGAAGAAAGTCCATGAAAATGAATGATTTTGAGAAAGTCTCCAACATGAAAGTTGCTTAGAATATCATGTAGATCAAAATCTATGGTTGGATGAAATTAAAAGTGATGGGTGGTGCTTTTGGTGGTCCTGGCCGAACCATTTGGTGAGAAAATGAAGGAAAATGGTTATTTTGTGTTCTTGGTTTGGTTGAGTGATGAAGATGAATGATTTAGAGAAAGTCTCCAACATGAAAGTGTTTTGAATTGATGAGAGGATTCAAGATATGTAACTAGATAAAATTATGAAAGATTGGAAGTGGTTCCATGGGTGGTGACCGAATGCTCAAGGAAGGAAAGAAAATGGTGTTGTTCTTGGTGTTCTTGACAAATTGGAAGAGAGAGAAGAGAGAGAATAAGTTAAGTGTTATAAAATGTGATACAAATGAAATCAAATGGCTGAATTGAAGTGGGCAGCCGTAGCATTGCATGGAGAGAAAGAAGAAAATAATTTTGCTTTAGGAAAATGACTAATAATTGGTCAAGACATCTAATTAATGTCTTCAATCTTTTTCTTTGGCCTAAAAAGGCTACTCCAACATGTCTCAACATGTCTCTTCTTCTTTCTTGCTTCTCCAACCGTCCCTCCTTCATCATGCAATCCAAAGGAAGCAAACAAAATAATAATAGTCATATTGACCATGACAAACAATAATGGTCATTAATTTAGTTTGCATGGCTATTATTGGTGGTTCAAGAACCATGTAAAAGTCTCCCCAAGCTGCATGAAAACCGTGTGGCTCCTTGAGTATTTTAGGGAATTAATTGTTCTCAATTTTCACCTAATTGCATGCTAATTAATTAGGTAATTAGTTAGGTTAAATTTCCTAACCAATCTTAACTAACATTCTAACTATATAACTAATTAATTAACATATTATTTCACATATTATAATCTCTAATTAAAATTAGGATATCTAATTAAGAATTAGATTATAACAATTTAACATTTAATTTAGTTTACTTAACTTGTTAATTAGGCCATTAGATTAATCAAATTAGGCTTAATTAGTTACTAATCAAATCATTGTTGACTTCATCTTTTCTTTAGCCTAAAAAGGCTACTAAAAAAAATTGTCTCCTCCTTGTCCAAGCACTCCAAAACTGTCCCCCCTTCCATAATGCATGAAGTTGTCATCTTTTTTTTTTATACAATTATTTGAAGCATTCCTAGCCATTGATTAATTCAATGGTTAGGATTTAGGTAGACTTTTAATTTAGAAGACTTAATCTAAGCCATTAGATCCTTCTCCTTTAAATTCTAGCCATTAGATGTGTCTCCAAAATAAAGGGTCAAGATTACTTCTTCTTACTTTTAATCCAAGGGTCATAATTAGTCTTTGCTACTTTTTAAGACCAAACCTCCACCCTTGATTAATTCTTCATCCAATGGTCATAAATGGTCTTTGTCACTTTTTAAGACCAAATCTCCACCCTTGATCAACTCTAAATCCAATGGTTGTAAATGGTCACTTTATATAATTAATTTTACACTGTTGATTAAATCTACGGTTGATATTGAAGCTTGCCTAATTAAGTTTATTCTCACACCATTGATTAAATCAATGATGATTATCTTATGTTTCTTTATTAAATTTATTTCTTAACCGTTAATTGAATCAATAGTGGATATCCAAATCACCAATGTTGACTTAAGCAATATAATTTCTATTTTTATCTACTAAAAATCCCACGAAAGAATATATTTACTGTATTTTTATCTTCCGATAAATAAATACAGTACAAAACAAATTTTCTAAAACTGTTTCCAGATTCAGGTTTAGTAAGATCCCCTGTCTCCGTCTAAACAGTACAAATTTTTCTATGCATAGAAAAATTTTCCACTTTGCGGGACCCACTTGGGCCCACGTATGGTCACCTGGGCCCACGTATGGTCACCTGGGCCCACAAACACCTCGTGGGGCCCACAAACAGAAAAAAATTCAAAATCACACATAAAATCACAAAAATTGGAAAACGTATGAAAATCAAGTCAAATTGTTAAAAATAATTAACAGTCAAGAGAAATAAATACAAAAAAATTTTCTCCGGCCCGGAAATTATTATTTTCCTGACACAGAGTAAATCACTCAAAACGATCAAATATGTTCACGGAATAAACAAAATAAATTTACAGCATCCAGAAATTACTAAACAGTAAAATTCTGTTAGCTGTCAAAATTACTGTTTATAGGATAGGAAATTTTGGGGTGTTACATATATCACCATTATCCCTTGTTAGCTTATTAGCTACATTTTAGTTGTTAGTCATTTCTTTTGTTGTAACTTGTAAATGTTATTGCAGCGATTCTCTTTAAATGAAAAATCTTTTGGAAACTCACAAGAGTCACAACACTGGTGGGACTCAAGTAGGAAGTGCTCCCACTCCACCAACACCAACTGAATTGCAAACTGAAGGAGTAGGACCACAACTAGCAGTAGCACCACCATCTTCTTCTAATCCAAATCCTACTCCAACTCCGTCATCACAAGCTCAAGAAGCTGCTCCATCTTCACAACAAGAGGTAGGTAAAAGAAAACCTAGTAGACCTTCTTCAAATGCTTGGTCACATTTCACTAAAGATGGTAATAGAGCTAGTTGTAATTATTGTGGAAAGTCATATGCTTGCAATAGCTCTAATCATGACACCACTAACCTTATAAAACACTTGAAAGTGTGTGCAAAGAATCCACAAAGGGAGGTTGACAAGAAGTAAAAAACTATTGCTATTGGAAAGTCAAGTAAGGATGACCCTAGTAGTGTTGTGAGTATGAAGCTTGTAGATTTTAATCAAGGACAATGTAGGCATGAGCTTTGCAAGATGATAGTAATAGATGAGCTTCCCTTTAAATTTGTTGAGAATCCCAGATTTAGAGGTTTCATGAGTGCTACTCAACCTCGATTTAGAATACCCGGTCGCATGACTATAGCAAGAGATATTATGTAACTTTTTATAGAGGAAAAAGTGAAGTTGAAGTCTATATTGTCTTACAACCAACAAATGGTCTCACTAACAACTGACACATGAATATCAATTCAAAACATTAATTATATGTGTGTGACTGCACATTTTATTGATGGTGGGTGGTAATTGCATAAGAAAATTTTAAGTTTTAGGTTGATTGCTAACCATAGGGGTGAGACCATAGGGAAATCTTTAGAAAAATGCTTGAAAGATTTGGGTATTCTAAAGATTAGCATAATCACCGTGGATAATGCTAGTGCTAATAACTCGACTCTAGCATGGTGAGGGGAATGCAGGATTGGAATGGATGCACCTTACTGAAAGGGAAGCTTATGCACATGATGTGTTGTGCTTATATTTTGAACTTAATTGTTAATGATGGGTTGAAGGAGTTAGATTGCTCCGTTGCTAGGATTAGGAGTGCATGTAAGTACATGAGGTCCTTTCCTTCTAGATTAGCTACTTTTAGGAGGTGTGCCCAAGAGGCAAATGTTGTTAGTAATCATATGCTAATACTTGATGTGCCAACTAGGTGGAATTCTACTTACTTGATGTTGGAAGTGGCTGAACAATTTGAGAAGACATTTAATTGCCTTGAATATGAAGATCAAACTTACTTGCATGTTCTTGATAGTGAAGGAGGACCTCCTAATAATGATGATTGGAACCGTTCTCATGTTTTTATAAAGTTTTTGAAGATTTTCTATGATGCCACACTTGCTTTTTTTGGCTCTTTGCATGTGACCTCTAATACTTTCTTCCATAAATTGTGTGAACTTCAAAATTCGTTAACTTTGTAGATTGGAAGTGATGATGTTGTGTTTCAAAGAATGACAATGAACATGAAGGGGAAATTTGATAAGTACTAGGATATTAATGGGAATTTAAATTTTTTGTTGTTTGTGACTATTTTTCTTGACCTAAGGTATAAGTTGGATTACATTGAATTTTGTGTTAGTGAGATGTATGGTCAAGATAAGTGCAAGGATATCATAAAAAAATTAAAAGATCTCATAAATAGTTTATTCGCACAATATGTTACATTGTATCCCATTATCCCCGATACTTGTGATTATAGTATTAATTCATCGGATGTTAGCACACAAACAAATGTTAGTGGTAGTAGTGAAGGTGGTTTTAATTTGGAAGATAAGTTTAGGTTGAAGTTGAAGAAAAAGCAAGGTGAGCAAAAGAAGAATGAGTTAGATAGATACATGGAGGATGACGTTGAAGATAATTATGAAGGGTTTGACATCTTGAAGTGGTGGAAAGGGAAGACATCAAAGTACAATATTCTCTCTCATATGGCTAGGGACATATTGGCCATTCCAGTGTCTATGGTGTCATCTGAATCTATTTTTTAACACTGGAGGTCGTATCCTTGATCCATTCCGTAGTTCTTTGCATCCTACCACGGTGGAGGCCTGAATTTGTACCCAAAATTGGTTAAGGCCTCCTAAGAAGGTGGATGATTTATGGAATCAAATGAAGATTAAGAAGGTTGAATCAAGTATACAATCATCATTTTTAATTTTTAACTTTTTTATTTTACATGTAGTTCATCATTTCATTCATTTGACATTTTTAATTTTATGTTGTATTTTGTTATTGTATTATTAGAAATGTCAGGAGTTTCTAGACTTCAAGAAGTTGAGGTTGCTAGTGATTTTAAGAGCAAGAGGATGAGGTAAGGTAAGATCATATATTTTAAATGTTCATGCATTTTTGTGAATGTCAATGCAAGTTAAAATCACCAATTAACATATAACAATTTATTTATCATATTGTAGGAAGGGCTAGAATGATTGACTTTGAGGAGCTTTACTCTTGTTTCTACTGGATCTTGTTTTGTCTTTAGAGGATCTAGTTATAATGCCACCTGAGGTCTATGACTCTGTGTAGTCAGTTGGGTTTGCTTTCTTGTTTGTTTTGTGCATCACACTTTAACAAATGTTTGAGATATTTGGTTTGCTGTTACTCATTGGTGTAAAACAAAACTGTGTAGTCACTGGGGCCTGAGCTTTATTATTGTTACTTTCTCAATTTCTTGCATTTGTTTTGTTACTTATTGTTGTTAGTGTTACTTATTTGTGTAGTTACTTGAGTTTTTTATTTTGTAAAACAGAGAAGTAGGACATTAGAATTCTGTGTACTTTTTGTCTTTCTCAATATGAATTATGAAATATAAATTCTGTTTTCACAGTTTCACCAAGGAAAATAGAATCTGTTTGAAATTCAAAGTTTGAGATCATTTAACAATGAATATTGTGTGCTTTTACTGGGCTATTTGAATATTATGGTGATGTGTTTTATATTGGATAGCAAGCCTTCCTTTGAGGATATGTCTTTTTTATGAGTTAGTATATTTATTATTTAAAATGACCAAATGACTATTTAATTTGAAATTTCTGAAATATATGATTATTATCATTTATCAGGACCACCCATAAAGTAATTAAGTAGCTAAAAAAGTTAGTGTTATTTTGCTCAACTCGTAGAAGCTTTCTGCCAATAGCCAATATATCAGTGCTACTGTCTTAATTAGTTGATGGTCATATTGTCATTTCAGGTTCTTAGATAGGTTATGGGTTCTGATTTTGGACTTTTGGGTTTGGAGGTGTAGGTGTTAGCACTTAACTATATCACAAATCTGAAACTGGGAAACATATAGCAACTGAGCTAGCTGTCTGTATATCCTTATATTTTTTATTTCTCTTTCGATCTCTCCTCTATTTGAAAATTTGAGCAACTCGATTACTGGACCCGATCCAACCCAATTATAATCAGGTTGGTTCAGTTCGAGTTACTTGGAAAAAATTTTGAAACCCGATCCAACCCAACCCGACCTTAACTAATTGGTTTGGATTCTTATTTCCCTTAAACCCGACCCAACCCGACCCATGTGTATCCTAAGTCGTAGCCCCCGGTGAAGTCCGACCCCACGACAAAGGAGGAGGATGCGTAGCCCAGTCAGAAAATCCCAGACTCCACCCCGCTGTGACGCTGACAACTGGAAAGATCGAAACCAGGATACTTAGAATAGGGCCAATAGAACAGATCGATTAGTCAGTACTATCTCTAGAGGATTTGCAAGAGGAGGTCCATCAAGTAATTCCTGGAAGAAAGCATTACGGACTGCGGTATTGAACATTTCTGGCTCTATGTGCAGGCCTCGTGCTGATGATAGGGAAGAGTCACCAATCTTTTTCATTTTAAAGGACTACAGTGATATTATCTGGGATCACAATGATCCACTCGTCATCTCTGGAATAATATCTAACACTGAAGTCTGGTGTACTTTCGTAGACCAGGGCAGCTCAGCAGACATAATGTTCATAGACGCTTTCGAAAAGCTGGAGTTCCTTATGTCCGCCTTAAGCCCCTATGAAGGCGAGCTCACCGGGTTCTCGGGTGAGAAAATCACCCCAGTGGGCTATTTTAAAACATTCCTGACCCTCGGGGATAACAAAATCTACAGAACTATCAAAGTTAGATTTTTGGTAGTGGATTGCCCGTCTGCTTACAACATTATTCTGGGGCTACCTACCCTGAACGGTATTGCTACTATGGTGTCTACCGCTCACTTGACCATGAAATTCCTTAACAAAAATAATGAGGTGGTCACAGTCAAGGGCAACCAAATTGTAGCACACAAGTATTATTATAATGAGAGCCTCAAGATCTGTAGGACTCCTAAGAAAGCAAGAGCACGTACGTCTAGCCCGACTTTGGATCAAGTTAATATCCTTATGACCAAGTTGGATGTTAGAGAATAGATTCAGGGCACTAGACCCTAGCCAGAAGGAGAGCTACTTCCACTTCAACTAGGTGACAAGCCTGACCAAGTCACCAAAATAGGTGCAAATCTAGAAAAGCAGGAGAAACGCCAGCTAATAGAGCTCCTTCAACGAAATAAGGACCTATTTACATGAATGTCCTCCAATATGCCTGGGCTTGACCCCGCTTTCATCTGCCATTGTTTATCTATTAAACAAGATGCGAAGTCGGTCTCCCAGAAGAAGAGAAAATCAACCCTGAAAGACAGTAAATCATTGAGGAGCAAGTCAAAGAACTACTCAATGCAGGATTCATCAGGGAGATCTCTTATACCATATGGCTCTCTAATGTGGTCTTAGTGAAAAACTCAAATGGAAAGTGGAGGACATGTGTGGACTACACGGACCTGAAAAAGGCATGCCCTAAAGATCCATACCACTTCCCCAACGTTGACAAGTTGGTTGATAACTCATCTGGCTTCCAGCTACTATTCTTTATTCCGCCTACTCTGGGTATAATTAGATCTTAATGTACCTTGGAGATGAAGATAAAACAACTTTCATTACTGAAAAGGTAAGCTACTGCTACAGGGTCATGCCTTTTGGCTTAAAGAATGCAAGAGCCACCTATCAGCGGATGATGAATAGAGTCTTTGAGGGTCAAGTAAAGAGAATGCTTGAAGTATAAATTGACAATATGATCATTAAAATCCCGAAGTCCCGAATCCCACACAGTTGACCTCGATGAGGTCTTTTCAGAAGTTAGAAGGCACAATATGAGGCTCAACCAAGAGAAATGTGAATTCGGGGTCCGAGCCGGGAAGTTTTTGGGCTTCATGTTGACTCATCGTGGAATTGAGGCAAATCCAGATAAATGCTAAGCAATGCTCGACATGCACAGTCCTCAGAATATAAAAGAGGTTCAACAACTTACAGGGCAGATTACGGCTCTCACACGCTTCCTCACTAAAGCCGCTCATAAATCCTCCCCCCTTTTCAAAATTTTAAAAAAGAGGACAAGTTTTGAGTGGACGCAGGAGTGTGAGGACGCCTGCACATCTCTTAAGAATCTGTTATCATCTCCCCCTATCTTGACCTGACCGAAACCTGGGGACACTTTGTATGTGTACCTTTCTGTGATTGACTATGTGACTTTGAAGAATAACTTTTGATGATAACAAACATAAAGATGATGGGAAGACTAAGTCCAAGGATTTTAAGAATAGCTTTAGGACTTAGAGTTTTTTTGTACGGAGTCTTTTGGATATCTCATTGTTTTTTGAAGAAAAGATAAAAATGCTTTTTGAAAATTAATTAAAAGGTTTGGTGTTTTGGAAAACAATATAGGAAGTTTTCAAAAGAGTTTAAAAATGTTTTTCAATAGGATTATTCGAATAAAGCCCTCTTATTCGAATAAACCTAGTCAATCAGAATATGTTTTTTATCATGAGTTATTCGAATAATCCTAAAGTTATTCGTATAATGTTTTCAAAATCCTCTGCGCAGCTTTGTTTTAAAAGAAGTTATTCGATTAGACCCTTGGCTATTCAAATAAAGGTTTTTCATAATGGTCTTTTCTAAATGAGCTATTCGAATAACTCGTGTTATTCAAATAGACCTGTTTCACAGAAAACTCCTTTTAACAGAGTTATTCGAATAACTTCCAAGCTATTCGAATAACATATATCAGAATTGGTTTTCACGTGATTTTTCAAAATGTGTTATTTGAATAACACAATGGTTATTCGAATAAACATGGGATCCTGTTTTAGAAAGAAACAACCATATTTGTATTTATTACGTGATTTAATTGCACCCAACAACTATTTTCTTCAGAGCTCTATAAATAGTGACCTTGGGTCATCTTTGAAAAAAAAAACCAACTATTTGAATCAATATTTGCTTGCTTTAACACGTGTTTTATATTTTTGCATTTTTTTGTGCTCTTTTTCACCAAAATTTTGAGATATCCTTAAAGAGCTTCGTAGTGCTTCAAGTTGTGATATTTACTTTTTTGAGAGTTTTTCTTCTTCTATATTCTGATTTAAAGGGGTGAGGTATCCCTGAAAGTTGAGGCTTTAGCACAAAGGTAAAGTTTCTCTGCGTGTGAAAAGTGCTCTAGTTTGTAACAGTAGCAAGCACCTGTTCAAGCTTGCTTTGATAATGAAAAATCTTAGATAGTTTTTCAAGGACTAGATGCAAGCCACAAATGGTTGATGGTCTAACAAGGATAAATACTGTGTATGCTCTTCTCATCTTTGTTTCTTTTATTTTTCTGTAATTTATTTATTATTATCATTTGTTTTTTTTGTTCTTAAGGCTTTTTATCTTCTCTTTTTATTCACTTCCTTTAAGAAATGGCTTCAACGAGATTTGTTTTATAAGCGTTTGTGAAAAGTGTTTAAATAATCAATTCACCCCCTCTTGAGTACTGAAAGCCACTTGGTAACAAATGGTATCAGAGCTAGACTCTTGTATAAAGAGCTTAGTAGTTTCAAGAGAACAAGACTTCTTCAAATGGTTTTTCAGAAGGATCTTCCATAAATCGACCACCTTTTTTCAATGGGGATGGTTATACATATTGGAAAGAATGAATGAAAACTTTTATCGAAACTATTAATCTAGATGTATGGGATGCTATTGAAAATGACGCTTTCGTTCCCACGCATAAGGTTAGTGGTGTAAAGGTTGAAACACCAAGAACTGAATGGTCTGATGAGGATAAGAAAAATGTTCAACATAATTTAAGAGTCAAAAGCATCATTACCACTGCTTTGGAGTATAATGAATTTTTCAAAATTTTAAATTGCAAAACTGCCAAAGAAATGTGGGATACTTTACAAGTTACCCATGAGGGCACTACTGAAGTAAAGAAGTCGAGAATCAATTCTCTAACTCGTGAGTATGAATTATTTAGAATGAACTAATGAGAAAGCATTCAAGAAATACAAAAGAGGTTCACCCATATTGTAAATCATTTTGCATCACTAGGAAAATTTTTTTCTAACGAAGATCTTATTAACAAAGTTTTGAGATGTCTGAGCAAGATTTGATAACCCAAGGTAACAGGTATATCAGAATCAAGAGATTTATCAACATTGACTCTAGCTATCCTCTTTGGGAAACTTCATGAGCACGGATTGAAGCTAAACAGACTAAGTCAAAGTGAAGAACATGATAAGAAGAAAAAGGGAATAGCACTGAAGGCCACCTCCTCAGTAATTGATGATGATGATGATGGAGAAGGCACAGAGAGCCTTGAGCTAAATGAAGAAAATCTTAGCCTTCTGGTAAGAAAGTTTGGGAAATTTCTTAGGAAAAAGGAAACTCAAAGAAGACTGCTTTTCCCTCTAAAGAAAAACCATCACAAAGGGGAAGGAACATCTTCAACTCTAACTTGCTACGAGTGTGAAAAATCGGGACACATGAAGATGAAGTGCCCAATTTACTAAAAGAAGATGGAGAAATTTGAGAAGAAACCTTTCAAGGAAAGAAAAGGAAGAATAGCCTACATAGCATGAGATGACAACGATATGGAATCAACTGATAGCTCAGATAGCGAGGAAGCCCATCCATGTCTTATGGTCAAAGGAGAAGAAGAACAAGAAAGCAACACTAAGGTAACTTCTAACTTTGACTTATCCCCTCCTTATGATGAACTACAAGAGGCTTTTAAAGAATTGCATGATGAACTACAAGAGGCTTTTAATTTCTTCTTTAGAAAATCAAATTCTTATTTTAAATAAAAAAATTGAAGAATTAAAAATTGAAAATGAGACATTATGATTAGTTAATGCTTGCACAACTTGTTCCTCACATGCTTCTACATCTTCATCTTGTTTACCTTGTCAAGTCCTTGAAAAAGAAATTGAAGTTTTAAAGAACACACTTTCTAAATTCACTTTTGGAAGAGATAATTTAAATATTTTGTTAGGAAAACAAAGATTTTTTCAAAAAAGCTAGGATAGGTTATAACCCCAAAAATAAAAAAAAATTATAAAAATTTCTTTGTTCATTCAAGTACTTCGAGTAGCCCTTTTATTAAATGTTTTTATTGTGGGAAGAAATGACACAGTGCATCAACATGTAATGCAAGAAAAAATATCAACACGAAAAATAGAACTAAAATGGTTTGGGTTCCTTAGCGTACAATACCCAAAACTAACACATAAGGACCCAAGAAAATTTGGATACTAAAAGTTAAAATTTAAAATGTGTTGTAGGTGTGCTTGAAGCCCAGGAGCTCAAATTGGTACCTCGATAGTGGATGCTCCAAGTGCATGATAGGAAACGACTCCAAATTCTCATTCCTTGTTCCCAAGACTCACAGACACGTAACATATGGAGATAACAACAAAGGAAAGATCTTAGAGTCAGCAAAGTCGGTAAAAGTCCTAATTCTTCTATTGATAATGTATTGCTTGTTGAAGGACTTAAACACAATCTGCTTAGTATTAGTCAATTATGTGATAAAGGAAATAAAGTAATATTTGATTCAAATTGTTGCATAATTGAAGGTAAAAATGATAAGCATGTTAAGTTCGTTGATCATAGAGTTAACAATATTTATATGATTAGCCTTGATGACATATCTTCGAATGATGCGAAATGCTTTTTGATTAAGGAAGATTATTCATGGTTATAGCATAGGAGCATTGCACACATTCATATGGATCGCTTAAAAAGGTTGGTATCTAAAGAGCTAGTAATTGGACTACCCAAGCTCAATTTTGTAAAAGATAAATTATGTGATGCATGTCAAAAGGGAAAACAAGTAAAGGTTTCTTTTAAAGCAAAAAATATTGCTTCAACTTCTAGACCTTTACAACTTTTACATATGGATCTTTTTGGACCATCTAGAACTATGAGCTTTGGTGGGAATTACTATGCATTAGTGATTGTGGATGATTTTTCTAGGTTCACGTGAACTTTATTCCTTTCCCACAAAAATGATGCATTTTTAGCTTTTAAGAAACTTGCCAAAGTTATCCAAAATGAAAAAAAAAAAATTCTATTACATCCATAAGGAGTGACCATGATGGTGAATTTGAAAATCATGATTTTGAAACTTTTTTGTTATGAACATGAAATTGAGCATAATTTTTCTGCTCCTAGAAGTCCATAACAGAATGAAGTTGTAGAAAGGAAAAATTGATCTTTAGAACAAATAACAAGAACTATGCTCAATGAGACTAAGTATTTCTAGGCAAATAAGGTAAATACCATGTGTTATGTAATGAATAGGGTCCTAATAATGTCAATTTTAAAGAAAACCCTATATGAGTTATACAAAGGAAGGAAGCCAAATGTTTCACACTTTCATGTTTTTGGATTTAAATGTTTGTTTTAAATAATGGAAAGGAAAATTTGGAGAAATTTGATGTTAAGTCTGATGAAGGTATTTTTCTTGGCTATTCTAATCATAACAAGGTTTTTAAAATTTATAATAAAAGAACTATGACTATTGAAGAGTCTATTCATGTTGCTTTTGATGAAACTAATCCAAATGGACCGATAAAGGACTTTGTTTATGATGTTGCAGAAATCTTAGTGGAAGCACATTTGGACAACAAAGAAAAAGAAGCTAAAGAGCAAGAGGAAAGTCAAGAAGACACCCCAAGATAAGAGGATTCACAAGTCATAGACCTTCCCAAAGAATGGCAAACTTCAAGATATCATCCTCTTGATCATATAATAGGTGATATATCCAAAGGTGTAAATACTCGAAACTCTCTTAGAAATGCATGTAACAACATGGCTTTCGTTTCTCAAATTGAGCCTAAAGACATAAATAAAGCATCTAATGATGAACATTGGATCTTGGCCATGCAAGAAGAGTTGAACCAATTTGAAAGAAATCAAGTTTGGGAATAAGTTTCAAGGCCCAATGATCATCAAATTATAGGATCTAAATGGGTCTTTAGGAACAAACTTGATGAAATTAGCTTAATAATAAGAAACAAAGCTAGGTTAGTTATAAAAGGATACAACCAAGAAGAAGGAATAGACTATGAAGAAATCTTTGCACCTGTAGCTAGATTAGAAGTTATTAGAATGTTACTTGCATATACTTACATCATGGATTTTAAGTTATATCAAATGGATGTTAACAGTACTTTTTTAAATAGTTTTATTCAAGAGGAGGTATATGTTGAACAACCTTCGGGTTTTGAAAATTATTAATTATCCAACCATGTTTTTAAATTGAAAAAAGGCCTTGTATGGCTTAAAACAAGCTCCTAGAGCTTGGTATGAAAGGTTGAGTAAGTTTATTTTGGAAAATTATTTTTCGAGAGGAAAGGTTGATGCAACCCTTTTTATTAAAAATAAAAAACATGATATTCTCCTTGTACAAGTTTATACGGATGACATTATTTTTGGCGCTACTAATGAATCCATTTGTAAGGAATTTACTAAGACAATGCAGAATGAGTTTAAAATGTCGATAATGGGAGAACTTAATTTCTTCCTTGGGCTTCAATCAAGCAAACAAAAGAAGGGACTTTCATAAGTCAAACCAAATACTGCAAGGAAGTACTCAAAAAATTCAGAATGGACAATATCAAGCATATGGCTACACCAATGGGCACTTCCTACTATTTGAAAAAAGACGAAGGAAGTAAATGTGTAGAAATTATTAAATATAGAGGTATGATTGGATCCCTTCTTTATCTTACTGCTAGTAGGCTAAATATAATTTTTAGTGTATGCATGTGTGCTAGATATTAAGCTAATCCTAAAGAATTACACCTATGTGCTGTTAAAAAAATCAAGAAATACCTAGTAGGCATTTCACCAATGGGTTTGTGGTACCCTAAGAGTACCTTATGTAGCCTAATTAGCTATTTTGATTCTGATTTTGCGGGATACAAAATGGATAGGAAAAGTACTAGTCGGACATGCCACTTGCTTGGAAGTTCTTTGGTTTCTTGGCATAGCAAGAAGCAAAATAGTGTGGCATCGTCAATTGCTGAGTCTAAATATGTTTCAGCTGGGAGTTGTTGTGCTCAAATCCTTTGGATGAAATAATAACTTCTAGACTATGGTCTTCAGCTTGATCACATCCCTATAAGATGAGACAACACTAGTGCAATAAATCTATTTAAAAATCTCATTTTGCACCCTAGAACAAATCACATAGAAATAAGGCATCACTTTATTAGAGATCATGCACAAAAGGGAGACTGCATACTTGAATTTATTGAAACATCTAAACAACTTGCAGATATTTTCACTAAACCCTTAGCAAAAGAAGCATTCTTTTATATTAGAAGAGAATTAGGCATAATTGATCAATCATACATATAAAGGAATGCTTGTGTTTATTGGTTTATTATTCTTGAATTATTACTGACTTGAGCATTGGAAGTATCCCAAAACTTGTTTTGCAGGTATCTCATCTTTGGGTATGTTCCATTCTCTCTAATTGTATCCCTGTAAGTGCCTATAATTGTTTTTCTGATAGTTTTGTTCGAATAACCATGTACCCCCCACCTTCACTACACTCACCATCTTCTCTGCCAAACACTATATCCATGGCTTCCTCTTCTTCTAGAGCAAAATGTCCTCGCATGAAGACTGATCCCTACAAAAATCCTCTAGACCTGCGAAGGCTATCCTCTAGTAAAGAGGAACTGAGTCGCTTCATCACTCACTTTTAGGAGCGCAATCTTATGCAACCAAAATACCTGAATTTGAACTTCTTCCAGAGAGAATGAGGATTTGACTTCCGCAACCTGTTGAACAATCAGGGCGTGCTTCAACTCTGCTCCCACAAAGATGACCTTTACCTTGATTTAGTAAAGATGTTTTACTATAACCTGAAGATTGAAGGGCAAGACCTTCTCTTAGATGTTTGTGATCAACACATTGGCATCAACCCTCAAGATTGGGCTATGCTATTCAAACTATAGTTCGTGGGCACGCACATTGAAGAAGATGGCAACCCATACATTCAAGAGTACAACAAAATTCAAACTATTGAGAATCTATTGAAATATGGACTACCCTTTCCTGATAAAAGTGTCAAAGGAGGCATGCTAAAGAGCCAAGATAGGCTCTTGCATTACACTTATGCACATATCCTGGCTCCTCGAGACAGGAATTATGCCTACCTAAATGAAGATGGCATCTTCATGCCGTGGGTTCTAAAAAAAAGTTACCAAGTCAACTGGCCAACCTTCATCATGAAGCATATGATGAAGGCAAAAGGCAAGGAGAAGTCTGACTTAGCTTATGGCTTGATCATCTCTATCCTTCTTGGGAAATATCCTCATATTCTAGAAATTGAGCAGGCCACCAAGTTGACTAATTATATTATTTTTGGGTCCTACACTATGCACAAAATGAAGATGATCAAGTTTGCTAAAGGCTGGGTGTACCTGGATGAAGTGGAAGATGAAGAGCAAGAAGACATTGTTGCTACTCTTGCTGCTATTGCTCCTGCTACTCCTGCTCTTACTGGTCCAGTTACAAATGAATAGATCATGGAAACCCTGCTAGACCACAAAGGCTACATGGAGAACACCTTCTCTATTCTGTTTGATAAAATATAAAGTGTTGAGCGCGAACAGGAAGCCCTCTGAGCCTTGTTGACTGACAGAGCACCTGACTCCCCTCCTCCGCCACCAGATGCATATTTCTAGGATCCTTAGTTTTTAGGATCTTTGTTTAGTCCTATTTTGGCTGCTTTTTGTTAATTATCTTGTAATTGGATAATTTTCTTAATAAGATGGATTGCTTATCTTTTGGCCTATTGCATAACTTGTTTTGAATCTATTTTGTCTTGCATTGCTTGTTTTGCTTCACATGAACTGGAACAAATTATTACATTGCCTATCATTTGCTTTGTTCCTTGTTATTATTGTTTGAAACTGGATAATTATCTCTATATTGCGTTCACTGCTTTGATCCATTTATGACTTTTACTTAGATAGTTATCACATGTTTCAGCTTTACCTTGCCCCATCTTTTTGCTCATGATAAAAGGGGAAGAAAAATTTGAGTTTATTAGAGAAAAGACAAGTAAAACTTAAAATTGGATTCCAAAAATAAGGGGGCGCTATACAGATGTCTGATATAAATCACCTCTTACAAAAAAGAGGGAGAATAAGTTCTCTTAAAATAATTTTGTCAATTCTAATTTATCTGAACTAATTCTTTTCTCTGTGTTAGTTTGTTATCATAAAAAAGAGGGAGAATGTGATTGACCCTGCGACTTTGAAGAATGGCTTTTGATGATAATAAACATGAAGATGATGGGAAGACCAAGTCCAAGGATTTCAAGAATAGCTTTAGGACTTAGAGTCTTTTAGTATAGAGTCTTTTGGATATCTCATTGTTTTTTAAAGAAAAGATAAAAATGCTTTTTGAAAATTAATTAAAAGGTTTGGTGTTTTGGAAAACAATCTAGGAAGTTTTTAAAAGAGTTTAAAAATGTTTTTCAATAGGATTATTCGAATAAAGCCCTCTTATTCGAATAAACCAAGTTAATCAGAATCTATTTTTATTAGGAGTTATTCGAATAACCCTAAAGTTATTTAAATAATGTTTTCAAAATCCCCTGCGCGCCTCTATTTTAAAAGAAGTTATTCGAATAGACCCTTGGCCATTCGAATAAAGGTTTTTCAGAATGGTCTTTTCTAAATGTGCTATTCGAATAACTCGTGTTATTCGAATAGACTTGTTTCACAGAAAACTCTTTTTAATAGAGTTATTCGAATAACCCTTAGGCTATTCGAATAACATATATCAGAATTGGTTTTCATGTGGTTTTTCAAAATGTGTTATTCGAATAACACAATGGTTATTCGAATAAACACGAGATCATGTTTTAGAAAGAAACAACTATATTTGTATTTATTATGTGATTTAATTACACCCAATGACTATTTCCTTCAGAGCTCTATAAATAATGACCTTGGGTCATCTTTGAAAAAAAAAACCCAACTATCTGAATCAATCTTTGCTTACTTTAACACGTGTTTTATATTTTTACATATTTTCTATGCTCTTTTTTGACAAAATTTTGAAATATCATTAAAGAGCTTCTTAGTGCTTCAAGTTGTGATATTTACTCTTTTAAGAGTTTCTCTTCTTCTATATTCTGATTTAAAGAGGGTGAGGTATCCCTCAAAGGTTTTGTAAGGGTGATATATCCTTGAAAGTTGAGGCTTTAACACAAGGGCAAAGTTTTTCTACGTGTGAAAAGTGCTCTAGTTTGTAATGGTAGCAAGCATCTGTTCAAGCTTGCTTTGATAGTGAAAAATCTCAAATAGTTTTTTAAGGACTAGACGTAGGCCACAAGTGGTTGGTGGTCGAACTAGAAAAAATACTGTGCCTGCTCTTCTCATCTTTATTTCTTTTATTTTCCTATAATTTATTTATTATTATCATTTGTTTTTTTTTTTTGTTCTTAAGGCTTTTTATCTTCTTTTTTTATTCACTTCTTTTAAGAAATAACTTCAACGAAATTTGTTTTATAAGCGTTTATGAAAAGTTTTTAAATGCTCAATTCACCCCTTCTTAAGTACTAGAAGCCACTTGGTAACACTTTTTGTTCATGAAGAAGCCATCAGTTCAGTACTTATCCGGGAAACGACCAAAGGCCTGAAGCTGGTCTATTTCATGAGAAAGGTGCTGCAAGGCTCTGAGCTCCGTTATTAGAAGATCAAGAAGGTCGCACTTGCCCTAGTCATCACAGCCAGGAGACTAAGGCAATACTTCTAATGCCATCCGGTTGTAGTAAGGATGGATCAACCAATCCAGCAGATATTGCATAAATCAGACCTAGCAAGAAGGATGATCGCTTGGTCCATTGAGCCTCTGAGTTTGGAATCTCATAAGAGCCCAAACTAGTAATAAAGGCACAAGCACTTTCAGACTTTCTTGCTGAACTTACATCAGACCCCGGTGACCCCGAGGAAGTGTCGTGGACAATGTTCGTTAACGGACCCTCTAACCCTAAGGGAAGTGGTGCCGAGGTAATCCTCAAAAATTCAAAAGGTGTGACAATTGAGAGCTCCCTAAAGTTTGAGTTCCCTACTTTGAACAACTAGGCAGAATACGTAGCATGCATTGCTGGATTGATAATGACCAAGGAATTGGGTGCAACAAGGATCACACTTTGCAGTGACTCCTAGCTCGTGACATCCTAGACCCAAGGTGACTACTAGGCTAAAGAACACCTCTTGCAAAGATATCTAGCAAAGGTACAAGGACTCCTTAAGAGCGTTTGAATGGTGAAGGTGGAATACATTCCCCAGGAGAAAAACTCAAGGGCCAACCTCCTGTCCAAGTCGATCAGCACGAAGAGCCCAGGGAACAACCATTTGGTGGTATAAGAGACCTTATCCCAGCCCTCAATCATGGTTTCAACCATTTTTCAGATTGAAGATTTAGAATCCACATGAATTACCCCTATCGTGGAGTATTTATAGTCTGACATCTGGCTCGAAGACCCAAAGGAAGCTTCTAAGCTAATAAAAACTGTTGTCCTGTACACTATCTACGATGGGCAGTTATATCAGCGGGGATTCTTTTCACCCATTCTCAAATGTATGACGCCTAAAAAAGCATAGTATGTATTAGCAGAGGTCCACAAGGGAAGCTGTGAACACAATTTGGGAGGCAAAGCCTTAGTGTTAAAAGCTCTCAAGGTTGGTTATTGTTGGCCCACTATGGAGGCCGACGCAATAGCACACGTCTAAGTTTGTGACAAGTGTCAGCGCCACTCAGACCACTACCATGCTCCACCTGAGGAACTCTCCACAACATCTGTACCTTGTCCATTCTATAGGTGGGGTATAGATATTCTGGATCCGTTCCTTCCTTCAAGCACTCGTACTATTAAAATGTTTTAGTGGTAGCTGTGGACTACTTTCCAAAATGGATTGAGGCCGAGCCTCTGGTCACCATTACCTCAGCTAGAATCCAAAAGTTCACATGGCGCCACATGATTACAAGGTTGAGAATCTTGGAGTCTGTTGTGATAGATAACAGGAAGTAGTACAAAGACAAGGGTTTTGAAGAACTACTTGCTGGCTTGAAAATCAAGCATTATTGTAGCGCTGTAGAAAATTCCCAGACAAATGGATAAGCCGAAAATGCTAATTGGGTTATTGTTCACAGACTTAAAAGGAGGTTAGATGAAGCTAAGGAAAACTAGGCCGAACAACTAGACCATGTCCTTTGGGCCTATCGGACTAAGGCCTACTCTATGACAGGTGAGACTCCCTTTAAGCTCACTTATGGGTGTGAGATTATGATCCTAGTTAAAAAAAGATAACCCAGTTAGCGCCTCCAACATTTCTTTACAGATAGTAACCCTGGACTGATCAGGGATGACCTAGACCTCTTAGAATAAAGAAGGCGTGTCACTCATATACGCGATGCCGCCATCAAACAGAAGATGACAACATGCTATAACATAAAAGTTGTCCATAGGAGATTCCAGCCAGGCGACCTTATACTTCGCAGGGCTGACATCGGAGGTAAGAATGCCTCCCAAGGGAAGTTAGTCCCTAACAGAGAAGGCCCCTACCGCATTGTGATCAGCACCGGCAAAGGAGCTTATGCCTTAGAGATGTTAATAGGCAAGCTAGTGAAGAACTTCTGGAACATGGATAAACTTACAAAGTATTATAGCTAAGTGCCTTTTAAGGCCTAGTCTTAGTTTACTTCATATTTTATCTGCCCCAATTACTACAGGAACACTTTGTATGGACCTTAGTCCTTTCTTGAATCAATAAAACAAAGTGATATTTTATTTCACTCTAAGATTGTTCTAGCATGGACAGACTACCATGGTACCCCCCGAGAGTGTCTTGTGTTGAAAAGGTTGTGCAGTAGAAAAATCTCAAGTCTTGGGAAAATTCTCACACTGAACCATAAGCATGAAAGACCCTGATAAGGACCACTTATGCCAAGGTCAAGAGGGATACTAAATGCCCAAATGGTTAGTGACGGAACCTGATGTGTGTGAAACAACATCATGTTTTGTTCTTGTTTTGCATGCATTTTGTAAGCATTTTAAGCATTTTAGTTTCCTTTTTTAGTTAGTTTTTCCCTTAGTTCGGGTAACTGCGGTGTTTTTGGTGTTCTTGTGCAGATTGGTGCTGATTTGACCTTGGATTGAATGGAATGCTCGCATCTTTGAAGTTGGAGCTTAATGGATAGCAATAAAGGTGCAAAAAGGCCATTCCAGAGAGATCCACGGCCTGCTCGTGGATCAAACCACGGCCATGGATCGAGGGACAACTTAAAGAAGGAAAAAAGAAGTTCCAAGGAGTTCCACGACCTGGCCGTGGAACCATCCACGGCCGTGGAACTCAAATGTTGCAGAATTGGCTTTTTGGCAGAGACATCCACGGCCTGGCCATGGAATGATCCACGGCCGTGGATCGCAGTACACAACAGTTTTTATGTTTTTTTTAATTTCTTTTGGGGGCTTTTTAGCCAATTAAAACCCTAAGCTTATAAATAGGGGTTCTGAATACAATGAGGGGGTTCCAATTGAGTTCTAGTTTGGTTCAAGAGGAGGCACAAAGGAGGCTTGGGTTCTTGATCTTTCTCCTTTCTTCTTCCATTGTTACGGGTTTGGGATGTTTTTAAGTTTGGTTTCTTGTCTCTTCTTCTCTATGTCTGAGTAGTTTCTTTTGTTTCTAGGATTGGGCAATGCCCTTTGATACATTGATAATGATTAATTGACGTTGTTTCCCTTTTTATTAATCTTGATTGTTCATTGATTCAATCCTTATTGCTTTTATACATGTGAATTTGCTGGCCACTTATTTGCATCTCATAGGCATTTAGGGACATACTGAGAGGTGAACCTAAGTGTTGGAACCATAAAAATTGAACTTAAGGTCTAAATCATGAGAGTAGTTTTAGCCTTTCAAGGATTCAATGAATTGCCACAAAGCGTAATGGGTTCAATTTAAATTCAATTACCACGAGAGTAGGAATTGGTTTAATTAGGCACGAATCTTGTATCTTGAGAAAGAACATTAACTAATTTAGGGTAATTCACCTTCAATTGAATTTCAGATTTAATAAAAGGGTTGTCAATTAGGATTTATCTTGTATAATTGTGGTATCCCAATCTTGGAAGCTTTCTTGAATTTGAAAATCCCTTTCTTGATAATTCGCTATTTTTGTTCTGAATTCTGTTTTCTTGATTTTATTTAATTGTTTTGTTACTACGTTCTTCTTTATCAACAATCATATTCCTTTTTGTTTAACTTAATTGAATTAATTAATTAATTGGTATTCATAGACACAGTCCATGTGGATTCAATCTTTTTATTACTTGACGACGAAATCGTACACTTGCGGATTTCATGCATCAAGTTTTTGGCGCCGTTGCTGTCGGGACCGTGTTTTTCTTGAATATCAATTTAATTTTTAATTTAATTATTTTAAACCTTTTTTTTTCTTTTTACCATATTATTACGTTCTTGTTTTCTCTTTGACTCTCTGCAGGTAATTTCTCTAGTTTATGCAAAGTACTAAACGTTTCAGGACTCTTATTGAAGCTGATTCTGAAATTGAAAGAACTTTTCATAGAAAGAGAAGACAACAAAGGCAAAGAGTGAGAGAAATATCTGAACCAACACTTGTCATGGTAGTAGTTGAGGATAATAAACCTTTAAAGGAGTATGCAGCCCCTAATGCTCGGGGTTTGCGATCTGGAATTGCTCGGCCAGACATTGAAGCCAGGCACTTCACCATACCTCCTGCCTTACTTTCTATGATAAGACAGAACCAGTTTGGAGGTTTACCCTCGAAGGACCCAAATGATCATGTGGAGATGTTCTTAGAATTCTGTGAGACTCTCAAAATTGAAGGTGCCTCAGTTGATGCCATTCGCCTCCGTTGTTTCCATTATCATTAAGGGACAAGGCTAGAGCTTGGTTGAAATCGGTACCCACTGATACATTAACCACATGGAATCAATTGGAGCAAGCCTTTTTGGACAAATTCTTTCCACCTTCCAAGACTGCTCACCTAAGGACCCAAATCACAAGCTTCGTTCAGAAAGATGGAGAGTCATTGTCAGAAGCGTGGGATAGATATAAGGCTTTGCTGGAAGCCTGCCCACACCACGGGTTAGAGAAGTGGTTGATCGTTCACACCTTCTACAATGGATTAGAATATTCTTCGAAGGTGTCTCTTGACTCATGCACCGGTGGAGCTTTAATGAACAGAAGGTTGACAGAAGCCTATGAGATTATTGAAAGTGTCGCTACAAACCATCACCAATGGGCCAGTGAAAGAGGTAACAACCCGAGAAAGCTCTCGGAAGGTAAGTTTGAGGTGGATGGTGTTAGTTTAATTATGGCTAAGTTTGACTCATTGAATAAACGTTTTGATAAGCTTGAAAAAGCTAGTGCTAATGCCATAAGTTCTGCTAACATCTTTTGTGAGATTTGTGGAGTACAGGGACAAATGAGTGCGGAATGCCTAGCTGAAAAGGGTTCCTCACATGGTGCACCGGTGGAGCAAGTGGAACCATGCCACAATTTCTATGACATTCCACCAAAGGTGCGCAATGATCCATATTCATAGACTTACAATCCCGGTTGGAGGTCTCATCCCAACTTCTCCTATCGGAACAATCAAAATCAAGCTGGACAAGGTAGTGCTCAACCTTCTATTGGATTCCCCCAGGTACAAAAGTCTAAACTCGAAACTCTCCTTGAAAATTTTGTAGAGAGTCAAACCAAACAAAATGAAGAGTTTAGGCACCATGGTCAAGTTGTTAGTGAGACTATTAAGGATTTGACATCTAAGGTTGATAATTTAGCTATTCATAACAAGATGTTAGAAACTCAAATAGCCCAACAAGCTAGCTCTTCATATAGACCACACGGGAAATTTTCAGGACAGCCTGAAATAAATCCTAATGAACATTGTAAAGCTGTGAGTTTAAGAAGTGGAAAGCAACTAGAAGATTCCAAAGCAAAGGGGGAAAATGACAAAGATGGGAGGGATGAAGAAAAAGAAACAACTAGGACACAACCCTTAGAAGAGGAGGAAATTAATGAGAAAGTGTCTAAGTATATGCCCCCTGAGCCACACCAACCCCCGGTGCCCTTCCCTTAAAGATTGGCCAAGGCCAAGCTAGATAAGCAGTTTGGGAAGTTTCTTGAGGTCCTTAAGAAATTGTACATTAATGTACCCTTCACTGAGGCATTGCAACAAATGCCTACCTATGCTAAATTTCTTAAGGACATTTTGTCTAATAAGAGAAAGCTAGAGGAGTATGAGACCGTAGCGTTAACTGAGGAGTGTAGCGCTTTAATTCAAAATAAGTTGCCTCCTAAACTCAAAGATCCTGGCAGCTTCTCTATTCCTTGCTTGATTGGGAATACCGTTTTGATAAAGCTCGTGTGATTTGGGGGCTAGTGTTAGTCTTATGCCCCTTTCTGTGTGTAAAAAGTTAGAAGTGGGTGAGCTGAAACCCACAACTATCTCTCTTCAATTGGCGGATCGGTCAGTCAAGTATCCTGTAGGCATCTTGGAGGATGTTCCCATTAAGGTTGGTAAATTTTATATGCCTATGGATTTTGTTGTGCTAGACATGGAAGCTGATGCTACAATGCCGATCATACTTGGGCGTCCATTCCTTGCCACTGGATGGGCGATCATTGATGTCCACGAAGGGAAATTGACTTTGCGATTAAATGATGAGGAAGTAGTTTTTGATGTTTTTAAATCTGAAAATAATTCTAATTCCTCAAATTCATGTAATCGCATAGATGCTACTAATATTGTGGATAGTGTTGTGCTTTCAGGTATGCAGGAATCAGTGACTGATGCTATGCCTTGCAAGGAAGGACCTAAGAAGCAGAGTGACAAGTGTGTCGAGAAGCGTGAATTTAACATCGGGGATAAAGTTCTTCTTAATAACTCGCTTCTACGTTTCTGTCCTAATAAGTTATGGTCAAAATGGTCAGAAACATATGAGATTGTTCGAGTTTTATCCTACGGTGTGCCTGAGGTGAAGAAAGAAGGCCATAAACCTTTCATGATAAAAATGGCCAGAGAGTGAAACACTTTGAAGGAGTGGGGACTGAGCACTACTCCGTAGATGTCACCTGAGCACAGAAACCTGACCAAAGTCAAGCTAATGACTTTAAACTAGCGCTTCTTAGGAGGCAACCCATGTTATCTTCTTTTTCTATTTTATTTCATCTTTTTCTTTTAATTTTGTGTGTTAAATTATTCTTTTGATGTTTGTCTTTTGGATTTTGTTTAGGTTTGACCCCTTTTTGAAGACTTATTTAGAAGAAGAGAGAGAGATCAGAAGGTTCCACACCCCGTCCATGGGAATTTCCATGACCTTGAAATGTAACCCACGGAGAAGGTATAAGTCAGAGAGATCCACGGCCAGGCTGTGGATCAATTCATGGCCGTGGACCTCAGTTTGCAAAAAAAAAAAAAAGAGGGTGAAAAGTCAGAGAATTCCACGGCCAGGCCGTGGAATTATCCACGGCCGTGGAACTCTCTGTTTTAAAAAAAAAAAAAAAAACATCCCAGAAGTCAGCAGCGTCCACGGCTAGGCCATGGAATAATCCATGGCCGTGGATTGCTGCTGCCCAGTTTCAAAAACCACGGTCCTTCTCCCCCTCTTTCATTTCACTGTTTTCCTCTTTTCTTCTTCTTCTTCTTCTCTCCCTCAATCTCCATACCCATCCTCCCAAACCTTCAATACATCTTCTTTCCCTCACAACTACACGTTCACCTTCTTCTTTCCCCCTCTCAAAGACACTTTCCTTCACCTCTATTCTCCCTTCTTCTCCTTCTTCTTCTCCACCATAACCACCATAGCCAAACCTTCAAAAACCATAACTTTTCTCCACAAACTCCCTTTTTCTTCCATTTTTCTTCCCTTTCTCGCTTCCCTACTCTCTCCCTAACCAATCTCTCCTTCTGATTTAGAAATCCCCAAATTCTGTAAAAACCCCATACGTGACTTGAAAAAAAAAAAAGAGAATTTTTGCTTTGTGCTTGCTGTGAGTTGGTGTGGGTTGGAAGGATGACAAACAAGCGTCAGAGGGGAGAAGCTGGTTCCAGTTCAAGGACACAGGGAAGAAGCAATGCTGCTCCAAGAGGTAATCCCCCTAATCCCCATGGTTTTAATTTTAGGGATAATGAGCAGAGAGATCGTTACAATGTGTTAGTGAATAGGAGGATCATTAGCACTAGGTATATGGATGATGTTGTTCTTGATACCTTAGGCTTGCGTGATGACTTTGATTGGATGCTTGATAGGGCTGGATGGACTTATTTTTTGAATTTAAAGTGTCCCACTTACACTGAACTTACCTTGGAGTTTCTTAGTTCTGTTGAGGCTCATATCCTTCAGGGGGAAGGTTGCTCTGAAGGCCGGATCACTTTCCGGCTGTTCAATAATGAACATTGCTTAAATTTGGAAGAGTTTAATGAGATTTTTGGATTGCCTGCTGGGGGGGAAAGGAGGCACCCAAGTGGTTTTTCCGTAATTTCTTTTTGGGCTGATGTTTCTTCTGGGATGGGTACATATGATTCTTCAAACTGTAAGGCATCTTTTCTGCCAAATCCTTACCTTCGCTATCTCCACCGTATCATGGCTCATACTTTATTTGGACGTGGGGATAGTGATGGCAATGTCCGTGCTGATGAACTTGCGTTTATGTGGGCCATTCTTAATGATGTTAAAATGGATACTGGATCTTTTCTTATAAGGCATCTGCTTAGGGTGGGTAGAGCCCAATCAGGGACAATTGTTATTGGTGGTCTAATCACAGTGATTGCCAATTTCTTTGACTATGATTTAGATGGTCTGGAGGCAATTAGAGGTAGTTCTAGGATTGATATTGAGTTATGTTTAGCTATTAAGATGATTGTCAAAGAGGACGAAATTTACTGCCTCCGCTTGAATGATAGAGCTCAACCCCTACCCCTTCCTAACCCACCTGCTATCACTGTGCGCAACCGTGCAAATTGGTGCACTCCTGGGAGTGTGATAGATGATCCAATTAATGTTCAGCGCCCTCTTCGCCCTCCACCAAGGGTAGGCCCTTCTCGTCCTTTTTCTTCTTCTTTTGCAGGTCCTTCCGAGGATGGTCTAACACAGATTTATACTTCTCTGGAGGCTCTTCATGCTGAGCAAGCACAGCAGCGCCACATGCTAGAGGAGCTTCGTCAGCAGGGTCAGGCTACTGATGGCCACCTGCAGACCTTGGAGGGAACAGTTCAGAGTATGGAGAGCATGCTACGCGCCATTCATGATTGGCATTTGAGTCAAAACCATTTTCCACCACCGCAGTGAGTTTATTTCTTTCTCCCTTCTCTTGTTTTGGATTTTTACATTAGGGACAATGTAGGTTCTAAGCTTGGGGGGGTATTTTCATATATTTTCATAGTCTAATTGGTATTTTCATTAGTCTCATGCATTTTCATGTCTTGTTTTGCATTGCATTTTCATCATATCTCTTCGGTTTTTGGTTGAACTTGTGTCCCTCTCTTTTGAGGATTTTGAGATAGTATTGATTTGGAACCCAATTTGTTGATTCATGTAGTTAGTAACAGGCATTGTTTTAATTGATAGTAGAGGTGATCTTTTGATAGTTGATAATTAGCATAATGTTCTCTGAATTTGTGCTTCTCATTGAAATTTTAAACCTCTAAATGTGAGTTTTGAGCCTATATGGGATATATGCACTACATGATTTTTGTTCCCATTCTTTGTGTTGAGTGATATTCTTCATTGATCATGTGTTCTAGAACTTGATTTGAAAACTTTTTGAGGCAAAATTTTTGGTTGCATGCTTGAATGTGATTAAGGCATCTTAGGTATTTTTTTGGCCTTCTGAAATTGTTGCACTTTCATCCTCTAGTTGCCCATTTTGAGCCTATTGCATACTTGTTTTCTTGATACTTATCCTGAAACATTGTTGGTTATCATTTAGAATATTAAATGAAGCGAATTGGGCTTGAAAGTTGTTTGAAGGTTGTGTTGGGAATTATATGTATTTGAGGTTCCTCTTTCTGAAAAAAAAAAAAAGAAAATCAAAGAAAATCATAAGATGAAAGCTTGAAAAAGAAGAGAAAGAGAAGAAGGAAAAGAAAGGAAAAAAATACTTGGAAATGTGGAGTTATGATCCTTTTTGAAAAAAAAAAATACCTTTGCTCCATTTATGTTCTATTATAAAAGGTGATTATTGAAGATTTGGTTAGCCCTTTGTGCATACCTTCCTTTCTCTACCTTACCTAATAGCATTCCCATGGCCCTATTATGACCCTTGAAAAACCTTTTGATTCTTGCATGCATGCTGATTATTAGTGAAAATCTGGTTTCTTATCAAGCATATGGAAGTGCATTTTTTTTGATGGATTTTGAGCGTATGGTTTTCACCCTTAAACACTTTGAGTGTGGTTAGTAGAGTGAACTTGATTCAATCAGTGAGGATGCATGATTTCTGAGAACTTAGCCTCTAATTGGACTTGATTTTGATTACCTCTCAGTTTCTTTATTTGCCTTAGCCTATTGCTTGGATATTGTTTTCTCAGGGTCCTCATTCATTATTTTCTTTTGATCCCACTTCTTGGTTTGGCTTTAATTTTTGCTTGAGGACAAGCAAAATCTTAAGCTTGGGGGGATTTGATGTGTGTGAAACAACATCATGTTTTGTTCTTGTTTTGCATGCATTTTGTAGGCATTTTAAGCATTTTAGTTTCCCTTTTTAGTTAGTTTTTCCCTTAGTTCGGGTAATTGCGGTGTTTTTGGTGTTCTCGTGCAGATTGGTGCTGATTTGACCTTGGATTGAATGGAATGCTCGCATGTTTGAAGTTGGAGCTTAATGGATAGCAATAAAGGTTCAAAAAGGCCATTCCAGAGAGATCCACGGTCTGCCCGTGGATCAAACCACGGCCATGGATCGAGGGACAACTTAAAGAAGGAAAAAGGGAGTTCTAGGGAGTTCCACGGCCTGGCCGTGGAACCATCCACGGCCGTGGAACTCAAATGTTACAGAATTGGCTTTTTGGCAGAGACATCCACGGCCTGGCCGTGGAATGATTCACGGCTGTGGATCGCAGTGCGCAGCAGTTTTTATGTTTTTTTTTATTTCTTTTGGGGGCTTTTTAGCCAATTAAAACCCTAAGCTTATAAATAGGGGTTCTGAATACAATGAGGGGGTTCCAATTGAGTTCTAGTTTGGTTCAAGAGGAGGCACAAAGGAGGCTTGGGTTCTTGATCTTTCTCCTTTCTTCTTCCATTGTTACGGGTTTGGGATGTTTTTAAGTTTGATTTCTTGTCTCTTCTTCTCTATGTCTGAGTAGTTTCTTTTGTTTCTAGCATTGGGCAATGTCTTTTGATACATTGATAATGATTAATTGACGTTGTTTCCCCTTTTATTAATCTTGATTGTTCATTGATTCAATCCTTATTGCTTTTATTCATTTGAATTTGCTGGCCACTTATTTGCATCTCATAGGCATTTAGGGACGTACTGAGAGGTGAACCTAAGTGTTGGAACCATAAGAATTAAACTTAAGGTCTAAATCACGAGAGTAATTTTAGCCTTTCGAGGATTCAATGAATTGCCATAAAGCGTAATGGGTTCAATTTAAATTCAATTACCACGAGAGTAGGAATTGGTTTAATTGGGCACGGATCTTGTATCTTGAGAAAGAACATTAACTAATTTAGGGTAATTCACCTTTAATTGAATTTCAGATTTAATAAAAGGGTTGTCAATTAGGATTTATCTTATATCATTGTGGTATCCCAATCTTGGAAGCTTTCTTGAATTTGAAAATCCCTTTCTTGATAATTCACTATTTTTGTTCAATTACGCTTTTTTGATTTTATTTAATTGTTTTGTTACTATGTTCTTCTTTATCAACAATCATATTCCTTTTTGTTTAACTTAATTGAATTAATTAATTAATTGGTATTCATAGACACAGTCCCTGTGGATTCGATCTTTTTATTACTTGATGACGAAACCGTACACTTGCGAATTTCACGCATCAGAACCCCAAACAAGGCTTTATTTATGCCAAAGTCAAGAGGGATCTTAAAAGCCAAATTGATTTATAACTAACCCTAGACAATGTTTCTTTTATACCAAAGTCTCGAGGGGACCCCAAGCTTTCAAAGGGGGTCGGACCCCAGACAAGGCCTTACTTAAACCAAAGCCACGCGAGATCCTAAAAGCTATGGTAAAGAGCGTTGGACCACGGACTACAATTTTACTCTAATATCTAAGTCCCAAAGGGAACCACAAGTCTATAAAAGGGCGTTGGACCCTAGACCATGGTTTATAACGTATGGAAAATACACAAGTCCTAAAGGGAACCACAAGTCCATAAAAAGGCATTAGACCCCGGACCATAGAAGTTTCCTAAGTCATGAAAAGGTTTGTAAAACAAAACCACGATGGTCATTGGGCCCAGAAAGGTCTATGATCTATTGATTATTCCTATATCTTAAATGCCTTATAATTAATTCATTGAACTCCATTTGTGCTTAATTGTCATTATTTAGCTAAGTTTCTAATATCAAACCTTAATTGAAACATTATTGTGAAACTTTGCTTAAATGTATTCTTAAATGCTGATAATTGAACTTTTCAGGAAATCTTTGGTTGACGGAGTTCATTTACCTTTAATCAGGCTTGAAACCTACTTGAAGAAGGGCTATGGATTCATGAAGATCAATTTCTCCCTTTTAAGCGATGAAAGAAGAGTTTCTACGAAGATTCAGTGCTGAAATTGAAGGAATCAAATTACAGGGCCTGCGTAAAATTATAGGGCCTAGGCCGTGCAAAAATACATGGCCGTGCAAGAGTACACGGCCTAGGCCTTGTACTCCTCTGACTTTTGTAATTAAAAATAGTAGATTTTGTTCCTTCAAATAGAGCCATGCATGGCCTAGGCCATGTATTCATGCACGGCTGTGCATTTGCTCCAGTAGATGAATTATTGAAACTTCTGCGAGAAGTTTGGACCCTTCTTGAAGAAGTTAAGCCCTAAGGCCTATAAAAACATACTCTTAGCATGTCTTAAGGAGAGTTTTGACCGAGGAGAGCAGCTGTAACTCCTTGGAGAGGGAGAGGGGAGTCTTGGATAAAAGATTGGAGTCTCGGGTTCGAGCAATCGGAGATCCATCATCCTCACTCTGTAGAACATCTGTTTGCTTTTTATTTTCTTCTACAATTTCATTCTAATTTATGTTTTCTCTCAATTTTTCTTGTGATTTCCTTCGTGCTATGGGTAACTAAATCTCCCTTGGTTAAGGGAGGATGAAACCACTAGTATTAATGTTATGAATCTTGTATATTTAGTTATTTCAACACAGTTATGTTTTTATTCATATATTTCTGCATTTATTGTTGGTATGGAGGTTCTTATACTTATTTCCATTAATATGAATGGTAAATCTGGGTTTATTATGCGTGGTTGCGGTAATAGATCTAGAGGTTTGTATGTTCATGAGGGTATAATTATCTTTGTGCTATTTGCCAATTATAAAAATGGTAGATTTGGGTTTATTATGCGCGATTGCAGTAATAGATCTAGAGAAATATATGTTCTAAGTAATTTAATCCCGGTGTGTGATTAGATCTTAGTGTAATTGGTTTTCTAAATCCTAATGCAATTATTGGATAGTTGTAAGAGCGGTTGCTTTATGACTAATCAATGATTAGGAGTTAATTTGAGCGGTTGCTAAATTGGCCAACACTTAAGGAAAATAGAGATTTTACTCTCACAATTGCATAAAAACATAATTGAGCATGTTGGAATAAAATGATATGTGGATTTACATCATCATATAAATCTTGTGGTGGATTCTATCTTGTAACCAATTTTCCTATATTGTTAATTTTAGTTTATTTATTGTTATTATTTTTGAAGCTGTTCATTGTTCATCAAAACTCCAAAACCCCCTACTTACTGTTTATAATCAATCAGAGTCTAAATTGATAATTGTTTAATAGTGTTGATTGAATTGGTTCTCTGTGGATCGACCCTTACTAACTACAACTAGTTGTAAAGTTTTTATTTTCTGGT